>JAEIGR010000057.1:0-590000 GCA_018904305.1 Scaptomyza montana | reverse complement strand
TTTCCAATTCTCTTTATCTATGGGATAGTAAATTAAAGTGTCAAGATGGGGGTTCTACGATAACTGGGGGGTTGGCAAATCGATAAATTCGATAACTCAAAACCGATAAATCCACATATTTCGCACATCCTTACAGCTAGAAGTACCAAATTTGGTAAGAAGATAGCTACTAGCAACCCCCAAAAAACTGCATCAAAAATTTTGGAGCCACGCCCCCCATTCCGCCCCCAGCCCCCCGAATTTTAAAGTCAAAAAAGCCTATATCTCCCACAGTTTTTGAGCTATAGCCACCAAATTTGGTGCCAAAATAGGTGATGATGACCCCCCAAAAACTGCATCAAAAGTTTGGATGCCACGCCCACCGATACTGCCCCAGCCGCCCCCATCCACCCCAACGCTTCGTCAAAAACGGGAATGCGTGTATCTTCCAGAGTTGCGGAGCTAGAGCCTCCAAATTTGGTGGGAAGATAGTTGGTAACGACCCCCAAAAAACTGCTCAAGTAAAAAATGAAAGGGTCAATAATAAGACATGTACATACTCATAAACACCATGGTGTGTAAAAAACACCATGGTGTTTAAAAAACACTCGGGTGATACATATGTTTTTTGTCTACTTCTATTATTTTCGTATTGCTTTTTTTTTTACTTGCGGTTATTCCTACATTCGTTTTGAGTGCAAGTGCGACCGGCACGCGTCGCTTAAAAATTATTGGGTGCATACACAAAAAAAAAACGGCACCTTATATGAGCGTAGGCATAATATGCCGGCACTCGTAGTACACACAAAATTTTTGATGAGTGTGTGTCTTTGCTTTGCTTAGCCGGGTGTGAGTGGCACCGGTACACAAATTTTATGGGGTGTGAGTAAGGTGGCAAAAAATTACACCCTTGCAGTTCTCTGATTAGAAGAACCCGTTTCGCCACCAAACTATCAATTACCGACGAGTCAGGGTGACAATACATGGCAGGGCACCAGCTCCTTGTTAAACGACTATTTAAAATCATTTGATGGGTGCTCGGGAAATGAGGAGTCGGATGATGAGGATGACCCAGAACTTAAATTAGCTATGACGGAGTTGAACGGGTATTGGCCAAAGCGCATAAGTATTGGGCAAAATATAATGACGTATTGGGAAGAGAAAAAATTTTTATACCCCAGACTCTACAAATTGTCAAAAGTTGTGCATTGCGTACCAGCAACGTAAGTTTCAGTCGAAAGAGCTTTTTCCGCTTTAAAATTGGTTCTTTCCGACCTGAGGTGCAACTTATCTTCAGAGTCGATCAAAAAGTTATTGTTTCTGAAGCTAAATAAATAATGCATAAAAAAAACTTTTTGTTATGGATATTTTTAATTTCTCATACGTAGCCACAAAAATTTTTCTTTTTTCCTTTGTCCATTAAGGCCTGTACGCATGAGCCCCGTGCAGCTCCCGTACAGTATACATGAGTTTTACGGCTGTAACGACAAGTGTTGAAAAATTCACATATTGTGGCGGTAGGCTAATTGTTTTTTGTAAATAAATCGGAAATGCAACTGTGTTTTGTACACTTGATTTCAAAATAATGATTCGCGCGCTACTTTTGTGTTTGAGTACAGCTAACGCCCTGCTTCTAATAATCTATACCCTGCCATAGATCAATGGCAAATCCAGTTTATATGTTATTTAAATTGTATCTTATTAATTAATAAATATATTTTTATTCATTACTTCTTGTGCAGCATTGACTGCCAAAACAATAAGTATGGCCCTATTGGAGCCTGAATTAGGTCAACTTTGTTAATATTATCCGAAAAATTTATAAGCTGGCTCTTGCCCGACATGTTGTTGCATTTTTTACAACCGTAAATAGTTGCTGAAAGCTATTTACTGCCCGTAGCATTTTAACATAACATTTTAAAATTTTCATTGCTCAACACTACCGTACCAGCAGTAGCTAACAGAACTGCAGACCTTAAATGTACGTACTGTACTGAAGCTGTACGGGACCATTTTTTTTATATGAAGTTCTTGCTGTACGGGAGCTGTACAGGCGTCTGCGTACAGGCCTTTAATAAAGACAACATATAAATTTGTTTCTTAGTATTGATCCTTGAAGGACATGTGGTATATCAATGGAAAGGTGTAGATCATAAATATATATCAACTTTTGTGCTATGCTGCTCGGTTCAAAAGATATTTAAAATCAATTTTTATTTTCAACTTTTAAAATAAAAATTGGAAAATAACTCTTATTTTTGATTGCTAAAATAAAAATTGAAAAGCAACTCTTATTTTTAATTTTTATAATAAAGATTGAAAATAAGAGTTATTTCACAATTTTTATAAAAATTGTAATATAATAATTAAATAAGTTATTCATTTAAGTCAAAAAATAATAGTTATTAATTAATTTATTTATATAAATTGAAAACAAATGTTTATTCGATTTTTGGATTCCCAGCAAAAACCAAGTGGAAACGTTGCAGTCGGACGCAACCGACTGCGGTATACACGTTACCAGTATTAAAGCCGGTTAAAAGAAGCCTGATTGCAGAGGGGTACGGATGCGGCAGGGGTGTACGCTGCCTTAAAGATTCTTCGATGCAGATGGGGATGCCACCAGCTACCTTCCTTCCAAATTTAGTGACTCTAGCTCAAAGTTTGTTAAAGGTGGAGAAAGGGGGGCTGGAGGCGGTATGGGAGTGGCATCGAAATTTTTGATGCAGATCTTTATGGAATTACAATTGCTATCTTCATACCAAAGTTGGTGACTCTAGCTCAAAATTTGTAATAGGTGGGGAAGGGGAGGCTGGGGTTGGTATGGGTGGGCGTGGCATCCAAATATTTGATGCAGATCTTTGTTGAATGTCAACTGCTATCTTCCTACCAAATAAGGTGACTCTAGCTCAAAGTTTGTAAAAGCTGTGGAAAGGGGGCCTGGGGGCGGTATGGGTGGGTGTGGCATCCAAAATTTTTATGCAGATCTTTGTGAAATGTCAATTTCTATCTTCATACCAAATTTGGTGACTCTAGCTCAAAGTTTGTAAAAGGTTGGGAAAGAGGGGTTGGGGGGCGGTATGGAAGGACGTGGCATCCAAATTTTTGATGCAGATCTTTGTGGAATGTCAATTGCTATCTTCATACCAAATTTGGTGACTCTAGCTCGAAGTTTGTAAAAAGTGGTGAAAGGGGGGCTGGGGGCGGAATGGGGGGCGTGGCTCCAAAATTTTTGATTCAGTTTTTTGGGGGTTGCTAGTAGCTATCTTCTTACCAAATTTTGTAGTTCTAGCTGTAAGGATGTGTGAAATATGCGGATTTATCGTTTTTAAGTTATCGAATTTATCGATTTGCCAGCCCCCCAGTTATCGTAGAACCCCCATCTTGACACTTTAATTTACTATCCCATAGATTAAGAGAATTGGAAAGTTTCAAGTCTCTAGCTTGAAGGGTGTGGAAAAAACTTGCACACATACGGACGGACAGACGGACACCATGACGGACATTGCACAAAACCAATATACTCTTTACCTTCGGTAACGAGTATAAAAATAGTATTTGGTCGTTTTCGCATTAATTTTATCCCTATATTTCGCTTTGATTTTTTTTCAACTCCATAATTCTTATTTGCGGTCCCTGGTTTATGTTGTTGTTCATATGTGGCTAGTTATCATCCGTACCCTACTAACTGGTAGTGTATCAAGCTTTTAGTGATGACACTAATGGTGCACGTGTTTTACATGGTGAGCTTTTTTGTACACGGGCAGAAATTTGTGCTCTGATATTATTTTTTTACATACATAAATTTTTTTTTCTTTTGCATTTTAATTGTTGTCTTATTTATTTTATCATTTATTTTTATATATATATTATTTTATTTTTTTTTTTAATGTGGTGGCGGTTCACGCCGTTTACCACTAAGGTGCAAAAACTAAAATGCACTCAGATTTAGTATTTATTAATAATACTCGATACCGAAGGTAAAGAGTATATTGAGTTTGTGCAATGTCCGTCATGGTGTCTGTCCGTCTGTCCGTCTGTATGTTCGCAACTTTTTTCCACACCCTTCAAGCTAGAGACTTGAAACTTTCCAATTCTCTTTATCTATGGGATAGTAAATTAAAGTGTCAAGATGGGGGTTCTACGATAACTGGGGGGTTGGCAAATCGATAAATTCGATAACTCAAAACCGATAAATCCACATATTTCGCACATCCTTACAGCTAGAAGTACCAAATTTGGTAAGAAGATAGCTACTAGCAACCCCCAAAAAACTGCATCAAAAATTTTGGAGCCACGCCCCCCATTCCGCCCCCAGCCCCCCCGAATTTTAAAGTCAAAAAAGCCTATATCTCCCACAGTTTTTGAGCTATAGCCACCAAATTTGGTGCCAAAATAGGTGATGATGACCCCCCCAAAAACTGCATCAAAAGTTTGGATGCCACGCCCACCGATACTGCCCCAGCCGCCCCCATCCACCCCAACGCTTCGTCAAAAACGGGAATGCGTGTATCTTCCAGAGTTGCGGAGCTAGAGCCTCCAAATTTGGTGGGAAGATAGTTGGTAACGACCCCCAAAAAACTGCTCAAGTAAAAAATGAAAGGGTCAATAATAAGACATGTACATACTCATAAACACCATGGTGTGTAAAAAACACCATGGTGTTTAAAAAACACTCGGGTGATACATATGTTTTTTGTCTACTTCTATTATTTTCGTATTGCTTTTTTTTTTACTTGCGGTTATTCCTACATTCGTTTTGAGTGCAAGTGCGACCGGCACGCGTCGCTTAAAAATTATTGGGTGCATACACAAAAAAAAACGACACCTTATATGAGCGTAGGCATAATATGCCGGCACTCGTAGTACACACAAAATTTTTGATGAGTGTGTGTCTTTGCTTTGCTTAGCCGGGTGTGAGTGGCACCGGTACACAAATTTTATGGGGTGTGAGTAAGGTGGCAAAAAATTACACCCTTGCAGTTCTCTGATTAGAGTGTTGATCGCGATGGGCCGTAAGTGTGACTTAGTAGTGCGACGATGCGCAGGAAGAACCCGTTTCGCCACCAAACTATCAATTACCGACGAGTCAGGGTGACAATACATGGCAGGGCACCAGCTCCTTGTTAAACGACTATTTAAAATCATTTGATGGGTGCTCGGGAAATGAGGAGTCGGATGATGAGGATGACCCAGAACTTAAATTAGCTATGACGGAGTTGAACGGGTATTGGCCAAAGCGCATAAGTATTGGGCAAAATATAATGACGTATTGGGAAGAGAAAAAATTTGTATACCCCAGACTCTACAAATTGTCAAAAGTTGTGCATTGCGTACCAGCAACGTAAGTTTCAGTCGAAAGAGCTTTTTCCGCTTTAAAATTGGTTCTTTCCGACCTGAGGTGCAACTTATCTTCAGAGTCGATCAAAAAGTTATTGTTTCTGAAGCTAAATAAATAATGCATAAAAAAAACTTTTTGTTATGGATATTTTTAATTTCTCATACGTAGCCACAAAAATTTTTCTTTTTTCCTTTGTCCATTAAGGCCTGTACGCATGAGCCCCGTGCAGCTCCCGTACAGTATACATGAGTTTTACGGCTGTAACGACAAGTGTTGAAAAATTCACATATTGTGGCGGTAGGCTAATTGTTTTTTGTAAATAAATCGGAAATGCAACTGTGTTTTGTACACTTGATTTCAAAATAATGATTCGCGCGCTACTTTTGTGTTTGAGTACAGCTAACGCCCTGCTTCTAATAATCTATACCCTGCCATAGATCAATGGCAAATCCAGTTTATATGTTATTTAAATTGTATCTTATTAATTAATAAATATATTTTTATTCATTACTTCTTGTGCAGCATTGACTGCCAAAACAATAAGTATGGCCCTATTGGAGCCTGAATTAGGTCAACTTTGTTAATATTATCCGAAAAATTTATAAGCTGGCTCTTGCCCGACATGTTGTTGCATTTTTTACAACCGTAAATAGTTGCTGAAAGCTATTTACTGCCCGTAGCATTTTAACATAACATTTTAAAATTTTCATTGCTCAACACTACCGTACCAGCAGTAGCTAACAGAACTGCAGACCTTAAATGTACGTACTGTACTGAAGCTGTACGGGACCATTTTTTTTATATGAAGTTCTTGCTGTACGGGAGCTGTACAGGCGTCTGCGTACAGGCCTTTAATAAAGACAACATATAAATTTGTTTCTTAGTATTGATCCTTGAAGGACATGTGGTATATCAATGGAAAGGTGTAGATCATAAATATATATCAACTTTTGTGCTATGCTGCTCGGTTCAAAAGATATTTAAAATCAATTTTTATTTTCAACTTTTAAAATAAAAATTGGAAAATAACTCTTATTTTTGATTGCTAAAATAAAAATTGAAAAGCAACTCTTATTTTTAATTTTTATAATAAAGATTGAAAATAAGAGTTATTTCACAATTTTTTATAAAAATTGTAATATAATAATTAAATAAGTTATTCATTTAAGTCAAAAAATAATAGTTATTAATTAATTTATTTATATAAATTGAAAACAAATGTTTATTCGATTTTTGGATTCCCAGCAAAAACCAAGTGGAAACGTTGCAGTCGGACGCAACCGACTGCGGTATACACGTTACCAGTATTAAAGCCGGTTAAAAGAAGCCTGATTGCAGAGGGGTACGGATGCGGCAGGGGTGTACGCTGCCTTAAAGATTCTTCGATGCAGATGGGGATGCCACCAGCTACCTTCCTTCCAAATTTAGTGACTCTAGCTCAAAGTTTGTTAAAGGTGAAGAAAGGGGGGCTGGAGGCGGTATGGGAGTGGCATCGAAATTTTTGATGCAGATCTTTATGGAATTACAATTGCTATCTTCATACCAAAGTTGGTGACTCTAGCTCAAAATTTGTAATAGGTGGGGAAGGGGAGGCTGGGGTTGGTATGGGTGGGCGTGGCATCCAAATATTTGATGCACATCTTTGTTGAATGTCAACTGCTATCTTCCTACCAAATAAGGTGACTCTAGCTCAAAGTTTGTAAAAGCTGTGGAAAGGGGGCCTGGGGGCGGTATGGGTGGGTGTGGCATCCAAAATTTTTATGCAGATCTTTGTGAAATGTCAATTTCTATCTTCATACCAAATTTGGTGACTCTAGCTCAAAGTTTGTAAAAGGTTGGGAAAGAGGGTTTGGGGGGCGGTATGGAAGGACGTGGCATCCAAATTTTTGATGCAGATCTTTGTGGAATGTCAATTGTTATCTTCATACCGAAATCGGTGACTCTAGCTCAAAGTTTGTAAAAAGTGGTGAAAGGGGGGCTGGGGGCGGAATGGGGGCGTGGCTCCAAAATTTTTGATTCAGTTTTTTGGGGGTTGCTAGTAGCTATCTTCTTACCAAATTTTGTAGTTCTAGCTGTAAGGATGTGTGAAATATGCGGATTTATCGTTTTTAAGTTATCGAATTTATCGATTTGCCAGCCCCCCAGTTATCGCAGAACCCCAATCTTGACACTTTAATTTACTATCCCATAGATTAAGAGAATTGGAAAGTTTCAAGTCTCTAGCTTGAAGGGTGTGGAAAAAACTTGCACACATACGGACGGACAGACGGACACCATGACGGACATTGCACAAAACCAATATACTCTTTACCTTCGGTAACGAGTATAAAAATAGTATTTGGTCGTTTTCGCATTAATTTTATCCCTATATTTCGCTTTGATTTTTTTCAACTCCATAATTCTTATTTGCGGTCCCTGGTTTATGTTGTTGTTCATATGTGGCTAGTTATCATCAGTACCCTACTAACTGGTAGTGTATCAAGCTTTTAGTGATGACACTAATGGTGCACGTGTTTTACATGGTGAGCTTTTTGTACACGGGCAGAAATTTGTGCTCTGATATTATTTTTTACATACATAAATTTTTTTCTTTTGCATTTTAATTGTTGTCTTATTTATTTTATCATTTATTTTTATATATATATTATTTTATTTTATTTTTTAATGTGGTGGCGGTCCACGCCGTTTACCACTAAGGTGCAAAAAATAAAATGCACTCAGATTTAGTATTTATTAATTATACTCGATACCGAAGGTAAAGAGTATATTGAGTTTGTGCAATGTCCGTCATGGTGTCTGTCCGTCTGTCCGTCTGTATGTTCGCAACTTTTTTCCACACCCTTCAAGCTAGAGACTTGAAACTTTCCAATTCTCTTTATCTATGGGATAGTAAATTAAAGTGTCAAGATGGGGGTTCTACGATAACTGGGGGGTTGGCAAATCGATAAATTCGATAACTCAAAACCGATAAATCCACATATTTCGCACATCCTTACAGCTAGAAGTACCAAATTTGGTAAGAAGATAGCTACTAGCAACCCCCAAAAAACTGCATCAAAAATTTTGGAGCCACGCCCCCCACTCCGCCCCCAGCCCCCCGAATTTTAAAGTCAAAAAAGCCTATATCTCCCACAGTTTTTGAGCTATAGCCACCAAATTTGGTGCCAAAATAGGTGATGATGACCCCCCCCCAAAAACTGCATCAAAAGTTTGGATGCCACGCCCACCGATACTGCCCCAGCCGCCCCCATCCACCCCAACGCTTCGTCAAAAACGGGAATGCGTGTATCTTCCAGAGTTGCGGAGCTAGAGCCTCCAAATTTGGTGGGAAGATAGTTGGTAACGACCCCCAAAAAACTGCTCAAGTAAAAAATGAAAGGGTCAATAATAAGACATGTACATACTCATAAACACCATGGTGTGTAAAAAACACCATGGTGTTTAAAAACACTCGGGAGATACATATGTTTTTTGTCTACTTCTATTATTTTCGTATTGCTTTTTTTTTTACTTGCGGTTATTCCTACATTCGTTTTGAGTGCAAGTGCGACCGGCACGCGTCGCTTAAAAATTATTGGGTGCATACACAAAAAAAAAACGGCACCTTATATGAGCGTAGGCATAATATGCCGGCACTCGTAGTACACACAAAATTTTTGATGAGTGTGTGTCTTTGCTTTGCTTAGCCGGGTGTGAGTGGCACCGGTACACAAATTTTATGGGGTGTGAGTAAGGTGGCAAAAAATTACACCCTTGCAGTTCTCTGATTAGAGTGTTGATCGCGATGGGCCGTAAGTGTGACTTAGTAGTGCGACGATGCGCAGGAAGAACCCGTTTCGCCACCAAACTATCAATTACCGACGAGTCAGGGTGACAATACATGGCAGGGCACCAGCTCCTTGTTAAACGACTATTTAAAATCATTTGATGGGTGCTCGGGAAATGAGGAGTCGGATGATGAGGATGACCCAGAACTTAAATTAGCTGTGACGGAGTTGAACGGGTATTGGCCAAAGCGCATAAGTATTGGGCAAAATATAATGACGTATTGGGAAGAGAAAAATTTTTATACCCCAGACTCTACAAATTGTCAAAAGTTGTGCATTGCGTACCAGCAACGTAAGTTTCAGTCGAAAGAGCTTTTTCCGCTTTAAAATTGGTTCTTTCCGACCTGAGGTGCAACTTATCTTCAGAGTCGATCAAAAAGTTATTGTTTCTGAAGCTAAATAAATAATGCATAAAAAAAACTTTTTGTTATGGATATTTTTAATTTCTCATACGTAGCCACAAAAATTTTTCTTTTTTCCTTTGTCCATTAAGGCCTGTACGCATGAGCCCCGTGCAGCTCCCGTACAGTAGTATACATGAGTTTTACGGCTGTAACGACAAGTGTTGAAAAATTCACATATTGTGGCGGTAGGCTAATTGTTTTTTGTAAATAAATCGGAAATGCAACTGTGTTTTGTACACTTGATTTCAAAATAATGATTCGCGCGCTACTTTTGTGTTTGAGTACAGCTAACGCCCTGCTTCTAATAATCTATACCCTGCCATAGATCAATGGCAAATCCAGTTTATATGTTATTTAAATTGTATCTTATTAATTAATAAATATATTTTTATTCATTACTTCTTGTGCAGCATTGACTGCCAAAACAATAAGTATGGCCCTATTGGAGCCTGAATTAGGTCAACTTTGTTAATATTATCCGAAAAATTTATAAGCTGGCTCTTGCCCGACATGTTGTTGCATTTTTTACAACCGTAAATAGTTGCTGAAAGCTATTTACTGCCCGTAGCATTTTAACATAACATTTTAAAATTTTCATTGCTCAACACTACCGTACCAGCAGTAGCTAACAGAACTGCAGACCTTAAATGTACGTACTGTACTGAAGCTGTACGGGACCATTTTTTTTATATGAAGTTCTTGCTGTACGGGAGCTGTACAGGCGTCTGCGTACAGGCCTTTAATAAAGACAACATATAAATTTGTTTCTTAGTATTGATCCTTGAAGGACATGTGGTATATCAATGGAAAGGTGTAGATCATAAATATATATCAACTTTTGTGCTATGCTGCTCGGTTCAAAAGATATTTAAAATCAATTTTTATTTTCAACTTTTAAAATAAAAATTGGTAAATAACTCTTATTTTTGATTGCTAAAATAAAAATTGAAAAGCAACTCTTATTTTTAATTTTTATAATAAAGATTGAAAATAAGAGTTATTTCACAATTTTTATAAAAAATTTTAATATAATAATTAAATAAGTTATTCATTTAAGTCAAAAAATAATAGTTATTAATTAATTTATTTATATAAATTGAAAACAAATGTTTATTCGATTTTTGGATTCCCAGCAAAAACCAAGTGGAAACGTTGCAGTCGGACGCAACCGACTGCGGTATACACGTTACCAGTATTAAAGCCGGTTAAAAGAAGCCTGATTGCAAAGGGGTACGGATGCGGCAGGGGTGTACGCTGCCTTAAAGATTCTTCGATGCAGATGGGGATGCCACCAGCTACCTTCCTTCCAAATTTAGTGACTCTAGCTCAAAGTTTGTTAAAGGTGGAGAAAGGGGGGCTGGAGGCGGTATGGGAGTGGCATCGAAATTTTTGATGCAGATCTTTATGGAATTACAATTGCTATCTTCATACCAAAGTTGGTGACTCTAGCTCAAAATTTGTAATAGGTGGGGAAGGGGAGGCTGGGGTTGGTATGGGTGGGCGTGGCATCCAAATATTTGATGCAGATCTTTGTTGAATGTCAACTGCTATCTTCCTACCAAATAAGGTGACTCTAGCTCAAAGTTTGTAAAAGGTGGGGAAAGAGGGGTTGGGGGGCGGTATGGAAGGACGTGGCATCCAAATTTTTTTTGCAGATCTTTGTGAAATGTCAATTGCTATCTTCATACCAAATTTGGTGACTCTAGCTCAAAGTTTGTAAAAAGTGGTGAAAGGGGGGCTGGGGGCGGAATGGGGGGCGTGGCTCCAAAATTTTTGATTCAGTTTTTTGGGGGTTGCTAGTAGCTATCTTCTTACCAAATTTTGTAGTTCTAGCTGTAAGGATGTGTGAAATATGCGGATTTATCGTTTTTAAGTTATCGAATTTATCGATTTGCCAGCCCCCCAGTTATCGCAGAACCCCAATCTTGACACTTTAATTTACTATCCCATAGATTAAGAGAATTGGAAAGTTTCAAGTCTCTAGCTTGAAGGGTGTGGAAAAAACTTGCACACATACGGACGGACAGACGGACACCATGACGGACATTGCACAAAACCAATATACTCTTTACCTTCGGTAACGAGTATAAAAATAGTATTTGGTCGTTTTCGCATTAATTTTATCCCTATATTTCGCTTTGATTTTTTTCAACTCCATAATTCTTATTTGCGGTCCCTGGTTTATGTTGTTGTTCATGTGTGGCTAGTTATCATCCGTACCCTACTAACTGGTAGTGTATCAAGCTTTTAGTGATGACACTAATGGTGCACGTGTTTTACATGGTGAGCTTTTTGTACACGGGCAGAAATTTGTGCTCTGATATTATTTTTTTACATACATAAATTTTTTTTTCTTTTGCATTTTAATTGTTGTCTTATTTATTTTATCATTTATTTTTATATATATATTATTTTATTTTTTTTTTAATGTGGTGGCGGTTCACGCCGTTTAGCACTAAGGTGCAAAAACTAAAATGCACTCAGATTTAGTATTTATTAATTATACTCGATACCGAAGGTAAAGAGTATATTGAGTTTGTGCAATGTCCGTCATGGTGTCTGTCCGTCTGTCCGTCTGTATGTTCGCAACTTTTTTCCACACCCTTAAAGCTAGAGACTTGAAACTTTCCAATTCTCTTTATCTATGGGATAGTAAATTAAAGTGTCAAGATGGGGGTTCTACGATAACTGGGGGGTTGGCAAATCGATAAATTCGATAACTCAAAACCGATAAATCCACATATTTCGCACATCCTTACAGCTAGAAGTACCAAATTTGGTAAGAAGATAGCTACTAGCAACCCCCAAAAAACTGCATCAAAAATTTTGGAGCCACGCCCCCCATTCCGCCCCCCAGCCCCCCGAATTTTAAAGTCAAACAAGTGGAAACGTTGCAGTCGGACGCAACCGACTGCGGCATACTCGATACCAGAATTAAAACCGGTAAAAAGAGGCCTGAATGCAAGGGGTACGTATGCGGCAGGGGTGTACGCTGCCTTAAAGATTCTCCGATGCAGATGGGGATGCCACCAGCTATATTCCTTCCAAATTTGGTGACTCTAGCTCAAAGTTTGTAAAAGGTGTGGAAAGGGGGGGGGACTGGGGCGGTATGGGTAGTTGTGGCATCAAAATTTTTGTTGCAGATCTTTCTGAAATGTCAATTGCTATCTTCATACCAAATTTGGTGACTCTAGCTCAAAATTTGTAAAAGGTGGGGAAAGGGGGGCTGGGGGGCGGTTTGGGTGTGCGTGGCATCCAAATTTTTGATGCAGATCTTTGTAAAATGTCAATTGCTATCTTCATACCAAATTTTGTGACTCTAGCTCGAAATTTGTAAAAAGTGGGGAAAGGGGGGCGAAATGAAGGGCGTGGCTCCAAAACTTTGATGCAAATTTTTGGGGGTTGTTGCCAGCTATCTTCCTACCAAATTTGGTGGCTCTAGCTCCACAACTCTGGAAGATACACGCATTCCCGTTTTTGACGAAGCGTTGGGGTGGATGGGGGCGGCTAGGGCAGTATTGGTGGGCGTGGCATCCAAACTTTTGAAGCAGTTTTTAGGGGGTCATCATCACCTATCTTGGCACCAAATTTGGTGGCTCTAGCTCAAAAACTGTGGGAGATATAGCCATTTCTGATTTCAAAATGCGGGGGGGCTGGGGGCGGAATGGGTGAGCGTGACTCCAAAACTTTGATGCAGTTTTTTGGGGGTCGTTACCAGCTATCTTCCCACCAAATTTGGAGGCTCTAGCTCCACAACTCTGGAAGATACACGCATTCCCGTTTTTGACGAAGCGTTGGGGTGGATGGGGGCGGCTAGGGCAGTATTGGTGGGCGTGGCGTCCAAACTATTGATGCAGTTTTGGGGGTCATCATCACCTATTTTGGCACCAAATTTGGTGGCTATAGCTCAAAAACTATGGGAGATATAGGCTTTTTGACTTTAAAATGCGGGGGGCTGGGGGCGGAATGTGGGGGCGTGGCTCCAAAATTTTTGATGCAGTTTTTTGAAGGTTGCTAGTAGCTTTCTTCTTACCAAATTTGGTACTTCTAGCTGTAAGGATGTGCGAAATATGTGGATTTATCGGTTTTGAGTTATCGAATTTATCGATTTGCCAGCCCCCCAGTTATCGTAGAACCCCCATCTTGACACTTTAATTTACTATCCCATAGATAAAGAGAATTGGAAAGTTTCAAGTCTCTAGCTTGAAGGGTGTGGAAAAAAGTTGCGTTCATACAGACGGACAGACGGACAGACACCATGACGGACATTGCACAAACTCAATATACTCTTTACCTTCGGTATCGAGTATAAAAAGCCTATATCTCCCACAGTTTTTGAGCTATAGCCACCAAATTTGGTGCCAAAATAGGTGATGATGACCCCCCCAAAAACTGCATCAAAAGTTTGGATGCCACGCCCACCGATACTGCCCCAGCCGCCCCCATCCACCCCAACGCTTCGTCAAAAACGGGAATGCGTGTATCTTCCAGAGTTGCGGAGCTAGAGCCTCCAAATTTGGTGGGAAGATAGTTGGTAACGACCCCCAAAAAACTGCTCAAGTAAAAAATGAAAGGGTCAATAATAAGACATGTACATACTCATAAACACCATGGTGTGTAAAAAACACCATGGTGTTTAAAAAACACTCGGGTGATACATATGTTTTTTGTCTACTTCTATTATTTTCGTATTGCTTTTTTTTTTACTTGCGGTTATTCCTACATTCGTTTTGAGTGCAAGTGCGACCGGCACGCGTCGCTTAAAAATTATTGGGTGCATACACAAAAAAAAAACGACACCTTATATGAGCGTAGGCATAATATGCCGGCACTCGTAGTACACACAAAATTTTTGATGAGTGTGTGTCTTTGCTTTGCTTAGCCGGGTGTGAGTGGCACCGGTACACAAATTTTATGGGGTGTGAGTAAGGTGGCAAAAAATTACACCCTTGCAGTTCTCTGATTAGAGTGTTGATCGCGATGGGCCGTAAGTGTGACTTAGTAGTGCGACGATGCGCAGGAAGAACCCGTTTCGCCACCAAACTATCAATTACCGACGAGTCAGGGTGACAATACATGGCAGGGCACCAGCTCCTTGTTAAACGACTATTTAAAATCATTTGATGGGTGCTCGGGAAATGAGGAGTCGGATGATGAGGATGACCCAGAACTTAAATTAGCTATGACGGAGTTGAACGGGTATTGGCCAAAGCGCATAAGTATTGGGCAAAATATAATGACGTATTGGGAAGAGAAAAAAATTTTTATACCCCAGACTCTACAAATTGTCAAAAGTTGTGCATTGCGTACCAGCAACGTAAGTTTCAGTCGAAAGAGCTTTTTCCGCTTTAAAATTGGTTCTTTCCGACCTGAGGTGCAACTTATCTTCAGAGTCGATCAAAAAGTTATTGTTTCTGAAGCTAAATAAATAATGCATAAAAAAAACTTTTTGTTATCGATATTTTTAATTTCTCATACGTAGCCACAAAAATTTTTCTTTTTTCCTTTGTCCATTAAGGCCTGTACGCATGAGCCCCGTGCAGCTCCCGTACAGTATACATGAGTTTTACGGCTGTAACGACAAGTGTTGAAAAATTCACATATTGTGGCGGTAGGCTAATTGTTTTTTGTAAATAAATCGGAAATGCAACTGTGTTTTGTACACTTGATTTCAAAATAATGATTCGCGCGCTACTTTTGTGTTTGAGTACAGCTAACGCCCTGCTTCTAATAATCTATACCCTGCCATAGATCAATAGCAAATCCAGTTTATATGTTATTTAAATTGTATCTTATTAATTAATGAATATATTTTTATTCATTACTTCTTGTGCAGCATTGACTGCCAAAACAATAAGTATGGCCCTATTGGAGCCTGAATTAGGTCAACTTTGTTAATATTATCCGAAAAATTTATAAGCCGGCTCTTGCCCGACATGTTGTTGCATTTTTTACAACCGTAAATAGTTGCTGAAAGCTATTTACTGCCCGTAGCATTTTAACATAACATTTTAAAATTTTCATTGTTCAACACTACCGTACCAGTAGTAGCTAACAGAACTGCAGACCTTAAATGTACGTACTGTACTGAAGCTGTACGGGACCATTTTTTTATATGAAGTTCTTGCTGTACGGGAGCTGTACAGGCGTCTGCGTACAGGCCTTTAATAAAGACAACATATAAATTTGTTTCTTAGTATTGATCCTTGAAGGACATGTGGTATATCAATGGAAAGGTGTAGATCATAAATATATATCAACTTTTGTGCTATGCTGCTCGGTTCAAAAGATATTTAAAATCAATTTTTATTTTCAACTTTTAAAATAAAAATTGGAAAATAACTCTTATTTTTGATTGCTAAAATAAAAATTGAAAAGCAACTCTTATTTTTAATTTTTATAATAAAGATTGAAAATAAGAGTTATTTCACAATTTTTATAAAAATTTTAATATAATAATTAAATAAGTTATTCATTTAAGTCAAAAAATAATAGTTATTAATTAATTTATTTATATAAATTGAAAACAAATGTTTATTCGATTTTTGGATTCCCAGCAAAAACCAAGTGGAAACGTTGCAGTCGGACGCAACCGACTGCGGTATACACGTTACCAGTATTAAAGCCGGTTAAAAGAAGCCTGATTTCAAAGGGGGTACGGATGCGGCAGGGGTGTACGCTGCCTTAAAGATTCTTCGATGCAGATGGGGATGCCACCAGCTACCTTCCTTCCAAATTTAGTGACTCTAGCTCAAAGTTTGTTAAAGGTGGAGAAAGGGGGGGCTGGAGGCGGTATGGGAGTGGCATCGAAATTTTTGATGCAGATCTTTATGGAATTACAATTGCTATCTTCATACCAAAGTTGGTGACTCTAGCTCAAAATTTGTAATAGGTGGGGAAGGGGATGCTGGGGTTGGTATGGGTGGGCGTGGCATCCAAATATTTGATGCAGATCTTTGTTGAATGTCAACTGCTATCTTCCTACCAAATAAGGTGACTCTAGCTCAAAGTTTGTAAAATGTGGGGAAAGGGGGCCTGGGGGCGGTATGGGTGGGTGTGGCATCCAAAATTTTTATGCAGATCTTTGTGAAATGTCAATTTCTATCTTCATACCAAATTTGGTGACTCTAGCTCAAAGTTTGTAAAAGGTGGGGAAAGAGGGGTTGGGGGGCGGTATGGAAGGACGTGGCATCCAAATTTTTGATGCAGATCTTTGTGGAATGTCAATTGCTATCTTCATACCAAATTTGGTGACTCTAGCTCGAAGTTTGTAAAAAGTGGTGAAAGGGGGGCTGGGGGCGGAATGGGGGGCGTGGATCCAAAATTTTTGATTCAGTTTTTTTGGGGTTGCTAGTAGCTATCTTCTTACTAAATTTTGTAGTTCTAGCTGTAAGGATGTGTGAAATATGCGGATTTATCGTTTTTAAGTTATCGAATTTATCGATTTGCCAGCCCCCCAGTTATCGCAGAACCCCAATCTTGACACTTTAATTTACTATCCCATAGATTAAGAGAATTGGAAAGTTTCAAGTCTCTAGCTTGAAGGGTGTGGAAAAAAGTTGCGAACATACAGACGGACAGACGGACACCATGACGGACATTGCACAAAACCAATATACTCTTTACCTTCGGTAACGAGTATAAAAATAGTATTTGGTCGTTTTCGCATTAATTTTATCCCTATATTTCGCTTTGATTTTTTTTCAACTCCATAATTCTTATTTGCGGTCCCTGGTTTATGTTGTTGTTCATATGTGGCTAGTTATCATCAGTACCCTACTAACTGGTAGTGTATCAAGCTTTTAGTGATGACACTAATGGTGCACGTGTTTTACATGGTGAGCTTTTTGTACACGGGCAGAAATTTGTGCTCTGATATTATTTTTTTACATACATACATAAATTTTTTTTTCTTTTGCATTTTAATTGTTGTCTTATTTATTTTATCATTTATTTTTATATATATATTATTTTATTTTATTTTTTAATGTGGTGGCGGTTCACGCCGTTTACCACTAAGGTGCAAAAACTAAAATGCACTCAGATTTAGTATTTATTAATTATACTCGATACCGAAGGTAAAGAGTATATTGAGTTTGTGCAATGTCCGTCATGGTGTCTGTCCGTCTGTCCGTCTGTATGTTCGCAACTTTTTTCCACACCCTTCAAGCTAGAGACTTGAAACTTTCCAATTCTCT
Source organism: Scaptomyza montana (assembly GCA_018904305.1). Classification (NCBI taxonomy): domain Eukaryota; kingdom Metazoa; phylum Arthropoda; class Insecta; order Diptera; family Drosophilidae; genus Scaptomyza; species Scaptomyza montana. The sequence goes on along the minus strand of JAEIGR010000057.1, from coordinate 572,251 downwards.
TTATCTATGGGATAGTAAATTAAAGTGTCAAGATGGGGGTTCTACGATAACTGGGGGGTTGGCAAATCGATAAATTCGATAACTCAAAACCGATAAATCCACATATTTCGCACATCCTTACAGCTAGAAGTACCAAATTTGGTAAGAAGATAGCTACTAGCAACCCCCAAAAAACTGCATCAAAAATTTTGGAGCCACGCCCCCATTCCGCCCCCAGCCCCCCCGAATTTTAAAGTCAAAAAAGCCTATATCTCCCACAGTTTTTGAGCTATAGCCACCAAATTTGTTGCCAAAATAGGTGATGATGACCCCCCCAAAAACTGCATCAAAAGTTTGGATGCCACGCCCACCGATACTGCCCCAGCCGCCCCCATCCACCCCAACGCTTCGTCAAAAACGGGAATGCGTGTATCTTCCAGAGTTGCGGAGCTAGAGCCTCCAAATTTGGTGGGAAGATAGTTGGTAACGACCCCCAAAAAACTGCTCAAGTAAAAAATGAAAGGGTCAATAATAAGACATGTACATACTCATAAGCACCATGGTGTGTAAAAAACACCATGGTGTTTAAAAAACACTCGGGTGATACATATGTTTTTTGTCTACTTCTATTATTTTCGTATTGCTTTTTTTTTTACTTGCGGTTATTCCTACATTCGTTTTGAGTGCAAGTGCGACCGGCACGCGTCGCTTAAAAATTATTGGGTGCATACACAAAAAAAAAACGGCACCTTATATGAGCGTAGGCATAATATGCCGGCACTCGTAGTACACACAAAATTTTTGATGAGTGTGTGTCTTTGCTTTGCTTAGCCGGGTGTGAGTGGCACCGGTACACAAATTTTATGGGGTGTGAGTAAGGTGGCAAAAAATTACACCCTTGCAGTTCTCTGATTAGAGTGTTGATCGCGATGGGCCGTAAGTGTGACTTAGTAGTGCGACGATGCGCAGGAAGAACCCGTTTCGCCACCAAACTATCAATTACCGACGAGTCAGGGTGACAATACATGGCAGGGCACCAGCTCCTTGTTAAACGACTATTTAAAATCATTTGATGGGTGCTCGGGAAATGAGGAGTCGGATGATGAGGATGACCCAGAACTTAAATTAGCTATGACGGAGTTGAACGGGTATTGGCCAAAGCGCATAAGTATTGGGCAAAATATAATGACGTATTGGGAAGAGAATAAATTTTTATACCCCAGACTCTACAAATTGTCAAAAGTTGTGCATTGCGTACCAGCAACGTAAGTTTCAGTCGAAAGAGCTTTTTCCGCTTTAAAATTGGTTCTTTCCGACCTGAGGTGCAACTTATCTTCAGAGTCGATCAAAAAGTTATTGTTTCTGAAGCTAAATAAATAATGCATAAAAAAAACTTTTTGTTATGGATATTTTTAATTTCTCATACGTAGCCACAAAAATTTTTCTTTTTATACCCTTAACCCATAAAATGGGTAAATAAGGGTATAATGGTTTTGTGCAAAAGTATGTAACAGGCAGAAGGAAGCTTCTCCGACCCTATAAAGTATATATATTCTTGATCAGCATCAATAGCCGAGTCGATTTAGCCATGTCCGTCTGTCCGTCCGTCTGTCCGTCTGTCCGTCTGTATGAACGCGTGGATCTCAGAGACTACAAGAGCTAGAGACTTCAGATTTTGGATATAAGTTCTCCTATACCATGAGCAGAACAAGTTTGCTTCAAATTATCGATAACTATTCTGGTTTCCGATATACACATAATATCGATAACAAAAAAATATCGAATTTGGAAAATGTAAAAATGAGGGTTGAAAGAATGGGTAACGATAAATCTTTTCTGAAAATTTCATCCAAATCGGTTAAGAAACACCGGAGATATCGAGCTTAATCGATTGTTTGTTGCAACTGGGTTCAGGGTATCTTCTAGTCGGGCTCTCCCGACTAGAGCCTTCTTACTTGTTTCCTTTGTCCATTAAGGCCTGTACGCATGAGCCCCGTGCAGCTCCCGTACAGTATACATGAGTTTTACGGCTGTAACGACAAGTGTTGAAAAATTCACATATTGTGGCGGTAGGCTAATTGTTTTTTGTAAATAAATCGGAAATGCAACTGTGTTTTGTACACTTGATTTCAAAATAATGATTCGCGCGCTACTTTTGTGTTTGAGTACAGCTAACGCCCTGCTTCTAATAATCTATACCCTGCCATAGATCAATGGCAAATCCAGTTTATATGTTATTTAAATTGTATCTTATTAATTAATAAATATATTTTTATTCATTACTTCTTGTGCAGCATTGACTGCCAAAACAATAAGTATGGCCCTATTGGAGCCTGAATTAGGTCAACTTTGTTAATATTATCCGAAAAATTTATAAGCCGGCTCTTGCCCGACATGTTGTTGCATTTTTTACAACCGTAAATAGTTGCTGAAAGCTATTTACTGCCCGTAGCATTTTAACATAACATTTTAAAATTTTCATTGTTCAACACTACCGTACCAGCAGTAGCTAACAGAACTGCAGACCTTAAATGTACGTACTGTACTGAAGCTGTACGGGACCATTTTTTTTATATGAAGTTCTTGCTGTACAGGAGCTGTACAGGCGTCTGCGTACAGGCCTTTAATAAAGACAACATATAAATTTGTTTCTTAGTATTGATCCTTGAAGGACATGTGGTATATCAATGGAAAGGTGTAGATCATAAATATATATCAACTTTTGTGCTATGCTGCTCGGTTCAAAAGATATTTAAAATCAATTTTTATTTTCAACTTTTAAAATAAAAATTGGAAAATAACTCTTATTTTTGATTGCTAAAATAAAAATTGAAAAGCAACTCTTATTTTTAATTTTTATAATAAAGATTGAAAATAAGAGTTATTTCACAATTTTTTATAAAAATTTTAATATAATAATTAAATAAGTTATTCATTTAAGTCAAAAAATAATAGTTATTAATTAATTTATTTATATAAATTGAAAACAAATGTTTATTCGATTTTTGGATTCCCAGCAAAAACCAAGTGGAAACGTTGCAGTCGGACGCAACCGACTGCGGTATACACGTTACCAGTATTAAAGCCGGTTAAAAGAAGCCTGATTGCAGAGGGGTACGGATGCGGCAGGGGTGTACGCTGCCTTAAAGATTCTTCGATGCAGATGGGGATGCCACCAGCTACCTTCCTTCCAAATTTAGTGACTCTAGCTCAAAGTTTGTTAAAGGTGGAGAAAGGGGGGCTGGAGGCGGTATGGGAGTGGCATCGAAATTTTTGATGCAGATCTTTATGGAATTACAATTGCTATCTTCATACCAAAGTTGGTGACTCTAGCTCAAAATTTGTAATAGGTGGGGAAGGGGAGGCTGGGGTTGGTATGGGTGGGCGTGGCATCCAAATATTTGATGCAGATCTTTGTTGAATGTCAACTGCTATCTTCCTACCAAATAAGGTGACTCTAGCTCAAAGTTTGTAAAAGGTGTGGAAAGAGGGGTTGGGGGGCGGTATGGAAGGACGTGCCATCCAAATTTTTTTTTGCAGATCTTTGTGAAATGTCAATTGCTATCTTCATACCAAATTTGGTGACTCTAGCTCAAAGTTTGTAAAAAGTGGTGAAAGGGGGGCTGGGGGCGGAATGGGGGGCGTGGCTCCAAAATTTTTGATTCAGTTTTTGGGGGTTGCTAGTAGCTATCTTCTTACCAAATTTTGTAGTTCTAGCTGTAAGGATGTGTGAAATATGCGGATTTATCGTTTTTAAGTTATCGAATTTATCGATTTGCCAGCCCCCCAGTTATCGCAGAACCCCAATCTTGACACTTTAATTTACTATCCCATAGATTAAGAGAATTGGAAAGTTTCAAGTCTCTAGCTTGAAGGGTGTGGAAAAAACTTGCACACATACGGACGGACAGACGGACACCATGACGGACATTGCACAAAACCAATATACTCTTTACCTTCGGTAACGAGTATAAAAATAGTATTTGGTCGTTTTCGCATTAATTTTATCCCTATATTTCGCTTTGATTTTTTTTCAACTCCATAATTCTTATTTGCGGTCCCTGGTTTATGTTGTTCTTCATATGTGGCTAGTTATCATCCGTACCCTACTAACTGGTAGTGTATCAAGCTTTTAGTGATGACACTAATGGTGCACGTGTTTTACATGGTGAGCTTTTTTGTACACGGGCAGAAATTTGTGCTCTGATATTATTTTTTTACATACATAAATTTTTTTCTTCTTTGCATTTTAATTGTTGTCTTATTTATTTTATCATTTATTTTTATATATATATTATTTTATTTTTTTTTAATGTGGTGGCGGTTCACGCCGTTTACCACTAAGGTGCAAAAACTAAAATGCACTCAGATTTAGTATTTATTAATAATACTCGATACCGAAGGTAAAGAGTATCTTGAGTTTGTGCAATGTCCGTCATGGTGTCTGTCCGTCTGTCCGTCTGTATGTTCGCAACTTTTTTCCACACCCTTAAAGCTAGAGACTTGAAACTTTCCAATTCTCTTTATCTATGGGATAGTAAATTAAAGTGTCAAGATGGGGGTTCTACGATAACTGGGGGTTGGCAAATCGATAAATTCGATAACTCAAAACCGATAAATCCACATATTTCGCACATCCTTACAGCTAGAAGTACCAAATTTGGTAAGAAGATAGCTACTAGCAACCCCCAAAAAACTGCATCAAAAATTTTGGAGCCACGCCCCCCATTCCGCCCCCAGCCCCCCGAATTTTAAAGTCAAAAAAGCCTATATCTCCCACAGTTTTTGAGCTATAGCCACCAAATTTGGTGCCAAAATAGGTGATGATGACCCCCCAAAAACTGCATCAAAAGTTTGGATGCCACGCCCACCGATACTGCCCCAGCCGCCCCCATCCACCCCAACGCTTCGTCAAAAACGGGAATGCGTGTATCTTCCAGAGTTGCGGAGCTAGAGCCTCCAAATTTGGTGGGAAGATAGTTGGTAACGACCCCCAAAAAACTGCTCAAGTAAAAAATGAAAGGGTCAATAATAAGACATGTACATACTCATAAACACCATGGTGTGTAAAAACACCATGGTGTTTAAAAAACACTCGGGTGATACATATGTTTTTTGCTTCTTCTATTATTTTCTTATTGCTTTTTTTTTACTTGCGGTTATTCCTACATTCGTTTTGAGTGCAAGTGCGACCGGCACGCGTCACTTAAAAATTATTGGGTGCATACACAAAAAAAGAACGGCACCTTATATGAGCGTAGGCATAATATGCCGGCACTCGTAGTACACACAAAAATTTGGATGAGTGTGTGTCTTTGCTTTGCTTAGCCGGGTGTGAGTGGCACCGGTACACAAATTTTATGGGGTGTGAGTAAGGTGGCAAAAAATTACACCCTTGCAGTTCTCTGATTAGAGTGTTGATCGCGATGGGCCGTAAGTGTGACTTAGTAGTGCGACGATGCGCAGGAAGAACCCGTTTCGCCACCAAACTATCAATTACCGACGAGTCAGGGTGACAATACATGGCAGGGCACCAGCTCCTTGTTAAACGACTATTTAAAATCATTTGATGGGTGCTCGGGAAATGAGGAGTCGGATGATGAGGATATTAGCTATGACGGAGTTGAACGGGTATTGGCCAAAGCGCATAAGTATTGGGCAAAATATAATGACGTATTGGGAAGAGAAAAAATTTGTATACCCCAGACTCTACAAATTGTCAAAAGTTGTGGTTGGTTCTTTCCGACCTGAAGTGCAACTTATCTTCAGAGTCGATCAAAAAGTTATTGTTTCTGAAGCTAAATAAATAATGCATAAAAAAAACTTTTTGTTATGGATATTTTTAATTTCTCATACGTAGCCACAAAAATTTTTCTTTTTTCCTTTGTCCATTAAGGCCTGTACGCATGAGCCCCGTGCAGCTCCCGTACAGTATACATGAGTTTTACGGCTGTAACGACAAGTGTTGAAAAATTCACATATTGTGGCGGTAGGCTAATTGTTTTTTGTAAATAAATCGGAAATGCAACTGTGTTTTGTACACTTGATTTCAAAATAATGATTCGCGCGCTACTTTTGTGTTTGAGTACAGCTAACGCCCTGCTTCTAATAATCTATACCCTGCCATAGATCAATGGCAAATCCAGTTTATATGTTATTTAAATTGTATCTTATTAATTAATGAATATATTTTTATTCATTACTTCTTGTGCAGCATTGACTGCCAAAACAATAAGTATGGCCCTATTGGAGCCTGAATTAGGTCAACTTTGTTAATATTATCCGAAAAATTTATAAGCCGGCTCTTGCCCGACATGTTGTTGCATTTTTTACAACCGTAAATAGTTGCTGAAAGCTATTTACTGCCCGTAGCATTTTAACATAACATTTTAAAATTTTCATTGTTCAACACTACCGTACCAGTAGTAGCTAACAGAACTGCAGACCTTAAATGTACGTACTGTACTGAAGCTGTACGGGACCATTTTTTTATATGAAGTTCTTGCTGTACGGGAGCTGTACAGGCGTCTGCGTACAGGCCTTTAATAAAGACAACATATAAATTTGTTTCTTAGTATTGATCCTTGAAGGACATGTGGTATATCAATGGAAAGGTGTAGATCATAAATATATATCAACTTTTGTGCTATGCTGCTCGGTTCAAAAGATATTTAAAATCAATTTTTATTTTCAACTTTTAAAATAAAAATTGGAAAATAACTCTTATTTTTGATTGCTAAAATAAAAATTGAAAAGCAACTCTTATTTTTAATTTTTATAATAAAGATTGAAAATAAGAGTTATTTCACAATTTTTTATAAAAATTGTAATATAATAATTAAATAAGTTATTCATTTAAGTCAAAAAATAATAGTTATTAATTAATTTATTTATATAAATTGAAAACAAATGTTTATTCGATTTTTGGATTCCCAGCAAAAACCAAGTGGAAACGTTGCAGTCGGACGCAACCGACTGCGGTATACACGTTACCAGTATTAAAGCCGGTTAAAAGAAGCCTGATTTCAAAGGGGTACGGATGCGGCAGGGGTGTACGCTGCCTTAAAGATTCTTCGATGCAGATGGGGATGCCACCAGCTACCTTCCTTCCAAATTTAGTGACTCTAGCTCAAAGTTTGTTAAAGGTGGAGAAAGGGGGGCTGGAGGCGGTATGGGAGTGGCATCGAAATTTTTGATGCAGATCTTTATGGAATTACAATTGCTATCTTCATACCAAAGTTGGTGACTCTAGCTCAAAATTTGTAATAGGTGGGGAAGGGGAGGCTGGGGTTGGTATGGGTGGGCGTGGCATCCAAATATTTGATGCAGATCTTTGTTGAATGTCAACTGCTATCTTCCTACCAAATAAGGTGACTCTAGCTCAAAGTTTGTAAAATGTGGGGAAAGGGGGCCTGGGGGCGGTATGGGTGGGTGTGGCATCCAAAATTTTTATGCAGATCTTTGTGAAATGTCAATTTCTATCTTCATACCAAATTTGGTGACTCTAGCTCAAAGTTTGTAAAAGGTGGGGAAAGAGGGGTTGGGGGCGGTATGGAAGGACGTGGCATCCAAATTTTTGATGCAGATCTTTGTGGAATGTCAATTGCTATCTTCATACCAAATTTGGTGACTCTAGCTCGAAGTTTGTAAAAAGTGGTGAAAGGGGGGCTGGGGGCGGAATGGGGGGCGTGGATCCAAAATTTTTGATTCAGTTTTTTTGGGGTTGCTAGTAGCTATCTTCTTACTAAATTTTGTAGTTCTAGCTGTAAGGATGTGTGAAATATGCGGATTTATCGTTTTTAAGTTATCGAATTTATCGATTTGCCAGCCCCCCAGTTATCGCAGAACCCCAATCTTGACACTTTAATTTACTATCCCATAGATTAAGAGAATTGGAAAGTTTCAAGTCTCTAGCTTGAAGGGTGTGGAAAAAAGTTGCGAACATACAGACGGACAGACGGACACCATGACGGACATTGCACAAAACCAATATACTCTTTACCTTCGGTAACGAGTATAAAAATAGTATTTGGTCGTTTTCGCATTAATTTTATCCCTATATTTCGCTTTGATTTTTTTTTCAACTCCATAATTCTTATTTGCGGTCCCTGGTTTATGTTGTTGTTCATGTGTGGCTAGTTATCATCCGTACCCTACTAACTGGTAGTGTATCAAGCTTTTAGTGATGACACTAATGGTGCACGTGTTTTACATGGTGAGCTTTTTGTACACGGGCAGAAATTTGTGCTCTGATATTATTTTTTTACATACATACATAAATTTTTTTCTTTTTGCATTTTAATTGTTGTCTTATTTATTTTATCATTTATTTTTATATATATATTATTTTATTTTATTTTTTAATGTGGTGGCGGTTCACGCCGTTTACCACTAAGGTGCAAAAAATAAAATGCACTCAGATTTAGTATTTATTAATTATACTCGATACCGAAGGTAAAGAGTATATTGAGTTTGTGCAATGTCCGTCATGGTGTCTGTCCGTCTGTCCGTCTGTATGTTCGCAACTTTTTTCCACACCCTTCAAGCTAGAGACTTGAAACTTTCCAATTCTCTTTATCTATGGGATAGTAAATTAAAGTGTCAAGATGGGGGTTCTACGATAACTGGGGGGTTGGCAAATCGATAAATTCGATAACTCAAAACCGATAAATCCACATATTTCGCACATCCTTAAAGCTAGAAGTACCAAATTTGGTAAGAAGATAGCTACTAGCAACCCCCAAAAAACTGCATCAAAAATTTTGGAGCCACGCCCCCCATTCCGCCCCCAGCCCCCCGAATTTTAAAGTCAAAAAAGCCTATATCTCCCACAGTTTTTGAGCTATAGCCACCAAATTTGGTGCCAAAATAGGTGATGATGACCCCCCAAAAACTGCATCAAAAGTTTGGATGCCACGCCCACCGATACTGCCCCAGCCGCCCCCATCCACCCCAACGCTTCGTCAAAAACGGGAATGCGTGTATCTTCCAGAGTTGCGGAGCTAGAGCCTCCAAATTTGGTGGGAAGATAGTTGGTAACGACCCCCAAAAAACTGCTCAAGTAAAAAATGAAAGGGTCAATAATAAGACATGTACATACTCATAAACACCATGGTGTGTAAAAAACACCATGGTGTTTAAAAAACACTCGGGTGATACATATGTTTTTTGTCTACTTCTATTATTTTCGTATTGCTTTTTTTTTACTTGCGGTTATTCCTACATTCGTTTTGAGTGCAAGTGCGACCGGCACGCGTCGCTTAAAAATTATTGGGTGCATACACAAAAAAAAACGGCACCTTATATGAGCGTAGGCATAATATGCCGGCACTCGTAGTACACACAAAATTTTTGATGAGTGTGTGTCTTTGCTTTGCTTAGCCGGGTGTGAGTGGCACCGGTACACAAATTTTATGGGGTGTGAGTAAGGTGGCAAAAAATTACACCCTTGCAGTTCTCTGATTAGAGTGTTGATCGCGATGGGCCGTAAGTGTGACTTAGTAGTGCGACGATGCGCAGGAAGAACCCGTTTCGCCACCAAACTATCAATTACCGACGAGTCAGGGTGACAATACATGGCAGGGCACCAGCTCCTTGTTAAACGACTATTTAAAATCATTTGATGGGTGCTCGGGAAATGAGGAGTCGGATGATGAGGATGACCCAGAACTTAAATTAGCTATGACGGAGTTGAACGGGTATTGGCCAAAGCGCATAAGTATTGGGCAAAATATAATGACGTATTGGGAAGAGAAAAAATTTTTATACCCCAGACTCTACAAATTGTCAAAAGTTGTGCATTGCGTACCAGCAACGTAAGTTTCAGTCGAAAGAGCTTTTTCCGCTTTAAAATTGGTTCTTTCCGACCTGAGGTGCAACTTATCTTCAGAGTCGATCAAAAAGTTATTGTTTCTGAAGCTAAATAAATAATGCATAAAAAAAACTTTTTGTTATGGATATTTTTAATTTCTCATACGTAGCCACAAAAATTTTTCTTTTATACCCTTAACCCATAAAATGGGTAAATAAGGGTATAATGGTTTTGTGCAAAAGTATGTAACAGGCAGAAGGAAGCTTCTCCGACCCTATAAAGTATATATATTCTTGATCAGCATCAATAGCCGAGTCGATTTAGCCATGTCCGTCTGTCCGTCCGTCTGTCCGTCTGTATGAACGCGTGGATCTCAGAGACTACAAGAGCTAGAGACTTCAGATTTTGGATATAAGTTCTCCTATACCATGAGCAGAACAAGTTTGCTTCAAATTTACGATAACTATTCTGGTTTCCGATATACACATAATATCGATAACAAAAAAATATCGAATTTGGAAAATGTAAAAATGAGGGTTGAAAGAATGGGTAACGATAAATCTTTTCTGAAAATTTCATCCAAATCGGTTAAGAAACACCGGAGATATCGAGCTTAATCGATTGTTTGTTGCAACTGGGTTCAGGGTATCTTCTAGTCGGGCTCTCCCGACTAGAGCCTTCTTACTTGTTTCCTTTGTCCATTAAGGCCTGTACGCATGAGCCCCGTGCAGCTCCCGTACAGTATACATGAGTTTTACGGCTGTAACGACAAGTGTTGAAAAATTCACATATTGTGGCGGTAGGCTAATTGTTTTTTGTAAATAAATCGGAAATGCAACTGTGTTTTGTACACTTGATTTCAAAATAATGATTCGCGCGCTACTTTTGTGTTTGAGTACAGCTAACGCCCTGCTTCTAATAATCTATACCCTGCCATAGATCAATGGCAAATCCAGTTTATATGTTATTTAAATTGTATCTTATTAATTAATAAATATATTTTTATTCATTACTTCTTGTGCAGCATTGACTGCCAAAACAATAAGTATGGCCCTATTGGAGCCTGAATTAGGTCAACTTTGTTAATATTATCCGAAAAATTTATAAGCCGGCTCTTGCCCGACATGTTGTTGCATTTTTTACAACCGTAAATAGTTGCTGAAAGCTATTTACTGCCCGTAGCATTTTAACATAACATTTTAAAATTTTCATTGTTCAACACTACCGTACCAGCAGTAGCTAACAGAACTGCAGACCTTAAATGTACGTACTGTACTGAAGCTGTACGGGACCATTTTTTTATATGAAGTTCTTGCTGTACAGGAGCTGTACAGGCGTCTGCGTACAGGCCTTTATATAAATAAATTAATTAATAACTATTATTTTTTGACTTAAATGAATAACTTATTTAATTATTATATTACAATTTTTATAAAAAATTGTGAAATAACTCTTATTTTCAATCTTTATTATAAAAATTAAAAATAAGAGTTGCTTTTCAATTTTTATTTTAGCAATCAAAAATAAGAGTTATTTTCCAATTTTTATTTTAAAAGTTGAAAATAAAAATTGATTTTAAATATCTTTTGAACCGAGCAGCATAGCACAAAAGTTGATATATATTTATGATCTACACCTTTCCATTGATATACCACATGTCCTTCAAGGATCAATACTAAGAAACAAATTTATATGTTGTCTTTATTAAAGGCCTGTACGCAGACGCCTGTACAGCTCCCGTACAGCAAGAACTTCATATAAAAAAAATGGTCCCGTACAGCTTCAGTACAGTACGTACATTTAAGGTCTGCAGTTCTGTTAGCTACTGCTGGTACGGTAGTGTTGAACAATGAAAATTTTAAAATGTTATGTTAAAATGCTACGGGCAGTAAATAGCTTTCAGCAACTATTTACGGTTGTAAAAAATGCAACAACATGTCGGGCAAGAGCCGGCTTATAAATTTTTCGGATAATATTAACAAAGTTGACCTAATTCAGGCTCCAATAGGGCCATACTTATTGTTTTGGCAGTCAATGCTGCACAAGAAGTAATGAATAAAAATATATTTATTAATTAATAAGATACAATTTAAATAACATATAAACTGGATTTGCCATTGATCTATGGCAGGGTATAGATTATTAGAAGCAGGGCGTTAGCTGTACTCAAACACAAAAGTAGCGCGCGAATCATTATTTTGAAATGAAGTGTACAAAACACAGTTGCATTTCCGATTTATTTACAAAAAACAATTAGCCTACCGCCACAATATGTGAATTTTTCAACACTTGTCGTTACAGCCGTAAAACTCATGTATACTGTACGGGAGCTGCACGGGGCTCATGCGTACAGGCCTTAAATTGAAAACAAATGTTTATTCGATTTTTGGATTCCCAGCAAAAACCAAGTGGAAACGTTGCAGTCGGACGCAACCGACTGCGGTATACACGTTACCAGTATTAAAGCCGGTTAAAAGAAGCCTGATTGCAGAGGGGTACGGATGCGGCTGGGGTGTACGCTGCCTTAAAGATTCTTCGATGCAGATGGGGATGCCACCAGCTACCTTCCTTCCAAATTTAGTGACTCTAGCTCAAAGTTTGTTAAAGGTGGAGAAAGGGGGGCTGGAGGCGGTATGGGAGTGGCATCGAAATTTTTGATGCAGATCTTTATGGAATTACAATTGCTATCTTCATACCAAAGTTGGTGACTCTAGCTCAAAATTTGTAATAGGTGGGGAAGGGGAGGCTGGGGTTGGTATGGGTGGGCGTGGCATCCAAATATTTGATGCAGATCTTTGTTGAATGTCAACTGCTATCTTCCTACCAAATAAGGTGACTCTAGCTCAAAGTTTGTAAAATGTGGGGAAAGGGGGGCCTGGGGGCGGTATGGGTGGGTGTGGCATCCAAAATTTTTATGCAGATCTTTGTGAAATGTCAATTTCTATCTTCATACCAAATTTGGTGACTCTAGCTCAAAGTTTGTAAAAGGTGGGGAAAGAGGGGTTGGGGGGCGGTATGGAAGGACGTGGCATCCAAATTTTTGATGCAGATCTTTGTGGAATGTCAATTGCTATCTTCATACCAAATTTGGTGACTCTAGCTCGAAGTTTGTAAAAAGTGGTGAAAGGGGGGCTGGGGGGCGGAATGGGGGGCGTGGCTCCAAAATTTTGATTCAGTTTTTGGGGGTTGCTAGTAGCTATCTTCTTACCAAATTTTGTAGTTCTAGCTGTAAGGATGTGTGAAATATGCGGATTTATCGTTTTTAAGTTATCGAATTTATCGATTTGCCAGCCCCCCAGTTATCGCAGAACCCCAATCTTGACACTTTAATTTACTATCCCATAGATTAAGAGAATTGGAAAGTTTCAAGTCTCTAGCTTGAAGGGTGTGGAAAAAACTTGCACACATACGGACGGACAGACGGACACCATGACGGACATTGCACAAAACCAATATACTCTTTACCTTCGGTAACGAGTATAAAAATAGTATTTGGTCGTTTTCGCATTAATTTTATCCCTATATTTCGCTTTGATTTTTTTTCAACTCCATAATTCTTATTTGCGGTCCCTGGTTTATGTTGTTCTTCATATGTGGCTAGTTATCATCAGTACCCTACTAACTGGTAGTGTATCAAGCTTTTAGTGATGACACTAATGGTGCACGTGTTTTACATGGTGAGCTTTTTGTACACGGGCAGAAATTTGTGCTCTGATATTATTTTTTTACATACATAAATTTTTTTTCTTTTGCATTTTAATTGTTGTCTTATTTATTTTATCATTTATTTTTATATATATATTATTTTATTTTTTTTTAATGTGGTGGCGGTCCACGCCGTTTACCACTAAGGTGCAAAAAATAAAATGCACTCAGATTTAGTATTTATTAATAATACTCGATACCGAAGGTAAAGAGTATATTGAGTTTGTGCAATGTCCGTCATGGTGTCTGTCCGTCTGTCCGTCTGTATGTTCGCAACTTTTTTCCACACCCTTCAAGCTAGAGACTTGAAACTTTCCAATTCTCTTTATCTATGGGATAGTAAATTAAAGTGTCAAGATGGGGGTTCTACGATAACTGGGGGGTTGGCAAATCGATAAATTCGATAACTCAAAACCGATAAATCCACATATTTCGCACATCCTTACAGCTAGAAGTACCAAATTTGGTAAGAAGATAGCTACTAGCAACCCCCAAAAAACTGCATCAAAAATTTTGGAGCCACGCCTTCCATTCCGCCCCCAGCCCCCCCGAATTTTAAAGTCAAAAAAGCCTATATCTCCCACAGTTTTTGAGCTATAGCCACCAAATTTGGTGCCAAAATAGGTGATGATGACCCCCCCAAAAACTGCATCAAAAGTTTGGATGCCACGCCCACCGATACTGCCCCAGCCGCCCCCATCCACCCCAACGCTTCGTCAAAAACGGGAATGCGTGTATCTTCCAGAGTTGCGGAGCTAGAGCCTCCAAATTTGGTGGGAAGATAGTTGGTAACGACCCCCAAAAAACTGCTCAAGTAAAAAATGAAAGGGTCAATAATAAGACATGTACATACTCATAAGCACCATGGTGTGTAAAAAACACCATGGTGTTTAAAAAACACTCGGGTGATACATATGTTTTTTGTCTACTTCTATTATTTTCGTATTGCTTTTTTTTTTACTTGCGGTTATTCCTACATTCGTTTTGAGTGCAAGTGCGACCGGCACGCGTCGCTTAAAAATTATTGGGTGCATACACAAAAAAAAAAACGGCATCTTATATGAGCGTAGGCATAATATGCCGGCACTCGTAGTACACACAAAATTTTTGATGAGTGTGTGTCTTTGCTTTGCTTAGCCGGGTGTGAGTGGCACCGGTACACAAATTTTATGGGGTGTGAGTAAGGTGGCAAAAAATTACACCCTTGCAGTTCTCTGATTAGAGTGTTGATCGCGATGGGCCGTAAGTGTGACTTAGTAGTGCGACGATGCGCAGGAAGAACCCGTTTCGCCACCAAACTATCAATTACCGACGAGTCAGGGTGACAATACATGGCAGGGCACCAGCTCCTTGTTAAACGACTATTTAAAATCATTTGATGGGTGCTCGGGAAATGAGGAGTCGGATGATGAGGATGACCCAGAACTTAAATTAGCTATGACGGAGTTGAACGGGTATTGGCCAAAGCGCATAAGTATTGGGCAAAATATAATGACGTATTGGGAAGAGAAAAAATTTGTATACCCCAGACTCTACAAATTGTCAAAAGTTGTGCATTGCGTACCAGCAACGTAAGTTTCAGTCGAAAGAGCTTTTTCCGCTTTAAAATTGGTTCTTTCCGACCTGAGGTGCAACTTATCTTCAGAGTCGATCAAAAAGTTATTGTTTCTGAAGCTAAATAAATAATGCATAAAAAAAACTTTTTGTTATGGATATTTTTAATTTCTCATACGTAGCCACAAAAATTTTTCTTTTTTCCTTTGTCCATTAAGGCCTGTACGCATGAGCCCCGTGCAGCTCCCGTACAGTATACATGAGTTTTACGGCTGTAACGACAAGTGTTGAAAAATTCACATATTGTGGCGGTAGGCTAATTGTTTTTTGTAAATAAATCGGAAATGCAACTGTGTTTTGTACACTTGATTTCAAAATAATGATTCGCGCGCTACTTTTGTGTTTGAGTACAGCTAACGCCCTGCTTCTAATAATCTATACCCTGCCATAGATCAATGGCAAATCCAGTTTATATGTTATTTAAATTGTATCTTATTAATTAATAAATATATTTTTATTCATTACTTCTTGTGCAGCATTGACTGCCAAAACAATAAGTATGGCCCTATTGGAGCCTGAATTAGGTCAACTTTGTTAATATTATCCGAAAAATTTATAAGCCGGCTCTTGCCCGACATGTTGTTGCATTTTTTACAACCGTAAATAGTTGCTGAAAGCTATTTACTGCCCGTAGCATATTAACATAACATTTTAAAATTTTCATTGTTCAACACTACCGTACCAGCAGTAGCTAACAGAACTGCAGACCTTAAATGTACGTACTGTACTGAAGCTGTACGGGACCATTTTTTTTATATGAAGTTCTTGCTGTACGGGAGCTGTACAGGCGTCTGCGTACAGGCCTTTAATAAAGACAACATATAAATTTGTTTCTTAGTATTGATCCTTGAAGGACATGTGGTATATCAATGGAAAGGTGTAGATCATAAATATATATCAACTTTTGTGCTATGCTGCTCGGTTCAAAAGATATTTAAAATCAATTTTTATTTTCAACTTTTAAAATAAAAATTGGAAAATAACTCTTATTTTTGATTGCTAAAATAAAAATTGAAAAGCAACTCTTATTTTTAATTTTTATAATAAAGATTGAAAATAAGAGTTATTTCACAATTTTTTATAAAAATTGTAATATAATAATTAAATAAGTTATTCATTTAAGTCAAAAAATAATAGTTATTAATTAATTTATTTATATAAATTGAAAACAAATGTTTATTCGATTTTTGGATTCCCAGCAAAAACCAAGTGGAAACGTTGCAGTCGGACGCAACCGACTGCGGTATACACGTTACCAGTATTAAAGCCGGTTAAAAGAAGCCTGATTGCAGAGGGGTACGGATGCGGCAGGGGTGTACGCTGCCTTAAAGATTCTTCGATGCAGATGGGGATGCCACCAGCTACCTTCCTTCCAAATTTAGTGACTCTAGCTCAAAGTTTGTTAAAGGTGGAGAAAGGGGGGCTGGAGGCGGTATGGGAGTGGCATCGAAATTTTTGATGCAGATCTTTATGGAATTACAATTGCTATCTTCATACCAAAGTTGGTGACTCTAGCTCAAAATTTGTAATAGGTGGGGAAGGGGAGGCTGGGGTTGGTATGGGTGGGCGTGGCATCCAAATATTTGATGCAGATCTTTGTTGAATGTCAACTGCTATCTTCCTACCAAATAAGGTGACTCTAGCTCAAAGTTTGTAAAAGCTGTGGAAAGGGGGCCTGGGGGCGGTATGGGTGGGTGTGGCATCCAAAATTTTTATGCAGATCTTTGTGAAATGTCAATTTCTATCTTCATACCAAATTTGGTGACTCTAGCTCAAAGTTTGTAAAAGGTGGGGAAAGAGGGGTTGGGGGGCGGTATGGAAGGACGTGGCATCCAAATTTTTGATGCAGATCTTTGTGGAATGTCAATTGCTATCTTCATACCAAATTTGGTGACTCTAGCTCGAAGTTTGTAAAAAGTGGTGAAAGGGGGGCTGGGGGCGGAATGGGGGGCGTGGCTCCAAAATTTTTGATTCAGTTTTTTGGGGGTTGCTAGTAGCTATCTTCTTACCAAATTTTGTAGTTCTAGCTGTAAGGATGTGTGAAATATGCGGATTTATCGTTTTTAAGTTATCGAATTTATCGATTTGCCAGCCCCCCAGTTATCGCAGAACCCCAATCTTGACACTTTAATTTACTATCCCATAGATTAAGAGAATTGGAAAGTTTCAAGTCTCTAGCTTGAAGGGTGTGGAAAAAACTTGCACACATACGGACGGACAGACGGACACCATGACGGACATTGCACAAAACCAATATACTCTTTACCTTCGGTAACGAGTATAAAAATAGTATTTGGTCGTTTTCGCATTAATTTTATCCCTATATTTCGCTTTGATTTTTTTTCAACTCCATAATTCTTATTTGCGGTCCCTGGTTTATGTTGTTGTTCATATGTGGCTAGTTATCATCAGTACCCTACTAACTGGTAGTGTATCAAGCTTTTAGTGATGACACTAATGGTGCACGTGTTTTACATGGTGAGCTTTTTGTACACGGGCAGAAATTTGTGCTCTGATATTATTTTTTTACATACATAAATTTTTTTTCTTTTGCATTTTAATTGTTGTCTTATTTATTTTATCATTTATTTTTATATATATATTATTTTATTTTTTTTTTAATGTGGTGGCGGTCCACGCCGTTTACCACTAAGGTGCAAAAAATAAAATGCACTCAGATTTAGTATTTATTAATTATACTCGATACCGAAGGTAAAGAGTATATTGAGTTTGTGCAATGTCCGTCATGGTGTCTGTCCGTCTGTCCGTCTGTATGTTCGCAACTTTTTTCCACACCCTTCAAGCTAGAGACTTGAAACTTTCCAATTCTCTTTATCTATGGGATAGTAAATTAAAGTGTCAAGATGGGGGTTCTACGATAACTGGGGGGTTGGCAAATCGATAAATTCGATAACTCAAAACCGATAAATCCACATATTTCGCCCATCCTTACAGCTAGAAGTACCAAATTTGGTAAGAAGATAGCTACTAGCAACCCCCAAAAAACTGCATCAAAAATTTTGGAGCCACGCCCTCCATTCCGCCCCCAGCCCCCCCCGAATTTTTAAGTCAAAAAAGCCTATACCTCCCACAGTTTTTGAGCTATAGCCACCAAATTTGGTGCCAAAATAGGTGATGATGACCCCCCCAAAAACTGCATCAAAAGTTTGGATACCACGCCCACCGATACTGCCCCAGCCGCCCCCATCCACCCCAACGCTTCGTCAAAAACGGGAATGCGTGTATCTTCCAGAGTTGCGGAGCTAGAGCCTCCAAATTTGGTGGGAAGATAGTTGGTAACGACCCCCAAAAAACTGCATCAAAGTTTTGGAGCCACGCGCACCCATTCCGCCCCCAGCCCCACCGCATTTTGAAATCAGAAATGGCTATATCTCCCACAGTTTTTCAGCTAGAGCCACCAAATTTGTTGCCAAGATAGGTGATGATGACCCCCCAAAAACTGCATCAAAAGTTTGGATGCCACGCCCACCAATACTGCCCTAGCCACCCCCATCCACCCCAACGCTTCGTCAAAAACGGGAATGCGTGTATCTTCCAGAGTTGTGGAGCTAGAGCCACCAAATTTGGTAGGAAGATAGCTGGCAACGACCCCCAAAAATCTGCATCAAAGTTTTGGAGCCACGCCCTCCATTTCGCCCCCCTTTCCCCACTTTTTACAATTTTCGAGCTAGAGTCACCAAATTTGGTATGAAGATAGCATTTGACATTTCAGAAAGATCTGCATCAAAAATTTGGATTCCACGCCCACCCATACCGCCCCCAGCCCCCCTTTCCCCACTTATTACAAATTTCGAGCTAGAGTCACCAAATTTGGTATGAAGATAGCAATTGACATTTCACAAAGATATGCATCAAAAATTTGGATGCCATGCCCACCCTTACCGCCCTCAGCCCCCCTTTCCCCATCTTTTTTAAACTTCTAGCTAGAGTCACCAAATTTGGTATATAGATAGCAATTGACATTCCACAAAGATCTGCATAAAAAATTTGGATGTCACGCCCACCCATACCGCCCCCAGCCCCCCTTTCACCACTTATTACAAATTTCGAGCTAGAGTCACCAAATTTGGTATGAAGATAGCAATTGACATTCCACAAAGATCTGCATCAAAAATTTGGATGCCACGCCCACCCAAACCGCCCCCAGCCCCCCCCTTTCCCCACCTTTTACAAATTTTGAGCTAGAGTCACCAAATTTGGTATGAAGATAGCCGGTGGCATTCCCATCTGCATCGGAGAATCTTTAAGGCAGTGTACACCCCTGCCGCATCCGTACCCCTTTGCATTCAGGCCTTTTTTTACCGGTTTTAATTCTGGTATCGAGTATGCCGCAGTCGGTTGCGCCCGACTGCAACATTTCCACTTGTTTTACTTTGTGGTGCTGCTGGTCATCTCTGCATCCGGCTGTTGGCTGCGTTTTTGCTGCTGGCGTTGTCTTTTTTTCGTTTCTTCTTCTTCCATTGTGGCTATGCGCATCCAAATTGCGCTTTCTATCTACCAGGGGGGGGGGGGGGGGGGGGTCGCTGTTGACCTGCGCGATAAGAGCTGCCGCCTAAAATTGGCGAGCTGTCCTCCTCTTCTTTTTGGTTTTGTGACAACCGGGACGATAGTGAGCTGTGCCTCTTCTTTTTCCTTTTTGGCACGGGCAGAATGTGCACTGAGTTAGCGTCTATTATATTCCTATATGGAGAGGGGTTTTGGTCCCGCCTTTGGGCACCTTTTTATTGCCTCTTTTAATTTTTGCTTATGCTCGCTCATTATTTTTCAGCTTTGCCGTTTTGTATTTGGCAAGTGCTGGCAGGATCGCCATATAATAAAAGGTGACGAGCTAGGCTTAGAGTGATTTATTTCGGGACTCAGCGTCCGTATCTAAGCAAAAGTTTACATATGTTCTTATGGCTAGGTAAGGTTAACAAGAGTGTGAAGAGTTACTTATCTAATTGTAATGTATATCTAATGTAACGGTTAATAGTATTCGGCTGTCTTGTTCAGTTGCATTTGATCATTAGTGAATGCAAGCTCAAGTGCGTGCAAGCTCAACGTGAGCTTTAAAGCTTAAAGCTCCTAACTGTACTTGTCATACGTTGTTGTTTATGATTGCAAGCATAAAGCTTTGGCACGGTGGGCCCATGTTCAGTTGCATATAGTTAATTATAATGTGTTATGCTATTATACTACACTTGGGTCGGATAGCACTAGGGGACGCCTGGAAGATTATCCAAAATTTGTTAGAAATAACATTAAGAAATATGTAAGCTCAAGCGAAGGTTCTGTTTCTTAGCAAAATAATTTGGCTGGTGTTTAAATTAAACAAAACATTGAATTCATTTATAATTAAATTTAATTGTTTTTTTTTTTTCATGCTCATTGAATAATGCGATTTTATCTTCTCGAAAGAAGCTTTCAAACCGCTTTCGTTTTAAATTTTTTTGTGCGTCCATTTCATATGCTGCCCTTTATAACTGTAAAGCTATTTGTACCTGTAAAACGCGTGTATGTATTGTTAGCATTCAGTACAAACTGACTGCTTAATTGTTGTCGCAACTGGCACTTGTAACCAGGTGAACTACGGAGAAATAATGAATGTATCTTGTAGGTTGTACTAAGAACACTGATTTTATTAACGAAAAGTAACAATATTTATAGGTAAAAATAGCTTAGTTTTCAGTTGTGTGGTATCCAGAGCTCGCAAGAAACTCTCGAGACTTTCAGACTGTCCGAAAAAAACCACTCTCATTGGGACATAATGCAAAAAGCGAGCGAGAAAACACAAACATTTCTGTTCTTGATCAATGAGTGGAATGCTCAAGCAAAGACGGTTTTTTTCGATTTCGTTTTGCTCGTGTCTTTTGAGGAGCGTTTTGGGTGTTTTTGTGTATTTTGCTTGGGTGTGTGCGTCGGCTTACTAGTATAGTATACAAAATTACACACATACATGCATAAGAAAAAGAAACTTTTTGCTTCCACTTTAAACATTTTGCTCATTTGCGGAAGCTCATTTGATGAGCAACAAAAATTTGTCTCTTCTCAAGTTGTTATTGCACGACTGTTCCGTGTGTTTGCTCAATGGAAAATACGAAACAGAGAACACAAGAGAACCGAAAAAAAGTGTTTTGCTCAGAGAGAGACGGAGGGCGCGCTATTTTTTCTGTCTTTATGCTGAATGGAGGGCAATAAAAGAATGTGTTGAGCGTCATTTGCGAGCTCTGGTGGTATCAATTAGAATTAGGTTATTGTGTACTCCGCAGTTGCTTGCAATGCAGAATAGCATATTTAGCAACTACCGGGTTGGCTGACCGCTACTATTGCGACATATTTTATGCATGCATTGTGCAGTCAGCGATATTCTGTGTGTTCAGCATAATTTGGTGTTGCTTAAAGTTTTATTGGGTTAATAAATGTAGCGTATTGTGTATGGTCTTGACCTAGTTTTACATGTGTCAATAATTTGTGTGTCATTCTTACATAGCTATGTGCAGTTATTTGATATCTTATAATATAAATGTGTGCTGACTTGTGTATGACTTAACATTCTCCCGGCCGTTGAAACGGTTTTCAACCATCCTCTTAATCCAGTGTAAATCGTCTTGGGGATGCTGAAGGTTCGGATGGGTTGACTGCTTCGTTCCTAGTGGCTGTGGGTGGACAAGTCCATCGTCGTTGCATCCGCATTGCATATGCACATAGTATTATGACAGATACCACTAGAGCAGCGTAAGCGGCTATGTGATGATGTTGGACCGAGCTTATTTGGTTGGGCAGCTCTTCTTTGCTGAGTGTTGACGATTTTGCCTGTAGGTCATCCAGATCCTTGCAGTCTTGTGCGTTGTACTCCGAGATGTTGAGAGTTGGCTCTGGTACCTTTGTGATGTTTGGTTGGATAATTTCACCAAAGCGGGCGTAGCCTTGTCTTATTTGACTCGTGACAGTGCCAAAGGTACTGATGCTAATGTCTGCGTTGCGTGCAGTACAGCCAGATGATAGCGACAGTAGTCCACTGTTTTGTAGTTGGATAGTTGACGGTATTCCGTTGCATACTGCTTGAAGTTCCACTTCAGAATGCGTTGCGAAGATCCAGTTGTTCTGCTGTTGTGTTTTTTCCCATACCATATTGGTTGTTCTGCAAGTTACGTGACACGTCGTTGGTGTCTTGTTGGTAAACAGTTGAAACTCACATCGGTTGTTTACATCAAACACAGCTTGATGATCAAAGCATATGTATTTTTCGCTATGTATTGTACGGCAGCGTTGTAGATCATCTTGTGTAAGTCCCATGAATTGATCCCTGTGGTTGTTTACACCTATAATAGGTGTTTTTAGCTCGAACAATCTCCAACTAGTTGTGTTCCACACTGGAATTGGCACCATATTAAATAGCTCGAGTATCGATGTTGACACTAGGGGTAATATTACTCTGAATATCACATGAGTGTCGGTGGCTGTGCCTTCTGCTCGCATAATTCTGTATAGTTGAATTACGTTGGATGATGTCACGGGTACCATTTGATCTGGTGGCAAATGATCCCGTATTTGATCCAACTGATCCCTTAATTGTTTAGGGGAGATCAACATTGGGCTTATTGTATGGTGGTGAACTCCAGTTAGTACGTCTACTATTTCGGATTGCATGCGCTGAAAAGATGCTGCTAGCAATGTCAATTGAGTTGTCAATGCCACGTAGTTTTCTGTAAGACGTGCGCCAGTGTACTTTCCTCTGCTTTGGCTAATGGCGGCTACTTGTTATTCAAGTAGTTTTAGACGCCTGTCCGATGTTGTCCTTGTTTTCTTGACAACGTTAATGGTTGAGTCAAGTACTGAGGTTTGGTTTCTCAGCAGTGTCAGTAGAAATTCCTCGTTAGCTTGTACCTACTCTATGACCTTAGTCATTTTATTGGCATAGTATGAGTCCAAAACTCCAAACCGACTGTTCGCAATATTACCCACTGCATCAAATGGGGAGCGGCGTTTCCGAGTTTGTTGCATGAGACCGTTTGCCATTTGTAATTCATCATACAAGTGTCGATAGTGCTGTGATATTGCGTCACATGTGTGGCTGTTGTTTAATTCTGGGCATATATACTGGAACTCCTTGATGCCTGAATTAAACGTGTTCATGTCTCTCCAGTATGGATCCAATTCATAGTAAATAACTATGGTCCAGTCGGATATTGCTCTCATCGTTGTGCCAATTTTTTCATAGTATACTCCTGGTTTCGTGTCGAACCTTGTCACCGATACTGACTGTGTTAGTACCAGAGGTAGCATTAGAAGCAGGTTTAGCAAGGAGGAAGTTATGGTTGGTGACATTAACTGTCTCCGTTGAGCAGCCGGCGTATCCTTTGTATCCGTATCCTCTTCTTCCCTAATAGGTTGTTTTTTGGCCGTTTCTTCTGGAAAGATCGGCACCAGCCTGTTGATGGCGCGCTTGTAAATGCCTGAGGCGGTCTTTACGTCAACCACTCGAACATGGTTATCCAGTCCTGGATATGTCTTTATAATGCGTCCCATAGGCCAGCTCATCACCGGAATGTTGTCTTCCTTGATAAGGACCAGCATGCCTTCCTTGATATTAACGGTTTTCCAATTGTGTCTGGCTTGTAACTCTTGCAAGTATTCCTCTGTCCATTGCTTCCAGAATCCTTGCTTAATTCTGGATACTAATTCCCAACGTTTCAGTAGGGATTTCTCTTCGCGATTGGCGTTGACATCGGGTGGAGCCGTTAGTGATTCACCAATCAGGAAATGCGCTGGGGTGAGAGCTGTGGTGTCCGTAGGATCATTTGACATTGGGGTTATTGGGCGTGAGCTCAAGATGGCTTCGATTTCGACGATCACCGTGTTAAGTTCCTCAAATGTAAGGGTCACAGTGTTGGTTGTCGTTACCAATAGTCGCTTTGCCGACTTGACTGCAGATTCCCAAAGGCCTCCAAAGGATGGCGCTCGTGGCGGAATGAATTTGAAGGCAACTTGTTTCTTGTTGCAGTGATTAATGATCTCTGCTTGTGCCTTCTCCCCAAAAATGGTTGACTCCAGTTCCTTCAGCTGGTTGTTTGCTCCGACGAAGTTGGTTGCCACGGCGGCTTAAGAAGCGTCGCAAAGCTCCCAAAAAGGCGTTTGTGGTCAGATAGCTTACCAGTTCAAGGTGAACCGCCTTTGTAGAGGAACAGCAGAATATGGCTATGTATGCTTTGTCTGGTCTTTTTCCTCGAAGTTTGTGGTGAATCCAGATTGGCCCGCAGTAATCTACGCCAGTTGTAAGAAATTACCCATAGATTGGTTCATTAACTTGGGCCTTGCCTTGTTGCATGTCACGCAGTTGTGAATAATATTCCTTGACATTATATATATTGTTGTCTAGCGGTTGCTCGTAAGGCTTGGAAACCGCAATGCATATTGTCCTCATTCAGATCTATCAACCGCATTTTAACTATTGGATCATTGTAAGGCAGCAGAATCTGGTGCCTTGCATTGTAAGGGAAAGGGGCTTGATCCAATCTGCCACCAACTCCTATAAGTCCGTCGGATCCTTGTAGGGGGGACAGCGATGAAATGGAACTCCTTCCTGAAATGAATGGCTGTATCTACAAGTGTACAATTCTTCACCTATTGTAGATGGAGATATTGCGAGACTTATATGTATCGTTTTCCTTTCCAGGTTGCTGGGGGTGATACTGGGTAAGGCTGACCATTTGTCTGGAGAGCCATGCAGAAATAGTGGTCCATACAACCATAAGTTGTGCTCGTGTAGTTTTCGTGCCGATATTTCTCTTGAGAGTACATCTGCCGCATTGTTGGCCGATGATACATGCCGCCATTGAGTCTGGCTTGTCAAGGCCTGAATTTTCGCTATTCGATTTGGCACAAATGTATGATATGTGGCGGCAGCTGCGTTGATCCATGAAAGGACAACCGTAGAATCTGACCAAAAGTATCCTGGCACTGTGTTTCTGTCGAGGCTTAGATCGCGTCGAACCCTTTCAGCAAGCTCTGCACCTAATAGCGCAGCACATAGCTCTAGTCGAGGAAGTGATTGTTTTGCTGTTGGAGCAACTCGAGACTTTGAACATAGTAGCCGAACAGATATTTGTTTGTTTTTGTACGTTGCGCGTACGTAAACTGCAGCGCCATATACACAGTTTCCGACGCATCCACAAAGATGTGTAATTCTTTCGTTATTAGAGTCTTACCATCATAAACGTGCCTTAGGATTCGCATTGAGTTGAGGCTTTGCAACTCCTCTCGATACTCCTTCCAATCATTTTGAAGACTTGCAGGTAGCTCGTCGTCCCAATCGAGCTTTAATTCCCAGAGGCGTTGCATGAAAATTTTTGCCTTTACTACGACTGGAGCGAACAAGGCTAGTGGGTCGAAGATCTGTGCCAGCTCCGAGCAGACTGCACGTTTTGTAATGACTGTTGCTGCACTGCTGTGAGTTCGACCGCCAAGTTGAACTTTTTTGGGCATCCAAATAAGGCCCAAAGTTTTTACACTGTACTGTTCCAGTGTTTCTCCGAGCTGTACATCGTTAACTGTGTCTTCTTTGGGAATTCCCTCCAATACTTGTTCATTGTTTGAACACCATTTCCGTAGCTTGAATCCCGATGGCTGAAGAATTTTGTTTAGCTCTTGTTGAACTTGTTTTGCTTCTGCGATTGTGTCGGTGCCGGTCAGGCAATCGTCTACATAAAAGTCACGTTGTAGTGCCTTTGCACCCATCTGTAGCCTTTCCATATATTCTTTTTGGCCAGATGATCCACACATTTTATTGCTAAAAATGGTGCGGATTTTGTGCCATATGTGACTGTTTTCAATCGGTAGTATTTAATTTCTTCCGACGAGTTGTTGCGCCATACAATACCTTTAAATACTCTCTTCTGGGTCATCAAATTCTTCGTATATTTGAAAATAGACCTGTTGAGTTTTTGCCCATAATGACTTAATAATGTCCGTCTCGATGGTGGTCTTTGGCTCCGTCCTATTGCTGCTAGACTGATCTGCAATCTAAGCTTGTTCTTTGAAGTAAGTTCTGGTTTCTTGAAGCAAAGCCTGAACTTCTTCGAAGAACTTGTAGTATTGGTGAGACTCCTCTAACTTAGAGTTTTTGATCAAGAGTTTGTGCTCGTGTAGTTTTCGTGCCGATATTTCTCTTGAGAGTACATCTGCCGCATTGTTGGCCGATGATACATGCCGCCATTGAGTCTGGCTTGTCAAGGCCTGAATTTTCGCTATTCGATTTGGCACAAATGTATGATATGTGGCGGCAGCTGCGTTGATCCATGAAAGGACAACCGTAGAATCTGACCAAAAGTATCCTGGCACTGTGTTTCTGTCGAGGCTTAGATCGCGTCGAACCCTTTCAGCAAGCTCTGCACCTAATAGCGCAGCACATAGCTCTAGTCGAGGAAGTGATTGTTTTGCTGTTGGAGCAACTCGAGACTTTGAACATAGTAGCCGAACAGATATTTGTTTGTTTTTGTACGTTGCGCGTACGTAAACTGCAGCGCCATATACACAGTTTCCGACGCATCCACAAAGATGTGTAATTCTTTCGTTATTAGAGTCTTACCATCATAAACGTGCCTTAGGATTCGCATTGAGTTGAGGCTTTGCAACTCCTCTCGATACTCCTTCCAATCATTTTGAAGACTTGCAGGTAGCTCGTCGTCCCAATCGAGCTTTAATTCCCAGAGGCGTTGCATGAAAATTTTTGCCTTTACTACGACTGGAGCGAACAAGGCTAGTGGGTCGAAGATCTGTGCCAGCTCCGAGCAGACTGCACGTTTTGTAATGACTGTTGCTGCACTGCTGTGAGTTCGACCGCCAAGTTGAACTTTTTTGGGCATCCAAATAAGGCCCAAAGTTTTTACACTGTACTGTTCCAGTGTTTCTCCGAGCTGTACATCGTTAACTGTGTCTTCTTTGGGAATTCCCTCCAATACTTGTTCATTGTTTGAACACCATTTCCGTAGCTTGAATCCCGATGGCTGAAGAATTTTGTTTAGCTCTTGTTGAACTTGTTTTGCTTCTGCGATTGTGTCGGTGCCGGTTAGGCAATCGTCTACATAAAAGTCACGTTGTAGTGCCTTTGCACCCATCTGTAGCCTTTCCATATATTCTTTTTGGCCAGATGATCCACACATTTTATTGCTAAAAATGGTGCGGATTTTGTGCCATATGTGACTGTTTTCAATCGGTAGTATTTAATTTCTTCCGACGAGTTGTTGCGCCATACAATACCTTTAAATACTCTCTTCTGGGTCCTCAAATTCCTCGTATATTTGAAAATAGACCTGTTGAGTTTTTGCCCATAATGACTTAATAATGTCCGTCTCGATGGTGGTCTTTGGCTCCGTCCTATTGCTGCTAGACTGATCTGCAATCTAAGCTTGTTCTTTGAAGTAAGTTCTGGTTTCTTGAAGCAAAGCCTGAACTTCTTCGAAGAACTTGTAGTATTGGTGAGACTCCTCTAACTTAGAGTTTTTGATCAAGACATTGTTGTTCTTGAAAATAGTCCACTTTTCCTCTAGGATTGTGGCCTTGACTTGGTAGTAGCCAGGTTTTGCCTTTCGATCGGCCGGGTCCTGTTTTGTGTTCCTTATAAGCCTTGATATCTCCTGGCTTATTTCTTCCTGCGCATCTAGGACATCTTCCAATAAGAGTGATTTCTCTGTGCTCATTTTGTCGCCTTGTTGACAATGACTA
This sequence comes from Scaptomyza montana, assembly GCA_018904305.1. NCBI lineage: Eukaryota > Metazoa > Arthropoda > Insecta > Diptera > Drosophilidae > Scaptomyza > Scaptomyza montana. The sequence continues at coordinate 544,419 of JAEIGR010000057.1, read as the reverse complement.
AGCTACCAAAATCACGTTTGTTTTGTTGTTGTATATAGCTCTTTGATTACTCCCGACCCGGTGGAAGTGTTTTATTCGCTCGCCTCAACGGTCGAATATTTGTAACAGGACCTCTATGAGTCCTTTGTTCTTTGTCGGGGACCAAAATGTACCTGATCTATTCGACATATTTTATGCATGCATTGTGCAGTCAGCGATATTCTGTGTGTTCAGCATAATTTGGTGTTGCTTAAAGTTTTATTGGGTTAATAAATGTAGCGTATTGTGTATGGTCTTGACCTAGTTTTACATGTGTCAATAATTTGTTAGCATTCAGTACAAACTGACTGCTTAATTGTTGTCGCAACTGGCACTTGTAACCAGGTGGCCTACGGAGAAATAATGAATGTATCTTGTAGGTTGTACTAAGAACACTGATTTTATTAACGAAAAGTAATAATATTTATAGGTAAAAATAGCTTAGTTTTACAGTTGTGTGGTGTCAATTAGAATTAGGTTATTGTGTACTCAGCAGTTGCTTGCAATGCAGAATAGCATATTTAGCAACTACCGGGTTGGCTGACCGCTACTATTGCGACATATTTTATGCATGCATTGTGCAGTCAGCGATATTCTATGTGTTCAGCATAATTTGGTGTTGCTTAAAGTTTTATTGGGTTAATAAATGTAGCGTATTGTGTATGGTCTTGACCTAGTTTTACATGTGTCAATAATTTGTGTGTCATTCTTACATAGCTATGTGCAGTTATTTGATATCTTATAATATAAATGTGTGCTGACTTGTGTATGACTTAACATTCTCCCGGCCGTTGAAACGGTTTTCAACCATCCTCTAAATCCAGTGTAAATCGTCTTGTGGATGCCGAAGGTTCGGAAGGGTTGACTGCTTCGTTCCTAGTGGCTGTGGGTGGACAAGTCCATCGTCGTTGCGTCCGCATTGCATATGCACATAGTATTATGACAGATACCACTAGAGCAGCGTAAGCGGCTATGTGATGATGTTGGACCGAGCTTATTTGGCTGGGCAGCTCTTCTTTGTTGAGTGTTGACGATTTTGCCTTTAGGTCACCCAGATCCTTGTAGTCTTGTGCGTTGTACTCCGAGATGTTGAGAGTTGGCTCTGGTACCTTTGTGATGTTTGGTTGGATAATTTCACCAAAGCGGGCGTAGCCTTGTCTTATTTGACTCGTGATAGTGCCAAAGGTACTGATGCTAATGTCTGCCTTGCGTGCAGTACAGCCAGATGATAGCGACAGTAGTCCACTGTTTTGTAGTTGGATAGTTGACGGTATTCCTCTAACTTAGAGTTTTTGATCAAGACATTGTTGTTCTTGAAAATAGTCCACTTTTCCTCTAGGATTGTGGCCTTGACTTGGTAGTAGCCAGGTTTTGCCTTTCGATCGGCCGGGTCCTGTTTTGTGTTCCTTATAAGCCTTGATATCTCCTGGCTTATTTCTTCCTGCGCATCTAGGACATCTTCCAATAAGAGTGATTTCTCTGTGCTCATTTTGTCGCCTTGTTGACAATGACTAAGCTACCAAAATCACGTTTGTTTTGTTGTTGTATATAGCTCTTTGATTACTCCCGACCCGGTGGAAGTGTTTTATTCGCTCGGCCTGAGCTGGATTACGCTTCTATGCGCAACCGTGTGGTGTGGTCGAAGGAGTAGCGAGCTATATGTTGTAGACAGGATCCTTCCTAGGAGTCCTTTGTTCTTTGTCGGGGTCACCAAAATGTACCTGTCAAAGGTGTCTATTGCGACATATTTTATGCATGCATTGTGCAGTCAGCGATATTCTGTGTGTTCAGCATAATTTGGTGTTGCTTAAAGTTTTATTGGGTTAATAAATGTAACGTATTGTGTATGGTCTTGACCTAGTTTTACATGTGTCAATAATTTGTTAGCATTCAGTACAAACTGACTGCTTAATTGTTGTCGCAACTGGCACTTGTAACCAGGTGGCCTACGGAGAAATAATGAATGTATCTTGTAGGTTGTACTAAGAACACTGATTTTATTAACGAAAAGTAATAATATTTATAGGTAAAAATAGCTTAGTTTTACAGTTGTGTGGTGTCAATTAGAATTAGGTTATTGTGTACTCAGCAGTTGCTTGCAATGCAGAATAGCATATTTAGCAACTACCGGGTTGGCTGACCGCTACTATTGCGACATATTTTATGCATGCATTGTGCAGTCAGCGATATTCTGTGTGTTCAGCATAATTTGGTGTTGCTTAAAGTTTTATTGGGTTAATAAATGTAGCGTATTGTGTATGGTCTTGACCTAGTTTTACATGTGTCAATAATTTGTGTGTCATTCTTACATAGCTATGTGTAGTTATTTGATATCTTATAGTATAAATGTGTGCTGACTTGTGTATGACTTAACATTCTCCCGGCCGTTGAAACGGTTTTCAACCATCCTCTAAATCCTGTGTAAATCGTCTTGGGGATGCCGAAGGTTCGGAAGGGTTGACTGCTTCGTTCCTAGTGGCTGTGGGTGGACAAGTCCATCGTCGTTGCGTCCGCATTGCATATGCACATAGTATTATGACAGATACCACTAGAGCAGCTTAAGCGGCTATGTGATGATGTTGGACCGAGCTTATTTGGTTGGGCAGCTCTTCTTTGTTGAGTGTTGACGATTTTGCCTGTAGGTCATCCAGATCCTTGGAGTCTTGTGCGTTGTACTCCAAGATGTTGAGAGTTGGCTCTGGTACCTTTGTGATGTTTGGTTGGATAATGTCACCAAAGCGGGCGTAGCCTTGTCTTATTTGACTCGTGACAGTGCCAAAGGTACTGATGCTAATGTCTGCGTTGCGTGCAGTACAGCCAGATGATAGCGACAGTAGTCCACTGTTTTGTAGTTGGATAGTTGACGGTATTCCGTTGCATACTGCTTGAAGTTCCACTTCAGAATGCGTTGCGAAGATCCAGTTGTTCTGCTGTTGTGTTTTTTCCCATACCATTTTGGTTGTTCTGTAAGTTACGTGACACGTCGTTGGTGTCTTGTTGGTAAACAGTTGAAACTCACATCGGTTGTTTACATCAAACACAGCTTGATGATCAAAGCATATGTATTTTTCGCTATGTATTGTACGGCAGCGTTGTAGATCATCTTGTGTAAGTCCAATGAATTGATCCCTGTGGTTGTTTACACCTATAATATGTGTTTTTAGCTCGAACAATCTCCAACTAGTTGTGTTCCACACTGGAATTGGCACCATATTAAATAGCTCGAGTATCGATGTTGACACTAGGGGTAATATTACTCTGAATATCACACGAGTGTCGGTGGCTGTGTCTTCTGCTCGCATAATTCTGTATAGTTGAATTACGTTGGATGATGTCACGGGTACCATTTGATCTGGTGGCAAATGATCCCGTATTTGATCCAACTGATCCCTTAATTGTTTAGGGGAGATCAACATTGGGCTTAATGTATGGTGGTGAACTCCAGTTAGTACGTCTACTATTTCGGATTGCATGCGGTCAAAAGATGCTGCTAGCAATGTCAATTGAGTTGTCAATGCCACGTAGTTTTCTGTAAGACGTGCGCCAGTGTACTTTCCTCTGCTTTGGCTAATGGCTGCTACTTGTTGTTCAAGTAGTTTTAGACGCTTGTCCGATGTTGTCCTTGTTTTCTTGACAACGTTAATGGTTGAGTAACGTACTGAGGTTTGGTTTCTCAGCAGTGTCAGTAGAAATTCCTCGTTAGCTTGTACCTTCTCTATGACCTTAGTCATTTTATTGGCATAGTCTGAGTCAAAAACTCCAAACCGACTGTTCGCAATATTACCCACTGCATCAAATGGGGAGCGGCGTTTCCGAGTTTGTTGCATGGGACCGTTTGCCATTTGTAATTCATCATACAAGTGTCGATAGTGCTGTGATATTGCGTCACATGTGTGGCTGTTGTTTAATTCTGGGCATATATACTGGAACTCCTTGATGCCTGAATTAAACGTGTTCATGTCTCTCCAGTATGGATCCAATTCATAGTAAATAACTATGGTCCAGTCGGATATTGCTCTCATCGTTGTGCCAATTTTTTCATAGTATACTCCTGGTTTCGTGTCGAACCTTGTCACCGATACTGACTGTGTTAGTACCAGAGGTAGCATTAGAAGCAGGATTAGCGAGGAGGAAGTTATGGTTGGTGACATTAACCGTCTCCGTTGAGCAGCCAGCGTATCCTTTGTATCCGTATCCTCTTCTTCCATAATAGGTTGTTTTTTGGCCGTTTCTTCTGGAAAGATCGGCGCCAGCCTGTTGATGGCGCGCTTGTAAATGCCTGAGGCGGTCTTTACGTCAACCACTCGAACATGGTTATCCAGTCCATGATATGTCTTTATAATGCGTCCCATAGGCCAGCTCATCACCGGAATGTTGTCTTCCTTGATAAAGACCAGCATGCCTTCCTTGATATTGGGATTAACGGTTTTCCACTTGTGTCTGGCTTGTAACTCTTGCAAGTATTCCTCTGACCATTGATCCAGAATCCTTGCTTAATTCTGGATACTAATTCCCAACGTTTCAGCAGGGATTTCTCTTCGCGATCGGCGTTGACATCGGGTGGAGCCGTTAGTGTTTCACCAATCAGGAAATGCGCTGGGGTGAGAGCTGTGGTGTCCGTAGGATCATTTGACATTGGGGTTATTGGGCGTGAATTCAAGATGTCTTCGATTTCGACGAAAACCGTGTTAAGTTCCTCAAATGTAAGGGTCACAGTGTTGGTTGTCGTTACCAATAGTCGCTTTGCCGACTTGACTGCAGCTTCCCAAAGGCCTCCAAAAGATGGCGCTCGTGGCGGGATGAATTTGAAGGCAACTTGTTTCTTGTTGCAGTGATTAAAGATCTCTGCTTGTGCCTTCTCCCCAAAAATGGTTGACTCCAGTTCCTTCAGCTGGTTGTTTGCTCCGACGAAGTTGGTTGCCACGGCGGCTTAAGAAGCGTCGCAAAGCTCCCAAAAAGGCGTTTGTGGTCAGATCGCTTACCAGTTCAAGGTGAACCGCCTTTGTAGAGGAACAGCAGAATATGGCTATGTATGCTTTGTCTGGTCTTTTTCCTCGAAGTTTGTGGTGAATCCAGATTGGCCCGCAGAAATCTTCGCCAGTTGTAAGAAATTGTCCATAATTTGGTTCATTAACTTGGGCCTTGCCTTGTTGCATGTCACGCAGTTGTGAATAATATTCCTTGACATTGTTTTGTCGTTGATTGCCAATCCAATATTGCATAATTACGTTGCGAGCGTGATTCAATTCCTCGACGCTTAGAGTGACAGTGGCTGATCTGTAATTTTTTTGTAGCAGAAGCGTTACATGTAAGCCACAATGCGTTGTAGCTTGTGAAATGAATGGCTGTGTCTGCAAGTGTACAATTCTTCACCTATTGTAGATGGAGATATTGCGAGACTTATATGTATCGTTTTCCTTTCCAGGTTGCTGGGGGTGATACTGGGTAAGGCTGACAATTTGTCTGGAGAGCCATGCAGAAATAGTGGTCCATACAACCATAAGGTGTGCTCGTGTAGTTTTCGTGCCGATATTTCTCTTGAGAGTACATCTGCCGCATTGTTGGCCGATGATACATGCCGCCATTGAGTCTGGCTTGTCAAGGCCTGAATTTTCGCTATTCGATTTGCCACAAATGTATGATATGTGGCGGCAGCTGCGTTGATCCATGAAAGGACAACCGTAGAATCTGACCAAAAGTATTCTGGCACTGTGTTGCTGTCGAAGCTTAGATCGCGTCGAACCCTTTCAGCAAGCTTTTCCTCTCTAGTCGAGGAAGTGATTGTTTTGCTGTTGGAGCAACTCGAGACTTTGAATAGCCGAACAGATATTTGTTTGTTTTTGTACGTTGCTCGTACGTAAACTGCAGCGCCATATGCACGTTCCGACGCATCCACAAAGACGTGTAATTCTTTCGTTATTGGAGTCTTACCATCATAAACGTGCCTTGGGATTCACATTGAGTTGAGGCTTTGCAACTCGTCTCGATACTCCTTCCAATCATTCTGAAGACTTGCAGGTAGCTCGTCCTCCCAATCGAGCTTTAATTCCCAGAGGCGTTGCATGAAAATTTTTGTCTTTACTACGACTGGAGCGAACAAGCCTAGTGGGTCGAAGATCTGTGCCAGCTCCGAGCAGCCTGCACGTTTTGTAATGACTGTTGCTGCACTGCTGTGAGTTCGACCGCCAAGTTGATCTTTTTTGGGCGTCCAAATAAGGTCCAAAGTTTTTACACTGTACTGTTCCAGTGTTTCTCCGAGCTGTACATCGTTAACTGTGTCTTCTTTGGGAATTCCCTCCAATACTTGTTCATTGTTTGAACACCATTTTCGTAGCTTGAATCCCGATGGCTGAAGAATTTTGTTTAGCTCTTGTTGAACTTGTTTTGCTTCTGCGATTGTGTCGGTGCCGGTCAGGCAATCGTCTACATAAAAGTCACGTGCCTTTGCACCCATCTGTAGCCTTTCCATATGCTTCTTGGCCAGATGATCCACACATTTTATTGCTAAATATGGTGCGGATTTTGTGCCATATGTGACTGTTTTCAATCGGTAGTATTTAATTTCTTCCGACGAGTTGTTGCGCCATACAATCAGTTGATGAAACTGATTTTCCGGATTGATCCATACCTGACGATACATTTTTTCAATGTCAGCCGTAAACACATATCTATGTGTTCTGAATCGTAGTAAAATAGACATAAGATCGCTTTGAACCGTGGGGCCTGCATGCAGTATGTCATTCAGCGATTTTCCAGTAGATGTTTTGCACGATGCGTCGAAGACAACTTGTAGTTTTGTTGTTGTGCTCTCAGGCACAACACGCAATGATACGGAATCACGTAGTGATTTTTAGGAATCTGTTGCGGTGACACTTGTTTCATGTGTCCCAGCTTCTCATACTCCGCCATGAACGCTGCGTACTGCTTTCACGTGTCAGCGGAGGTTTTGCGCTCTAACGATAGAAACCGTTTGGTCGCAATCTCCATGGACTCTCCCAGGGCTGAACAGTGTTCAGAAAATGGAAGTTGAACGATGAATCTGCCGTCCACTGCCACTTATAAATGTTCTAAGAAGTGCTTTTCACAATGCACTTCAATTGGTGTTCGGTGTTTTTCTGTTGTATCCAAGCTATCTAATGTCCAGAATCGTTCCATTAATGCATTTGTTTCCTCATTTGTTGCAGCTGCGCAGATGGCTGACAGCATTTACATTTCCAGCAATGATCCAACCGAACTCAGTGTTTTGCATCATTGGACCAGATTGGAACATTTTGTGTTGTTGTGGGAGCAGTATTGAAAAACAGTGCTCTGCTCCAATCAACATGTCGATTTTGCCTGGCCTGTTGAAGTTTGGATCCGTCAGTGGTAACTTGATCGGCATGCCCCAATCGGCCATGTTGATCGACTGGGCAGGTTGATCCGAAATTATATGCGGTAGTACAAATGCTTCCAATCCCATCGTAAAATTGCTGTGTAGTGATTTAACTAGGACATTCACTCGAGCCTTGCTGACTCTTGGCTGTCCTCCGATGCCCTCAATCCGGAGTGTTGTGTCATGACGTTTAAGTCCCAACATTGTCACAAGTCTTTCGGAAACAATGTTGATTTGTGATCCAGAGTCCAGTAGTGCCTTGAATGATGCTTGTTGTCCGTTAGTTGCTTGCACAGCTACCTTTGCTGTTGCAAGTAAGTTATAGTTCTGGTTGTTTGCGGATGCCACAACTTGTGATAATGGCTCTGCTGCTGCTGATGTGATAACATTTTCCAAATGCACTAGAGTGTGGTGCTTTTTGTTGCACTTAAAACAGCTGAAGTTGCTTGTGCATGCCTTTGTTTTATGGTCATTTTTAAAGCAGTTGACGCATAACCTTTGCCTTCGCACCCAATTTAAGCACTCGCTGACAGATTTTGCGCGAAATAATGACTTGTCATTTACAGAAAAGACATCCCTTTTGTGCACCTGAAGATGTTGCACATGTTGCGTTCTTTGACTCCTTTTTAAAGATTCCAGGTGTTTTTTTTCAGTAGCCATGACCCGAACTCTCTGTTCTAGGAACTGGAGCATTGTGTCCAGTGGCTGGATTTCCTTTGTACTACCCAATGATTGTTCATAGAGTGTTTTGTTTGTGCCATCCAGCTTTTTTCTGAGGATGGCAATGATGATTGGATCCCATGTTGAGATGTCAATCCCGAGTCCCTTCAGTGAGGCTAATGACTCTATGGTGGTGAGGTGCAGCTCCTTAAAGGACTTCACATCATCGCTGCAGGTTTGTTGCAGTAAGAGGCGATTTAAAACCCTAGATGCGATGTCTCTAGGATTGTTGTAGGCATCTACTAAAATTTCCCATGCGTAGAGATAGTTTACTTCCCTTAGATCGATGTGACGGATTAATCTTTCCGCCTCTCCGACTACGCTGGTTTTTAAATACCACATCTTGCGTATGGTTGGCATCTTTGTTTCATGTATCATACATGAAAACATATCGAAAAATTGCGTCCATTTAAGCGTATCACCATCAAATTTGGGAATGGAAATACGTGGTAAGTTGATGTCATCGGTGCACTCATTGCTTGAATTGCTGGTAAGCGCATTCCGAACATCAGCCTCTGCCTTTAAATACTAGGTGGCGTTGGAGCCACTCTCTTCTGGGTCCTCCAATTCCTCGTATATTTGAAAATAGACCTCTTGAGTTTTTGCCCATAATGACTTAATAATGTCCGCATTTTGCCGACGGCACAATGCAACTAGCTTGGCATTTGTGTTTTCTTTGGCATCAACAAATCCTGCAGCAATGGTGGTCTTTGGCTCCGTCCTATTGCTGCTAGACTGATCTGCAATATAAGCTTGTTCTTTGAAGTAAGTTCTGGTTTCTTGAAGCAAAGCCTGAACTTCTTCGAAGAACTTGTAGTATTGGTGAGACTCCTCTAACTTAGAGTTTTTGATCAAGACATTGTTGTTCTTGAAAATAGTCCACTTTTCCTCTAGGATTGTGGCCTTGACTTGGTAGTAGCCAGGTTTTGCCTTTCGATCTGCCGGGTCCTGTTTTGTGTTCCTTATAAGCCTTGATATCTCCTGGCTTATTTCTTCCTGCGCATCTAGGACATCTTCCAATAAGAGTGATTTCTCTGTGCTCATTTTGTCGCCTTGTTGACAATGACTAAGCTACCAAAATCACGTTTGTTTTGTTGTTGTATATAGCTCTTTGATTACTCCCGACCCGGTGGAAGTGTTTTATTCGCTCGGCCTGAGCTGGATTACGCTTCTATTCGCAACCGTGTGGTGTGGTCGAAGGAGTAGCGAGCTATATGTTGTAGACAGGATCCTTCCTAGGAGTCCTTTGTTCTTTGTCGGGGTCACCAAAATGTACCTGTCAAAGGTGTCTATTGCGACATATTTTATGCATGCATTGTGCAGTCAGCGATATTCTGTGTGTTCAGCATAATTTGGTGTTGCTTAAAGTTTTATTGGGTTAATAAATGTAGCGTATTGTGTATGGTCTTGACCTAGTTTTACATGTGTCAATAATTTGTTCGCATTCAGTACAAACTGACTGCTTAATTGTTGTCGCAACTGGCACTTGTAACCAGGTGGACTACGGAGAAATAATGAATGTATCTTGTAGGTTGTACTAAGAACACAGATTTTATTAACGAAAAGTAATAATATTTATAGGTAAAAATAGCTTAGTTTTACAGTTGTGTGGTGTCAATTAGAATTAGGTTATTGTGTACTCAGCAGTTGCTTGCAATGCAGAATAGCATATTTAGCAACTACCGGGTTGGCTGACCGCTACTATTGCGACATATTTTATGCATGCATTGTGCAGTCAGCGATATTCTGTGTGTTCAGTATAATTTGGTGTTGCTTAAAGTTTTATTGGGTTAATAAATGTAGCTTATTGTGTATGGTCTTGACCTAGTTTTACATGTGTCAATAATTTGTGTGTCATTCTTACATAGCTATGTGCAGTTATTTGATATCTTATAATATAAATGTGTGCTGACTTGTGTATGACTTAACATTCTCCCGGCCGTTGAAACGGTTTTCAACCATTCTCTAAATCCTGTGTAAATCGTCTTGGGGATGCCGAACGTTCGGAAGGGTTGACTGCTTCGTTCCTAGTGGCTGTGGGTGGACAAGTCCATCGTCGTTGCGTCCGCATTGCATATGCACATAGTATTATGACAGATACCACTAGAGCAGCGTAAGCGGCTATGTGATGATGTTGGACCGAGCTTATTTGGTTGGGCAGCTCTTCTTTGTTGAGTGTTGACGATTTTGCCTGTAGGTCATCCAGATCCTTGTAGTCTTGTGCGTTGTACTCCGAGATGTTGAGAGTTGGCTCTGGTACCTTTGTGATGTTTGGTTGGAAAATGTCACCAAAGCGGGCGTAGCCTTGTCTTAATTGACTCGTGACAGTGCCAAAGGTACTGATGCTAATGTCTGCGTTGCGTGCAGTACAGCCAGATGATAGCGACAGTAGTCCACTGTTTTGTAGTTGGATAGTTGACGGTATTCCGTTGCATACTGCTTGAAGTTCCACTTCAGAATGCGTTGCGAAGATCCAGTTGTTCTGCTGTTGTGTTTTTTCCCATACCATTTTGGTTGTTCTGTAAGTTACGTGACACGTCGTTGGTGTCTTGTTGGTAAACAGTTGAAACTCACATCGGTTGTTTACATCAAAAACAGCTTGATGATCAAAGCATATGTATTTTTCGCTATGTATTGTACGGCAGCGTTGTAGATCATCTTGTGTAAGTCCAATGAATTGATCCCTGTGGTTGTTTACGCCTATAATATGTGTTTTTAGCTCAAACAATCTCCAACTAGTTGTGTTCCACACTGGAATTGGCACCATATTAAATAGCTCGAGTATCGATGTTGACACTAGGGGTAATATTACTCTGAATATCACATGAGTGTCGGTGGCTGTGTCTTCTGCTCGCATAATTCTGTATAGTTGAATTACGTTGGATGATGTCACGGGTACCATTTGATCTGGTGGCAAATGATCCCGTATTTGATCCAACTGATCCCTTAATTGTTTAGGGAAGATCAACATTGGGCTTAATGTATGGTGGTGAACTCCAGTTAGTACGTCTACTATTTCGGATTGCATGCGCTGAAAAGATGCTGCTAGCAATGTCAATTGAGTTGTCAATGCCACGTAGTTTTCTGTAAGACGTGCGCCAGTGTACTTTCCTCTGCTTTGGCCAATGGCTGCTACTTGTTGTTCAAGTAGTTTTAGACGCTTGTCCGATGTTGTCCTTGTTTTCTTGACAACGTTAATGGTTGAGTAACGTACAGAGGTTTGGTTTCTCAGCAGTGTCAGTAGAAATTCCTCGTTAGCTTGTACCTTCTCTATGACCTTAGTCATTTTATTGGCATAGTCTGAGTCCAAAACTCCAAACCGACTGTTCGCAATATTACCCACTGCATCAAATGGGGAGCGGCGTTTCCGAGTTTGTTGCATGGGACCGTTTGCCATTTGTAATTCATCATACAAGTGTCGATAGTGCTGTGATATTGCGTCACATGTGTGGCTGTTGTTTAATTCTGGGCATATATACTGGAACTCCTTGATGCCTGAATTAAACGTGTTCATGTCTCTCCAGTATGGATCCAATTCATAGTAAATAACTATGGTCCAGTCGGATATTGCTCTCATCGTTGTGCCATTTTTTTCATAGTATACTCCTGGTTTCGTGTCGAACCTTGTCACCGATACTGACTGTGTTAGTACCAGAGGTAGCATTAGAAGCAGGATTAGCAAGGAGGAAGTTATGGTTGGTGACATTAACCGTCTCCGTTGAGCAGCCGGCGTATCCTTTTTATCCGTATCCTCTTCTTCCATAATAGGTTGTTTTTTGGCCGTTTCTTCTGGAAAGATCGGCGCCAGCCTGTTGATGGCGCGCTTGTAAATGCCTGAGGCGGTATTTACGTCAACCACTCGAACATGGTTATCCAGTCCTGGATATGTCTTTATAATGCGTCCCATAGGCGAGCTCATCACCGGAATGTTGTCTTCCTTGATAAGGACCAGTATGCCTTCCTTGATATTGGGATAACGGTTTTCTTGCAAGTATTCCTCTGACCATTGATCCAGAATCCTTGCTTAATTCTGGATACTATTTCCCAACGTATCAGTAGGGATTTCTCTTCGCGATTGGCGTTGACATCGGGTGGAGCCGTTAGTGTTTCACCAATCAGGAAATGCGCTGGGGTGAGAGCTGTGGTGTCCGTAGGATCATTTGACATTGGGGTTATTGGGCGTGAGTTCAAGATGTCTTTGATTTCGACGATCACCGTGTTAAGTTCCTCAAATGTAAGGGTCACAGTGTTGGTTTTCGTTACCAATAGTCGCTTTGCCGACTTGACTGCAGCTTCCCAAAGGCCTCCAAAGGATGGCGCTCGTGGCGGGATGAATTTGAAGGCAACTTGTTTCTTGTTGCAGTGATTTATGATCTCTGCTTGTGCCTTCTCCCCAAAAATGGTTGACTCCAGTTCCTTCAGCTGGTTGTTTGCTCCTACGAAGTTGGTTGCATTGTCACAATGAATTGTTTGACATTTGCCACTGGGGATTAAGAAGCGTCGCAAAGCTCCCAAAAAGGCGTTTTTGGTCAGATCGCTTACCAGTTCAAGGTGTACCGCCTTTGTAGAGAAACAGCAGAATATGGCTATGTATGCCTTGTCTGGTCTTTTTCCTCGAAGTTTGTGGTGAATCCAGATTGGCCCGCAGAAATCTACGCCAGTTGTAAGAAATTGTCCATAATTTGGTTCATTAACTTGGGCCTTGCCTTGTTGCATGTCACGCAGTTGTGAATAATATTCCTTGACATTGTTTTGTCGTTGATTGCCAATCCAATATTGCATAATTACGTTGCGAGCGTGATTCAATTCCTCGACGCTTAGAGTGACAGTGGCTGATCTGTATTTTTTTTGTAGCAGAAGCGTTACATGTAAGCCACAATGCGTTGTAGCAATTGTACAATTCTTCACCTATTGTAGATGGAGATATTGCGAGACTTATATGTGTCGTTTTCCTTTCCAGGTTGCTGGGGGTGATACTGGGTAAGGCTGACAATTTGTCTGGAGAGCCATGCAGAAATAGTGGTCCATACAACCATAAGGTGTGCTCGTGTAGTTTTCGTGCCGATATTTCTCTTGAGAGTACATCTGCCGCATTGTTGGCCGATGATACATGCCGCCATTGAGACTGGCTTGTCAAGGCCTGAATTTTCGCTATTAGGTTTGCGACAAATGTATGATATGTGGCGGCAGCTGCGTTGATCCATGAAAGGACAACCGTAGAATCTGACCAAAAGTATCCTGGCACTGTGTTGCTGTCGAGGCTTAGATCGCGTCGAACCCTTTCAGCAAGCTCTGCACCCAATAGCGCATCACATAGCTCTAGTCGAGGAAGTGATTGTTTTGCTGTTGGAGCAACTCGAGACTTTGAACATAGTAGCCGAACAGATATTTGTTTGTTTTTGTACGTTGCGCATACGTAAACTGTAGCGCCATATACACGTTCCGACGCATCCACAAAGACGTGTAATTCTTTCGTTATTGGAGTCTTACCATCATAAACGTGCCTTGGGATTCGCATTGAGTTGAGGCTTTGCAACTCGTCTCGATACTCCTTCCAATCATTCTGAAGACTTGCAGGTAGCTCGTCCTCCCAATCGAGCTTTAATTCCCAGAGGCGTTGCATGAAAATTTTTGTCTTTACTACGACTGGAGCGAACAAGCCTAGTGGGTCGAAGATCTGTGCCAGCTCCGAGCAGCCTGCACGTTTTGTAATGACTGTTGCTGCACTGCTGTGAGTTCGACCGCCAAGTTGATCTTTTTTGGGCGTCCAAATAAGGTCCAAAGTTTTTACACTGTACTGTTCCAGTGTTTCTCCGAGCTGTACATCGTTAACTGTGTCTTCTTTGGGAATTCCCTCCAATACTTGTTCATTGTTTGAACACCATTTTCGTAGCTTGAATCCCGATGGCTGAAGAATTTTGTTTAGCTCTTGTTGAACTTGTTTTGCTTCTGCGATTGTGTCGGTGCCGGTCAGGCAATCGTCTACATAAAAGTCACGTGCCTTTGCACCCATCTGTAGCCTTTCCATATGCTTCTTGGCCAGATGATCCACACATTTTATTGCTAAATATGGTGCGGATTTTGTGCCATATGTGACTGTTTTCAATCGGTAGTATTTAATTTCTTCCGACGAGTTGTTGCGCCATACAATCAGTTGATGAAACTGATTTTCCGGATTGATCCATACCTGACGATACATTTTTTCAATGTCAGCTGTAAACACATATCTATGTGTTCTGAATCGTAGTAAAATAGACATAAGATCGCTTTGAACCGTGGGGCCTGCATGCAGTATGTCATTCAGCGATTTTCCAGTAGATGTTTTGCACGATGCGTCGAAGACAACTTGTAGTTTTGTTGTTGTGCTCTCAGGCTTCAACACGCAATGATACGGAATCACGTAGTGATTTTTAGGAATCTGTTGCGGTGACACTTGTTTCATGTGTCCTAGCTTCTCATACTCCGCCATGAACGCTGCGTACTGCTTTCACGTGTCAGCGGAGGTTTTGCGCTCTAACGATTGAAACCGTTTGGTCGCAATCTCCATGGACTCTCTCAGGGCTCAACAGTGTTCAGAAAATGGAAGTTGAACGATGAATCTGCCGTCCACTGCCACTTATAAATGTTCTAAGAAGTGCTTTTCACAATGCACTTCAATTGGTGTACGGTGTTTTTCTGTTGTATCCAAGCTATCTAATGTCCAGAATCGTTCCATTAATGCATTTGTTTCCTCATTTGTTGCAGCTGCGCAGATGGCTGACGACTTACTTGCAGCATTTACATTTCCAGCAATGATCCAATCGAACTCAGTGTTTTGCATCATTGGACCAGATTGGAACATTTTGTGTTGTTGTGGGAGCAGTATTGAAAAACAGTGCTCTGCTCCAATCAACATGTCGATTTTGCCTGGCCTGTTGAAGTTTGGATCCGCCAGTGGTAACTTGATCGGCATGCCCCAATCGGCCGTGTTGATCGACTGGGCAGGTTGATCCGAAATTATATGCGGTAGTACAAATGCTTCCAATCCCATCGTAAAATTGCTGTGTAGTGATTTAACTAGGACATTCACTCGAGCCTTGCTGACTCTTGGCTGTCCTCCGATGCCCTCAATCCGGAGTGTTGTGTCATGACGTTTAAGTCCCAACATTGTCACAAGTCTTTCGGAAACAATGTTGATTTGTGATCCAGAGTCCAGTAGTGCCTTGAATGATGCTTGTTGTCCGTTAGTTGCTTGCACAGCTACCTTTGCTGTTGCAAGTAAGTTATAGTTCTGGTTGTTTGCGGATGCCACAACTTGTGATAATGGCTCTGCTGCTGCTGATGTGATAACATTTTCCAAATGTACTAGAGTGTGGTGCTTTTTGTTGCACTTAAAACAGATGAAGTTGCTTGTGCATGCCTTTGTTTTATGATCATTTTTAAAGCAGTTGACGCATAACCTTTGCCTTTGCACCCAATTTAAGCACTCGCTGACAGATTTTGCGCGAAATAATGACTTGTCTTTTTACAGAAAAGACATCCCTTTTGTGCACCTGAAGATGTTGCACATGTTGCGTTCTTTGACTCCTTTTTAAAGATTCCAGGTGTTTTTTTTCAGTAGCCATGACCCGAACTCTCTGTTCTAGGAACTGGAGCATTGTGTCCAGTGGCTGGATTTCCTTTGTACTACCCAATGATTGTTCATAGAGTGTTTTGTTTGTGCCATCCAGCTTTTTTTCTGAGGATGGCAATGATGATTGGATCCCATGTTGAGATGTCAATCCCGAGTCCCTTCAGTGAGGCTAATGACTCTATGGTGGTGAGGTGCAGCTCCTTTAAGGACTTCACATCATCGCTGCAGGTTTGTTGCAGTAAGAGGCGATTTAAAACCCTAGATGCGATGTCTCTAGGATTGTTGTAGGCATCTACTAAAATTTCCCATGCGTGGAGATAGTTTACTTCCCTTAGATCGATGTGACGGATTAATCTTTCCGCCTCTCCGACTACGCTGGTTTTTAAATACCACATCTTGCGTATGGTTGGCATCTTTGTTTCATGTATCATACATGAAAACATATCGAAAAATTGCGTCCATTTAAGCGTATCACTATCAAATTTGGGAATGGAAATACGTGGTAAGTTGATGTCATCGGTGCACTCATTGCTTGAATTGCTGGTAAGCGCATTCCGAACATCAGCCTCTGCCTTTAAATACTAGGTGGCGTTGGAGCCACTCTCTTCTGGGTCCTCAAATTCCTCGTATATTTGAAAATAGACCTCTTGAGTTTTTGCCCATAATGACTTAATAATGTCCGCATTTTGCCGACGGCACAATGCAACTAGCTTGGCATTTGTGTTTTCTTTGGCATCAACAAATCCTGCAGCAATGGTGGTCTTTGGCTCCGTCCTATTGCTGCTAGACTGATCTGCAATATAAGCTTGTTCTTTGAAGTAAGTTCTGGTTTCTTGAACCAAAGCCTGAACTTCTTCGAAGAACTTGTAGTATTGGTGAGACTCCTCTAACTTAGAGTTTTTGATCAAGACATTGTTGTTCTTGAAAATAGTCCACTTTTCCTCTAGGATTGTGGCCTTGACTTGGTAGTAGCCAGGTTTTGCCTTTCGATCGGCCGGGTCCTGTTTTGTGTTCCTTATAAGCCTTGATATCTCCTGGCTTATTTCTTCCTGCGCATCTAGGACATCTTCCAATAAGAGTGATTTCTCTGTGCTCATTTTGTCGCCTTGTTGACAATGACTAAGCTACCAAAATCACGTTTGTTTTGTTGTTGTATATAGCTCTTTGATTACTCCCGACCCGGTGGAAGTGTTTTATTCGCTCGGCCTGAGCTGGATTACGCTTCTATTCGCAACCGTGTGGTGTGGTCGAAGGAGTAGCGAGCTATATGTTGTAGACAGGATCCTTCCTATGAGTCCTTTGTTCTTTGTCGGGGTCACCAAAATGTACCTGTCAAAGGTGTCTATTGCGACATATTTTATGCATGCATTGTGCAGTCAGCGATATTCTGTGTGTTCAGCATAATTTGGTGTTGCTTAAAGTTTTATTGGGTTAATAAATGTAGCGTATTGTGTATGGTCTTGACCTAGTTTTACATGTGTCAATAATTTGTGTGTCATTCTAACATAGCTATGTGCAGTTATTTGATAGCTTATAATATAAATGTGTGCTGACTTGTTTATGACTTAACATTCTCCCGGCCGGTAAAACGGGTTTCAACCATCCTGTAAATCCAGTGTAAATCGTCTTGGGGATGCCGAAGGTTCGGATGGTTAGACTGCTTAGTTCCTAGTGGCTGTGGGTGGACAAGTCCATCGTCGTTACGTCCGCATTACATATGCACATAGAATTATGACAGATACCACTAGAGCAGCGTAAGCGGCTATCTGATGATGTTGGACCGAGCTTATTTGGTTGGGCAGCTCTTCTTTGTTGAGTGTTGACGATTTTGCCTGTAGGTCATCCAGATCCTTGCAGTCTTTTGCGTTGTACTCCAAGATGTTGAGAGTTGGCTCTGGTACCTTTGTGATGTTTGGTTGGATAATGTCACCAAAGCGGGCGTAGTCTTGTCTTATTTGACTCGTGACAGTGCCAAAGGTACTGATGCTAATGTCTGCGTTGCGTGCAGTACAGCCAGATGATAGCGACAGTAGTCCACTGTTTTGTAGTTGGATAGTTGACGGTATTCCGTTGCATACTGCTTGAAGTTCCACTTCAGAATGCGTTGCGAAGATCCAGTTGTTCTGCTGTTGTGTTTTTTCCCATACCATTTTGGTTGTTCTGTAAGTTACGTGACACGTCGTTGGTGTCTTGTTGGTAAACAGTTGAAACTCACATCGGTTATTTACATCAAACACAGCTTGATGATCAAAGCATATGTATTTTTCGCTATGTATTGTACGGCAGCGTTGTAGATCATCTTGTGTAAGTCCAATGAATTGATCCCTGTGGTTGTTTACACCTATAATATGTGTTTTTAGCTCGAACAATCTCCAACTAGTTGTGTTCCACACTGGAATTGGCACCATATTAAATAGCTCGAGTATCGATGTTGACACTAGGGGTAATATTACTCTGAATATCACATGAGTGTCGGTGGCTGTGCCTTCTGCTCGCATAATTCTGTATAGTTGAATTACGTTGGATGATGTCACGGGTACCATTTGATCTGGTGGCAAATGATCCCTTATTTGATCCAACTGATCCTTTAATTGTTTAGGGGAGATCAACATTGGGCTTAATGTATGGTGGTGAACTCCAGTTAGTACGTCTACTATTTCGGATTGCATGCGCTGAAAAGATGCTGCTAGCAATGTCAATTGAGTTGTCAATGCCACGTAGTTT
Source organism: Scaptomyza montana (assembly GCA_018904305.1). Classification (NCBI taxonomy): domain Eukaryota; kingdom Metazoa; phylum Arthropoda; class Insecta; order Diptera; family Drosophilidae; genus Scaptomyza; species Scaptomyza montana. Next base: position 525,973 of record JAEIGR010000057.1, on the reverse strand, counting down.
TCTGTAAGACGTGCGCCAGTGTACTTTCCTCTGCTTTGGCTAATGGCTGCTACTTGTTGTTCTAGTAGTTTTAGACGCTTGTCCGATGTTGTCCTTGTTTTCTTGACAACGTTAATGGTTGAGTAAAGTACAGAGGTTTGGTTTCTCAGCAGTGTCAGTAGAAATTCCTCGTTAGCTTGTACCTTCTCTATGACCTTAGTCATTTTATTGGCATAGTCTGAGTCCAAAACTCCAAACCGACTGTTCGCAATATTACCCACTGCATCAAATGGGGAGCGGCGTTTCCGAGTTTGTTGCATGGGACCGTTTGCCATTTGTAATTCATCATACAAGTGTCGATAGTGCTGTGATATTGCGTCACTGTTGGCTGTTGTTTAATTCTGGGCATATATACTGAAACTCCTTGATGCCTGAATTAAACGTGTTCATGTCTCTCCAGTATGGATCCAATTCATAGTAAATAACTATGGTCCAGTCGGATATTGCTCTCATCGTTGTGCCAATTTTTTCATAGTATACTCCTGGTTTCGTGTCGAACCTTGTCACCGATACTGACTGTGTTAGTACCAGAGGTAGCATTAGAAACAGGATTAGCAAGGAGGAAGTTATGGTTGGTGACATTAACCGTCTCCGTTGAGCAGCCGGCGTATCCTTTTTATCCGTATCCTCTTCTTCCATAATAGGTTTTTTTTTGGCCGTTTCTTCTGGAAAGATCGGCGCGCTTGTAAATGCCTGAGGCGGTCTTTACGTCAACCACTCGAACATGGTTATCCAGTCCTGGATATGTCTTTATAATGCGTCCCATAGGCCAGCTCATCACCGGAATGTTGTCTTGGAATGTTGTATTGGGATAACGGTTTTCTTGCAAGTATTCCTCTGACCATTGATCCAGAATCCTTGCTTAATTCTGGATACTAATTCCCAACGTTTCAGTAGGGATTTCTCTTCGCGATCTGCGTTGACATCGGGTGGAGCCGTTAGTGTTTCACCAATCAGGAAATGCGCTGGGGTGAGAGCTGTGGTGTCCGTAGGATCATTTGACATTGGGGTTATTGGGCGTGAGTTCAAGATGTCTTCGATTTCGACGATCACCGTGTTAAATTCCTCAAATGTAAGGGTCACAGTGTTGGTTGTCGTTACCAATAGTCGCTTTGCCGACTTGACTGCAGCTTCCCAAAGGCCTCCAAAGGATGGCGCTCGTGGCGGGATGAATTTGAAGCCAACTTGTTTCTTGTTGCAGTGATTAATGATCTCTGCTTGTGCCTTCTCCCCAAAAATGGTTGACTCCAGTTCCTTCAGCTGGTTGTTTGCTCCTACGAAGTTGGTTGCATTGTGACAATAAATTGTTTGACATTTGCCACGGCGGCTTAAGAAGCGTCGCAAAGCTCCCAAAAAGGCGTTTGTGGTCAGATCGCTTACCAGTTCAAGGTGAACCGCCTTTGTAGAGGAACAGCAGAATATGGCTATGTATGCTTTGTCTGGTCTTTTTCCTCGAAGTTTGTGGTGAATCCAGATTGGCCCGCAGTAATCTACGCCAGTTGTAAGAAATTACCCATAATTTGGTTCATTAACTTGGGCCTTGCCTTGTTGCATGTCACGCAGTTGTGAATAATATTTCTTGACATTGTTTTGTCGTTGATTGCCAATCCAATATTGCATAATTACGTTGCGAGCGTGATTCAATTCCTCGACGCTTAGAGTGACAGTGGCTGATCTGTAATTTTTTTGTAGCAGAAGCGTTACATGTAAGCCACAATGCGTTGTAGCTTGTGAAATGAATGGCTGTGTCTGCAAGTGTACAATTCTTCACCTATTGTAGATGGAGATATTGCGAGACTTATATGTATCGTTTTCCTTTCCAGGTTGCTGGGGGTGATACTGGGTAAGGCTGACAATTTGTCTGGAGAGCCATGCAGAAATAGTGGTCCATACAACCATAAGGTGTGCTCGTGTAGTTTTCGTGCCGATATTTCTCTTGAGAGTACATCTGCCGCATTGTTGGCCGATGATACATGCCGCCATTGAGTCTGGCTTGTCAAGGCCTGAATTTTCGCTATTCGGTTTGCCACAAATGTATGATATGTGGCGGCAGCTGCGTTGATCCATGAAAGGACAACCGTAGAATCTGACCAAAAGTATCCTGGCACTGTGTTGCTGTCGAGGCTTAGATCGCGTCGAACCCTTTCAGCAAGCTCTGCACCCAATAGCGCAGCACATAGCTCTAGTCGAGGAAGTTATTGTTTTGCTGTTGGAGCAACTCGAGACTTTGAACATAGTAGCCGAACAGATATTTGTTTGTTTTTGTACGTTGCGCGTACGTAAACTGTAGCGCCATATGCACGTTCCGACGCATCCACAAAGACGTGTAATTCTTTCGTTATTGAAGTCTTACCATCATAAACGTGCCTTGGGATTCACATTGAGTTGAGGCTTTGCAACTCGTCTCGATACTCCTTCCAATCATTCTGAAGACTTGCAGGTAGCTCGTCCTCCCAATCGAGCTTTAATTCCCAGAGGCGTTGCATGAAAATTTTTGTCTTTACTACGACTGGAGCGAACAAGCCTAGTGGGTCGAAGATCTGTGCCAGCTCCGAGCAGCCTGCACGTTTTGTAATGACTGTTGCTGCACTGCTGTGAGTTCGACCGCCAAGTTGATCTTTTTGGGCGTCCAAATAAGGTCCAAAGTTTTTACACTGTACTGTTCCAGTGTTTCTCCGAGCTGTACATCGTTAACTGTGTCTTCTTTGGGAATTCCCTCCAATACTTGTTCATTGTTTGAACACCATTTTCGTAGCTTGAATCCCGATGGCTGAAGAATTTTGTTTAGCTCTTGTTGAACTTGTTTTGCTTCTGCGATTGTGTCGGTGCCGGTCAGGCAATCGTCTACATAAAAGTCACGTGCCTTTGCACCCATCTGTAGCCTTTCCATATGCTTCTTGGCCAGATGATCCACACATTTTATTGCTAAATATGGTGCGGATTTTGTGCCATATGTGACTGTTTTCAATCGGTAGTATTTAATTTCTTCCGACGAGTTGTTGCGCCATACAATCAGTTGATGAAACTGATTTTCCGGATTGATCCATACCTGACGATACATTTTTTCAATGTCAGCCGTAAACACATATCTATGTGTTCTGAATCGTAGTAAAATAGACATAAGATCGCTTTGAACCGTGGGGCCTGCATGCAGTATGTCATTCAGCGATTTTCCAGTAGATGTTTTGCACGATGCGTCGAAGACAACTTGTAGTTTTGTTGTTGTGCTCTCAGGCTTCAACACGCAATGGTACGGAATCACGTAGTGATTTTTAGGAATCTGTTGCGGTGACACTTGTTTCATGTGTCCCAGCTTCTCATACTCCGCCATGAACGCTGCGTACTGCTTTCACGTGTCAGCGGAGGTTTTGCGCTCTAACGATAGAAACCGTTTGGTCGCAATCTCCATGGACTCTCTCAGGGCTCAACAGTGTTCAGAAAATGGAAGTTGAACGATGAATCTGCCGTCCACTGCCACTTATAAATGTTCTAAGAAGTGCTTTTCACAATGCACTTCAATTGGTGTACGGTGTTTTTCTGTTGTATCCAAGCTATCTAATGTCCAGAATCGTTCCATTAATGCATTTGTTTCCTCATTTGTTGCAGCTGCGCAGATGGCTGACGACTTACTTGCAGCATTTACATTTCCAGCAATGATCCAATCGAACTCAGTGTTTTGCATCATTGGACCAGATTGGAACATTTTGTGTTGTTGTGGGAGCAGTATTGAAAAACAGTGCTCTGCTCCAATCAACATGTCGATTTTGCCTGGCCTGTTGAAGTTTGGATCCGCCAGTGGTAACTTGATCGGCATGCCCCAATCGGCCGTGTTGATCGACTGGGCAGGTTGATCCGAAATTATATGCGGTAGTACAAATGCTTCCAATCCCATCGTAAAATTGCTGTGTAGTGATTTAACTAGGACATTCACTCGAGCCTTGCTGACTCTTGGCTGTCCTCCGATGCCCTCAATCCGGAGTGTTGTGTCATGACGTTTAAGTCCCAACATTGTCACAAGTCTTTCGGAAACAATGTTGATTTGTGATCCAGAGTCCAGTAGTGCCTTGAATGATGCTTGTTGTCCGTTAGTTGCTTGCACAGCTACCTTTGCTGTTGCAAGTAAGTTATAGTTCTGGTTGTTTGCGGATGCCACAACTTGTGATAATGGCTCTGCTGCTGCTGATGTGATAACATTTTCCAAATGCACTAGAGTGTGGTGCTTTTTGTTGCACTTAAAACAGATGAAGTTGCTTGTGCATGCCATTGTTTTATGATCATTTTTAAAGCAGTTGACGCATAACCTTTGCCTTCGCACCCAATTTAAGCACTCGCTGACAGATTTTGCGCGAAATAATGACTTGTCATTTACAGAAAAGACATCCCTTTTGTGCACCTGAAGATGTTGCACATGTTGCGTTCTTTGACTCCTTTTTAAAGATTCCAGGTGTTTTTTTTTCAGTAGCCATGACCCGAACTCTCTGTTCTAGGAACTGGAGCAGTGTGTCCAGTGGCTGGATTTCCTTTGTACTACCCAATGATTGTTCATAGAGTGTTTTGTTTGTGCCATCCAGCTTTTTTCTAAGGATGGCGGTGAGGTGCAGCTCCTTTAAGGACTTCACATCATCGCTGCAGGTTTGTTGCAGTAAGAGGCGATTTAAAACCCTAGATGCGATGTCTCTAGGATTGTTGTAGGCATCTACTAAAATTTCCCATGCGTAGAGATAGTTTACTTCCCTTAGATCGATGTGACGGATTAATCTTTCCGCCTCTCCGACTACGCTGGTTTTTAAATACCACATCTTGCGTATGGTTGGCATCTTTGTTTCATGTATCATACATGAAAACATATCGAAAAATTGCGTCCATTTAAGCGTATCACCATCAAATTTGGGAATGGAAATACGTGGTAAGTTGATGTCATCGGTGCACTCATTGCTTGAATTGCTGGTAAGCGCATTCCGAACATCAGCCTCTGCCTTTAAATACTAGGTGGCGTTGGAGCCACTCTCTTCTGGGTCCTCAAATTCCTCGTATATTTGAAAATAGACCTCTTGAGTTTTTGCCCATAATGACTTAATAATGTCCGCATTTTGCCGACGGCACAATGCAACTAGCTTGGCATTTGTGTTTTCTTTGGCATCAACAAATCCTGCAGCAATGGTGGTCTTTGGCTCCGTCCTATTGCTGCTAGACTGATCTGCAATATAAGCTTGTTCTTTGAAGTAAGTTCTGGTTTCTTGAACCAAAGCCTGAACTTCTTCGAAGAACTTGTAGTATTGGTGAGACTCCTCTAACTTAGAGTTTTTGATCAAGACATTGTTGTTCTTGAAAATAGTCCACTTTTCCTCTAGGATTGTGGCCTTGACTTGGTAGTAGCCAGGTTTTGCCTTTCGATCGGCCAGGTCCTGTTTTGTGTTCCTTATAAGCCTTGATATCTCCTGGCTTATTTCTTCCTGCGCATCTAGGACATCTTCCAATAAGAGTGATTTCTCTGTGCTCATTTTGTCGCCTTGTTGACAATGACTAAGCTACCAAAATCACGTTTGTTTTGTTGTTGTATATAGCTCTTTGATTACTCCCGACCCGGTGGAAGTGTTTTATTCGCTCGGCCTGAGCTGGATTACGCTTCTATTCGCAACCGTGTGGTGTGGTCGAAGGAGTAGCGAGCTATATGTTGTAGACAGGATCCTTCCTAGGAGTCCTTTGTTCTTTGTCGGGGTCACCAAAATGTACCTGTCAAAGGTGTCTATTGCGACATATTTTATGCATGCATTGTGCAGTCAGCGATATTCTGTGTGTTCAGCATAATTTGGTGTTGCTTAAAGTTTTATTGGGTTAATAAATGTAGCGTATTGTGTATGGTCTTGACCTAGTTTTACATGTGTCAATAATTTGTTAGCATTCAGTACAAACTGACTGCTTAATTGTTGTCGCAACTGGCACTTGTAACCAGGTGGCCTACGGAGAAATAATGAATGTATCTTTTAGGTTGTACTAAGAACACTGATTTTATTAACGAAAAATAACAATATTTATAGGTAAAAATAGCTTAGTTTTACAGTTGTGTGGTGTCAATAAGAATTAGGTTATTGTGTACTCAGCAGTTGCTTGCAATGCAGAATAGCATATTTAGCAACTACCGGGTTGGCTGACCGCTACTATTGCGACATATTTTATGCATGCATTGTGCAGTCAGCGATATTCTGTGTGTTCAGCATAATTTGGTGTTGCTTAAAGTTTTATTGGGTTAATAAATGTAGCGTATTGTGTATGGTCTTGACCTAGTTTTACATGTGTCAATAATTTGTGTGTCATTCTTACATAGCTATGTGCAGTTATTTGATAGCTTATAATATAAATGTGTGCTGACTTGTGTATGACTTAACATTCTCCCGGCCGTTAAAACGGGTTTCAACCATCCTGTAAATCCAGTGTAAATCGTCTTGGGGATGCCGAAGGTTCGGATGGTTAGACTGCTTAGTTCCTAGTGGCTGTGGGTGGACAAGTCCATCGTCGTTACGTCCGCATTACATATGCACATAGAATTATGACAGATACCACTAGAGCAGCGTAAGCGGCTATCTGATGATGTTGGACCGAGCTTATTTGGTTGGGCAGCTCTTCTTTGTTGAGTGTTGACGATTTTGCCTGTAGGTCATCCAGATCCTTGCAGTCTTGTGCGTTGTACTCCAAGATGTTGAGAGTTGGCTCTGGTACCTTTGTGATGTTTGGTTGGATAATGTCACCAAAGCGGGCGTAGTCTTGTCTTATTTGACTCGTGACAGTGCCAAAGGTACTGATGCTAATGTCTGCGTTGCGTGCAGTACAGCCAGATGATAGCGACAGTAGTCCACTGTTTTGTAGTTGGATAGTTGACGGTATTCCGTTGCATACTGCTTGAAGTTCCACTTCAGAATGCGTTGCGAAGATCCAGTTGTTCTGCTGTTGTGTTTTTTCCCATACCATTTTGGTTGTTCTGTAAGTTACGTGACACGTCGTTGGTGTCTTGTTGGTAAACAGTTGAAACTCACATCGGTTATTTACATCAAACACAGCTTGATGATCAAAGCATATGTATTTTTCGCTATGTATTGTACGGCAGCGTTGTAGATAATCTTGTGTAAGTCCAATGAATTGATCCCTGTGGTTGTTTACACCTATAATATGTGTTTTTAGCTCGAACAATCTCCAACTAGTTGTGTTCCACACTGGAATTGGCACCATATTAAATAGCTCGAGTATCGATGTTGACACTAGGGGTAATATTACTCTGAATATCACATGAGTGTCGGTGGCTGTGCCTTCTGCTCGCATAATTCTGTATAGTTGAATTACGTTGGATGATGTCACGGGTACCATTTGATCTGGTGGCAAATGATCCCTTATTTGATCCAACTGATCCTTTAATTGTTTAGGGGAGATCAACATTGGGCTTAATGTATGGTGGTGAACTCCAGTTAGTACGTCTACTATTTCGGATTGCATGCGCTGAAAAGATGCTGCTAGCAATGTCAATTGAGTTGTCAATGCCACGTAGTTTTCTGTAAGACGTGCGCCAGTGTACTTTCCTCTGCTTTGGCTAATGGCTGCTACTTGTTGTTCTAGTAGTTTTAGACGCTTGTCCGATGTTGTCCTTGTTTTCTTGACAACGTTAATGGTTGAGTAAAGTACAGAGGTTTGGTTTCTCAGCAGTGTCAGTAGAAATTCCTCGTTAGCTTGTACCTTCTCTATGACCTTAGTCATTTTATTGGCATAGTCTGAGTCCAAAACTCCAAACCGACTGTTCGCAATATTACCCACTGCATCAAATGGGGAGCGGCGTTTCCGAGTTTGTTGCATGGGACCGTTTGCCATTTGTAATTCATCATACAAGTGTCGATAGTGCTGTGATATTGCGTCACCGTTGGCTGTTGTTTAATTCTGGGCATATATACTGGAACTCCTTGATGCCTGAATTAAACGTGTTCATGTCTCTCCAGTATGGATCCAATTCATAGTAAATAACTATGGTCCAGTCGGATATTGCTCTCATCGTTGTGCCAATTTTTTCATAGTATACTCCTGGTTTCGTGTCGAACCTTGTCACCGATACTGACTGTGTTAGTACCAGAGGTAGCATTAGAAACAGGATTAGCAAGGAGGAAGTTATGGTTGGTGACATTAACCGTCTCCGTTGAGCAGCCGGCGTATCCTTTTTATCCGTATCCTCTTCTTCCATAATAGGTTTTTTTTTGGCCGTTTCTTCTGGAAAGATCGGCGCGCTTGTAAATGCCTGAGGCGGTCTTTACGTCAACCACTCGAACATGGTTATCCAGTCCTGGATATGTCTTTATAATGCGTCCCATAGGCCAGCTCATCACCGGAATGTTGTCTTGGAATGTTGTATTGGGATAACGGTTTTCTTGCAAGTATTCCTCTGACCATTGATCTAGAATCCTTGCTTAATTCTGGATACTAATTCCCAACGTTTCAGTAGGGATTTCTCTTCGCGATCGGCGTTGACATCGGGTGGAGCCGTTAGTGTTTCACCAATCAGGAAATGCGCTGGGGTGAGAGCTGTGGTGTCCGTAGGATCATTTGACATTGGGGTTATTGGGCGTGAGTTCAAGATGTCTTCGATTTCGACGATCACCGTGTTAAATTCCTCAAATGTAAGGGTCACAGTGTTGGTTGTCGTTACCAATAGTCGCTTTGCCGACTTGACTGCAGCTTCCCAAAGGCCTCCAAAGGATGGCGCTCGTGGCGGGATGAATTTGAAGCCAACTTGTTTCTTGTTGCAGTGATTAATGATCTCTGCTTGTGCCTTCTCCCCAAAAATGGTTGACTCCAGTTCCTTCAGCTGGTTGTTTGCTCCGACGAAGTTGGTTGCATTGTGACAATAAATTGTTTGACATTTGCCACGGCGGCTTAAGAAGCGTCGCAAAGCTCCCAAAAAGGCGTTTGTGGTCAGATCGCTTACCAGTTCAAGGTGAACCGCCTTTGTAGAGGAACAGCAGAATATGGCTATGTATGCTTTGTCTGGTCTTTTTCCTCGAAGTTTGTGGTGAATCCAGATTGGCCCGCAGTAATCTACGCCAGTTGTAAGAAATTACCCATAATTTGGTTCATTAACTTGGGCCTTGCCTTGTTGCATGTCACGCAGTTGTGAATAATATTCCTTGACATTGTTTTGTCGTTGATTGCCAATCCAATATTGCATAATTACGTTGCGAGCGTGATTCAATTCCTCGACGCTTAGAGTGACAGTGGCTGATCTGTAATTTTTTTGTAGCAGAAGCGTAACATGTAAGCCACAATGCGTTGTAGCTTGTGAAATGAATGGCTGTGTCTGCAAGTGTACAATTCTTCACCTATTGTAGATGGAGATATTGCGAGACTTATATGTATCGTTTTCCTTTCCAGGTTGCTGGGGGTGATACTGGGTAAGGCTGACAATTTGTCTGGAGAGCCATGCAGAAATAGTGGTCCATACAACCATAAGGTGTGCTCGTGTAGTTTTCGTGCCGATATTTCTCTTGAGAGTACATCTGCCGCATTGTTGGCCGATGATACATGCCGCCATTGAGTCTGGCTTGTCAAGGCCTGAATTTTCGCTATTCGGTTTGCCACAAATGTATGATATGTGGCGGCAGCTGCGTTGATCCATGAAAGGACAACCGTAGAATCTGACCAAAAGTATCCTGGCACTGTGTTGCTGTCGAGGCTTAGATCGCGTCGAACCCTTTCAGCAAGCTCTGCACCCAATAGCGCAGCACATAGCTCTAGTCGAGGAAGTTATTGTTTTGCTGTTGGAGCAACTCGAGACTTTGAACATAGTAGCCGAACAGATATTTGTTTGTTTTTGTACGTTGCGCGTACGTAAACTGTAGCGCCATATGCACGTTCCGACGCATCCACAAAGACGTGTAATTCTTTCGTTATTGAAGTCTTACCATCATAAACGTGCCTTGGGATTCACATTGAGTTGAGGCTTTGCAACTCGTCTCGATACTCCTTCCAATCATTCTGAAGACTTGCAGGTAGCTCGTCCTCCCAATCGAGCTTTAATTCCCAGAGGCGTTGCATGAAAATTTTTGTCTTTACTACGACTGGAGCGAACAAGCCTAGTGGGTCGAAGATCTGTGCCAGCTCCGAGCAGCCTGCACGTTTTGTAATGACTGTTGCTGCACTGCTGTGAGTTCGACCGCCAAGTTGATCTTTTTGGGCGTCCAAATAAGGTCCAAAGTTTTTACACTGTACTGTTCCAGTGTTTCTCCGAGCTGTACATCGTTAACTGTGTCTTCTTTGGGAATTCCCTCCAATACTTGTTCATTGTTTGAACACCATTTTCGTAGCTTGAATCCCGATGGCTGAAGAATTTTGTTTAGCTCTTGTTGAACTTGTTTTGCTTCTGCGATTGTGTCGGTGCCGGTCAGGCAATCGTCTACATAAAAGTCACGTGCCTTTGCACCCATCTGTAGCCTTTCCATATGCTTCTTGGCCAGATGATCCACACATTTTATTGCTAAATATGGTGCGGATTTTGTGCCATATGTGACTGTTTTCAATCGGTAGTATTTAATTTCTTCCGACGAGTTGTTGCGCCATACAATCAGTTGATGAAACTGATTTTCCGGATTGATCCATACCTGACGATACATTTTTTCAATGTCAGCCGTAAACACATATCTATGTGTTCTGAATCGTAGTAAAATAGACATAAGATCGCTTTGAACCGTGGGGCCTGCATGCAGTATGTCATTCAGCGATTTTCCAGTAGATGTTTTGCACGATGCGTCGAAGACAACTTGTAGTTTTGTTGTTGTGCTCTCAGGCTTCAACACGCAATGGTACGGAATCACGTAGTGATTTTTAGGAATCTGTTGCGGTGACACTTGTTTCATGTGTCCCAGCTTCTCATACTCCGCCATGAACGCTGCGTACTGCTTTCACGTGTCAGCGGAGGTTTTGCGCTCTAACGATAGAAACCGTTTGGTCGCAATCTCCATGGACTCTCTCAGGGCTCAACAGTGTTCAGAAAATGGAAGTTGAACGATGAATCTGCCGTCCACTGCCACTTATAAATGTTCTAAGAAGTGCTTTTCACAATGCACTTCAATTGGTGTACGGTGTTTTTCTGTTGTATCCAAGCTATCTAATGTCCAGAATCGTTCCATTAATGCATTTGTTTCCTCATTTGTTGCAGCTGCGCAGATGGCTGACGACTTACTTGCAGCATTTACATTTCCAGCAATGATCCAATCGAACTCAGTGTTTTGCATCATTGGACCAGATTGGAACATTTTGTGTTGTTGTGGGAGCAGTATTGAAAAACAGTGCTCTGCTCCAATCAACATGTCGATTTTGCCTGGCCTGTTGAAGTTTGGATCCGCCAGTGGTAACTTGATCGGCATGCCCCAATCGGCCGTGTTGATCGACTGGGCAGGTTGATCCGAAATTATATGCGGTAGTACAAATGCTTCCAATCCCATCGTAAAATTGCTGTGTAGTGATTTAACTAGGACATTCACTCGAGCCTTGCTGACTCTTGGCTGTCCTCCGATGCCCTCAATCCGGAGTGTTGTGTCATGACGTTTAAGTCCCAACATTGTCACAAGTCTTTCGGAAACAATGTTGATTTGTGATCCAGAGTCCAGTAGTGCCTTGAATGATGCTTGTTGTCCGTTAGTTGCTTGCACAGCTACCTTTGCTGTTGCAAGTAAGTTATAGTTCTGGTTGTTTGCGGATGCCACAACTTGTGATAATGGCTCTGCTGCTGCTGATGTGATAACATTTTCCAAATGCACTAGAGTGTGGTGCTTTTTGTTGCACTTAAAACAGATGAAGTTGCTTGTGCATGCCATTGTTTTATGATCATTTTTAAAGCAGTTGACGCATAACCTTTGCCTTCGCACCCAATTTAAGCACTCGCTGACAGATTTTGCGCGAAATAATGACTTGTCATTTACAGAAAAGACATCCCTTTTGTGCACCTGAAGATGTTGCACATGTTGCGTTCTTTGACTCCTTTTTAAAGATTCCAGGTGTTTTTTTTTCAGTAGCCATGACCCGAACTCTCTGTTCTAGGAACTGGAGCAGTGTGTCCAGTGGCTGGATTTCCTTTGTACTACCCAATGATTGTTCATAGAGTGTTTTGTTTGTGCCATCCAGCTTTTTTCTAAGGATGGCGGTGAGGTGCAGCTCCTTTAAGGACTTCACATCATCGCTGCAGGTTTGTTGCAGTAAGAGGCGATTTAAAACCCTAGATGCGATGTCTCTAGGATTGTTGTAGGCATCTACTAAAATTTCCCATGCGTAGAGATAGTTTACTTCCCTTAGATCGATGTGACGGATTAATCTTTCCGCCTCTCCGACTACGCTGGTTTTTAAATACCACATCTTGCGTATGGTTGGCATCTTTGTTTCATGTATCATACATGAAAACATATCGAAAAATTGCGTCCATTTAAGCGTATCACCATCAAATTTGGGAATGGAAATACGTGGTAAGTTGATGTCATCGGTGCACTCATTGCTTGAATTGCTGGTAAGCGCATTCCGAACATCAGCCTCTGCCTTTAAATACTAGGTGGCGTTGGAGCCACTCTCTTCTGGGTCCTCAAATTCCTCGTATATTTGAAAATAGACCTCTTGAGTTTTTGCCCATAATGACTTAATAATGTCCGCATTTTGCCGACGGCACAATGCAACTAGCTTGGCATTTGTGTTTTCTTTGGCATCAACAAATCCTGCAGCAATGGTGGTCTTTGGCTCCGTCCTATTGCTGCTAGACTGATCTGCAATATAAGCTTGTTCTTTGAAGTAAGTTCTGGTTTCTTGAACCAAAGCCTGAACTTCTTCGAAGAACTTGTAGTATTGGTGAGACTCCTCTAACTTAGAGTTTTTGATCAAGACATTGTTGTTCTTGAAAATAGTCCACTTTTCCTCTAGGATTGTGGCCTTGACTTGGTAGTAGCCAGGTTTTGCCTTTCGATCGGCCAGGTCCTGTTTTGTGTTCCTTATAAGCCTTGATATCTCCTGGCTTATTTCTTCCTGCGCATCTAGGACATCTTCCAATAAGAGTGATTTCTCTGTGCTCATTTTGTCGCCTTGTTGACAATGACTAAGCTACCAAAATCACGTTTGTTTTGTTGTTGTATATAGCTCTTTGATTACTCCCGACCCGGTGGAAGTGTTTTATTCGCTCGGCCTGAGCTGGATTACGCTTCTATTCGCAACCGTGTGGTGTGGTCGAAGGAGTAGCGAGCTATATGTTGTAGACAGGATCCTTCCTAGGAGTCCTTTGTTCTTTGTCGGGGTCACCAAAATGTACCTGTCAAAGGTGTCTATTGCGACATATTTTATGCATGCATTGTGCAGTCAGCGATATTCTGTGTGTTCAGCATAATTTGGTGTTGCTTAAAGTTTTATTGGGTTAATAAATGTAGCGTATTGTGTATGGTCTTGACCTAGTTTTACATGTGTCAATAATTTGTTAGCATTCAGTACAAACTGACTGCTTAATTGTTGTCGCAACTGGCACTTGTAACCAGGTGGCCTACGGAGAAATAATGAATGTATCTTTTAGGTTGTACTAAGAACACTGATTTTATTAACGAAAAATAACAATATTTATAGGTAAAAATAGCTTAGTTTTACAGTTGTGTGGTGTCAATAAGAATTAGGTTATTGTGTACTCAGCAGTTGCTTGCAATGCAGAATAGCATATTTAGCAACTACCGGGTTGGCTGACCGCTACTATTGCGACATATTTTATGCATGCATTGTGCAGTCAGCGATATTCTGTGTGTTCAGCATAATTTGGTGTTGCTTAAAGTTTTATTGGGTTAATAAATGTAGCGTATTGTGTATGGTCTTGACCTAGTTTTACATGTGTCAATAATTTGTGTGTCATTCTTACATAGCTATGTGCAGTTATTTGATAGCTTATAATATAAATGTGTGCTGACTTGTGTATGACTTAACATTCTCCCGGCCGTTAAAACGGGTTTCAACCATCCTGTAAATCCAGTGTAAATCGTCTTGGGGATGCCGAAGGTTCGGATGGTTAGACTGCTTAGTTCCTAGTGGCTGTGGGTGGACAAGTCCATCGTCGTTACGTCCGCATTACATATGCACATAGAATTATGACAGATACCACTAGAGCAGCGTAAGCGGCTATCTGATGATGTTGGACCGAGCTTATTTGGTTGGGCAGCTCTTCTTTGTTGAGTGTTGACGATTTTGCCTGTAGGTCATCCAGATCCTTGCAGTCTTGTGCGTTGTACTCCAAGATGTTGAGAGTTGGCTCTGGTACCTTTGTGATGTTTGGTTGGATAATGTCACCAAAGCGGGCGTAGTCTTGTCTTATTTGACTCGTGACAGTGCCAAAGGTACTGATGCTAATGTCTGCGTTGCGTGCAGTACAGCCAGATGATAGCGACAGTAGTCCACTGTTTTGTAGTTGGATAGTTGACGGTATTCCGTTGCATACTGCTTGAAGTTCCACTTCAGAATGCGTTGCGAAGATCCAGTTGTTCTGCTGTTGTGTTTTTTCCCATACCATTTTGGTTGTTCTGTAAGTTACGTGACACGTCGTTGGTGTCTTGTTGGTAAACAGTTGAAACTCACATCGGTTATTTACATCAAACACAGCTTGATGATCAAAGCATATGTATTTTTCGCTATGTATTGTACGGCAGCGTTGTAGATAATCTTGTGTAAGTCCAATGAATTGATCCCTGTGGTTGTTTACACCTATAATATGTGTTTTTAGCTCGAACAATCTCCAACTAGTTGTGTTCCACACTGGAATTGGCACCATATTAAATAGCTCGAGTATCGATGTTGACACTAGGGGTAATATTACTCTGAATATCACATGAGTGTCGGTGGCTGTGCCTTCTGCTCGCATAATTCTGTATAGTTGAATTACGTTGGATGATGTCACGGGTACCATTTGATCTGGTGGCAAATGATCCCTTATTTGATCCAACTGATCCTTTAATTGTTTAGGGGAGATCAACATTGGGCTTAATGTATGGTGGTGAACTCCAGTTAGTACGTCTACTATTTCGGATTGCATGCGCTGAAAAGATGCTGCTAGCAATGTCAATTGAGTTGTCAATGCCACGTAGTTTTCTGTAAGACGTGCGCCAGTGTACTTTCCTCTGCTTTGGCTAATGGCTGCTACTTGTTGTTCTAGTAGTTTTAGACGCTTGTCCGATGTTGTCCTTGTTTTCTTGACAACGTTAATGGTTGAGTAAAGTACAGAGGTTTGGTTTCTCAGCAGTGTCAGTAGAAATTCCTCGTTAGCTTGTACCTTCTCTATGACCTTAGTCATTTTATTGGCATAGTCTGAGTCCAAAACTCCAAACCGACTGTTCGCAATATTACCCACTGCATCAAATGGGGAGCGGCGTTTCCGAGTTTGTTGCATGGGACCGTTTGCCATTTGTAATTCATCATACAAGTGTCGATAGTGCTGTGATATTGCGTCACCGTTGGCTGTTGTTTAATTCTGGGCATATATACTGGAACTCCTTGATGCCTGAATTAAACGTGTTCATGTCTCTCCAGTATGGATCCAATTCATAGTAAATAACTATGGTCCAGTCGGATATTGCTCTCATCGTTGTGCCAATTTTTTCATAGTATACTCCTGGTTTCGTGTCGAACCTTGTCACCGATACTGACTGTGTTAGTACCAGAGGTAGCATTAGAAACAGGATTAGCAAGGAGGAAGTTATGGTTGGTGACATTAACCGTCTCCGTTGAGCAGCCGGCGTATCCTTTTTATCCGTATCCTCTTCTTCCATAATAGGTTTTTTTTTGGCCGTTTCTTCTGGAAAGATCGGCGCGCTTGTAAATGCCTGAGGCGGTCTTTACGTCAACCACTCGAACATGGTTATCCAGTCCTGGATATGTCTTTATAATGCGTCCCATAGGCCAGCTCATCACCGGAATGTTGTCTTGGAATGTTGTATTGGGATAACGGTTTTCTTGCAAGTATTCCTCTGACCATTGATCCAGAATCCTTGCTTAATTCTGGATACTAATTCCCCACGTTTCAGTAGGGATTTCTCTTCGCGATCGGCGTTGACATCGGGTGGAGCCGTTAGTGTTTCACCAATCAGGAAATGCGCTGGGGTGAGAGCTGTGGTGTCCGTAGGATCATTTGACATTGGGGTTATTGGGCGTGAGTTCAAGATGTCTTCGATTTCGACGATCACCGTGTTAAATTCCTCAAATGTAAGGGTCACAGTGTTGGTTGTCGTTACCAATAGTCGCTTTGCCGACTTGACTGCAGCTTCCCAAAGGCCTCCAAAGGATGGCGCTCGTGGCGAGATGAATTTGAAGCCAACTTGTTTCTTGTTGCAGTGATTAATGATCTCTGCTTGTGCCTTCTCCCCAAAAATGGTTGACTCCAGTTCCTTCAGCTGGTTGTTTGCTCCGACGAAGTTGGTTGCATTGTGACAATAAATTGTTTGACATTTGCCACGGCGGCTTAAGAAGCGTCGCAAAGCTCCCAAAAAGGCGTTTGTGGTCAGATCGCTTACCAGTTCAAGGTGAACCGCCTTTGTAGAGGAACAGCAGAATATGGCTATGTATGCTTTGTCTGGTCTTTTTCCTCGAAGTTTGTGGTGAATCCAGATTGGCCCGCAGTAATCTACGCCAGTTGTAAGAAATTACCCATAATTTGGTTCATTAACTTGGGCCTTGCCTTGTTGCATGTCACGCAGTTGTGAATAATATTCCTTGACATTGTTTTGTCGTTGAGAATCCAATATTGCAAAATTACGTTGCGAACGTGATTCAATTCCTCGACGCTTAGAGAGATAGTGGCTGATCTGTATTTTTTGTAGCAGAAGCGTAACATGTAAGCCACAATGCGTTGTAACTTGGAAATGAATGGCTGTGTCGGCAAGTGTACAATTCTTCACCTATTGTAGATGGAGATATTGCGAGACTTATATGTATCGTTTTCCTATCCAGGTTGCTGGGGGTGATACTGGGTAAGGCTGACAATTTGTCTGGAGAGCCATGCAGAAATAGTGGTCCATACAACCATAAGGTGTGCTCGTGTAGTTTTCGTGCCGATATTTCTCTTGAGAGTACATCTGCCGCATTGTTGGCCGATGATACATGCCGCCATTGAGACTGGCTTGTCAAGGCCTGAATTTTCGCTATTCGGTTTGCCACAAATGTATGATATGTGGCGGCAGCTGCGTTGATCCATGAAAGGACAACCGTAGAATCTGACCAAAAGTATCCTGGCACTGTGTTGCTGTCGAGGCTTAGATCGCTTCGAACCCTTTCAGCAAGCTCTGCACCCAATAGCGCAGCACATAGCTCTAGTCGAGGAAGTGATTGTTTTGCTGTTGGAGCAACTCGAGACTTTGAACATAGTAGCCGAACAGATATTTGTTTGTTTTTGTACGTTGCGCGTACGTAAACAGCAGCGCCATATGCACGTTCCGACGCATCCACAAAGATGTGTAATTCTTTCGTTATTGGAGTCTTACCATCATAAACGTGCCTTGGGATTCGCATTGAGTTGAGGATTTGCAACTCGTCTCGATACTCCTTCCAATCATTCTGAAGACTTGTAGGTAACTCGTCGTCCCAATCGAGCTTTAATTCCCAGAGGCGTTGTATGAAAATTTTTGCCTTTACTTCGACTGGAGCGAACAAGCCTAGTGGGTTGAAGATCTGTGCCAGCTCCGAGCAGACTGCACGTTTTGTAATGACTGTTGCTGCACTGCTGTGAGTTCGGCCGCCAAGTTGATCATTTTTGGGCGTCCAAATAAGGCCCAATGTTTTTACACTGTACTGTTCCAGTGTTTCTCCGAGCTGTACATCATTTGCTGTGTCTTCTTTGGGAATTCCCTCCAATACTTGTTCATTGTTTGAACACCATTTTCGTAGCTTGAATCCTGATGGCTGAAGAATTTTGTTTAGCTCTTGTTGAACTTGTTTTGCTTCTGCGATTGTGTCGGTGCCGGTCAGGCAATCGTCTACATAAAAGTCACGTGCCTTTGCACCCATCTGTAGCCTTTCCATATGCTTCTTGGCCAGATGATCCACACATTTTATTGCTAAATATGGTGCGGATTTTGTGCCATATGTGACTGTTTTCAATCGGTAGTATTTAATTTCTTCCGACGAGTTGTTGCGCCATAAAATCAGTTGATGAAACTGATTTTCCGGATTGATCCATACCTGACGATACATTTTTTCAATGTCAGCCGTAAACACATATCTATGTGTTCTGAATCGTAGTAAAATAGACATAAGATCGCTTTGAACCGTGGGGCCTGCATACAGTATGTCATTCAGCGATTTTCCAGTAGATGTTTTGCACGATGCGTCGAAGACAACTTGTAGTTTTGTTGTTGTGCTCTCAGGCTTCAACACGCAATGATGCGGAATCACGTAGTGATTTTTAGGAATCTGTTGCGGTGACACTTGTTTCATGTGTCCCAGCTTCTCATACTCCGCCATGAACGCTGCGTACTGCTTTCACGTGTCAGCGGAGGTTTTGCGCTCTAACGATAGAAACCGTTTGGTCGCAATCTCCATGGACTCTCCCAGGGCTCAACAGTGTTCAGAAAATGGAAGTTGAACGATGAATCTGCCGTCCACTGCCACTTGTAAATGTTCTAAGAAGTGCTTTTCACAATGCACTTCAATTGGTGTACGGGGTTTTTCTGTTGTATCCAAGCTATCTAATGTCCAGAATCGTTCCATTAATGCATTTGTTTCCTCATTTGTTGCAGCTGCGCAGATGGCTGACGACTTACTTGCAGCATTTACATTTCCAGCAATGATCCAATCGAACTCAGTGTTTTGCATCATTGGACCAGATTGGAACATTTTGTGTTGTTGTGGGAGCAGTATTGAAAAACAGTGCTCTGCTCCAATCAACATGTCGATTTTGCCTGGCCTGTTGAAGTTTGGATCCGCCAGTGGTAACTTGATCGGCATGCCCCAATCGGCCGTGTTGATCGACTGGGCAGGTTGATCCGAAATTATATGCGGTAGTACAAATGCTTCCAATCCCATCGTAAAATTGCTGTGTAGTGATTTAACTAGGACATTCACTCGAGCCTTGCTGACTCTTGGCTGTCCTCCGATGCCCTCAATCCGGAGTGTTGTGTCATGACGTTTAAGTCCCAACATTGTCACAAGTCTTTCGGAAACAATGTTGATTTGTGATCCAGAGTCCAGTAGTGCCTTGAATGATGCTTGTTGTCCGTTAATTGCTTGCACAGCTACCTTTGCTGTTGCAAGTAAGTTATAGTTCTGGTTGTTTGCGGATGCCACAACTTGTGATAATGGCTTTGCTGCTGCTGATGTGATAACATTTTCCAAATGTACTAGAGTGTGGTGCTTTTTGTTGCACTTAAAACAGATGAAGTTGCTTGTGCATGCCTTTGTTTTATGATCATTTTTAAAGCAGTTGACGCATAACCTTTGCCTTTGCACCCAATTTAAGCACTCGCTGACAGATTTTGCGCGAAATAATGACTTGTCTTTTTACAGAAAAGACATCCCTTTTGTGCACCTGAAGATGTTGCACATGTTGCGTTCTTTGACTCCTTTTTAAAGATTCCAGGTGTTTTTTTTTCAGTAGCCATGACCCGAACTCTCTGTTCTAGGAACTGGAGCATTGTGTCCAGTGGCTGGATTTCCTTTGTACTACCCAATGATTGTTCATAGAGTGTTTTGTTTGTGCCATCCAGCTTTTTTCTGAGGATGGCAATGATGATTGGATCCCATGTTGAGATGTCAATCCCGAGTCCCTTCAGTGAGGCTAATGACTCTATGGTGGTGAGGTGCAGCTCCTTTAAGGACTTCACATCATCGCTGCAGGTTTGTTGCAGTAAGAGGCGATTTAAAACCCTAGATGCGATGTCTCTAGGATTGTTGTAGGCATCTACTAAAATTTCCTATGCGTAGAGATAGTTTACTTCCCTTAGATCGATGTGACGGATTAATCTTTCCGCCTCTCCGACTACGCTGGTTTTTAAATACCACATCTTGCGTATGGTTGGCATCTTTGTTTCATGTATCATACATGAAAACATATCGAAAAATTGCGTCCATTTAAGCGTATCACTATCAAATTTGGGAATGGAAATACGTGGTAAGTTGATGTCATCGGTGCACTCATTGCTTGAATTGCTGGTAAGCGCATTCCGAACATCAGCCTCTGCCTTTAAATACTAGGTGGCGTTGGAGCCACTCTCTTCTGGGTCCTCAAATTCCTCGTATATTTGAAAATAGACCTCTTGAGTTTTTGCCCATAATGACTTAATAATGTCCGCATTTTGCCGACGGCACAATGCAACTAGCTTGGCATTTGTGTTTTCTTTGGCATCAACAAATCCTGCAGCAATGGTGGTCTTTGGCTCCGTCCTATTGCTGCTAGACTGATCTGCAATATAAGCTTGTTCTTTGAAGTAAGTTCTGGTTTCTTGAACCAAAGCCTGAACTTCTTCGAAGAACTTGTAGTATTGGTGAGACTCCTCTAACTTAGAGTTTTTGATCAAGACATTGTTGTTCTTAAAAATAGTCCACTTTTCCTCTAGGATTGTGGCCTTGACTTGGTAGTAGCCAGGTTTTGCCTTTCGATCGGCCAGGTCCTGTTTTGTGTTCCTTATAAGCCTTGATATCTCCTGGCTTATTTCTTCCTGCGCATCTAGGACATCTTCCAATAAGAGTGATTTCTCTGTGCTCATTTTGTCGCCTTGTTGACAATGACTAAGCTACCAAAATCACGTTTGTTTTGTTGTTGTATATAGCTCTTTGATTAATCCCGACCCGGTGGAAGTGTTTTATTCGCTCGGCCTGAGCTGGATTACGCTTCTATTCGCAACCGTGTGGTGTGGTCGAAGGAGTAGCGAGCTATATGTTGTAGACAGGATCCTTCCTAGGAGTCCTTTGTCTTTTGTCGGGGTCACCAAAATGTACCTGTAAAAGGAGTGTATTTATTGTGAGCATTCAGTACAAACTGACTGCTTAATTGTTGTCGCAACTGGCACTTGTAACCAGGTGGACTACGGAGAAATAATGAATGTATCTTGTAGGTTGTACTAAGAACACTGATTTTATTAACGAAAAATAACAATATTTATAGGTAAAAATAGCTTAGTTTTACAGTTGTGTGGTGTCAATTAGAATTAGGTTATTGTGTACTCAGCAGTTGCTTGCAATGCAGAATAGCATATTTAGCAACTACCGGGTTGGCTGACCGCTACTATTGCGACATATTTTATGCATGCATTGTGCAGTCAGCGATATTCTGTGTGTTCAGCATAATTTGGTGTTGCTTAAAGTTTTATTGGGTTAATAAATGTAGCGTATTGTGTATGGTCTTGACCTAGTTTTACATGTGTCAATAATTTGTGTGTCATTCTACCATAGCTATGTGCAGTTATTTGATATCTTATAATATAAATGTGTGCTGACTTGTTTATGACTTAACACAATTATTCCGTTTTTAAGAACAACTGATTTTGGAATCCACAATTGTTCCACTATCGGAACTATCGATTTACTTTTCTGATGGTTGCTGGGAATTTCAAAACGGAACACAGACAAGAAAATTTCTGACAACTGTTTTTATACCCTTCACACATGTGAAACAGGGTATATTGAGTTTGTCATGAATCTGTAACGCCTTAAAGGAATGATGGAGACCCCATAAAATGATCAGGACGAGCTCAGGAATTGATTTCAGTGTGTACGTCTGTCCGTCTGTTCGTCTTTTTCAACACGATTTCCGGCCAAACTGCTGAACCGATCTTGATGAAACTTTCACAGATTGCTTAGATCGTGTCGGGTTTGTTCACTATGAAATTTCATCCCGCTCGGAGCATTCTACGACATAGCGAAAGAGTTTAACGATCCCTACACCACTAAAACGCTTTATACATCCCTAGTACGTCCCATCCTGGAGTATGGATCTTGTGTGTGGTCCCCACAATACTCGATTCACCAGGATAGAATTGAATCTGTGCAGAAGAAATTTCTTCTATTTGCCCTTAGAAGTTTTAACTGGGTTCCTGGAGTAGACTTACCCCCGTATTCAAGTAGACTCCTTTTGATTAATCTTCCCTCCCTGTTAAACCGTAGAACTATGCATGGAGTATTATTTATTACTAACCCACTTAATGGTGAAATCGACTCATCAGTTCTTTTGAGTCGAATTAAATTTAATGTCCCAATTAGATCTTCACGTAACTTTTTACCCCTTAGCCTTGATCGTTGCTTCAGCAACTATTTAATTCATGAACCATTTCGTGTTATATGTTCTGACTATAACAAACTTTATTCTCTTGTCTCCTTGGAGGCCTCATCTCCAGTACTAAAAAGATCGATCCTTTTTGCTTTATCTAATCGTAACCACTAACTACTAATCTAATGCTGGTCTGATTGGGTTTTTCTGGGTTTTTCCCAATCCTCGCAACAAATGTTGGACTACTCAATTTTTATTGAATTTCCCAGAGCTTTAACGTTATCTTTTGATTATATTTTCAGATTTATATATTAATCTATATTTTTATTTTAAATTATTTTAACTATTTTTTAATTTAAATTAATTTTGATTTCATTTTAATGTCAGCTGCTCTTAGCTGACAATAAATAAATAAATAAATAGCCACCATACAAATTGACCATATCGTTCTATCAATTGTTGTTGCTGTCGTGCACTTTCAAGTACCTACACATAGCTCATTTGCTTCAAAAGTGGTATTACGCAAAAAATTGTCAAACTGTTGTTGTTGTTGTCGCACTCGAACAAGTAAATGACGCTCAAGAGTAAAAATAGGAGCGAAAAATTACCAACAACTGCACAGAAACATAAATAAGAGGGGGGAGCATTGATTTGGCTGACTGTCTACCGTCTAGCTGACAATAACAGCCAAACCACAACAATTGTTAAAAAATAATAAATTCAAATTCAATTTATTGAAAATTATGTAAAAAAAAATTAATCTATGTGTGAAGGGTATCATAGTCTTGGCATAGCCAAAATGAACTATGCGGCACTTGTTTTTATATAGAGTTGCACATAAAAATTCCGTTTCGCAGCTGCTAGTAATGGGCTTTAACGCCCTTATAGTTTCTAGAGATTCTTCTTGTACACCGATCTGATTTAATATTAAAGATAACTGGTGGTAGACAGCTTCATAGAATTCGTTTATTGTCATACGACCTTGTGTGAGAGAAAACATCTGGTATTCAAGGGTTTTTAAATCTCGTTTATCAGCGTAGTGTGCAGTCATTTGGAAATAGCTTTCCAATTTATTGGGGTGTTGTAGGAATCTAAGACCGTATCAGATTCACCAACCACTTTATTGAGAACGGAAAAGGTTATCAAATAATATTTATATGACTATTCTTGCCCTTCATAAAAACTCATAATTCGTTCAACATTTTTTTTTTTTCATGAATTGAACGTTTTCGCTGCTTGCCATCTCTGTTATTTTTTCTTGATCTTCGCCCGCTCTGGGTCTCACAAATAGAATGTCACTTAGATTCTCATGCCCGAAGTTTGGTATTTTTACGTTAACTTGAGAGTTTCTCTGATAATGTTCATTATTACTGTTATTAGTTCGGGGCTTGCTACCGGTGCACTTGTACTTGTTTGCCTATTCGTTGAAATTGATTTTTAAGTTTACTTTGATTAATAATATTTTTATAAATTTTTTTTTTCTTTTTGAGAGGACACTTAGCTAGATTTTAAATTGCCAATAGCTTTAAAATAACTCGAAACTAAGTTTATTTTGTCACAAGTCTTTTAAGACTTTACTTGCACTGTACTTATTATAGTTGTCGGAAATATGTTACTTATTTAAGCTTTCTTTAACTTTTTGAATTTTTTTTTTTTTTCTTTTTCTTTTCCTTATTTTCTATCTGAATTTTTTAATTTTAATTCTTTGTTTTTGTTTTTCAATCAATTATTTACTTAAGCACTAAGCTTTCAGAATATAAAACATCCGGCGAATCTCCCTTTTTATCCTGCGGCTTTGCAGCAGGTGATTGGGGATCCTGGGGGACACTTGTGTGCGTGGTGGTCTGCGAACTAGTACAACAGAACCGTCGGCGGTAAACAGCCGGTTATGCCTTTCGAAAAAAATCGCGAAAGAGGATTAACTCTATTTAATTAGCACTCGCGGTTTGGTTCTTTGAGGTACTTTTTGCGGGGTACACTGTGTGGCGATAAGGCACTGGTACGCGACTCGATATCCTTCGTTAGAACATAGACCATCCCTGCTCGGGCGCCAATTAATAAAACTTTGAATTTATGTTTTAAAAAACACAATTCTTTTTTATTGCAATGCTACTTTAGAACTGACTTATTACAATTTATATTATAAACTAGAGACCGCTTCCTGATGTACGTTGCTGCAGTTGTCGTCGCTGCCGCTGCTGTTGCCGCTGCTGTTGCCGCTGCTGCTGCTGTTGCCGCTGTCGCTGGCTTGTAGCGTTGGGCGTTAAATTACTGAATTCAGTCCCACGGTGGTGCCCATTGTGTAACGCTCTGGCCGTTGTTCCCATGCAGGTGCATGCTGGAATTTGCTGACGCAGCGCACGTGGCGGGTGTGCTCCACGCGCTGCTTTCGTGGTTATGATTTTTTACGGTGCTTAGGCTTGGTTGTTGTTGTAAGAGCTGTTGTTGACTTATGTGACACACTAATGCCCTGAGGCCGACCTTGAAAACAATGACATATATAGCAAATACATTTTAGGCAATTTTTATTTTTGAAAGGTAGCAACTCTTTTTGGCCATTTTCGTTTTACGTATTTGCTCCGAAAAATTTTACCAAAAAATGATATCTCCCTAACTTCTGGCACACCTACGGTTTTTTAGAGATTTGAAAACCTGCTCGAGCCAAAAGCTGAAGAGATTTCTGGCACACCCCAGCATATAATTTTTTAAAGATTTTAGGAGTGACAGACAACTTGGATATAACCCTATAATTTTTAACGTTGGACTTAGAAGAAATTTATAGAGTGGAATAATAAAAGATTCCTTCCATATATGTAGTAGGAAATACAGTCAACCGACAAGTAAAATAATTTATGAAAGGGTTTACAAAGTTGAGCTGCACAGTATCTAAGTATACAACCTGGCACTCCATCAGGACCAGGCAAGTAGCCGGGTTTGATAGAGTTAAGGTCACTTAGCAGCCTACATATACTTTAATTATAATAATATATACAGGTAACCCTCGTTTTACGCCGCGGTTCCGTTCCAAGAAAAACCGGCGTAAAAAAAATCGGCGTTAAATGAAGCAAGTATAATTGACGATATAAGGTTAGCTTCCTTGTCAAAACTCTTAGACATATCTAACATGTTTATTAAATTCATATCCTATATTTTAACTCGATACATGTATTAAAACCGGTGAAAAGTGGCCTAATTGCCAAAGGGTACGGATGCGGCAGGGGTGTAGGCTGCCTCAAAGGTTGTCTGATGCAGATGGGAATGCCACCAGCTATCTTCCTACCAAATTTGGTGACTCTAGCTCTAAGTCTGTAAGAAGTGAGGATGGGGGCGGAATGGGTGGGCGAGGTATCAAAATTTAGTAAGCAGATCTTTGGATGTTGTTACCAGTTATCTTTTTACCAAATTTGGTGGCTCTAGCTCAAACACGAAGCGTTAAACGAAGCGTTGGGGTGGCTGGGGGCGCTTAGGGCAGTATGGGTGAGCGTGGCATCCAAAGTTTTGATGCAGTTTTTAAGGGGTCGTCATCACCTATATTGGTGATTCTAGCTCAAAAACTGAGGAAAATATAGGCGTTTCTAATTTCACAATACGGTGGGGCTGGCGGCGGAATGGGTGAGCGTGGCTCCAAGATTTTTTATGCATTTTTTTGGGATTGCTAGTAGCTACTAGCTATATTCCTACCAAATTTGGCAGTACCAGGATTTGCGAAATAGGCAGATTTATCGGTTTTGAGTTATCGAATTTATCGATTTGCCAGCCCCCCAGTTATCGTAGAACCAATCTTGACACTTTATCTGTCCCGGCCATAGATAAAGATTTTTGGAAAGTTTCAAGTGGCGAGCTCGAACGGTGTAGAAAAAAATTGCGTTCATACTGACGGACGGACAGACACCATGACGAACATTGCACAGACCCAAAATGCTCTTAACCTTCGGTATCGGGTATAAAAACTATCATTCTGTTTTTTTATGATATTGTAAAATTTGTTGCACATAATTATACAGGAATACCTCTTACAACGCGGTACTTCTACAACGCGATCTAAAAAAAAAAATCTGTTTCGGCACACCGCGAAATTTCAACGTAAAAAATTTCTTCTGATAAAGTTATATGTACGTCCAAAGCGCTCTCTATTTTAACGAAACACAGACTAGCGAAAGCACACGAGAGATACCTGTAGTTAATAAAAATATACGGGTTTTCTAGTGACGTATTGTCTATGCAGTCTCGTTAGCGGGCTGGAGGTCATTGAATCACAGGAGTGCTTTGAAATAATTGAAAATTGTGAATGAACACTTTAGGCTGGCCAGACAGATGTAATATATTGATCATTTGTTTTACCCATATTAAAAGCTTAAATATACAAAAATTTGCATATTATTAATAAATAATTCATTCTATAACAAGTCTGCATCAAAACGTATTTGGATTCATGCCAAAAACCATTTTAATACGTTAATGTTCATGTTTGGTTCCGACTCATGAATTAAGTTCCGAAAATCGTTGCTGGCGAGCCGTTGCTATCTTGACACACAAAGTTTTGAATGACATTTGTGACAGACAGTCGTCAAAAAGAACACTTTTTATTTCGTCCAAAGTATGTCCCTCAAACAGAATTAACTCAGCAAAATTCAACATTATAAATTGTAAATATACTTGGAAAAGCTTGAGGCTACACCCAAATCACCTGAACGTGAGAAGCTTTAGTATGATAAAACTACTTAAAAACTCTTGGCGCACGTAAGAATCGTGTGTGTGTGTGTGCTTCGACACGTACATATACCCGGTATTTAGAATTTATATTGCTATTATTTAATTAGATTTCCGAGGCGATTTTCCACAAAAGTAACGTCAGTGGGTGGTGACGAAATTGGCAGTGGTACGGGTATTGGACAAATTACTGGACGTGTGCGTAGCAAGGATGGTGGACCACACAAGATAAACACGCCGTCCAAAGAGATTGTTACGCATCTGCCACCGCTCACTAAAGCACCGTCAAATTTGTCGGATGCAATTTATGCCAAACCATTAGCCGAGAGTGCTACCACACAGGTTACAACACTGTCCAACGGACTGCGTATCGCCTCAGAGCCGCGTTACGGACAATTCTGTACTGTGGGTCTGGTGCTTGACTCTGGACCGCGCTATGAAGTTGCGTATCCCAGTGGAGTTTCGCATTTTCTTGAAAAACTTGCTTTCAATGTGAGTAAAACTAATTGAGTATATAAAATTGTACTTAGTTTTTCAATTTAAACACTGTCTTTTCATTATCCAGTCTACAGTTAACTTTCCTAACAAGGATGCAATACTCAAGGAGTTGGAGAAGAACGGTGGTATATGTGACTGCCAAAGCTCTCGCGACACGCTTATATATGCCGCCAGCATTGACAGTCGTGCCCTTCAGTCTGTCACCCGTTTAATGGCTGATATAACTTTGCGACCCACGCTCAGCGAACAAGAGGTTAATTTGGCGCGACGCGCTGTCAGTTTCGAACTGGAGACGCTTGGCATGCGACCCGAACAAGAACCCATATTAATGGACATGATACATGCAGCCGCATTCAGGGACAATACGCTCGGATTACCTAAGCTATGTCCGCAGCAGAATATGGAAAACATTGATCGCAATGTGCTAATGCACTATTTAAAGAATCATCATACTCCGGACCGAATGGTTATTGCTGGCGTTGGCGTAAGTTCAACCTTGACTAATTGGAGATTTAGTTTTATATAAAATATCTTATATTAAGGTGGATCACGATGAGTTGGTGGAATACGTGAACAAATATTTTGTAGAAACCGAGGCAATTTGGATGAAAGAAGCAATGCCAAATGAGGGTACTAAAGAAGTCGATACATCTGTCGCTCAGTACACAGGCGGCTTAATTAAAGTGGGCAATCATTATGGAGTTTTTTCTATTAAGTGCAATATCTTATCTTGTATATTCAAATAGGAACAGTGCGAAATTCCAATTTATGCAGCAGCAGGACTACCTGAACTGGCGCACGTTGTACTCGGTTTTGAGGGCTGCTCCCATCAAGATCCCGACTTTGTACCATTGTGTGTGCTCAACATTATGATGGGTGGCGGCGGCTCATTCTCCGCCGGTGGCCCTGGCAAGGGCATGTACTCCCGTCTCTACACCAAAGTACTGAATCGCTATCATTGGATGTACAGCGCCACTGCATACAATCATGCTTATGTGGACACCGGTCTCTTCTGTATACACGGCAGTGCCCCACCACAGCATGTGCGAGACATGGTCGACGTACTGACTCGCGAACTCCTGACAATGGCCTTTGAGCCTGGCAATGAAGAATTAATGCGTTCCAAAATACAACTGCAATCCATGCTGTTGATGAACCTCGAATCGCGACCAGTTGTGTTCGAAGATGTAGGACGTCAAGTGCTGGTCACGGGGAATCGCAAGCGCCCTGAACATTTCATTATGGAAATTGGTAGGCAAATAAACAAATTGTTTTATGGTTCAAATACATTAATAATAATCGTTGTAGAAAAAGTATCAGCTGCAGACATTCAACGTGTAGCACACAGACTGCTTAGCTCAGTGCCGTCGGTTGCTGCGCGTGGTGACATTCAGAACCTACCAGAGATGGCACATATTATCAGCGCACTCAGCGGCTGCGGGCGCTCAATTGGACGCCGTTTGTCGCTCTTTAAGTAATGCTCGGCCTTCCAAATTAATACCTTGCTGAATTCGTATTGCATTTTGTACCATGGTTATTCAAATTGATTTACTTTAGTTAAAACCTTGGATTCTTACATAAAGCTTGATCTTTTTTCTCTTGGGGGCGAGGCTGTTTCACCAGTTAACTTTGGAAAATCATGTAACGATCTTATCAAAGGTATCAAGCAATTTGAAAAAATTAAGCTCTGTGCGGGTTTGTGAGAATTTAGATTTGAAGTGACGAGATCTTGTAGTGTCTGAGATAGATGCATTCATAAAGACAAACGGACAGACATGGTTTAATTTAATCTGCTGTTGTTGATCAAGAATTTATACAAATGTACAAGGGAAATGTTCCAATGGTGGACACTGTCCCTAAGTCGGACAAACCACCTATTTTGGCGAGTTTTGTTGTCAGCGCGCTCTCATTACTGTCATCGAAAGCTCTCAGTGTCGGTTTGCTTTATACGTGGTCTACATGTGTTTATACGTAGTTTCGGTTGCTCCAGAGATAGTGTCGATTTTTCAATCTAAGCTTTGTAATTTTTCAACGCGTTTGTAATTGTATTTTTCCAAGATTCAGCAAAGGTAAATAAAGTTTTTTTATTCGTTTTTTCATTCTCTTTCATATTCTGCAATGGAACATTGTTTTTGTTCAATACCTTTGGTTAAACGTAAAAATAGGTCAAAACTATGTTTTTCCTAAGTTGGACACCATTGATTTTCATTAATTTTTATGGACTTTTCTGTAATTCTTAGTTCAAAACAAGTCCCAAACGCAACGAAGTAATTTCACCAGCGGATTTGTTGGCCGCAATCAAACTGGTTTTGATAGAAAAAAAAAAAAAAACAATGTTTCCATTGAATTTTCGATTTTAGATTTTTCTGGCCTTCATCGACTAACTTTTACTTTAATTCGTTTTTTTTTTTTTTGATTGTTCAATTCAAGTTAGCTACACTTTTTGGAAAATCATGATTTTGACTTTTTTCATTAGGTGTCATATGTATATGTATGTGAAAGGTATATATTGCCTTAGACAGATCGCAATTACACATGCTTTTCAACGATACCAACAGTTAAGCTTAACGTTGTGTCTGACAGTTATATGTCAAAAATACAAATGGGGTGTCCACCACTAGAACATTTCCCTTTCAGAAAATTTTAATAGAGGCTTAAACACGTAGGTCGAACTTAATCGTCCAGAACCATTTATTTTAGCTAGATGTACAGAAAAGAGCGCTGAGATCGGTTTGTAAAACTCAATCCGCCGCAAACTTTGCTGGTCTAGTATGCGGCGCAGAAAAAGAAAGTGATTCCATTGGTTGCATTACTTGCGAAATGGTGAGCAACAGCACAGACTTGAGTCTCTGAAACTAAACCCTTTTTGTACGTTTGAGTGCGCGCGTGAGCGAGCGGGTAGTCAGTGTGAGGATCACATGTATGTGGCCGTACTTTTATTATACCAGAGAGGGCGCTATTGTCAAGCAGAGGCTCGCCAACGGAAAGCAAGCAACGGTAAAAATACATAGCATTTTCAAGTTGTTTATATTTTAGTCTCAAAACAAAATTTTTGTGTTTATAAACACTGTTTATACTCATTACCGAAGGTAAAGATCAGTATCCTTCCAGCAACCCCCAAAAAACTGAATCAAAAATTTTGGAGCCACTCTCACCCTTTCCACCCCCAGCCCCCCCCGCATTTTGAAGTCAAAAAGCCCATATCTCCCACAGTTTTTGAGCTATATCCACAAAACTTGGTACCAAGATAGGTGGTAGTGACCCCCAAAAAATTGCACCAAAACTTTGGTTGCCACGCCCACCCATAGCATCCTATGCGCCCCCTTCGGCCCCACCATCTCCATTAAAACGCGATTGCGTGTATCATTCATAGTTTTTGAGCTAAAATCACCAAATTTGGTAGGAAGATAGCTGGTAATGTCCTTCAAAGAACTGCATCAAAGTTTTGGAGCCACGCCCACCCATTCCGCCCCCAGCCCCACGCATTTTGAAATCATAAAAGTCTATATCTCCCACAGTTTTTGAGCTAGAGCCACCAAATTTGGTGCCAAGATACGTTATGACGACCCCGAAAACTGCATCAAAAGTTTGGATATAAATATTAAAGCTGGTGGCATCCCCATCTGCATCGGAGAATCTTTCAGGCAGAGTACACCCCTGCCGCATCCGTACCCTTTTGCAATCGGGCCTCTTTTTACCGATTTTAAAACTGGTAAAGAGTATACCGCAGTCGGTTGCGTCCGACTGCATTGTTTTCACTTGATTTCTTTGTGTTATTGTTCTATGCTATGGCTTTATAGAATCGTCTTGAGCCCAAAATCCCACTGCGAGTTGGAACCTCAAATCGTGGCGACGTCACTCTCAGAGAACGCTGTTGTAGACTTTTTTCTCTACTTTCGTATTTCGTGACCGATTTGCAAGCCATTATGCTTGCTGACTGTGTTACTATTTTTTTCCTCATAGCACAGCCACCCAGGCATATTGTGTGTATGCGGCCGTAGCCAGCGATTTTGTAGCTCGCAGACCCATGTTTGGGCTGTTATCTCATGCTTATGAGCGTGAGTATTCTTCATATGATCATATGGTATGACTGCTGCTTATCTTTTCTTCGGACCTAGCTGTTAAGCAGCAATACACAAATGTGTATTCTTATCAACATACCTGGGCTTTGTAGTGATTTTTGATATTTTGTTTCGGCTAGTTCCCATAAGCGTGTGTGTGTGTCCCTGTATATCTACATGTGCATATTTAAATGTATGCGTGGCATTTGCCATGACATTCATTGACTTTTCCCCTACAATTATGAATTTCGGCAAACCCTAAACAATCAATATTTATATTACAATTTGGTGCATATTTGCATTTACCTACAAAAAGTTACGAAAAATACTTCCAAGGCAGTAAAATTTAATTTTTGGTGCTGATCGATCATTTGCAGGAATAGGCGAACAGGAAAATAAAATAGGCAGGTAAATATCAGTTTTGCATTGCTGGTCATACATACTCTTTCATGTTTTTAGCTCTATTACACTTTCCAAAAATTGTGTATTCCCTAATGATGTTAGCTCGATAGAGCTACCCGACTTCGACAAATGCACAACTGAATGATGCCTAAATCATTGTTTTTAGACATTGGTTTTTATTATTATTTTTCCCACAGTGGATCAGAGTATTAATCGATTATTAACCATACTTAAGTAATTCGAAAATTGTAAGCTTGGGCCAATTATAAAGTGAACATGACTGAAAGAACTTCAATAATATTTTTGGCAATGAGTAAAGATGTATTTAACTAATTAAACTGATGGTGATGGGGATACTGGTGATATTGAGCCACCTTTCTGACCTGGTCTTCGCTTTAGCTGAGTACTATAACTGTCAGTATTACTACAGGTGCTGCTATTGCTGCTACTATTTCGGTTTCTCGAATTATGAGCTGGTGCTAGAATTGGAAAGAATACCATTTTATATGAGACAAATAATTTAAGACGTAATTGACTTGCAAATGATTCTGTGGAAAGCGTCATTGTCCTCGTCGTCATCTGGCAACTCATCACTGGATATATTTTCATGCATGCGATATTGTTTTGGTAGGTGGGACTCATCACCAAAAGGCTGTGCATATTTTGGTTTTTTGGCTATATCATCTTGTGTTTTATCTGCATCTGTATCTATTTCACTTCCAGTTTGTTTCTTAATGCTTTTAGCAATGACGCGTTTTTGATGATCCAGCTGGGGAAACAAATCTCGCGAGTTCTCTAAAGCCTGCTTGGCAGCATTCATTTCAGCCTGCTGTATAGATGAGCCACTTGCAGTGGCTAAGCGTTTGGCGCGAAAATAAACAGCCACTTTGTAGACGCGGGTGTTTGTCGGTCCAGTAGCCTCAACAACCTTATAGTAGGGTATATCTGGCTCGCCACCATCCATGGTGCGTAATGTGAGACAGCACTGCTGTAGCTTTGACTTGGGATCGTTCCAGTCCTGATTCATAATAAACAACTGCAAACGTGGAAACAAGCATACATGACAGAACTGCTCGCAATAGAGAAGCCCCTTGTCCACATACAAAGCGCCTAAGAAAGCTTCAAGCAGATCAGCGCGGTCTTTAGTCTTCAAATCAGCCTTGGGGTTGGCATAGACTGCGTACCTCGGCATTCCCAAGTCATCACAAACAACTGCTTGTGTCCGATTGTTAACCAGCGAAGATCGAAGCAGAGACAAGTGACCTTCATGATGCTCTGGAAAGTGGCGATAAAGATACTCTGAGCAAATCAACTGTAGGACAGTGTCGCCCAAAAATTCCAGCCGTTGATTGGAGCCAAGAGTCAAATGTGTAAAGCCAATCGAGCGATCTGTAAAGGCACGTGCCAACAAGCGTATATGCTTAAATTTGATACCAATGGAATCCTCAAACTTGGTCAGATCCTTCAGGACGCGGTAGGAATTAATGTAGCTCCGATCGCCTAACGGTTCCTGTTCCTGCAGCGGATGCTCTGGTAGATTTTTCCAGATCTGAAGCAGCTTATCGTCCTGACGAAACAGCGCATCAGTAAAAACCTCATCGGCCACTTTAATGCCACCGTCCAACAGTAAAGCTCCCATTAGGGCTTCAAAACAATTGGCCATAGCATGCCGCAGTTCGAGTTCGTGACACAGATCGGAACCGTGTGCGTATAACATAAACTCCTCAAGTTGTAATTTTTTTGCTAAAAGTGCCAAATGCTGGTTCTGCACAATTGCCGCACGATAAGTTGCTAAACCACCCTCTTCGAGTTCAGGAAACATAAAGAACAAATGTATCGAGCTTAAAAACTCGACAACTGCATCTCCAAGGAACTCCAACCGTTCGTTATGTGTTATATTCGAAACAGTCTCGTGATCCTTGCCGAAACGAGACATAATACTTACTAACGTATTTATGCCCCGCTTGCGAGTGTTCATGTAGTGAATCTTTCGATCCCCAAATTCTAGTTGTCTTATTCCGCAATTAGTAAGTGAGTTTCGCGCGTGATCTGGATTAGTTCCATAGTTCTCCTTGTATGATGGGTGTGTCAACGCAAGTTGAAGCAAATATCGATTCTTAAATTTATAGCCAATGCTCTTTTCTAGCAGATCCAGTGATTTGTGGAATCGCAAATGTCCAGTAAGCACCGGTATAAGCATTGCATGTTGCACAATGTCGCACATAATTCCAGTGCGATAAAAGCCCTCAGAGCTGATAGCCACTGTAATATTACGCATCATACGTCCCTGCGTGCGCATTTCTTGCAGTCGCTGCTCTTTGTCTTCCAGCTTACGTTTGTCTTTAAACGTAGGTTTCGACATGTTTGCCATTAAATGACGGAACTTAACATATTCACGCCACGCCTTTTGGTACTCGGGATTGCCCGCATAGCTTAATTGTGGTGGACGCATACCAAAGTGCACAATCGCCGGATGTGAGATACCCGTCTCCTGATCCAAGCACTCTGGCAAGTCCGAATTATTTCTATCCAGCTGATCGACACGCAGTGAACAGGGCTTATGACCTGGCTTTGTTACCAACATGCCTTTAATAAAATCAACATATCTTTGCCACTCATCTTTGCTGATTTGATTTAGGTGAAGCAGCTGTTGACGTTCTACTAGTTCGGCCGAGTTGTCCAGCAAATACTTTAGCACCTCGCACATGGCAAGCACTTCTTTACCGTTTCCAGGCAGCTCGCGCACAAACCGAGGTAGAAAATGAAAAGCGGGACAGGAGTCATCAGCGTTTTGGGACCCATTCGGTGTCAAATTGAAGTCAACAAGTTCCAGCAGTTCAATAAACAGGTATTTGACTTAATGATAAAAGTATATTTTCAAGTATAAAAAGTCAGTTATAAATAAATGAAAACGTTGCAGTCGATAGAAACCGACTTTGGCATTTTCTAATACAGACTCTGATACCAGTCTTTGAAAGGGGGAAATTTGGGCAATGGGCGTAGCTTAACCTAAGAATGGAATTGTTGATGAAATACAATAAAAGAGATCCCGTGCCATTCAAGTTTTTAGTGATTATTTAAAAGGGACTTCACCCGTTATGTTCGCAAATAATATGAAACTATCTTGTATGCAGATCCTTTGGAGACGCTTTTATAAATATACACACATAGTTTTAAAAAATAAAAATCACGCTTTTCAAGAACATTTAAAAAATAATTTTTAAAATGAGTAAAACAATAATGATCGAAAAAGGCTAGCATTATTGTGAAAAAAGCGTGACGCTTGAGCTTAAAACAATAATGAAAAAATTACAAGCGTCACGCTTTTTTCACAATAATACTGCCTTTTTCGATCATTATTGTTTTAAGCATTTTTTCAAAATTATTTTTTAAATTATTTGTTCGATGTTCTTAAATAGCGTGTTTTTTAGTTTTTTTTTTACAATATTTATTTTAACTTTTCAGTTCGATTTTCTTCTGTAGAGACAAGAAGTGTTACAGCAAAACAAAAAACCGCGACAAACAGCAAACAAAACCAAACACCACTGAGTTCAAAAAACTTCAAACACAAAACGCAAACGAAAAACCGCAACAACAAAAACAACATCAACAGTTATCGCGGGAGACTGCCCAACAATAACAAACATGCACGAACCATCTGACATAAGAACATACGGAGTAAAATCCAACAACACAAACTTAGGCGAACCCAAATACTTACATTAGAATAAAAATAAACGACCACAGCACTTTTGAAAACGTTTCACCGTTCGTTATCAAAACAAGTAAGAAGGCTCTAGTCGGGAGAGCCCGACTAGAAGATACCCTGAACCCAGTTGCAATAAATAAATTAAATTTATATACGACTTTGGTATACTGACTTAACTTCAATCGATACAATTCGATATCTCCGGTGTTTCTTAACCGATTTGGACGAAATTTTCAGAAAAGATCTATCGTTACTAATTTTTTCAACCCTCATTTTTACATTTTCCAAATTCAATATTTTTTTTGTTATCGATCCCATGTGTATATCGGAAACCAGAATAGTTATCGATAATTTGAAGCAAACTTGTTCTGCTCATGATATAGGAGAACTTATATCCCAAATCTGAAGTCTCTAGCTCTTGTAGTCTCTGAGATGACATGGACATGGCTATATCGTCTCGGCTGTTGATGCTGATCAAGAATATATATACTTTATGGGGTCGGAGATGCTTCCTTCTGCCTGTTACATACTTTTGCACAAAACCATTATACCCTTATTTACCCATTTTATGGGTTAAGGGTATAAAAACAAAAGACTACGCTAGCGATAAGAATTTGAGACATGCAAGAAAACAAAAGACGACTCACTCTTAATCAAAACAAAAAACAGATTACAAGCCCTTAAACTACTAAAACTAATGACAACTATTGAAATCACTGCCACCAAATACAAAACTCTAATCTCCACAAAGGGAGTCATTTATTGCAAACATTGTGCATTTTTCTGTCAACTGTCGTCGAATGCAGACGTGTTTTCTTTTGTGGTCTGGTTAATTAATTCCCAAACGCAAAATTGCAGTGATATAGAAGCTAATAAAAGATATATTTTATGCGAAAAGACGCTAAGTGCAATGTATCTGCACAAATTGCTTTTTAAAAATCTGCAATTTAAACTAAACAATTGACTTTTAACAAATAATCTATATATATAAAAGAGTTTGTCCTGATGCAGAGCTCGCAAATAACAGTTGACCGTTTCTTGCAGTCACCAAAAAACTGTTTTTTGCGGACCACTTGCGCAAAAACTCAGACAAGAGCCGTTCACCAGTGTCTCTTGAACGAACGAACCAGTGTCCCTTTTGCTCTGCTCATTCGCTGACCGTTTTGCAACGAGCGAAGAAAATAAAAGTCTTTTGCATCTGTAATACAAAAGACCGTTTACGATGAGTCTTTTGTTTTTTCGCTCTTCTGCTGACCTCAATGAGCGAGCGTTCAGTTGGATCGCTCTCTCTTAGTTGTTGTTGAGTGAGCAAAACAAGAACCACGCAACTGAGAACAGTTAACCGAAAACCAAAACAAAGAGAAACGAAAAGATCTGTTCAGAGCGAGAGCACACGCACATAGTTTTTTTCGGTTGTGTTCGCGTGCAGACCGCAAAACGAAAAACGGTTGAGAGTTATTTGCGAGCTATGTCCTGATGATAATGGAAGAGCCACAGCCTAAACGAAAAGAGCTATAAGGCTGAAAGTTTCACACAATTTTCCATGCAGGTAGGAGGTGAGCACTATTTATTTGGACAACTCCTTCAAGTACCTCCCATACGATTTGGAGCACTTTTTACCCATTTTAAAAAACAAATTACAATTACAACAAGTACCCATTCCACTACTGTCGCCTGATTGTCGCACAAGCTGAGAGTTAGATCGCGAGCGAGAATACAAAAACAAAACAAATGGAAAATATCACACAGTTCCCACCTCGTATAGACCTATAAGCTTATTATCGTGTCTATAAAAACTTTTTGAAAAATGTTTGCTGTCCCGGATAAATCCATTCCTGAATCTTCATAGCATAATCCCATCACACCAATTTGGCTTTCGTGAAAAGCACGGAACAATTGAGCAGGTTAACAGAATAGCATCTGAGATACGAAGCGCGTTCGAAAATAGAGAATACTGCACTGCAATATTTCTGGATGTTTCCCAGGCATTCGACAAAGTTTGTTTGGAAGGTCTGATGCATAAGATCAAAACAATGCTCCCAAACAACACACATAAGCTGCTTAAGTCGTACCTCTACGACAGGAAGTTCACAGTAAGATGTAAAACTGCAATGTCTGACGAACACAGTATTGAAGGTGGTGTTCCACAGGGCAGCGTACTTGGACCTACACTGTACGTGAGATTCACAGCAGACATCCCAATAAGTAGCCGATTGACAACATCTACCTTTGCTGATGATACAGCTATTCTCAGCTGCTCCAGATGCCCAATACAAGCAACAGCGCAACTAGCCCTTCATCTGGTCAACGTGGAAAAATGGTTATCAGATTGGCGAATTAAGATAAACGAACAAAAATGTAAGCAAGTAACTTTCACCCTTAACAGGCAAGCAAACGATGTAACGTATCTGGGCGTACACTTAGACAGAAGACTTACATGGCGGCGACACATTGAAGCTAAAAGAACACATCTCAAACTGAAAGCCAATAGCCACCATTGGCTCATCAATGCTCGCTCTTCCCTTAGTTTGGACTACAAGGTCCTGCTTTACAACTCTGTTCTAAAACCAATCTGGACCTATGGTTCCCAGTTATGGGGGAACGCTTGCAACAGCAGCATTGACATTGTCCAGAGAGCCCAGTCAAAAATCTCGAGAACCATCACCTTGGCACCGTGGTATGTTCGGAACGAAAACATTCATAAAGACTTAAACATCTTAACAGTCAAGGAGGAAATAGCGGAACAAAATGTAAAATATTTAAGCAAGCTCTCATCGCACACTAATCATCTCGCGAGAGGTCTCACAAGGCTGCGCAGCCGATCCCGTCTTCGTCGTAACGACTTACCAACCCAGCGATGATTTTTAAGGACGCGCACTCAGAATACAGTCAAAAAAAAATAACATGTACTGTTAGCTAAGATTTATTAATAAGATTTATATACTTATTGATAGTTTTCTAATTCACTAGAAAAGATTCAATAAATAGGCCCAGCAATTTAAAAAAAAAAACAAGGGGAAACGTTGCAGTCGGACGCAACCGACTGCGGTATACTCGTTACCAGTATTAAAACCGGTATAAGGAGGCCTGATTGCAAAGGGGTACGGATGCGGCAGGGGTGTACGCTGCCTTAAAGATTCTCCGATGCAGATTCCTTCCAAATTTGGTGACTCTAGCTCAAAGTTTGTAAAAGGTGGGGATAGGCGGGCTGGGGAAGGATTGGGTGGGTGTGGCATCCAAATTTTTGATGCAGATCTTTGTGAAATGTCAATTGCTATCTTCATACCAAATTTGGTGACTCTAGCTCAAAGTTTGTAAAATGTGGGGAAAGGGGAGCTGGGCCAGTATGGGTGGGTGTGGCATCCAAGTTTTTGATGCAGATCTTTAAGGAATGCCAATGGCTATCTTCATACCAAATTTGGTGACTCTAGCTCGAAGTTTGTTAAAAGTGGGGAAAGGGGGGCTGGAGGTGGTATGAATGGGCGTGGCATCAAAATTTTTGCTGCAGATCTTTGTGGAATGTAAATTGCTATCGTCACACAAAATTTGGTGACTCTAGCTCAAAGTTTGTAAAAGGTAGAGAAAATGGGGCTGTGAGGCGGTATGGGTGGGCGTGGCATCCAAAGTTTTGCTGCATATCTATGTGGGATGTCAATTGCTACCTTCATACCAATTTTGGCGACTCAATCTCAAAGTTTGTTTAAGGTGGGCGTGGCTTCAAAACTTTGATGCAGATTTTTGGGGGTCGTTACCAGCTATCTTCATACCAAATTTGGTGGCTCTAGCTCCACAACTCTGGAAGATACACGCATTCTCGTTTTTGACGAAGCGTTGGGGCGGATTGGGGCGGCTAGGGCAGAATCGGTGGGCGTGGCATCCAAACTTTTTATGCAGTTTTTGGGGGGTCATCATCACCTATCTTGGCACCAAATTTGGTGGCTACAGCTCAAAAACTGTGGGAGATATAGGCTTTTCTGATTTCAAAATGCGGGGGGCTGGGGGCGGAATGGGTGGGCGTGGCTTCAAAACTTTGATGCAGATTTTTGGGGGTCGTTATCAGCTATCTTCATACCAAATTTGGTGGCTCTAGCTCCACAACTCTGGAAGATACACGCATTCTCGTTTTTGACGAAGCGTTGGGGCGGATTGGGGCGGCTAGGGCAGAATCGGTGGGCGTGGCATCCAAACTTTTGATGCAGTTTTTAGGGGGTCATCATCACCTATCTCGGCACCACATTTGGTGGCTATAGCTCAATGACTGCGGGAGACATAGGCTTTTCTGATTTCAAAATGCGGGGGGGCTGGGGGCGGAATGGGTGGGCATGGGGGTCGTTACCAGCTATCTTCCTACTAAATTTGTT
This sequence comes from Scaptomyza montana, assembly GCA_018904305.1. Taxonomy (NCBI): domain Eukaryota; kingdom Metazoa; phylum Arthropoda; class Insecta; order Diptera; family Drosophilidae; genus Scaptomyza; species Scaptomyza montana. The sequence continues at coordinate 485,971 of JAEIGR010000057.1, read as the reverse complement.
GGCTCTAGCTCCACAACTCTGGAAGATACACGCATTCCCGTTTTTGACGAAGCGTTGGGGTGGATGGGGGCGGCTAGGGCAGTATTGGTCGGCGTGGCATCCAAACTTTTGATGCAGTTTTTTTGGGGGTCATCATCACCTATCTTGGTACCAAATTTGGTGGCTATAGCTCAATGACTGTGGGAGATATAGGCTTTTCTGATTTCAAAATGCGGGGGGGCTGGGGGCGGAATGGGTGGGCATGGCTCCAAAACTTTGATGCAGATTTTTGGGGGTCGTTACCAGCTATCTTCCTACCAAATTTGGTGGCTCTAGCTCCACAACTCTGGAAGATACACGCATTCCCGTTTTTGACGAAGCGTTGGGGTGGATGGGGGCGGCTAGGGCAGTATTGGCATCCAAACTTTTGATGCAGTTTTTTGGGGGTCATCATCACCTATCTTGGTACCAAATTTGGTGGCTATAGCTCAATGACTGTGGGAGATATAGGCTTTTCTGATTTCAAAATGCGGGGGGGCTGGGGGCGGAATGGGGGGCGTCGCTCCAAAATTTTTGATTCAGTTTTTTGGGGGTTGCTAGTAGCTATCGTCTTACCAAATTTGGTAGTTCTAGCTGTAAGGATGTGTGAAATATGTGGATTTATCGGTTTTGAGTTATCGAATTTATCGATTTGCCAGCCCCCCAGTTATCGTAAAACCCCCATCTTGACACTTTAATTTACTATCCCATAGATAAAAAGAATTGGAAAGTTTCAAGACTCTAGCTTGAAGGGTGTGGAAAAAACTTGCACACAAGCGGACGGACAGACACCATGACGGACATTGCACAAAACCAATATACTTTTTACCTTCGGTAACGAGTATAATTAAAATTTATTGCAACGAATTGCGCGGCCTTACCGAAAGTGAAATACTTATAGAACTAAAAACACAAAATGTTACATAAGTTAGGAAAATCCTAAGGAAACAACCAACAAACACAAACTCTGATGAAAAGAACATTACACTAATAATCTTTTTTGGCACACTTAATCTACCAGAAAAACTAAGAATCGGCTACGAGTCAGTCCGCGTGCGCCCGTACATCCCACTACCCCTACGATGCAGAAAGTGCCTTCCTTTTGGCCACCCAACTCCAGTATTTAAAGGCATAGAAATATGCATAAACTGCTCAAACGCAAAGCATACAGACGAAAACGAGCGATGCAGAAACCAAAAAAATTGCCTAAACAGCAAGAACTAACAGCTATAAAAAATACAGAAAAAATAGACCAAAAACCGCACTTAACATCTATAGCAACCGACACGGCCAACACATCAGAACATCTTATGCAAAAACTCTCACCAATACAACACAGCACGCAACCATCGCGCAAGCACCAAATACACACACGCCAACAAACTAAAAACCATTCACTGTAAACACCCGCACTCATACCCCTATTAATTATATATACATATACTTAAACTAATACTAGCACTATGTCCTTAAAATTAATATTTTTTTTTCATTTACAGCTATACCCGAGTGCGCATCTCGCTTAGTCGTGAAAACTTTTTTAATTTTCTTGATTTTGTTCTTAAAGAAATCGGCATTCATCCATACAGACATGGCTCCACCCAAACACAATGGATTCATGATGTTCGTGCACGAGTGGAACAAAAGCCGCAGTTTGCCTATTGCCACGGCTGTAAGTCAGTGCGGAGAAGTATGGAAAAACATGAGTGAACAGGAAAAGCGTCCGTACAAGGGATCGGCAAAAGACGCTAACATATCTAACCGTGCCGTGAAGGAGCCTCTGGATTGCCAAGGCCGCGCTCTCTCAGAGGTTGACCGATCCGAGCGCGAAGCCGCAAGCAAAGAAATGCACAACAAACGTGCAATTGAGAATATTGTTTTGAGAGCAAAAGCGCAACATGAATTGGAGCACACTGAATTCATGTTTGCTGCTTTTAATTACTTCATAAAGGCAATAGGAAGTGATGTTTACATACCAGCCGAGTTTGCCGCTTGCCAGTTCTCTTTAAAATCGGGCAAAATATCAATTTACAGTAGTCACATAAATCCGGGACAGCTAATTTTTGGCCAGGGCATCGACACCCAGCATCATACGTCAACACCCCATCAGCTTCATTCACTGCCGCCGAAAGCTTTAGGAGAGGAAAACATGGGCAGATTGTATGATAATATTGTGGAGTACTTGCGCAACTGCCAGGGCGAAATAAAACCTTTAGTGGTGTTTACGACCACTGATTTTATTCCGGTGGTGACTGGTTGCTTTAGATACCTGCAGAGTGACAGCGATGATTTGGATGCTCATATTGAAGTCTATGACATCCAATACCTGTTCTATATACTCAAAAAGGAGGTCATGGATATTGCTGACCTGCCACTTAATAATCTCAACAAGAGCATTACGGATCATTTTTTCCTTAAGGATTTCTTCGAATATAGCGCAGGCATTGCGTGTCAGTTTCATGAGGACAACTATCGCGGCCGTTATTGCACACAATCGATAGTGTCCCGCTGGTGTTACACATTCAGCGACTATATGTGCGGTGATCTGGCAATAACGCCCTTGCCGGGCAAACATATGCCGCCCCTCAGGCACCAAAGTTTCGGGTGACAAACGCAAACCAATCATTTGGAGGAAATACTTCGTACGCTTCGTGTCAGTCGAAAATGAAGCAGGAGCCGGAATCTGATTATGAGCCAACTGATTATTCGGTGTTTTCCGGTGATCTTTCGGCCACTGAAGAATTCCCTAGCTTGGGTGGTCGCAAACCCAAAGACAAATCCAATCGCAACCCCGTTGCCAACGACTGGAATGTTCCTGCCGCAAATCGTAGTGTTGATGAGTTGGGTGATGCCTTTAACATGTCTCGCCGCTAACCAATAACATATATTGACATGTAAATAGGCTAAAAATGACTTTTGACTTTATTTTTGATCTAAATTATTAGATTAATTTATTAATTTTTCAAACACTTCCTAATGAATTAATTTTTCGTGTTTTTTTCATTACAAATATTACCATTTAAATATAACGAGAGAATAAACGCGGATATATAAACAATAACAGTGAGCTACAAACACTAATAAAAAACTTAAATCCTATCATAATAGCACTTCAAAAAACCCACTTAAAATCTATAACAAACATTCCCATACCCATAAAGTACTAACTCCACTCCCAGAATACCTACCCAACACTATTGTGGAGTAGCAACACTTACACACAATTCCCTTCAAATAATACCTTTGCCCTTAGCAAATGACTTCAACGCAATCTGCGTGGAAGTTTCATCCAAAAAGAAATTAAAAATAATCTTAACCTACATCCCACCAACACAAAATTTCAACCTTATCAACCTCAGAATCGTCCTCAATCAAAATCAAAACTCGCTCATTTTAGGCGTTTTTAACAGTTGGTACCAACTATGGGGATCAACAAAAAACAAAAAAAAGGTAATACAATTGCATCATTTATAAAAAACTCCAACTTCACTCTACTTAACGACAAATCACCTACACACTTCTCATCGCACAACACATTTTCTCAGATAGACCTCTCACTCTGCACATCAGACATTATTACAGATACTACTTGGAAAATAACTGACGACCTAAACGGAAGCGACCACTTTTCAATATTAATTACAATATTTCAGCAAAACATCCCAGACCCAAACAAACTAAAGTTCAACTTTAACAAAGCCAACTAGCAGAAATTCTGCTACCTTACAAACGATCTCAATACAAAAACAAATGCCGCATAGTTCATTTTGGCTATGCCAAGACTATGATACCCTTCACACATGGATTAATTTTTTTTTAACATAATTTTCCATAAATTGAATTTTAATTTATTATTTTTAACAATTGTTGTGGTTTGGCTGTTATTGTCAGCTAGACGGTAGACAGTCAGCCAAATCAATGCTCCCCCCTCTTATTTATGTTTCTGTGCAGTTGTTGGTTATTTTTCGCTCCTATTTTTATCTTGAACGTCATTTACTTGTTCGAGTGCGACAACAACAACAACAATTTGACAATTTTTTGCTTTATACCAATTTTGAAGCAAATGAGCTATATGTAGGTACTAGAAAGTGCACGACTGCAACAACAATTGATAGTACGATATGGTCAATTTGTATGGTGGCTGTGTCGTAGAATGCTCCGAGCGGGATGAAATTTCATAGTGAACAAACCCGACATGATCTAAGCAATCTGTGAAAGTTTCACCAAGATCGGTTGAGCAGTTTGGCCGGAAATCGTGTTGAAACAGACGGACACGCGGAAATCAATTCCTGAGGTCGTCCTGATCATTTTGATATATAGTTTATGAGGTCTCCCATCGTTCCTTTAAGGCGTTACAGATTCATGACAAACTCAATATACCCTGTTTCACATGTGTGAAGGGTATAATTAAAACATCAACACACATAAACAAAGAAACAGCCAAAATAAATAAAATATTACAGTATACCCCAAACAGGCAATATAAACCGCCCAAATATGTCCCTTGGTGGAACTACAAACTAACAGATTTAAAAAAAAGATACATTAACCAGAAAAACATAATAACATTTAGAAAAGCCAACGCGCGCTAATGAAGAGGTATCAAAATATCAAAACAAAAATCTACATCCCAATTTACACGAGACATTAACCCAAACACACCCACCACAAAAATATGGTCCAACATCAGAAAATTCTGCGGATTAAACCCTACCAAAGTCATACACTCTATCAAAAACCCACAAACCCACCAGAACATTACTGACCAAAAAGAAATAGCTAACACCTTCGCCCAACACTGGGAAAAGGAGTTCAGTGACACAAACTTCCCATCCAAATTTTTCAACATAAAGAACTCAGCAATATACACACCGACAAATAATACCACGATTCCATTAGCTGCATTCTTCATTAACAGCAAGTCGGGAATATAGGTGATTCCACTATACATCCAATTGGTTTCGGCATTCGTTTTTAAAAGGGTCTGCTAAGTGATAGCTGACAGCTGTTTGTGTATTATACGTTTATATTTAAGGCCTGTACGCAGATGCCCTTACAGCGCCCGTACAGTAAAAACTTCATATAAAAACAAGTGGAAACTTTGCAGTCGGACGCAACCGACTGCGGTATACTCGTTACCAGTATTAAAACCGGTTAAAAGAGGCCTGATTGCAAAGGGGTACGGATGCGGCAGGGGTGTACGCTGCCTAAAAGGTTCTCCGATGCAGATGGGGATGCCACCAGCTATCTTCCTTCCAAATTTAGTGACTCTAACTCAAAGTTTGTAGAAGGTGGAGAAAGGGGGGCTGGGGGCAGATTGGGTGGGCGTGGCATCCAAATTTTTTATGTAGATCTTTGTGGAATGTCAATTGCTATCTTCATACCAAATTTGGTGACTCTAGCTCAAAGTTTGTACAAGGTTGGGAAAGGGGGGGGGGCTGGGGGTGGTGTGGGTGGATGTGGCATCCAAATTTTTGCTGCAGATCTTTGTGGAATGTCAATTGCTATCTTCATATCAAATTTGGTGACTCTAGCTCGAAGATTGAAAAAAGTGGGGAAAAGGGGGTGGAATGGGTGGGCGTGGCTCCAAAACTTTGATGCAAATTATTGGGGGTCACTGCCAGCTTTCTTCCATCCAAATTTGGTGGCTCTAGCTCCACAACTCTGGAAGATACACGCATTCCCGCTTTTGACGAAGCGTTGGAGCGGATGGAGGCGGCTAGGGCAGTATTGGTGGGCGTGGCATCCAAACTTTTGATGCAGTATTTGGGGGGTCATCATCACCTATCTTGGCACCAAATTTGGTGGCTATAGCTCAAAAACTGTGGGAGATATAGGCTTTTTTGACTTTAAAATTCGGGGGGGCTGGGGGCGGAATGGGGGGCGTGGCTCCAAAATTTTTGATGCAGTTTTTTGGGGGTTGCTAGTAGCTATCTTCTTACCAAATTTGGAAGTCTTAGCTGTAAGAATGTGTGAAATATGTGGATTTATCGGTTTTGAGCTATCGAATTTATCGATTTGCCAGCCCCCCAGTTATCGTAGAATCCCCATCTTGACACTTTAATTTACTATCCCATAGATAAAGAAAATTAGAAAAATTCAAGTCTCTAGCTTGAAGGGTGTGGAAAAAACTTGCAACCATACGGACGGACAGACGGACAGACACCATGACGGACATTGCACAAAACCAATATATTCTTTACCTTCGGTAACAAGTATAACAATGGTCTCGTACAGCGTCAGTACCGTAATTACATTTTCGGTATGCAGTTTTGTTTGTACTGGCCGTACGGTAGTGCTGAACAATGAAAATGTTAAAATATTATGTTAAAATGTTACGGCAGTAAATAGCTTTCAGCAGCTATTTAGTGTCGTAAAAAAAGCAACAACATGCCGGCTTATAAATTTTTCAGAAAATATTAACAAAGTTGACCAAATTCAGGCTCCAACAGAGCCATACTTATTGTTTTGGCAGTCAATGCTGCGCAAGAAGTAATGAATAAGAATATATTAATTAATTAATAAGATACAATTTAAGTAACATATAAACTAGATTGTAAGGCCAGTGATCTATTACAGGGTATAGATCTGTAAGGTGAATTTGCTTTGAGTCTTTTAAGTGGTTTCGGTTATGTTTAGCATAATCTTTGGTAATCTCAGCTCTGCCCATCAAATATGGGTTCACTAAAATGCCTTTTGGTTTTGCAGCCAGCCTTTTTTTAAACAACCGCAAGCAGGGCGTTAGTTGTACTCAAACACAAAAGTAGCGCGCTTTGTCGTGAATCATTATTTATTTATTATTATTCAAGTGTACAAAACACAGCTGCATTTCCGATTTATTTAGAGAAAGTTATTAGCCTACCGCCACAATATGTGCTTTTTTCAACACTTGTTGTTACGGTCGTAAAACTCATGTATTACGGTACGGGAGCTGTACGGTGCTTCTGCGTACAGGCCTTTAATTGGAAGCAAATATGAGCTTGAACACAAATAAAATTAGTGAAGCCAAAAAACAAAAATGAATTGGGGTGTTCAACAGCTCGTTTCATCGTTTCAAGTTACAAAGTTGAAACGTCTCGCAACAACAACATACATAGAAAATTTCTTGAAACGTTGAAACACCCCAGCCTATGTATACAGAAAGTGTTTCAAGTTTGAACAAGTAAAGAAGTAAAGAGTAAAGAGCACGATATTTATTCGATATTTGCTATCGATTTTCAGTACTTTTTAGTATATTTGGTGTATTTTTGTGCAAAAAAGTATGAACACATATGATTAATGGCCGCCAAATGTTAAAAGCATGTTATTGAGCAACTAATTCAAACAACGAGCTCTTCTCACCTTCAATATCCTCTATTTCTCTAATAACTTGCTTTGCTAAAGCATCGCATAGCATATCTTTAGCACTTTTAAATAGCATTTTTTATAAATAAAGTATAAACGCGGTAAACAGCAACAGTGACAAAAATTGAAGAATAAGGAATGTAAACAAACAACAGCTGACTGCACAAACTTGAAACGCATTGACACCCAAAATGCCGTTCACGAGTTAATCGTTTCAAGTTTGAAACATGAAACGATGAAACGGAGCTGTTGAACACCCCAATTGTTTTAATTTGTGCGCAAAATGCAAACATTGTTTAAAGGACTATTCCAGTTTGCTTATACCCCGATTCCACTACAGCAAGATGCAAGTATGTAATTGGAAGTCGAAGATGCCGCATCTTTTTGTATTAGATTCCCATTTGTACAATGGGAATCTTATTCAAATTTTCCCCGTTGGTTGGCTGCATCGGGAATGTTAGAAGTTAACATTACAGAGCACTGAACAGAACTTTAACATAGTCGATAGTATGAAATTTTATAATCGATACTTGGTTTAAACAGTGCTGATTTGAGTATAACAGCTTGTCATCAAGTGCATGTCTAAACAAACTGAGATATTCGTTAAACCATGTTTGCATTTTGCGCACAAATTAAAGCAATAATGTTTGCTTTTTTGGCTTCACAAATTATACCCTCAACCCATAAAATGGGTAAATAAGGGTATAATGGTTTTGTGCAAAAGTATGTAACAGGCAGAAGGAAGCATCTCCGACCCCATAAAGTAAATATATATTCTTGATCAGCATCAACAGCCGAGTCGATATAGCCATGTCCGTCTGTCCGAATACAAGAGCTAGAGACTTCAGATTTTGGATATAAGTTCTCCTTTACCATGAGCAGAACAAGTTTGCTTCAAATTATCGATAACTATTCTGGTTTCCGAAATACACATGGAATCGATAACAAAAAAATATCGAATTTGGAAAATGTAAAAATAAGGGTTGAAAGAATGGGTAACGATAGATTTTTTCTGAAAATTTCATCCAAATCGGTTAAGAAACACCGGAGATATCGAATTTAATCGATTGAAGTTAAGTCAGTATACCAAAGTCTTATATAAATTTAATTTATTTATTGCAACTGGGTTCAGGGTATCTTCTAGTCGGGCTCTCCCGACTAGAGCCTTCTTACTTGTTTTATTTGTGTTCGAGCTCATATTTGCTTCCAATTAAATATAAACGTATAATACACAAAAAGCTGTCAGCTATCACTTAACAGACCCTGATAAACCAAGATGCAACTATACAATTGGAAATATAGTGGAATCACCTACATCTTCGACTCGCTGTTAATGAAGGATGCAGCCTAATGGAATCGGGGTATTAGACATGCACTTGATGACAAGCTGTTTTACTCAAATTGGCACTGTATAACACAGCCTCACAAACAGCCCAAGTGATAGAAACAAATATAACTATGATCGAAATGGAACCTGCACTACGCAAACTTTCAGGCAAAACACCAGGCGAAGATCAATATCAAACCCAATGATCAAAAACTCCTCCCCTTTAACAAAGACTCCTTAACCACTTTAACAATATCCTACAAAACTACCTTCCCCAATCCTACAAAACTAGCCTAACAATACCTATACTAAAGCCTAGCTCCGACAAAACATCCATCAACAGACCTATCTCCCTCAACCCATGCATCAGCAAACTACTTGACCAAATAGTAGCCAAAAGGATTTGGTGGTTTGTTACCACCAACAACCTCATACACCTCCACACCAACAGGCGAAATCTGTTGAGGACAGTTTACTTTACGTAGACCATCTGATAACTAGCTCCCTCTAAAAAAACAAGTGGAAACGTTGTAGTCGGACGCAACCGACTGCGGTATACTCGTTACCAGCTTTAAAACCCGTAAAAAGAAACCTCATTGCAAAGGGGTACGGATGCGGCAGGGGTGTACGCTGCCTTAAAGATTCTCCGATGCAGATGGGGATGCCACCAGCTATTTTACTTCCAAATTTGGTGACTCTAGCTCAAAAATTGTAAAAGGTAGTGAAAGGGGGGCTGGGGGCGGATTGGGTGGGTGTGGCATCCAAATTTTTGCTGCAGATCTTTGTGGAATGTCAATTGCTATCTTCATACCAAATTTGGTGACTCTAGCGCAAGAATTGTATAAGGTGGGGAAAGGGGAGCTGGGGGCGGTATGGGTGGGTGTGGCATCCAAATTTTTGCTGCAGATCTTTGTGGAATGTCAATTGCTATTTTCATACCACATTTGGTGACTCTAGCTCAAAGTTTGTAAGAGGTGGGGAGAGGAGGGCTGGGGCGGTATGGGTGGGCGTTGCATTCAAATTTTTGCTGCAGTTCTATGTGGGATGTCAATTGCTATCTTCATACTAAATTTGGTGACTCTAGCTCGAAGTTTGTAAAAAGTGGGGAAAGGGTGGTGGAATGGATGGGCGTGGCTCCAAAACTTTGATGCAGATTTTTGGGGGTCGTTGCCAGCTATCTTCCTACCAAATTTGATGGCTCTAGCTCCACAACTCTGGAAGATACACGCATTCCCGTTTTTGACGAAGCGTTGGGGCGGATGTTGGCGGCTAGGGCAGTATTGGTGGGCGTGGCATCCAATTTTTTGATTCAGTTTTTGGGGGGTCATCATCACCTATCTTGGTACCAAATTTGGTGGCTATAGTTTAAAAACTGTGGAAGACGTAGGCTTTTCTGATTTCAAAATGTGGGGGGGCTGGGGGCGGAATGGGTGGGCTTGGCTCCAAAATTTTTGCTGCAGATCTATGTGGGATGTCAATTGCTATCTTCATACTAAATTTGGTGACTCTAGCTCGAAGTTTGTAAAAAGTGGGGAAAGGTGGGTGGAATGGGTGGGCGTGGCTCCAAAACTTTTATGCAGATTTTTGGGGGTCGTTGCCAGCTATCTTCCTACCAAATTTGGTGGCTTAGCTCCACAACTCTGGAAGAAACACGCATTCCCATTTTTGACGAAGCGTTGGGGCGGATGGGGGCGGCTAGGGCGGTATTGGTTGGCGTGGCATCGAAACTTTTGATGCAGATTTTAGGGGGTCATCAACACCTATCTTGGCACCAAATTTGGTGGATATTGCTCAAAAACTGTTGGAGATATAGGTTTTTTTTATTTTAAAATGCGGAGGGGCTGGGGGCGGAATGGGGGGCGTGGCTCAAAAATTTTTGATGCAGTATTTTGGGGGTTGCTAGTAGCTATCTTCTTACCAAACTTGGTAGTTCTAGCTGTAAGCATGTGTGAAATATGTGGATTTATCGGTTTTGAGTTATCGAATTTATCGATTTGCCAGCCCCCCAGTTATCGTAGAACCCTCTAATTAATTTGTGAAAAAAGGAAAATGATAGCATTATTCTACGATCACTCAGAGAAGGAAGATCTATTAGTAAAAGTCTACTACGATATGACGGCAAATTATTGTTAAGTGTCCCAGTTAAGACCTCTAAGTGCGAAGAGCAGAAATTGTTTTTGTACCGATTCTATTTTATTCTGATGAATTTCGTATTTCGGAAACCATATACAAGATCCATATTCCAGAATCGGTCGTACAAGAGAAGTATACAGAGTTTTTGTTAAGTAGGGATCGTTAAACTCCTTCGACCAGCGCTTAAAGAACCCCAAGAAACCAGATGCTCGATTGGAAATTGAAGAAATATGCTTGTCAAACTTAAACTTTGGGTCTATAACGATACCCAAATCGTCAACCCATTCAATTCTATCTAGTGGTTTGTTGTCAAGAAAATATATATTAAAAAAGGGCAAATATCTAAAAAATGACATTACTTTACATTTACTACATTTAAGATTTAAAAAATTTACTTTACACCACATTTGAAAGTTGTCTAAATCTCTTTGAAGCTGTTGAGCAGCAAGGGGAGTTGCAGCCGACGTGCATAATTTTACATCATCAGCGTACATCAAAACCCGAGAGAACTTTATAGCTGATGGAAGATCGTTTATAAACAAAATAAATAACAAAGGACCAAGATGACTACCCTGTGGAACACCTGAAGTGACCTGAACCGTCTTGGAAACGGACCTTTTAAATAAAACCCACTGAGTTCTAAGAGTTAGGTAGTCTTTAATCCAAAAAACTAGAATATTTGAAAAGCCCAAGAGTTCTAGTTTATGTATTAGGAGACGATGATCTATAGAGTCGAAAGCCTTACTAAAATCAGTATAAATAACATCAGTCTGCAATTTGTCCTGAAAACCCTTGATAACAAATGAAGTAAATTCTAACAAGTAAGTGGTAGTAGATCTTTGTTTCATAAATCCGTGCTGGCACGGTGAAATAATAGATTTGCAAAGGTGTTGAAGATGGGAGGTTATTAATTTTTCAAAAATCTTAGGAATAGCAGACAACTTGGAGATACCCCTATAATTTTGAACATTAGATTTGTTTCCTTTTTTATTGAGAGGAATAATAAATGACTTTCCAAATTTTTGGAAAGGAGCCTAACTCCAGGGACAAGTTAAACATTTTAAGCAACGGCTTTAAAAGACCATGAGCACAGTGTCTAAGCACGCAGCTTGGCACTCCGTCAGGTCCTGGGGAAAATATAGGTTTCAAACCATGTAGATTATTTAAAAGTGAGTTTTCAGTGATTTTCAGTCCAAAGATGCGATTCGAGCCATTAACCCGATAAGGGTAAGGCAAATCGACTTGAGATTGAAATGAGCTATAAGTCGTTTGAAGAAATTGGGCAAATATATTTGCAATCTCCTGATCAGAATTGGCCTTCGTTTCCTCAAAGAATACTTCCGTTGGGAGTGTCGATGACCTACGCTTCGCATTAACAAAATCAAAAAACCGCTTTGGATCCTGCTGAAACTGTAATCTACACCGAGTCAGGTAATTCTTATAACATTGGTTATTTAAGATATCAAAACTGGCACGAGCAATCAAGTATGCAGAATAGGCTACCGATGAGCCGTTTTTTCTAAATCTCTTGTAGAGTTTAGATTTTCGATTTTTCAGAATTGTCAACTCTCGGGTAAACCACACAGGTTTGTTAGACCTGTTTAGCTTACCAACCGGGACACATAAATCAAAAAAAGAATGTAAGGTATTATAAAAAATACTGATTGCCACGTTCAAGTCGTCAGACTCGTAGAGGGGAGACCAGTCAGTTTGGGATAAAAGCAGAGCGAGTCGCTCAAAATCCGAAATTGACGAACTCGACTCAAAGGCATCTTGATATTGCAACGCGTCCGGGAAGGTAAATTAATCAACAGCTCCTACGTAGGATGGTATAAGTCTTCGGGATAAGATATAGGCTGGGAACGGGAAACGGATGAAGATGATGAATCCAAAACAAAAATCAGATCAAGCATTTTATTAAGAGAATTTGGGATAGCATTAATTTGACTCAACGACATCCCAAGTAGGTCGATTAAAAATTCATTCGGGGCCGCGGGAGTCAGGGCACCAGAGTCAGGAGAAGAAATCCAAGTAGCTTCAGCAAAGTTGAAATCACCAAGAACTACAAGAAAATCGCGATCAGAAAGCAAAGCAGAGACAGAATGGATAGCAGATAGATGTGTCTCATAGATAGAGAGATCAGAGGAAGGAGGTATATACGAACAAGTGATAAAAATGTTAATACCGTAAGTATTTAGCTTTACAGCAATAAACTCTATATCAAAAGAACTATCTAATACGACTGTTTCAGAAGGAAAGTCTACATTCACAGCAATAAGCACTCCACCACCACGCCGAAGAGTACTGTCCTTTCTGTAAATAGAATATGTACTACATAGAATTTCGGAATTGAGAATGTCTTGCCTTAACCACGTTTCAGTAAAGGCAATGACATGGAATGCGAAAGAAAGACTATTAAGGTATAAACTAGTGAGTTTACTACAAAGACCTCTTACATTCTGATAGCCAAGTAAGGAGGATGTTAGTTTTTTGAACTATCAGTAATTGGGAGAGTTACCTTAGAACCAACCACCGGAAGGGTAGATACAATCGGGCGCCGATTTTTTTTCTTCCTTGCAGTATACTCTTTCACAATTATGTGTTCTGGCCAAAAATCTTTGCAGCATATAGTGCAAAAATCTTGATTCGAAACACTGATTTCATAAGCAAATTTGAATTTCTCCACCGTGAAATTGGCATTCGATTTGGCCTTGATATAGACCTTGACATCATCTGATGTTAAATCAGGGGGAAGCCTTGAAACAAATATTTGTTTTTTAGGTGGAACAGCAAGAAATTTTTTAATTATATCCCCCATATAGATAAAGAGAATTAGAAAAATTCAAGTCTCTAGCTTGAAGGGTGTGGAAAAAACTTGCAACCATACGGACGGACAGACGGTCCGTAAGTCAAATTATAATCAACTACATGACCAACAGGAAAATAAAAACAAGTGGAAACGTTGCAGTCGGACGCAACCGACTGCGGCATACTCGATACCAGTATTAAAACCGGTAAAAAGAGGCCTGATTGCAAAGGGGTACGGATGCGGCAGGGGTGTACGCTGCCTTAAAGATTCTCCGATGCAGATGGGGATGCCACCAGCTATATTCCTTCCAAATTTGGTGACTCTAGCTCAAAGTTTGTAAAAAGTGGGGAAAGGGGGGAGGGGGGCTGGAGCGGTATGGGTAGTTGTGGCATCAAAATGTTTGATGCAGATCTTTGTGAAATGTCAATTGCTATCTTCATACCAAATTTGGTGACTGTAGCTCGAAAATTGTAAAAAGTGGGGACAGGGGGGCGAAATGGAGGGCGTGGCTCCAAAAGGCATCTTGATATTGCAACGCGTCCGGGAAGGTAAATTAATCAACAGCTCCTACGTAGGATGGTATAAGTCTTCGGGATAAGATATAGGCTGGGAACGGGAAACGGATGAAGATGATGAATCCAAAACAAAAATCAGATCAAGCATTTTATTAAGAGAATTTGGGATAGCATTAATTTGACTCAATGACATCCCAAGTAGGTCGATTAAAAATTCATTCGGGGCCGCGGGAGTCAGGGCACCAGAGTCAGGAGAAGAAATCCAAGAACTACAAGAAAATCGCGATCAGAAAGCAAAGCAGAGACAGAATGGATAGCAGATAGATGTGTCTCATAGATAGAGAGATCAGAGGAAGGAGGTATATACGAACAAGTGATAAAAATGTTAATACCGTAAGTATTTAGCTTTACAGCAATAAACTCTATATCAAAAGAACTATCTAATACGACTGTTTCAGAAGGAAAGTCTACATTCACAGCAATAAGCACTCCACCACCACGCCGAAGAGTACTGTCCTTTCTGTAAATAGAATATGTACTACATAGAATTTCGGAATTGAGAATGTCTTGCCTTAACCACGTTTCAGTAAAGGCAATGACATGGAATGCGAAAGAAAGACTATTAAGGTATAAACTAGTGAGTTTACTACAAAGACCTCTTACATTCTGATAGCCAAGTAAGAAGGAGGATGTTAGTTTTTTGAACTATCAGTAATTGGGAGAGTTACCTTAGAACCAACCACCGGAAGGGTAGATACAATCGGGCGCCGATTTTTTTTCTTCCTTGCAGTATACTCTTTCACAATTATGTGTTCTGGCCAAAAATCTTTGCAGCATATAGTGCAAAAATCTTGATTCGAAACACTGATTTCATAAGCAAATTTGAATTTCTCCACCGTGAAATTGGCATTCGATTTGGCCTTGATATAGACCTTGACATCATCTGATGTTAAATCAGGGGGAAGCCTTGAAACAAATATTTGTTTTTTAGGTGGAACAGCAAGAAATTTTTTAATTATATCCCCCATATAGATAAAGAGAATTAGAAAAATTCAAGTCTCTAGCTTGAAGGGTGTGGAAAAAACTTGCAACCATACGGACGGACAGACGGTCCGTAATTCAAATTATAATCAACTACATGACCAACAGGAAAATAAAAACAAGTGGAAACGTTGCAGTCGGACGCAACCGACTGCGGCATACTCGATACCAGTATTAAAACCGGTAAAAAGAGGCCTGATTGCAAAGGGGTACGGATGCGGCAGGGGTGTACGCTGCCTTAAAGATTCTCCGATGCAGATGGGGATGCCACCAGCTATATTCCTTCCAAATTTGGTAACTCTAGCTCAAAGTTTGTAAAAAGTGGGGAAAGGGGGGAGGGGGGCTGGAGCGGTATGGGTAGTTGTGGCATCAAAATGTTTGATGCAGATCTTTGTGAAATGTCAATTGCTATCTTCATACCAAATTTGGTGACTGTAGCTCGAAAATTGTAAAAAGTGGGGACAGGGGGGCGAAATGGAGGGCGTGGCTCCAAAACTTTGATGCAGATTTTTGGGGGTCGTTGCCAGCTATCTTCCTACCAAATTTGGTGGCTCTAGCTCCACAACTCTGGAAGATACACTCATTCCCGTTTTTGACGAAGCGTTGGGGTGGATGGGGGTGGCTAGGGCAGTATTGGTGGGCGTGGCATCCAAACTTTTGGTGCAGTTTTTAGGGAGTCATCGTCACCTATCTTGGCACCAAATTTGGTGGCTATAGCTCAAAAACTGTGGGAGATATAGCCATTTCTGATTTCAAAATGCGGGGGGGCTGGGGGCGTAATGGGTGGGCGTGGCTCCAAAACTTTTGATGCAGTTTTTTGGGGGTTGCTAATAGCTATCTTCTTACCAAATTTGGTACTTCTAGCTGTAAGGATGTGCGAAATATGTGGATTTATCGGTATTGGGTTATCGAATTTATCGATTTGCCAGCCCCCCAGTTATCGTAGAACCCCCATCTTGACACTTTAATTTACTATCCCATAGATAAAGAGAATTGGAAAGTTTCAGTCTCTAGCTTGAAGGGTGTGGAAAAAACTTGCATACATACGGACGGACAGACGGACAGACACCATGACGGACATTGCACAAAACCAATATACTCTTTACCTTCGGTATCGAGTATAACAAGAGTAGGAAACTGCACATCAGACACTCACGCACTAAACAACGGAATACCGCAGGGATCACCGATCTCAGTAATACTATTCCTCACTGCCTTCAATAAACTGGCAACTACCATAACACGAAAAAAAAACATTAAATTCTGTGCATTTGCAGACGACTTCCACTTAATAGTCAATCACAATAAAAGCAAAACTAAAAACAGCAACCTCAATACTCGGTTTAGTAATATCGATAACTGGTGCACCCAATCCGGAGCTATGCTCTCCCCAACAAATGCAAACAAATACACATTTGCTAAAAACATGAAGATAAAAACATACAGAAAACAACACACAACTTTACAATACTCAAATTCACAAATATACGAATCTTAGGACTTAACAATTCCAACACTCCACAAAAGACTAAACATAATAAATGCCGCTCATCCGCAAAATTCAATTGCAACACGTCCACTCTTATTTCTATCTTTAAAGCACTTACCCTATCAAAAATCGACTCCGGTCTTATAGTATTCAACGGAAATGCACCCACCACCAGGTTAAAAGAAATACAATCAATTATAAACAGCGAAATAAGAACGGCTCTAAGCGGATATAGGACAACACCGGTTAACAAACTTCTGACTGAAACAAATATTCCCCACATCACCCACAGATTTAACCCCCTTATCATCTCCATCACTCACCGATACACACAACAATAAACAAGTCCAACATACTTAATTATGCACGAAAAATCAACTCAGCTATTTCAAGCAAAATTAACAACTGTCTCGCAAACAACATCCCTTTCGAACCCACCACAATAATAACAAGTAAGAAGGCTCTAGTCGGGAGAGCCCGGCTGGTACCTTAATCCTAATACCATAGACAAAACCCTACACCAATACACTAAAAGCACGACCAACCCCCTAGTGTTTAAAAAACACTTTTTAGAATTTAAAGAAAAACACACCCAACACCACGTTATTTAAACCGATGGGCCTAAATCCCTCTACAACACCTCATTTGCCGTCACAACAGAAGACACAGTAATCAAAATAGGGATTCTCCCTACCTACACATCAATATTTACAGCAGAAATAATAGCCATATTCGAAGCACTTAACACAGTACTACAAAAACATGGAAAATGGATCATATGCTTCGATTCGCTATCCTCTCTAAAACATTGAAAGCCCCAGCTAATACCCAAAAACTATACGAACACAACTGACAAGACACCACTACAGAGTAAAACTAATGTGGATTCCGAGCCACATTAATATAAAAAGCAACGAATTCGCAGACATAAACTCAAAAAAATCATTAGAATACCCACTCATCCCCACTAACAATATAAACATAACTCACATAAACAAATACTAAATTCAAGAAGCAATCTCAATACAGAAATACCCAACATCAAACTGGTACAAAACATAACCATAAACAACACAAAAATTCTACAAGTTCTTAAAACCACAAAACAAAACGAAATACCCAGACTTGACCAAATAAAACTTATTAGACTAAGACCCCATTTACACGCTGAAGTTTTTTCGTGAATTTTTTTTTCATTCCGTTTTGAAAATTCTTCGGAATTCAGGTCGCATTTACACGCTGAAGTTTTTCAGTGAAATTTTTCCTTTGAAAATGCAACTCTGGTTTAAATTTATGGTCGATAAACATACATCTTTGCCATCGATTGTATTATTTGTTAACATATAATTGATTTAAGAAGTAACAAGTAAATAAAATGGATTCAGTGAACATTACTATTAATAATTTTTTAACCAAAACTATGTATTTACTATTTGCGCTAATATTTGCTTGTGCGATATTTCGTATCGAAAACTTTATTATTCACATCAAGCACTGTGCAACTCTGTGTTAACATTCTATCGGAATAAGGCAAAACAAAATTAGAAAAAAATTTCACGACTTAACAAGTAGTGAATTTTTGCTTGAAATTTTACCCCTCTACTCCCCTTACCTACAAACAAAAGATTCAAAGAGAAAATTCATGAAAAAACTTCATCGTGTAAATGGGGTCTAAGACTCGGACACACAAAAATCACAAACCTACACTACATAGACAAAAACATAACTAACCACTGCCCTCTCTGCACTTCTGCTATAAACCTCTATCCCATCTTCACCAAATGCCCATCCCTGACAACAGCCACAACAAAACTCTTCCAAATCAAAAACCCAATAGACATCCTAACAGACCCATCCATAGACAAAATCAAACTCATAATAGACTTCCTAAAAAAGAACCAACCTATACCTATATATAAAAGTAACAATATAAAATAGACATATTCCACACCTATACCACCTAACTAATCAAAAATGTAAATAATTAATATAAACATACATAACAAAATTCAAATTTAAGCATACTCTTGTATATAACTAAATGTAAATAGCTGAAGGCCACGGCAGCCATGCTAACATATTACTAGTCCTTAGTTTCAACTTTAAGCTAGTATTAATTCAAAAAAATAAAAAAATTAAATAGATTTTTTTAACTACCTCTGTTATAACCTTTTAGTTCGATGTTCTTTAAAAGCCGCCCTAAAAGTATAGTACAAACATAAAAGTGAAATAGAAGAAGCTCCATGTCACTCCGAGCCAAAAGAGCTGTCCATATGCATTGTGTGGCCCCGATTTGGCTTTACGGAGTGCAGATTTGGGGGATAGCTGCAAAATCTAATTATAAACGCATACAGGTACTGCAAAATCGTGTCATACGTGCCATTAGGGACTGTCCATAGTATGTACGCGCCACCACCCTTCATCGTGACCTAAATCTGTATACAGTGAAGGAGCAGATTGGAAGGCACACAAGCAGATCTAGTGATCGACTAGGAAGTCACCACAGTACACTCGCAAGACGCTTGCTCCCTGCCAGGCCCTTAAGGCGGTTAAGAAGAAAGGGTTTTTCTAAAACACTTGGACACCTCTAAAGAACCCCTCGCAATATGTGACTATTTGTAAGTCCTCAAGCGACAAGCATGAGGTTAGGTTATATTATTAATTTTATACCTGTGTTGTTATGATACTATTGCTGCATTGTAGCGTTTCAACCTTCATCTAATAATAAAAAAAACATGTCAAACTAATAAAAGCGTGTTAAAAAAGCTTGCAATCAGACCAGACCAACGAAAGCCGCCTATTCGGGAATATTGCCCCTATTTAACATTTGGTATCAGAGTATAAACACAAACTTACAGAATAATTCCAATTCACGAATGATAAAGTTTTCGGGCATCCTCTCCTCATCGTACTCAATTGTGTACTCAATATTGAAGCGAATCACTTTACAGACGGGCAAATCGGTGAGGCGAACATGCGAAAGTAGAGAGAATCCCTCAAAGAGGAACTCGTGCTCGTCATGCTTGATAATGGTTGGTGTCTTGGTCAGAAAGTTCGTGGGCGGTGAAATGGTGATGCGATAGTGGTACAAGTTAGCCGCATTGTTTGTAGTCTTATCGCACACCCGATAGCCATTTTCACCGGGATATATGCCGTGCCGTATACCGATTCGACGCGACTTGGCTGAGCAGCGGCACAGCGGACCATCGTTCATCTCGTCTGCATCGTTGTGCCACAAATCGGGATGCACACGCTGAGGATGCTGTAACTTACGCGACAGCTCCTCCATGCAACAGTCCTGCTCAATCTTAAAGGTATCCTCGTCCGAGTCGGAATCAGAGCTGGAAGAGCATGCCTCCAACTTGTGCTTGTGCTTGCATGCACGTCGTTGCGTTTTGCGTGGAGGCAGTTCATAAACAGGCATAGCATGTCGCGCACGTACGGCTCGCTGGATAAGCTCATCGTCAAAAAGATCACATAGTTTGTGTAGCCGTGTCTTTGCCTTTACCTCTAGTTCCGCCTGAGTGCGCTCATAGTAAAGTTCAGCGGGTGAACAACGCACCCAGGACTCGGCTGGAACCTCAGTCTCATTAAGTGCATTCATTTTTTTTATGTAATCCTCTGGCTTTTCACAAAAGTTAGCGCAATACTGACGCAACAAGCGATCTCGCTCCGTTTCCATCTTAGGCGAATACGCATTTGTTTCACTCTGTTTATAACAACTGTCGACGTCTTTATAGTTAATTGATTTTGGCGCATATGGATAAGACATGGAGCGTGCTTGCCGTGGTACGCAGTAACGTTGATCATAGCGATTGCAACTGCTGTTATTAAAGGCTCCGCTTATGTTCAGGCTTTGGCTCTTATATCTTTGATTGGCCTGTCGATTATTGTGCTTGTGTTCATACCGCTCTCGTTCCTGATATTTGTACGAGTTTGAGACCTGTCGATAATGCTCATAATCATATGATCCTACTATTTGGGAACTGTGGTTTGTAGGTGCAGCATAGCCCGCACTGTAAAAGTATGGGTCGTAAGAAGTTGAGGATGAATTGGTGGCACAAGATGGCGATGGTAGGCATGTGGCATATAGCGCATTGGGCGCGTATTTAATATTACTTGAAATGACATTTTGAGAACCATGGGGGTTATTTGACTGCTGCTCGTAATTAAAAGAATCAGGAAAAGGCTTAGACCTGGTTTCTGGTTTGGCATCGATTTGTAAGCCAGGCGGTGAAAGTTCTTCTGTTTCCGGTGGTGGAGGCGGTGGAGGTTGTGCATAAAAATCCTGTGGAGGCAATGGCGGCTGATACATTTCTTTTTGTTTAAATTATTTTCCAAAAATTAATATCAATACTTGTCGGAAAGAGCTTCAATAACTATCGACTATTATCAAAACTAGCGATAGCTTCTGAACATTTACAAATCTTGATATATGCGTCAAGTTAGCAACGGTTTGTCAGCAACAAAAATGCAACTTCGTTCATGAGTCGGAACCAAAAATGAACATAAGTATTTTTACACGTTTTTCAGCACGTAACCAATATAAATTGATGCAGAAATGTTGAAAAAAGAATTATCCAAATTCAAAATTCCTGCATGGAGAAACTATAACAATTAACTTAAAATAAATAAATCAAAATGAATTAATAGTAAATTAACCTCAAACAGTTAATGTAAAAGGTCTATCGAGCTTGTAGTTCCTACATGAACTGAACTATAGCGCAACAGAAAGCTGGCTGCTATGGCGCGGGCAACAGCTGACGGTCACGAAGGCTGCCATATTGACCAAAAAATTTACTTTCTTCAATTAAAATAACTTAATATTAACTATAATGAAGCACGCATTCTCCACGTAAATAGCATTACGTACTTTTTGACTTTTCAGCCAAAAAAAAATATATGAGCATATATGTAACTCTGTGGCAATTTTCATGCCCAGAAACTAAAATCGTTGCTAACTTCATATTTTTTCCCAGAAAATGTGCCCAGTGCTGCCAACTTTTATTGAGCAAGAAAAGCTAGATTGGCGAAAAAATAAAGCAAAAACTACTATTTACATACAAATGATACCAAATGTATCATACAGAAAAAAGTTGTCCCATACAATATTTGAAAATTTTTCCCGCTATCGCGTTTTGAAAAAAGCCAGATCTAACGGTAAAAAATCGGAATTGGCAACACGGCATGTGCCCAGTTCATTCAGTTTCATCACCAAGTAAAAAATATTCTAGAGCAATCACTTCGTTTTTCGTGCACGCGGTCGGGTTTCGCTGTACATTTGCACGGCGGAACCCACAGAGCAGTTCGGCTGTTGAGCCGACTGCGCGCTCTCGAATTATTTTAGTTTGCGATTAATTGCAGAGAGGCAGTCGACTGAGACGGTCGATCCACGCAGCTCTGCTGTTTATATGCGTATTTGATTTACGTATTTGATTTGCGTGTAGGGTTTTGTTATTTTTCGGGTGGGTCGCTGAAAATTGAACAGCGTTGACTGAATTTGTGTTCACATGCATGCATTAATGTTTATTTGTATGCTAGTTAAGTGTACAAGAACCTGTCTCAGTTTGTTATGAAATTTTATTTTTTTACAGGTGTATATATTTAAGACTTTCTTACTTTATTTATTAAAAAGCACTTATGAAATAATTTGAAAATTTTGCCATGTTATTTATATATTTAATTATATCTACGATGGACGATTACAAAACAAATTTCTTTTCTATTAACATATAATTAAGTAATATCAAAACAATCCATGTAAGATAAAGCATTTTTTACAAGCAGCAACAAAAATCTGTAAACACCCAGAAATCTATGAATTCATTTTTGTATGCCCACAAACAGCAACACAAGAAAATGCTATTTCGAAGAAGCTTATTTGCTACACTATCAAGTTTGCCGCTCGAAGAGTTAATAACATTGAAATATGTTATTTTATTAGACTTCTTTTAAGCAATTTCTCAATTGTTAGCTTAGTGCCAACTCACTATAATCAAAATATACAACTATAACAACTAAATTATTAAATTACATATCAACAATAGCTCTTATATTATATTAGGGTATCCAACACTCAACATTCGTCTGTTCATATTCTTATTCAACATGTTCGCTATTTAAGTCTATTAGTGTGCGTGTGTGTGTGTGTATTACCAAAAGAAGCAAAACAGAACTGCCGCACAAAATATAAAATCGACAATTTCAGACTTCTGCTTGAATCTGCTTTATGTAGTCCAACTTGGGAGGGTAGTATAAACTTAATATGAACTTTGTCAAACTTGATAGCAAAACGTGAGATACTTTAATATTATTTATGTTCATATTTTTTATTTATATATCGAAAATAAACTATAAGTATATATATAAAAAGTAAATATTTGAGTTTTAATTGGCTTTTATTCAATATTGGTACAAAGGGTATTTTTACTTCGTGCATTTTGTGTTGAAGCACTGGTTTTGTTATTTTGGAAATGGCAGAGAAGAACAAATTTCGTTTTTTATGCGCTGTGTGCGTGCACATGAATATACATATTCTATGCGTATTCATGTGTGCGCTTTGTTGATCTGCTGGTGGCCGTCAATAGCAAAACCTGACCTTTCTCAACATCTACAATATGATTTTTTACATGTACATATATTTGCATGCTGGTGCAGGACTTTTGGGTGGGCAACTATATTTATTATTAATTATGTTAAATAATATTAAAGATATACATATGAACATATGTTTGTAAATACCTATGATCGCCGCTCATATTGGCTCCCGAATCACATAAATAGTCAATCGGTCAATCGGTTATGTAATCATCAATCATAGATATAATTAAATATATAAATAACATGGCAAAATTTTCAAATTATTTCATAAGTGCTTTTTAATAAATAAAGTAAGAAAGTCTTAAATATATACACCTGTAAAAAAAATAAAATTTCATAACAAACTGAGACAGGTTCTTGTACACTTGACTAGCATACAAATAAACATTAATGCATGCATGTGAACACAAATTCAGTCAACGCTGTTCAATTTTCAGCGACCCACCCGAAAAATAACAAAACCCTACACGCAAATCAAATACGTAAATCAAATACGCATATAAACAGCAGAGCTGCGTGGATCTACCGTCTCAGTCGACTGCCTCTCTGCAATTAATCGCAAACTAAAATAATTCGAGAGCGCGCAGTCGGCTCAACAGCCGAACTGCTCTGTGGGTTCCGCCGTGCAAATGTACAGCGAAACCCGACCGCGTGCACGAAAAACGAAGTGATTGCTCTAGAATATTTTTTACTTGGTGGTTTCATTCTCTTAAGTAGGGATGGCAGAATTTTTGAAAAAATCGATTAATCTATCAAATGATTAATCGCAAGATAACAAAAAATAATTGCAATTAATCGCAATTTGAGCAATTAATCGAGTAATTTCTCGATTAATTTTTGTTTTGTTTTTTCATTATATTTTTTTTTATATTTTACATATATGTATTTATTTATTTATTAACTCATAGGGTACACTAAAATCAATATTTTACAAAAATGAAATGTGATTTTGAAATGAAAAATTTAATTATTTTGAAAAATGAAATACGATTTCTACGTTTAGTACAAAATTTTTTTTATCAGTGATTTAGCCATGACTGCAGGAATAAAAGTTTTCCCAAACGTTTTGTAGTTAAGGCCTATTTACTCTTGACTTAACTTAACTTAACTTAACGTAAGAGTCAGCTGACTCAATCTGCCTTATGGCTGTCAATGCAAGCGTTTACTCTCAACTTAACGTAACTTAACTTAATTCTGAACCTGCAGGTTGCAGATTCTTACGTTAAGTTAAGTTATTTGAACAGTGTTGATTAACATGAAAGTCAAACAGCTGATCAAAAACTGTGATGCAAAACGTTTAACGCTCTTTACAAAATGTTTACAAAATCAAATAATGAAATGGATGAACATAAGCTAATTATTTTAGTAGAAAGTCATGCTTTGTTGTATGATAAAAATTATAACAAATAAAGTACATACACATAATTTACATAAATATATATGAAAATAAACTTACAATAATGTTATTTCAAGTCGCTCTTCTGTACTGATGCGCTGTCGCGGCTTCTTAATTTTGTCTCGCAACAAACTCAATAATAATTGGAACAACTTTTTAGGCATTCGGGTATGAATAAAAAACTGTTCTTCATCCAAATCTCTCATAGCTGAAAAAGTCTTGGTGAAGTACCCACTCGTGTGCCAGTTCCGATTTATTGGACGTACTGCCCAACGCCGCTTCCTTTTTTTCTGCTCTTCCTGCTTTTTAAATAATGCTACGATGTTTAGGTAAACACCAAATGCTATACCAACTTTATCCATTATTAATTTCTTCCAAATAAGCAAACGCGAAAACGGTTGAATGTAGATGTTCTCAATATGTGACAACAGCTGTTTAATTTTTTGTTTAACAGCACTGCTAACATAATTCTACAGCACTGACACACTGATTTCTTACGTTAAGTTAAGTTGAGAGTAAACGCATACATTCCTTAAGTTAAGTTACGTTAAGTTACGTTAAGTTAAGTTAAGTTAAGTCAAGAGTAAATAGGCCTTTAGTCTGTTTCTCTTAAGAGTGGCTGTTGCACCTGCTTTTGAAAACAGTCTCTCCGCGGGTACTGATGTTCCCATTAAATGGCAATACTTGTTGGCAAGAGAGTAAATCTTTGGATACACTGTTTTCATTTCGTCCCAAGCATCAATGACATTGCGCTTTAGTTCCAGATTTTGAGCATTTAGAAAGAAAGCTAATTCATCTTGTGGCATGTCATCATTTTTCTTCCTTCTTTTATGAATTAAAGACTTATGAGTAGCCCAGAGGTCAAAATCTTCTTCTATTGACCCCAATGAGGTCTCGCTACTGGTTTCAATACTGTCTTCAATGTTTTTCATTTCTGTTCGCAAATGCCTCATAACTGCAGCAAGCGCTAAAGGGTCACTGAAATGAATTTTTTTGAATCTGGGGTCTAATAGAGTCGAAGCTGCCGGAAGAAACATATGCTCCGTAGATCCAAACCTACGATCAAACTCATTTAAAATCGTACTTTTTAGTTTAATGGCGGCAGGATGAATAATGATTGTTTTCACCAATTGTTGACGGCCACAATGCACAAGCGGGATTACTTGGCTGAGAGATGCAAACTTTTCACCACTTATTTGGACTGTCATTGCTTCTAATGGCCGTAAAATGTTTAATATTTCAAGAATTGCATTTTTATCTTGCGGTGATATCATTGGCGGAGAGTCATTAAATTCAAAAAGAATAGAACTTATATATGACACAAGTTTTATAAAGCGTTCGAGCATAAAATATGTTGAGTTCCACCTTGTTTTTACATCAAGAATACATTTCAGCATTTTGCCCTCGCTCACTCCTACTCTTAAGGCCTGTAAGCAAAAGCCTGTACAGCTCCCGTACTGTAAAAACTTCATATAAAAACAAGTGGAAACGTTGCAGTCGGACGCAACCGACTGCGGCATACTCGATACCAGTATTAAAACCGGTAAAAAGTGGCCTGATTGCAAAGGGGTACGGATGCGGCAGGGGTGTACGCTGCCTTAAAGATTCTCCGATGCAGATGGGGATGCCACCAGCTATCTTCCTTCCAAATTTGGTGACTCTAGCTCAAAGTTTGTTAAAGGTGGGGAAAGGGAGGGGGTCTGGGGGCGGTATGGGTAGTTGTGGCATCAAAATTGTTGTTGAAAATCTTTGTGAAATGTCAATTGCTATCTTCATACCATATTTGGTGACTCTAGCTCGAAATTTGTAATAAGTGGGGAAAGGGGGGCTGGGGGCGGTATGGGTGGGCGAGGCATCCAAATTTTTGTTGAAGATCTATGTGGAATGTCAATTGCTATCTACATACCAAATTTGGTGACTCTAGCTCGAAGTTTGTAAAAAGTGGGGAAAGGGGGCTGGGGGCGGTATGGTGGGGCGTGGCATCCAAATTTTTGATGCAGATCTTTGTGAAATGTCAATTGCTATCTTCATACCAAATTTGGTGACTCTAGCTCGAAATTTGTGAAAAGTGTGGGAAGGGGGCGAAATGGAGGGCGTGGCTCCAAAACTTTGATGCAGTTTTTGGGGGTCGTTACCAGCTATCTTTCCACCAAATTTGGAGGCTCTAGCTCCACAACTCTGGAAGATACACGCATTCCCGTTTTTGACGAAGCGTTGGGGTGGATGGGGGCGGCTAGGGCAGTATCGGTGGGCGTGGCATCCAAACTTTTGATGCAGTTTTTTGGGGGTCATCATCACCTATCTTGGCACCAAATTTGGTGGCTATAGTTTAAAAACTGTGGAAGACATAGGCTTTTCTGATTTCAAAATGTGGGGGGGGCTGGGGGCGGAATGGGTGGGCTTGGCTCCAAAATTTTTGCTGCAGATCTATGTGGGATGACAATTGCTATCTTCATACTAAATTTGGTGACTCTAGCTTGAAGTTTGTAAAAAGTGGGGAAAGGTTGGTGGAATGGGTGGGCGTGGCTCCAAAACTTTTATGCAGAATTTTGGGGGTCGTTGCCAGCTATCTTCCTACCAAATTTGGTAGCTCTAGCTCCACAACTCTGGAATAAACACGCATTCTCGTTTTTGACGAAGCGTTGTGGCAGCTGGGGCCAGCTTGGGCGGTATTGGTTGGCGTGGCATCCAAACTTTGGTACCTATCTTGGCACCAAATTTGGTGGCTATAGCTCAAAAACTGTGGGAGATATAGGCTTTTTTGAGGATGTGCGAAATATGTGGATTTATCGGTTTTGAGTTATCGAATTTATCGATTTGCCAGCCCCCCAGTTATCGTAGAACCCCCATCTTGACACTTTAATTTACTATCCCATAGATAAAGAGAATTGGAAAGTTTCAAGTCTCTAGCTTGAAGGGTGTGGAAAAAACTTGCAACCATACGGACGGACAGACGGACAGACACCATGACGGACATTGCACAAAACCAATATACTCTTTACCTTCGGTATCGAGTATAAAAATGGTCTCGTACAGCTTCAGTACAATACTTACATTTGAGGTCTGCAGTTCTGTTAGCCACTGCTGGTACGGTAGTGTTGAACAATGAAAATGTTAAAATGTTATGTTAAAATGCTACGGGCAGTAAATAGCTTTCAGCAACTATTAACGGTTGTAAAAAATGCAACAACATGTCGGGCAAGAGCCGGCTTATACATTTTTCGGATAATATTAACAAAGTTGACCTAATTCAGGCTCCAATAGAGCCATACTTATTGTTTTGGAAGTCAATGCTGCGCAAGAAGTAATGAATAAAAATATATTAATTAATTAATAAGATACAATTTAAGTAACATATAAACTGGATTGTACTGCCACTGATCTATTACAGGGTATAGATCATTAAGGTGAATTTGCCTTGAGTCTTTTGAGTGGTTTCAGTTATGTTTAGCATAATCTTTGGTAATCTCAGCTTTGCCCATCAAATATGGGTTCACTAAAATGCAACCGCCATAAGCAGGGCGTTAGCTGTACTCAAACACAAAAGTAGCGCGCGAATCATTATTTTAAAATAAAGTGTACAAAACACAGTTGCATTTCCGATTTATTTACAAAAAACAATTAGCCTACCGCTACAATATGTGAATTTTTCAACACTTGTCGTTACAGTCGTAAAACTCATGTGTACGGTACGAGAGCTGTACGGGGCTCATGCGTACAGGCCTTTATTAAAGAAGTCCGCTAAGTTAGTCTGTAAGTGTGTGTGTGTGTGTGTATTCACAACAGAAGCAAAACAGAATTGCTTTAGACGAATGATAAATGATTGATACTCTTAGAATGTTGGAAGATGATATGTTATTAAACTGTTATTAGTTATTTCTCAATTGTGTGCTAACGTCAACCCTTGCTAATCAAAATAATCAAAATATGCAATTATTGCAAATATATTCTATAACTACATATGGGCAATTCTCTAATGTCGAATGCGACATTGCGTACAGCATTCAAAATGAAAAAAAAAACATGTGCCAAGAATTTATTTTATTTTTACAAAATATGAAACTTATAGCTCTTGGTTAGCACTATAAATGGTGCTTCACTTTATGTTACTTGTTCTTATATTCCTCCTCATTCTGATATTAACATTTACTCATCCCATCTGAGTACCCTGCAACTTGTTTCGACAGATATGGATAATCTGATAGTGGTTGGTGATTTTAATCTGCCACATGTTGTATGGTCTGCAAATGACACATCTTCGGCAGCATTACCAGTCACTTCTGATGATTTTATCGATGGCCTACTACCTATCGCAATTTAACAGGGTGCACAACTGTAGTGATAGAATGTTGGACTTGATATTCGTTTCGGACTCAGATTGCTGTAATACTAGTAGAATACCTCCTCTAGTGCTTCCGGAAGATACCTACCATCCAACCTTAGAACTATCCTTTGAAATTCTTAGCCTTAGTCCACCATCTAAAATTTCTTCAAAAACCCGTTGTTTTCGTAAAACTAATTTTACTAAATTAAATTATCTTCTTCAACATACTAATTGGTCTCGCCTTTATTCTTGTAGTGATATAGAAACTGCCATTGCCATATTTTATAGGACCTTGAATTCGCTTTTGGATATTTGTGTTCCCCTCACTTGTTCTTAAGTGATAATAAACCACCATGGTTTACGAGGGAACTATCGAAATTGAAAAACGTGAAGACAAGATCATATAAAAAATTTAAAAAATCGGGAACTATTTTAGATTTATCTTCTTATTTAGTAGCAAAATCTAGTTTTCTTTCTGTTAACACATCTTGTTATAATAACTATCTTAATCGTTGTAGACTAAAGTTTTCACGTGACCCTAAACAGTTTTATAAATTTGTTAACTCTAAACGTAAGTCTTCTTGCTTGCCTTCCTCAGTATACCTTGATAATACAAAAGCAAGTTCTGATCAGGCAGTAGCCGATCTATTTGCTGAGTATTTTCATTCAGTATACTCATCGAATTTATATAGTAATAGTAATTCCTATCCTTTTCAAGTTCAAACGTCAAATTGCATATATGTCCCAGTAATTACTGAGTCTACGTTCCTGAGTGAATTTAACTCTATAAAACCTGGCTACTTGCCTGGTCCTGATGGAGTGCCAGGTTGTATTCTTAGAAACTGCGCGGATTCTCTTTGTAAGCCCTTAAATAAATTATTTAACTTGTCTGTTGACTCAACTGTGTTTCCTGATGTATGGAAGGAATCCTTTATAATTCCACTCCATAAAAATTCTTCAAAGTCAAACGTTAAAAATTATAGGGGTATATCCAAGTTGTCTGCCATTCCAAAAGTCTTTGAAAAAATTATTTGTTCTCAACTGCAACACGGATGTAGTTCAATTATATCGCCTTATCAACACGGTTTTGTTAGGCGTAGATCAACTACCACTAACCTTCTTGAATTCACTTCGCTTGTTATTAAAGGGTTTCAGGAAAAAATGCAAACTTACGTTGTTTACACCGATTTTAGTAAGGCATTTGACTCTGTTAGTCATTCTCTGTTGCTTCAAAAATTGAATATTATTGGATTTCCATCAAAACTTTTATTGTGGCTTTCGGAGTACTTGTGTGGCCGAACACAAAAAGTTGTTTTTAAGTCGTCTGTATCTAAACCTATTTTAGTTACCTCTGGTGTTCCCCAAGGTAGTCACCTTGGACCTTTGCTATTTAATTTGTTTATTAAAGATCTTCCAGCTGTTATTACTAGCTCTTTTGTATATATTTTTGCTGATGAAGTAAAACTATGTTTCACCTACAATGATGCTTCTCTGTGCAACTTACTACAGTCGGATTGGTGTGCGCTGTCGGCCTGGTGTCATTTTAACTTACTCAATTTAAACTGTTCAAAATGTAAAGTCATGTCTTTTTGTAGAAGTACCCCTCATACTGCTCACTACTTGCTTGATGCTTCACCACTTGACCGCTTGTTTGAAATTAAAGATTTAGGCATTATTCTTGATCCTAAGCTAAAGTTTGACTCTCATATTTCGTCTATGGTTAATAAGGCCATTAATGTCTTTGGCTTCATCAAGCGGTGGTCGAAAGAGTTTAACGATCCCTACACCACTAAAACGCTTTATACATCCCTAGTACGTCCCATCCTGGAGTATGGATCTTGTGTGTGGTCCCCACAATACTCGATTCACCAGGATAGAATTGAATCTGTGCAGAAGAAATTTCTGCTATTTGCCCTTAGAAGTTTTAACTGGGTTCTTGGAGTAGACTTACCCCCATATTCAAGTAGACTCCTTTTAATAAATCTTCCGTCCCTGTTAAACCGTAGAACGATGCATGGAGTATTATTTATTACTAACTTACTTAATGGTGAAATCGACTCATCAGTTCTTTTGAGTCGAATTAAATTTAATGTCCCAATTAGATCTTCACGTAACTTTTTACTCCTTAGCCTTGATCGTTGCTTGAGCAACTATTTAATTCATGAACCATTTCGGGTTAAATGTTCTGACTATAACAAACTTTATTCTCTTGTCTCCTTGGAGGCCTCAACTCCAGTACTAAAAAGATCGATCCTTTTTGCTTTATCTAATCGTAACCACTAACTACTAATCTAACGCTGGTCTGATTGGGGTTTTCTGGGCTTTCCCCAATCCACGCAACAAATGTTGGACCACTAATTTTATTGTTGAACTTCCCAGAGCTTTAACGTTAACTTTATAAATTTTTTACCTAAATTTACTTTCAGATTTATATATAATTTTATTTAACTTAATTTTAATTTCAAATTTAAATTTTTATTTTAATTTTAATTAATTTGGATTTTATGTCAGCTGATCTTAGTTGACAATAAACAAATAAACAAACAAATATCGATTTTGGAAATTTCTTTTTTTTCACGATAATCACAAAAATGTTAGGCATTCGCACGTGACACAGACCGAAGTAACTTTTTGGAAGACCAGTTCAAGCACTGATTTCAGCGAAACGCGATGGAAGATTTTAATGAAATTAAATTTAAAGTGTTATGTATTGATTGCTCGTAATAATGTATTTGGTTTGACTTAAAAATATTTAGTATATTTTTTTAAGTTGAATTTTAATCACTGTCGCACGTGACATGTTGCACGCGACAGTTTCTTCCACCATACTTTTTATGTTGTACTTTTACTTTTTAAGTAAACAAGAAGAGCATAAAATGTATTTAAATTAGTATTTAATATATCTACTATATAAAAATAAGTCGGGTTTTCCTCCATGATTGTCTAACTCCAGAACGCACGAACCGATTTCAATGTAATTTTCATAGGTGATTGGGGTCTGTGTGGAGGGGGCACATCAGTAATTTAATGTGTGTATTATTGATTTTTATCACTGTTTTGCCGCAAGATTGGCATTCCTGCTTTTTAACAGAAACAGTAGGCGGATGTTTTTAAAAATCATTCTCATCGCATGTTTTTGCCTTTTATTCATTCTCATCTTGAATCGTGTAGGATTCAGAGCTACATATTTAAAATTTGTTCTATTTTTTTGTTTGATTTAGTTTTTTGATTTGCGAGTTTTTTTTTCTTTCTTCTGGAAGCTTTTTAAATTGTTGATGCAAAGCAAGCTCATTGATAGTCCAATATGCCTAGAGGACGACGTTCGAGCATCGGCCGCCGCACACGACATGCAAGCCAGCAACAAGTGTATTCACAGAACTTAAGCGAAGAAAGACAAAATATAATAAGAGAAAATGACCGATTGAGGAAACGCGTGAGCACACGAAGATCATTGGCATCATACAATCGCTTGGCATTCCAATATGATCCCACTGCGAACTACAGTGATGATGAAAATTTAAATATTGGACCAATGACGGCCAGATGCCGATATTGCAATGCGTTAAAGTTCAAAAGAGAAACGGCTGGATTGTGCTGTGCAAGTGGAAAAGTCAAACTGGATCCATTACTTACACCACCACAGCCACTGAAACCATCGTTCGATGGAAGTGATCCCGATTCCAGCCATTTTCTTTAACATCCTTGAATACAATAACTGCTTTCGCATGACTTCCTTTGGAGCTAATATCATTCGAGAAGGCGGCTTCATGCCGACTTGCAAGGTAAAAGATACAACACACATAACCAATCACTCACACCAACACAATGAATTGCAACACAACAACTACATATACACCACACACTACACCATCACACGATCAGAAGTTACCCCGTATTCTTCAACAAATGATTGTTTGCAATTACAGATACAAGGACAAATATATCATTTGCATGGTTCAATGGTGCCAACACCAAATGAACCGCATCAATTTCTTCAAATATATTTCATTTCGTCAATGGTGGATCAGCTTAATGTGCGGTGCAATATACAGGGAACACAACAGTTAAAGAGACGAATTATTGAACAGTTGCAAGCATTTTTTCACGCAAATAATGCTGTGGTTATTATGTTCAAAACAGCATTGGAACGAATGCCATCGGATACGCACAAATTTGTCATAAGAGCGGATTGTACCCCAACAGGTGAACATGTGCGAAGATTCAATGCACCCACCGTTAATGATGTTGCTGCAATTATTGTTGGCGATCCAACTAAATCGCGAGACATTGTCGTTCAGCGAAGAAGCAATATCATGCATCGTGTAAACGAGACACATCGTTTGTACGATGCGTTACGATATCCAATCATTTATTGGCAAGGGCAAGACGGATACGACATCACGTTGAAGATGGTCGATCCAATTACAGGCGTATCAACGAATAAAAATCTAAGCGCAATGAATTACTATGCGTATCGTTTGATGATTCGTACACATGAGGAGAATGTCATTCTGATGTGCCGTCGGCTATTCCAGCAATTCACTGTCGACATGTATGTCAAAGTCGAGACCGAACGTTTAGCGTTCATCCAATTCAATCAGGCAAAGCTACGATCTGAGGACTATATACACTTGCGTGATGCTATTCATTCAGATGGTGATGTTCAGAATATTGGACGTCTGACGATTCTCCCATCATCTTATATCGGAAGCCCACGCCACATGCACGAATACGCTCAAGACGCTATGACATACGTGCGAAATTATGGAACACCGGATTTATTTATTACGTTCACATGCAATCCGAAGTGGACGGAAATTGAACGTGAGCTGGAACCGGGCCAAAAACTGCAAGATCGCCATGACATAATCGCTAGAGTATTTCAGCAAAAACTCAAGGTTATGATGGATTTGCTTAATAAGTATCGAATATTTGGTGACACACGTTGTTATTTGTAGTCGATGGAATGGCAGAAGCGTGGACTAACGCATGCTCATATTCTTATTTGGTTGCTGAACAAATTACATTCAAATGAAGTGGATGACATCATATCAGCTGAAATTCCTGATCCAGTCACTGATCCCCATCTACACGACATTGTGACGACACAGATGGTGCATGTACCGTGCGGTGCATTAAATCCATTATCGCCTTGCATGGTTGATGGAAAATGCACAAAACGATATCCGCGACCGTTAGTTGCTGAAACTGTCACAGGGAACGATGGATATCCAGTTTATCGTCGGCGTTCAAAAGAAGATAATGGTCGAACCATCAAAGTTAAAGTTCAAAATCGAGAGATTGAGATCGGAAATGAATTGATTGTACCATATTGCCCGCTGCTATCACGAATTTTCAAAACACATGCAAACGTTGAGAGTTGTCATTCAGCCAAATCGATCAAATATTTGTGCAAGTACGTCACAAAAGGCAGCGACATGGCTGTGTTTGGTATTGCGTCGGAAAATACGAATGACGAAGTCAGCAACTTCCAAATGGGCAGATACGTCAGTACTAATGAAGCACTGTGGCGATTAATGTCATTTCAAATTCATGAAAGATATCCCACAGTTACACATTTAGCAGTGCATTTAGAAAATGGCCAAAGAGTTTACTTCACTGAGGCTAATGCGGCACAACGAGCTGAGAGACCACCATCGACAACATTGACTAGCTTCTTTGCAATGTGTGAAGCAGATCCATTCGCAGCGACGCTGATGTACGTTGAAATGCCCAAGTATTACACTTGGAATCAATCAACAAATAAATTCCAACGTCGCAAACAAGGAACCCGAGTTCCAGATTGGCCACAGGTGTTTTCCACTGATGCACTAGGTCGCATGTATACTGTTCATCCTAGAAATGATGAATGTTTTTATTTGCGACTTCTGTTGGTAAATGTACGTGGACCAAAATCATTTGCGCTTTTGAAAACTGTGAATGGCAACCAATGCCAAACATATCGAGAAGCATGTCAACTATTGGGTTTGCTGGAGAACGATTCTCATTGGTATTTAACACTTGCGGATTCAGTTGTTTCATCAAATGCGTACCAAATACGAACGCTGTTCGCAATTATCATGACTACATGTTTTCCTTCACAACCAATTCAGTTATGGAACAAATACAAAGACGACATATGTGAAGATATCTTGCATCGCTTGCGCATTCAAACGAATAATCCTGACATCCAAATAACCGATGAAATCTACAATGAAGGATTGATTCTGATTGAGGATCAATGCTTGACTATTGCAAACAAGCTACTGATTGAAGTAGGAATGATTGCGCCAAATCGATCGATGCACGATGCATTCAACCAAGAACTAAATCGAGAGCTGCAATACAATGTTGATACATTGCAGGAATTCGTTCGAAATAATATGCCGTTGCTGAATGAACAGCAAAAACAAGTATACGAAACATTAATGCAAGCGGTGGTCAATAATACTGGTGGTCTATTCTTCCTGGACGCACCTGGAGGAACAGGGAAAACATTTGTCATTTCATTGATTTTGGCCACTATTCGATCAAGATGTGACATAGCTTTGGCGTTAGCATCATCTGGAATTGCGGTGACTCTTCTAGATGGTGGTCGTACTGCACATTCTGCGCTTAAGTTGCCACTCAATTTAAACACAATTGATACTCCAACATGCAATATTTCCCGCTCCAGTGCAATGGGAAAATTGTTGATGCAATGCAAGCTCATTGTTTGGGATGAGTGCACAATGGCACATAAGAAATCACTTGAAGCACTTAACTTAACACTGAAGGATCTTCGGCGAAATAACAACATCTTTGGCGGCTTGATGATTTCAGGCAGACGATTTCAGGCAGACGTTGCCATTAATTCCCCGTGGAACGCCTGCAGATGAATTGAATGCTTGCCTGAAGGCATCACCTTTATGGAATAACGTAAAAACATTATCGCTAACCAAAAATATGAGAGTTCAACTTCAAAATGGTCAAAGTGCTGCACAATTTTCCAACCAATTGTAAGCTGTTGGAAATGGAAAAGTCCGAGTTGATGCGACATCTGGATTAATTACTCTTACCAACGACCTTTGCCGATTTGTAGACTCTCAATTAGCTCTTATTGAAAATGTTTTCCCAAACATTAGTGAGAATTCTCAGAATTATGCTTGGTTAAGTCAACGAGCAATTCTTGCCGCAAAGAATAATGATGTACACGCACTGAATTTCACCATTCAATCAAAAATTGCTGGCGATTTGGTGACATACAAATCTGTTGATTCCATATAAAATCCCGATGATGTAGTAAATTATCCAACGGAGTTTTTGAACTCTCTGGAGTTACCAGGATTTCCACCACATAACTTGCAACTCAAAGTTGGAAAAGTTATTATGATATTGCGTAATTTGAATCCACCGCGACTTTGCAACGGTACTCGACTTTCGGTAAAAAGACTTATGCCGAATTTGATTTAGGCAACCATTATTAACGGAAAGTACGCAGGTGAAAATGTATGTATTCCTCGAATACCAATGATTCCGACTGATCTTCCGTTTGACTTCAAACGATTGTAATTTCCAGTTCGCCTTGCTTTCGCAATGACAGTTAACAAGTCGCAAGGCCAATCGCTTAGTGTTTGCGGGATTAATTTAGAAAATTATTGTTTTTCACATGGGCAGTTACACGTTGCGTGTTCACGAGTTGGGAAACCATCCGCTTTGTTTGTGTTAGCGTCAGACCAAAAAACAAAAAATGTGGTTTACCAAAGAGCACTTCAATGAAACGGATAGTTTGCGGAATGAAATAAAATTTATCCTTTTCAAATATAAAACAAAAACAAAATTTTACTTCATCTTTTAATCACCAAACAAAAAGTTACATAAAACGAAGCCATCTGGTGGCGAAACGGAGTTCGCCGGGTTTGCTAGTTTAATATATTTTTTATTTTTAACATTAATTTCAAACTTAACAAAATATCTTCAATAAATTTAAACAAATGTATTCATCATATATGAGAAACTTAACTACCTAACTTAAGTGCTACAATTAAAGTCAAAAACAATTAAATGAATATGCTGTTCTAGCACATTCCGTATGTTGGCCATTGCAACCAAACCAATGCATCTGGCTTATACCAGGTATGCTTTGCACATCCTTCCATTTTTCATCTAACTTATAACATAATGACAAACTTTCAATTTGTGGGGATGACATAAAATAAATTGTTACTCCATTAATGTTGTTCTCTGCACATTGATAAAAAGAATAAGCATCAACACATTGTTTTTTGATTTTGTTATTTGCCACACTTTTCTTTTAATTACGGCTCCAACTCCGTCAACAACTCCTTTTCCGTGAGAGCTGGCAAAAAAATTCCATTCAATATTTTCACATACGATTTGATTCAAAATATCGGTCAAGCTGGTCAAAATGTATTTATTTTTAAACTGTGCGCAGCTGCCATCAGAAAATATAAATATTTTTGAAAAACTTCCATACATTTTTTTAATTTCAACAATGAGGTTTAACACGAAAATATAGACGACATGTTTATTATGCGTGAGTTTATCACTAATAATTGCAAACGACTGTGAAGCACCAGACACCAAGCTACACAAGTAAAAATTGTTACCTGATGGTAGCTGAAATGAGCACTTTATATCTCGTTTTGGTGTGTCAACCGATAATTCTCCGCAAAATCAATTTGAAGAAGGAGCTCAGATGGCTTCAAGTTCCCTTTTGTTTCTTCAAAATATTTTTGCTGGGTTCCTTTTACATAAAAGTGGGTCTTAAACGTTGATAGCTTAGCTTCTTTATAAATTAGTTAATCAGATACAGTTGAAGTTGCATTTGAGAGGACTATGTGGTTTTCAATTTAACGCCATTGTTGCCAGTTTACTTCATCTTCCATATTAACCAAATATGCAAGAGGAATTAATTCATCTTTTAGTCCTTTTACACATTTCTTACAATTGCTTGTCATGCAATTTTCATTTTGAATATCCCAGCAAACTGCTTTAAGAAATGTCTCAAAATCGTCGGGAATAAATGGTATAATTTTCGAGCAACTTTGCAATAGAAAGCCGAAATTTGCATGATACATGCAAACACACATATTTTGCGGCATTTTATTTGCCAGCTGGACATGGCGAGGTCAGAATTTAAAAAAGGTTGATAAGCCTACCTTTTCACTTGGAAAATAATTCTTAAACGACTCATAGGTTTCGGACACCGTCATTAACATGAAGCGCTGCCACTAATTTGCCCTCAACTATAAGGGTCTATTTCTTTCCTGCAGCTTGCACACTTACATCATCATTTTGATAAAAATATGTGATGGCATTAACTAAGCGATCTGATATTGTTCTGCTAGATTGGCTTACATTTTCATTTTCTTCAATCGTGTTATATTTCTATACTCGATACCGAAGGTATCTGTCCGTCCTTATGGTTGCAAGTTTTTTCCACACCCTTCAAGCTAGAGACTTGAAACTTTTAAATTCTCTTTATCTATGGGATAGTAAATTAAAGTTTCAAGATGGGGGTTCTACGAAAACTGGGGGGCTGGAAAATCGATAAATTCGATAACTTAAAACCGAAAAATCCACATATTTCGCACATCCTTACAGCTAGAACTACCAAATTTGGTAAGAAGATAGCTACTAGCAACCCCCAAAAAACTGCTTCAAAAATTTAGGAGTCACGCCCCCCCCATTCCGCCCCCAGCCCCCCCGCATCTTAAAGTCAAAAAAGCCTATATCTCCCACAGTTTATGAGCTTTAGCCACCAAATTTGGTGCCAAGATAGGTGATGATGACCCCCTATAAACTGCACCAAAAGTTTGCCCTAGCCGCCCCCATCCGCCCCAGCGCTAGAGCCACCAAATTTGGTGGGAAGATAAATGGAAACGACCCCCAAAAAACTGCATCAAAGTTTTGGAGCCACGCCCACCCATTCCACCCCCAGCCCCCCCGCATTTTAAAGTCAAAAAAGCCTATATCTCCCACAGTTTTTGAGCTATAGCCATCAAATTTGGTGCCAAGATAGGTGATGATGAACCCCTATAAACTGCACCAAAAGTTTGCCCTAGCCGCCCCCATCCGCCCCAGCGCTAGAGCCGCCAAATTTGGTGGGAAGAAAGCTGGTAACGACTCCCCAAAAACTGCATCAAAAGTTTGGATGCCACGCCCACCGATACTGCCCTAGCCGCCCCCATCCACCCCAACGCTTCGTCAAAAACGGGAATGCGTGTATCTTCCAGAGTTGTGGAGCTAGAGCCTCCAAATTTGGTGGGAAGATAGCTGTTAACGACCCCCAAAAAACTGCTTCAAAATGTTTGGAGCCACGGCCCCCATTCCGCCCCCAGCCCCCCGCATTTTGAAGTCAGAAATCGCTAAATCTCCCACAGTTTTTGAGCTAGAGCCACCAAATTTGGTGCCAAAATAGGTGATAAAGACCCCCCCAAAAACTGCACCAAAAGTTTGGATGCCACGCCCACCGATACTGCCCTAGCCGCCCCCATCCACCCCAACGCTTCGTCAAAAACGGGAATGCGTGTATCTTCCAGAGTTGTGGAGCTAGAGCCACAAAATTTGGAAAAAAGATAGCTGGCAACGACCCCCAAAAATCTGCATCAAAGTTTTGGAGCCACGCCCACCCATTTCACTCCCCTTTCCCCACCTTTTACAAACCTTTGGCTAGAGTCACCAAATTTGGTATGAACATAGCGATTGACATTCCACAAAGATCTTCAGCAAAAATTTGGATGCCACGCCCACCCATACCGCCCCCCGCCCCCTATCCCCATTTGTTACAATTTTCGAGCTAGAGTCACCAAATTTGGTATGAATATAGCAATTGACATTCCACAAAGATCTGCAGCAAAAATTTGGATGCCACGCCCACCCATACCGCCTCCAGCCCCCCCTTTCCCAACTTTTTACAAATTTCGAGCTAGAGTCACCAAATTTGGTATGAATATAGCAATTGACATTCCACAAAGATCTGCATCAAAATTTGGATGCCACGCCCAACCATACCGCCCCAGCCCCCCTTTCCCCATTTTTTACAAAGCTCGAGCTAGAGTCACCAAATTTGGTATGAAGATACCAATTGACATTCCACAAAGATCTGCATCACAAATTTGGATCCCACAACTACCCATAGACGAAATATGAAAGTCTAACTTTAATTTAGGATCAAGAATAATACCTAAATCTTTAATTTCAAACACGTGGTCAAGTGGTGAATCATCAAGCAAGAAGTGAGCAGTATAAGGGGTACTTCTACAAAAAGACATGACCTTACATTTAGAACAATTTAAATTGAGTAAGTTAAAACGACACCAGGCCGACAATGCACCCCAATCCGACTGTAGTAAATTACTCAGGGAAGCATCATTATAGGTGAAACATAGCTTCACATCATCAGCAAACATATATACAAAAGAGCTAGTAATAACAGCTGGAAGATCTTTAATAAACAATTTAAATAGCAAAGGTCCAAGATGACTCCCCTGGGGAACACCAGAGGTAACTAAAATAGGTTTAGATACCGACGATTTAAAAACTACTTTTTGTGTTCGACCACACAAGTACTCCGAAAGCCACAATAAGAGTTTTGATGGAAATCCAATAATATTTAATTTTTGATGCAACAGGGAATGACTAACAGAATCAAATGCCTTACTAAAATCGGTGTAAACAACGTCAGTTTGCATTTTTTCCTGAAACCCTTTGATAACAAGCGAAGTGAATTCAAGAAGGTTAGTGGTAGTAGATCTTCGCCTAACAAAACCGTGTTGATAATTGAACTACATGTGTGTTGCAATTGAGAACATATAATTTTCTCAAAGGCTTTAGGAATGGCGGACAACTTGGATATGCCCCTTTAATTTTTAACGTTAGTCTTAGAAGAATTTTTATGAAGTGGAATGATAAAAGATTCCTTCCATAAAGCAGGAAACACCGTTGAGTCAACCGACAAGTTAAATAATTTAAGTAAGGGTTTACAAAGTGAATCCGCACAGTATCTAAGGACAAGGCAGATAGTCTGGTTTGATAGAGTTAAGGTCGGTCGCTTAGAAGCGTACATTCAGTTATAACTGGGATATATATGCAATTTGACGATTGAACTTGAAAAGGATAGGAATTACTGCAACTATGTAAGTTCGTTGAATATACTGATTGAAAATACTCAGCAAATAGATCGGCTACTGCCTGATCAGAACTTGCTTTTGTATTATCAAGGTATACTGAAGACGGCAAGCAAGAAAACTTCCGTTTAGAGTTAACAAATTTATAAAACTGTTTAGGGTCACGTGAAAAGTTTAGTCTACAACGATTAAGATAATTATTATAACAAGATGTGTTAACAGAAAGAAAACTAGATTTTGCTACTAAATAAGAATATTAATCTAAAGTAGTTCCCGATTTTTTAAATTTTTTATATGATCTTGTCTTCGCGTTTTTCAATTTCGATAGCTCCCTCGTAAACCAAGGTAGTTTATTATCACTTGAAGAACGAGTGAGGGGAACACAAATATCCAAAAGCGAATTCAAGGTCCTATAAAATATGGCAATGGCAGTTTCTATATCACTACAAGAATAAAGGTGAGACCAATTAGTATGTTAAAGAAGATAATTTAATTTAGTAAAGTTAGTTTTACGAAAGCAACGGGCTTTTAAAGTATTATTAGATACTGAGCTAGGGTTAAGAATTTCGATGGATAGTTCTAAGGTTGGAAGCACTAGAGCTGGTATTCTACAAGCATTTCTGCAATCTGAGTCTGAAACAAATATTAAGTCCAACATTCTACCACTACAGTTAGGCACCCTGTTAACTTGCGATAGGCCTAACTCCAGTAGGCCATCGATAAAATCATCAGAAGTGACTGATAATACCGCCGAAGATGTGTCATTCACAGACCATACAACATGTGGCAGATTAAAACAAGTGGAAACGTTGCAGTCGGACGCAACCGACTGCGGCATACTCGATACCAGAATTAAAACCGGTAAAAAGAGGCCTGATTGCAAAGGGGTACGGATGCGGCAGGGGTTTACGCTGCCTTAAAGATTCTCCGATGCAGATGGGGATGCCACCGGCTATCTTCATACCAAATTTGGTGACTCTAGCTCAAAATTTGTAAAAGGTGGGGAAAGGGGGGGCTTGGGGCGGTATGGGTAGTTGAGGCATCAAAATTTTTGTTGCAGATCTTTGTGGAATGTCAATTGCTATCTTCATACCAAATTTGGTGACTCTAGCTCGAAGTTTGTAAAAGATGGGGAAAGAGGGGCTGGGGGCGGTAAGGGTGGGCGTGGCATCGAAATTTTTGATGAAGATCTTTGTAAAATGTCAATTGCTATCTTCATACCAAATTTGGTGACTGTAGCTCGAAATTTGTAAAAAAAGGGGAAAGGGGGGCTGGGGGCGGTATGGGTGGGCGTGGAATCCAAATTTTTGATGCAGATCTTTCTGAAATGTCAATTGCTATCTTCACACCAAATTTGGTGACTCTAGCTCGAAAATTGTAAAAATTGGGGAAAGGGGGGCGAAATGGAGGGCGTGGCTCCAAAACTTTGATGCAGTTCTTTGGGGGTCGTTGCCAGCTATCTTCTTAACAAATTTGGTGGCTCTTGCTCCACAACTCTGGAAGATACACGCATTCCCGTTTTTGACGAAGCGTTGGGGTGGATGGGGGCGGCTAGGGCAGTTTTGGTGGGCGTGGCATCCAAACTTTTGATGCAGTTTTTAGGGGGTCATCATCACCTATCTTGGCACCAAATTTGGTGGCTCTAGCTCAAAAACTTTGGGAGATATAGCCATTTCTGATTTCAAAATGCGGGGAGGCTGGGGGCGGAATGAGTGGGCGTGGCTCCAAAACTTTGATGCAGATTTTTGGGGATCATTACCAGCTATCTTCCTACCAAATTTGGTGGCTCTAGCTCCACAACTATGGAAGATATACGCATTCCCGTTTTTGACGAAGCGTTGGGGCTGATGGGGGCGGCTAGGGCAGTATTGGTGGGCGTGGCATCCAAACTTTTGATGCAGTTTTTGGGGGTCATCAAAGCCTATCTTGGCACCAAATTTGGTGGCTATAGCTCAAAAACTGTGGGAGATATAGGCTTTTTTGACTTTAAAATTCGGGGGGGCTGGGGGCGGAACGGGTGGGCGTGGCTCCAAAATTTTTGATGCAGTTTTTTGGGGGTTGCTAGTAGCTATCTTCTTACCAAATTTGGTAGTTCTAGCTGTAAGGATGTGCGAAATATGTGGTTTTATCGGTTTTGAGTTATCGAATTTATCGATTTGCCAGCCCCCCAGTTGTCGTAGAACCCCCATCTTGACACTTTAATTTACTATCCCATAGATAAAGAGAATTGGAAAGTTTCAAGTCTCTAGCTTGAAGGGTGTGGAAAAAAGTTGCGTTCATACAGACGGACAGACGGACAGACACCATGACGGACATTGCACAAACTCAATATACTTTTTACCTTCGGTATCGAGTATAATCACCAACCACTATCAGATTATCCATATCTGTCAACAATGACGAAACAAGTTGCAGGGTACTCAGATGGGATGAGTAAATGTTAGTATCAGAATGAGGAGGAATATAAGAACAAGTAACATAAAGTGAACGGCCGTTTAGTAATATTTTAACACATAAAAACTCTAAGTCCGGAAGATCATGAGAATGAAACTGTTCAGAGGAAAAACAAGAGTCAACAGCAACTAGAACACCACCCCCCTTCGGGAGGCACGATCGCATCTGTACATGTTATATTTTGAAGAAAAAACGGAATAATCAGAAATATCGGGTTTTAACCAGGTTTCCGTGAGTGCAACTATATGTGAATCAAATGATAAGCTGTTAACATATAATTTAGAAAGTTTAGTGTTAAGGCCTCTAACGTTTTGATAGGCCAAACTAAGTAGTTTTGTTAGGTTTTTGCCACCGAGGTGGAGGCAACTGGGTGGCTAACAGGCGGTGCACTACTAATCCTAATACCTTTATTATTATTAATTCGCCTATTCTCATACTCCTTTACAACAAGCTGAAGCGGCCAGAACTTTTCCGAACAATTTGTCGAAAAAAGTTCAGGCGGCACGCTCAACTTGAAAGAAGATATACTTCGGGCGTGTTTAAATTTAAACTTCTCAAAAATAATAAGAGGAGAATCAATTTTACTTTTAACATAAGCTGAAACATCATCCGATGAAGTATCGGATGCCAGGCTGGACACAAATACAAATTTATTAAGTGGCACAACAACAACAGGCTTGGGAGCCCCGACTGTACCTACAGTAGGATTACTAGGCACACAAGCTGTTGAATCGGAGGGCACTAGTAAAGGATTGTTGGCTGGTAGAGAGTGAACGGTGGTTAAGTTAATACTAGGATTTCTAGCTGGCGAGTTAAAAACCATTAATGGGCCAGCAATAGGACCCGTTGTGGGATTATTGCTTGGCACCAGTAGTGGCTTGGTTGACAAGACAGGTGGGACGCTAGGTGGAGAAGGACCCGAAGTCTTTTTGCGCTTCGGAGATTCGGTCATAGTCTTGCCGTTTTTAAAATTTCTTTGAAAGCCGTATGCAAATTATTAAAAGCTTTGTTCACAGATAAAAAGCTTAGGTGAGTCTGCCTTATGAATTGAGCGGTTTCCTTCTCAACCTCTTTGCAGGACTCACAATACCATTTTAGGCCAGAGTCTGCGACTAAGCAGTCC
This sequence comes from Scaptomyza montana, assembly GCA_018904305.1. Taxonomy (NCBI): domain Eukaryota; kingdom Metazoa; phylum Arthropoda; class Insecta; order Diptera; family Drosophilidae; genus Scaptomyza; species Scaptomyza montana. The sequence goes on along the minus strand of JAEIGR010000057.1, from coordinate 441,267 downwards.
CTTATTTTGGCTGTAAAGCCAGCACATTTCATGTGGATTGCGTTGTCACATAATCTACATAAAATAAAGTCTTGGTTGGTTGTACCAACCGTTTTACAATTCTTGCTGCAGCAGGTAAACATTTTGAAAATGTAAACAAATAAATAAGCAAATCGAAATGCTAAAACAAAGCAATGAATAGTGCAAGTATATATGTATGTATTAACGTTTCAATGCAATGAATACGTTGAAACGCACGGTATACAGACTAAGGGTAACGCAATCAGCTAAGCATGTATTGGTGCGCAAAAAAAAGTTAACGGTTTCCGATCAGCTGTTGCTCTCTCAGTACGATGGTCACTCTTTTTGCTATTCGTGCGAAAATTTGCATGCTGCATCACTTAGTTTGTTGCTTTTGTCGTGTGTGCTTTGTTGTTTTGCAGTGCTTTTTGTAAAGTGAAAATGAAGTGCGCAGTTACTAATTGCAAAAATACATACAGCGTAAAATACAAAGAAAATAACAAAAGGTTTTTCCATTTTCCCAAAAACCTAACTACTGTCCAGAAATGGCTGGAGTTTTGTGGGATTGTTGGCCCCGTGGGTGCTAATTGGAGAGTCTGCGAAGACCACTTCTTAAAGGATGAGTTCATTGGGAAAGTGCAGTGCGATGGAAGAAGCGAAAGAAGTTGATCTTAGCTTAGAAGTCAAAACATTATTTTTTAGAGCTAGAATGTATTTTTCTATCAATACTTTAAATAAGTTTCTTAATAATAAGTACAATATTTCAAGAAAAATACATAAAACTTTATATTAGATTCATTGGACTTTATATTAGTTTCACGGGAGAAACGGGCAATCAAATTAAAAATTTCATTCCGAAAAACATGCACCGCACCCCATAGTGCGAGTCGAAAAAATGTAAACAAAGATACTCGTGACGTCACAAGTATTCCAAATTCTACTGCGTCATATAACGGAACTGCTGATTGCGTTACCCTAAAGGCCTATTTACTCTTGACTTAACTTAACTTAACTTAACGTAACTCAACGTAACTTAACTTTAGGAATGTATGCGTTTACTCTCAACTTAACTTAACTTAAGAAATCAGTGTGTCAGTGCTGTAGAATTATGTTAGCAGTGCTGTTAAACACAGAAAAATATATTGACCGCTCATTGGCGCATTTTGAATACAACGTTGCAACCAAGTTCTTTGGCAATTGCAGCCCAAACTTCTCTTTTTTTAATTATATTTCTAAAGTCTTTTGACTTTTTATCATAAAATAAAGCATGATTTTGTACTAAAATAATAAGTTTATCTTCATCCATTTGAATATTTGATTTTGTAAAGAGCGTTAAACGTTTTGCATCACAGTTTTTGATCAGCTGTTTGATTTTCATGTTAATCAACACTGTTCAACTTAAGAACTTAACGTAAGAATCTGCAACCTGCAGGTTCAGAATTAAGTTAAGTTACGTTAAGTTGAGAGTAAACGCTTGCATTGACAGCCATAAGGCAGATTGAGTCAGCTGACTCTTACGTTAAGTAAAGTTAAGTTAAGTCAAGAGTAAATAGGCCTTAAGTCTGTATACCGTGGTTGAAACGGTTAAAATAAAAAGAGCGCGTAGAGAGCGTGAGCAGATAGAACCGCAATTACGTCGGTCAAGAGCGGACAAGAGCGGGAGAGGTGCTGGAGCATGGTTGGAAGGAGCCTGTTGATAAGACCACGCGAGTGCAAGAGAGATAGCATAATTGCTCTCTCGATATTGCTTTATCGTCTTGTTTTTGTGAGCAAAAAAGAGATAGAACGATGTGTGATTTTGTTTACATTTTTCAAAACAACAACACGACTGAAAGCAGCTGCTTTTCGACTAACAACAGGCTCCTAAAAATTGAACGAGCTCTCTCTCTCGACCTAACCATGTATAATTCAACCATGTGCTGGAGAGCGAGAGTGAGAGCCAGAAAATAGATAAAGGGCTGGTAACTCTTGACTTAACTTAACTTAACTTAACTTAACGTAACTTAACGTAACTTAACGTAACTTAACGTAACTTAACTTTAGTAATGTATGCGTTTACTCTCAACTTAACTTAACTTAAGAAATCAGTGTGTCAGTGCTGTAGAATTATGTTAGCAGTGCTGTTAAACACAGAAAAATATATTGACCGCTCGTTGGCGCATTTTGAATACAACGTTGCAACCAAGTTCTTTGGCAATTGCAGCCCAAACTTCTCTTTTTATCCTCGATACCGAAGGTAAAGAGTATATTGGTTTTGTGCAATGTCCGTCATGGTGTCTGTCCGTCTGTCCGTCCGTATGGTTGCAAGTTTTTTCCACACCCTTCAAGCTAGAGACTTGAAACTTTCCAATTCTCTTTATCTATGGGATAGTAAATTAAAGTGTAAAGATGGGGGTTCTACGATAACTGGGGGGCTGGCAAATCGATAAATTCGATATCTCAAAGCCGATAAATCCACATCCTTACAGCTACAAGTACCAAATTTGGTAAGAAGATAGCTACTAGCAACCCCCAAAAAACTGCTTCAAAATGTTTGGAGCCACGGCCCCCATTCCGCCCCCAGCCCCCCGCATTTTGAAGTCAGAAATCGCTAAATCTCCCACAGTTTTTGAGCTAGAGCCACCAAATTTGGTGCCAAAATAGGTGATAAAGACCCCCCCAAAAACTGCACCAAAAGTTTGGATGCCACGCCCACCGATACTGCCCTAGCCGCCCCCATCCACCCCAACGCTTCGTCAAAAACGGGAATGCGTGTATCTTCCAGAGTTGTGGAGCTAGAGCCACCAAATTTGGTAGGAAGATAGCTGGCAACGACCCCCAAAAATCTGCATCAAAGTTTTGGATCCACGCCCTCCCATTTCGCCCCCCTTTCCCCACTTTTTACAATTTTCGAGCTAGAGTCATCAAATTTGGTATGAAGATAGCAATTGACATTTCGCAAAGATCTGCATGAAAAATTTGGATGCCACGCCCACCCATACCGCCCCCAGCCCCCCTTTCCTCACTTTTCGCAAACTTCGAGCTAGAGTCACCAAATTTGGTATGTAGATAGCAATTGACATTCCACATAGATCTGCATCAAAAATTTGGAGGCCACGCCTACCCATAGCGCCCCCCTTTCCCCATCATTTACAAACTTTGAGCTAGAGTCATCAAATTTGGTATGAAGATAGCAATTGACATTTCGCAAAGATCTGCATGAAAAATTTGGACGCCACACCCACCCATACCGCCCCCAGCCCCCCTTTCCCCACTTTATACAAACTTTGAGCTAGTGTCACCAAATGTGGTATAAAGATAGCAATTGACATTCCACAAAAATCTGCATCAAAAATTTGGATGCCACGCCCACCCATACCGCCCCAGCCCCCCATTTTCCCCACATTTTACAAACTTTGAGCTAGAGTCACCAAATTTGGTATCAAGATAGCAATTGACATTCCACAATGATCTGCATTACAAATTTGGATGCCACGCCCACCCATACCGCCCCAGCCCCCCTTTCCCCACATTTTACAAACTTTGAGCTAGTGTCACCAAATTTGGTATGAAGATAGCAATTGACATTCCACAAAGATCTGCATCAAAAATGTTGATGCCACGCCCACCCATACCACCCCCAGCTCCCCTTTCCCTATATTTTACAAACTTTGAGCTAGAGTCACCAAATTTGCAACGAAGACAGCTGGTGGCATCCCCATCTGCATCGGAGAATCTTTAAGGCAGCGTACACCCTCCCGCATCCGTACCCCTTTGCAATGAGGCCTCTTTTTACCAGTTTTAATACTGGTATCGAGTATACCGCAGTCGGTTGCGTCCGACTGCAACGTTTCCACTTGTTTTTTCTTTCTTCTGATAAAAAAAAATAAACTCTTCAAACGGAGGGTTTAAAAATAATCCAACTAAATTAACTGAAGTTGGCTAAAAACGTTTTTCTAAAGAATTTAAGGTTTTCTCCTTTAATTGTTCCATTTCATGGAAATCATATAATTCTACTTTGCAATGTTTTTTAAGTTTTTCGAACCATAATATTTACCAAAATATTTACATTTCGGGTAAAGCGGGTTGAACGGACCAACCCACACCCGCCCGCACCCAGCCCGAAATATGATTTTTCAGCCCGTACCCACGGTTACCCGCGGGTGCCCACGGGTACCCGATAAAAGCCCAGCCCGTGCCCACCTCTAATTCAAACAGACGGACAGACGTACACGCGGAAATCAATTCCTGAGCTCGTCCTAATCATTTTGATATATAGTTTATGGGGTCTCCCATCATTCCTTTAAGGCTTTACAGATTCATGACAAACTCAATTTACCCTGTTTCACATGTGTGAAGGGTATAAAAAGTCAAACGGCTTATATTACTCAGTTAGTCGAACAAAGAAATATTAAGTTAAAGGATATGGAAAGCAAAATTAATGAAATAACTAACGAAGTAACTAAGTTATTAGATGATGTTAACAAAGTTAGCAATGAAATCATTTCAAGAATAAACAGTAATAATGAGTTTGTAAGCAAGCAGTAACATCAAGAAAAAAACCAATTGTGAAATCATATCGCTGTTAAGTCAATATGAGTCTAGATAAGTTTGGACACTACTCAAGCGATAGGAAGCATTTGGAGTATTTGCACAGAAATGGAAAAAGATTGGCGGAGGAGGCGAATGACTTGGTTATAAAAGAATACGTTGATCGAGTATTAATTCTAGTGAAAAACAAGTGGAAACGTTGCAGTCGGACGCAACCGACTGCGGTATACTCGATACCAGTATTAAAACCGGTAAAAAGAGGCCTAATTGCAAAGGGGTACGGATGAGGCAGGGGTGTACGCTGCCTTAAAGATTCTCCGATGCAGATGGGGATGCCACCAGCTGTCTTCGTTGCAAATTTGGTGACTCTAGCTCAAAGCTTGTAAAATGTGGGGAAAGGGCGGTATGGGTGGGCGTGGCATCCAAATTTTTGTTGCAGATCTTTGTGAAATGTCAATTGCTATCTCCATACCAAATTTGGTGACTCTAGCTGGAAATTTGTAAATATTGTGGAAAGGGGGGCTGGGGGCGGTATGGGTGGGCGTGGCATCCCAATTTTTGATGCAGATCTTTGTGAAATGTCAATTGCTATCTTCATACCAAATTTTATAACTCTAGCTCGAAGTTTGTAAAAAGTGGGGAAAGGGGGGCTGGGGGCGGTATGGGTGGGCGTGGCATCCCAATTTTTGATGCAGATCTTTGTGAAATGTCAATTGCTATCTTCATACCAAATTTGGTAACTCTAGCTCAAAGTTTGTAAATAGTGGGGAAAGGGGGGCTGGGGGCGGTATGGGTGGGCGTGGCATCCCAATTTTTTATGCAGATCTTTGTGAAATGTCAATTGCTATCTTCATACCAAATTTGGTGACTCTAGCTCAAAGTTTGTAAATGGTGGGGAAAGGGGGGCGGAATGGGTGGGCTTGGCTCCAAAACTTTTGGGGGTCGTTACCAGCTATCTTCCCACCAAATTTGGAGTCTCTAGCTCCACAACTCTGGAAGATACACGCATTGCCGTTTTTGACGAAGCGTTGGGGTGGATGGGGGCGGCTAGGGCAGTATTGGTGAGCGTGGCATCCAAACTTTTGATGCAGTTTTTAGGGGGTCATCATCACCTATCTTGGCACCAAATTTGGTGGCTCTAGCTCAAAAACTGTGGGAGATATAGCCATTTCTGATTTCAAAATGCGGGGGGGCTGGAGGCGTAATGGGTGGGCGTGGCTCCAAAACTTTGATGCAGTTTTTTGGGGGTCGTTACCAGCTATCTTCCCACCAAATTTGGAGGCTCTAGCTCCACAACTCTGGAAGATACACGCATTCCCGTTTTTGACGAAGCAATGGGGTGCATGGGGGCGGCTAGGGCAGTGTCGGTGGGCGTGGCATCCAAACTTTTGATGCAATTTTTGGGGGTCATCATCACCTATCTTGGCACCAAATTTGGTGGCTCTAGCTCAAAAACTGTGGGAGTTATAGGCTTTTTTTACTTTAAATTGCGAAGGGGGCTGGGGGCGGAATGGGTGGGCGTGGCTCCAAAATTTTTGATGCAGTTTTTTGGGGGTTGCTAGTAGCTATCTTTTTACTAAATTTGGTAGTTCTAGCTGTAAGGATGTGCGAAATATGTGGATTTATCGGTTTTGAGTTATCGAATTTATCGATTTGCCAGCCCCCCAGTTATCGTAGAACCCCCATCTTGACACTTTAATTTACTATCCCATAGATAAAGAGAATTGGAAAGTTTCAAGTCTCTAGCTTGAAGGGTGTGGAAAAAAGTTGCGAACATACAGACGGACGGACGGACGGACGGACGGACGGACACCATGACGGACATTGCACAAACCCAATATACTCTTTACCTTCGGTATCGAGTATAAACATAGTGGCGCATAGTTAATTTTGGCTATGCCAAGACTATGATACCCTTTACACAGCCAAATCAATGCTCCCCCCTCTTATGTTTCTGTGCAGTTGGTAATTTTTCGCTAATATTTTTAATCTTGAGCGTCATTTACTTGTTCGTGTGCAACAACAACAATTTGACATGTAGGTAAAGTGCACGACAGAGACAACAATTGATAGTACGATATGGTAAATTTGTATGGTGGCTATGTCGTAGAATGCTCCGATCGAAATGAAATTTCATAGTGAACAAACCCGACATGATCTAAGCAATCTGTGAAAGTTTCATCAAGATCGGTTCAGCAGTTTGGCCGGAAATCGTGTTGATATGGTAAATTTATATGGTGGCTATATCGTAGAATGCTCCGATCGGGATGAAATTTCATAGTGAACAAACCCGACATGATCTAAGCAATCTGTGAAAGTTTCATCAAGATCGGTTCAGCAGTTTGGCCGGAAATCGTGTTGAAACAGACAGACGGACAGACGGACGGACGGACGGAAATCAATTCCTGAGCTCGTCCTGATCATTTTGATATATAGTTTATGGGGTCTCCCATCATTCCTTTAAGGCGTTACAGATTCATGACAAAGTCAATATACCCTGATTCACATGTGAAGGGTATAATGATTTAAGTCACACCATCTCATTATTATTAATAAGACAGAGAAACCAAAAAATTGATTTATTTCAGTGTTGTCCAAAGTTTGAAAAGGCAGCCACGCGTGGTTGGCAAGAAATATTCTGCCGGCGCACAGTGGGGCCTTTTCTTGGATAGCTTATCAAAAATCATTTTTTTCATGAACGCGTTTGGCAAAAGTGAAATATGTAATCGATAGAGAATACTTCAAAGATTATGGATCCAAGAGATTTTTTAAATCGGTTAATAATTATGGGTGGTAGAGCTCCTCAAAGTTGAGTAATTTTACGTGAGTACGAAAAAATTACAATTTTTACAGAAATTTACCACTTTCGAACTGAATATTGGGCGACGTACACAACCGATCTTCGATCTTTTTTCTTTATCTGAAAAGTATGTTCAATCTCAGTGTTTTTCTGTATACAGTTTAAATATAGCTGAAATACTTATTAAATTAGAATCGTTTAAAAAATACACAAAATTTTGGCATTTTTTGAACTTTCGTGGACTATAACAAAAAAGTATCTCTCAGAGTCACGGTGAGACCACATGCATTTGAAAGCTATAATATATACCTTTCATATGTATATAGTCACAATCTGCGAAAATCTGCATTTTGGAAACGCGAGCCAAAAAACTAGGGATACCTCGAGTTAAAAACACGCGGCAGGTATAAGGAAGAAGAAGAGCGCATACAAATTTGGCTGTAGCGTGTGTGCTGTTTATTGACAACATTTTTAAATGTTGTATTATAAGTACTACCTGTCTATATATATCCCTTCTAATCCTTTTTTCCTTCCTATCCTTTCTAATTACCTGAATGGAAAAGGTCTGAGGAGGCAGGTAAATATAATTGTAGTTGATGGAAAGTTGCGGTACTACAGGTTATTTTTTTTTTAATTTCTGTATTTCCCCGTTTACCTATTTTTAATGTAAATCAATACCTTAAGTATATATTGTTTTTTACATAGCTAATTGGAAAAGGGTTATACCAATTTTGCTTGCTTACCTAGCTAACTCAAAAATATGGTATAAAGTGCAAAATATGTCACTTGATGGCAACAGTATTTTTCAATATAATTCACGAAATTTTGATAAATAAGCGCAATAATGGATTAAACAAATTCAAAGATTTTTGAACTTTTTCGTGCTTCTGAAAATATTAACGATTTTCAAGTGGCATTGCTTAAAGAGATTGGCGTACTCGAAAACGCTAGTTGTGCGCTTCAGACACAAATTAAATTCATTCACGCTAACTTGAAGCGAAAATGGAACTTGGTCCATAGAACCATGTCGGCTTTCATAAAAAAGCATGAAAATTGGTTGGAGGAATGTACAACATTCGGATATTCAGAACAGGAAGAAGTTTACCCATCGACTAGCCGAGGAAGAGGAAGGCCGCAAAAAAGTATGGAGGAGTGTTCATGTGTTACAAGGAAACGTAAGCTTGAGGATGCTACGGATAGCTTAACAGCTGAACATCTGTCGGAAGCACTTTCATCCAAGTATATGAAGGAACAAGAGAGGACAAGAGCGACAATTACGAAAGCTGTGCAGGTCGCCAGTCCTTTACGGCTGAATAGGATTAAAGAAAGTATTCCAACGCCACCAAACTCAGTCGCCATTAAGTGCACTGATGAAGAAGCGTTTTCCCTATGTATGGACTTGGGACTGACTAAGGAGAAGTATGATATTTTACGCAGCTCCTTAAAAAAACATAACGTCAACGTTCTTCCCGGATACAAAAAATTGGATTTGCCAAGAAGAAAGCAGTGCCACCTAATGCAACAGTAACAGAGACATATGTAGAAGTAAAGCTCCAGGATTTGATGGATCACACTGCGATGCGTCTAATTGAAAGTTTGCCTGATGGAGAGGTCGACCTTATAGTTCCGAAATGTTAAGTTTATTAGATATTAACCTTACTAGCATTAATGTTGATGATTATTTGGTTGAAAATCAGCCATCGATAGCAAATATTAAAAATTAACCTCAAAAAATCACCCAAAAATAAGAATTAAAATTTTATGTATTTAAGTTAGAAAATCGAATAAAAACAACAAAAAATGCGAAATAGTCATTGAAGTTATAAAAAATTTTCAGTTATGATTAAAAACAAACGTTTTTAATTGGAATTTTACAGGTAAAATGTGCTGGAAATATTTCTTGACTTTGACCTTGAATATTTAAGCACCACGGATACCTAGCCCTTTTGGCGAACATTCATTTTAAAGCTTGAAAAGTCATCTATTAATTGCTTTTTAAATTTTTGAAATCGCTTCATTAGTTATTATTATTATTATGAAAAAGGAGGTTAGTGCACTGCGACCACCTGGGTCTATTGTGTCTCATCCTATTGTATGAGCTACAGCTCCCCGTACAGTGCAATCGATCGCAGAAACGCGATGATGTCGCTTGGACGGAGAGCCCTCATCTCCTCAGTGTTTAGTGTGATCCGCCCGAGCTGAGATAATCTCAGCCGACCTATGGCAGGGCACTCCACTAGTAGGTGTTCTGGAGTTTCGTCCCCCTCCAGACAGAGCCTGCATGTAGCCTCGTTCCCTATGCGTATCCTATGTAAATGCCTACGCAATCTGCAGTGTCCTGTCAAGAAGCCTGTGACAATCCGAAGAGAGACCTTGCTCAGCTTCAGACAGTCCTCAGTCCTCGTCTTGTTGTAGTTGCCTAAAAGCCTTTTACTTTGTCTCGCCCCCTGCGAACACAACCAGAAGTTCGTACTATCGGACCAAAGGTCAGAGCGGCTGCTCTGCTCGATGACCCCAGGGCCCAACCCACAGAAGGGTTCCGGCCCGCAGAAAGGAGTGCTTGCCCCCTTCCTGGCCATTTGGTCCGCTACCTCATTACCCGGGATTCCCGCGTGCCCAGGGACCCAATAGATGGTGACTCTATTATTAGTCCCCAACCTGTTTAATGTTTCTATACATTGCCAAACCAGCCTGGAAGCTATTTTATAAGCACCTAGTGCTTTTATAGCTGCCTGACTGTCTGAAAAGATGGCTATGTCTCTGCGATCGTACCCTCTGTCGATGTTGAAAGCGGCACATCTCTCTATCGCGTGTATTTCCGCTTGGAAGATACTGGCGAACTTGCCAAGGGGTTCATGGTAATTGAGTCGAGGTCCGCAGACTCCGGCCCCGGCCCCCTCCTCTGTAAGCGAACCATCTGTGTACCACCTAATAGCATGTGTTTTCACATTATAGGTAGTTGACAGGTTGGTCCATTCTGCCTTATTGCTAAGCTCTATGTTAAAGAGCTTACTGAAGCTAAATTGCGCCAACTGCGCATCCTGTGGGTATTCTAACAGTGAGCCTGTGGCTCCTGCAGCCGATCCGGTTGCTAATGCCCCCGTTAACCTCATATGACTTCTGCTTGCGTTGTGTTTTATGTATATGTGCAGCGGTGGAAGCCCTAGTAGAACGTCTAGAGCCGTGGAGGGGCAGGTGCGCATTGCGCCCGAGATGCACGAGCATGCAAGCCTCTTGAGTTTACCCAGTTGCTTTCTCGCACCTTCCCGGTCCATGCGTCCAGCCCAGACCACAGCTCCGTAGCACACCATGGGCCTTACCATAGCAGTATACATCCACATCAGAATCTTAGGTGAAAGCCCCCAGTTTTTCCCCGCAAGAGTTCTGCAGCTCATCAGGGCTAAAGTGCCCTTCCGAACAGCGTGCTCCATCTGCTGTTTCCAGAGGAGTCTTTTATCTAGTATAACCCCCAGATATTTGACCTCCGTGGACACTGGTATACTTGTACCTCCAATGACTATGGGTCTCATAGATTTAAGCTTGTACCGATTTGTGAAGGCGACAATCGTGGTCTTTGCTGGGTTGATGTTCAGCCCCACGTCCCTACACCAGTCCAGGCTTAGTCGAAGGCCCAGGGTGACTCTATCACATAATGTGCTCTCAAAATTCCCTTTGCAGATAATAGTTATGTCATCGGCATATCCTAGACATCGAAAGCCATTATCCGTTAGCTTAGATAAGAGATCATCCACCACCAGACTCCAAAGGAGAGGTGATAGGACACCTCCTTGAGGACAGCCTCTGGTGGTTTGTGCTCTAATCGTCGAGTTGCTGACGGTTACTTCTGCTATGCGAGAGTCCAGGAGTTTGCTTAACCAAGACGTGAGTCCTGATTCAACTCCTCTACTCCCAAGAGCTCTGACCACCACGTCATGCGCCGTGTTGTCAAAAGCACCTTCTATGTCCATAAAGGCGCAGAGTGCAACCTCTTTTGCTTTCACAGACTTCTGGAGAGTGTTCACTAGGTCAAGCAGAGCTGACTCCGTTGACATCCCTGCCCTATACGCATGCTGATGTGCATGTAGTGGCTTGGCCACTAGGTGCACAGATCTAATGTGATTGTCTACTATCTTTTCGAGGGTTTTTAGCAGGAATGAGGTAAGGCTGATTGGCCTGAAGGATTTAGGAAGAAATGGGTCCTTCTTTCCTACCTTCGGGATGAAAATCACCCTCGCCGTCCTCCACTCCCTAGGTATGTACCCCAGGGCAATGCTCCCACGGAAGATTCTGATTAGAAATACTAAGAGAGGGTCTATACCCTTCTGTAAGAGGATGGGCAGGATGCCGTCCACCCCCGGGGCCTTTTAGGGACTGAGTGATCCGATGGCCCACCTGATCCTATGCTCAGTTACAATTTCTGCAGCTAATCTCCATTCGGGTCTCATCCCAGAGGTTTGTTCGTAGCTGCTATCACTATCTGAAATGGTCCTACAAAGCGGGAAATGAGTTTGTAAGAGAAGTTCAGCCTTCTCTACCTCATTGTCCGTGAAAGTCCCATCCTGTCTCTTAAGGCAAAGTTCCGAGAGCACTTTCCCTTTTGAGATGGCTTTGAACACCCTTGCAGCGGGCGTGGCCTGCTCTAGAGTGGAGCAAAACTTCCTGAAGTGATCCCGTTTGCTATTACGTATCTCCTTGTTATACTCAGTAAGCTTCCTGGTATAACAATCCCACTTATCATTACTCTTTTTAGCTGAGTTAAACAGTTTCCTGACCTCCACTCGAAGTAGTCCTAGCTTCTTAGTCCACCATGGATTATCCCTGCTGGATTTAATGCTCTTGATAGGACAGCTTGAATGATAAGCATCCAAGATAGTCTTGCCCACGTCAATAGATAGCTGCTCAATCTCTTCCTGTGAGGAAGCTCTTTTACTGTAGTTTAGTCTGCTCAGATTTAACCCCAGACAGGACCGATATTGTCGCCAATCTGTCTGTCGAGGATTTCTGATGTCCTTACTAAAACTTAGGTTACTACAAATGTCGAATAGGATAATCCTATGGTCCGACACTGATGGTTCAGTAGAGACTCTCCAGTTGCGAACCAACCTGGAGCCTCCGTCATTGCCAAAGGTGATATCTAACACCTCGGCCCTGCTTTTGGTTACAAACGTAGGTTCTGCCCCCACGTTGAAAACAGTGAGATCCTTAACTAGTAGAAAATCAAGTAAACACTCACCTCTGCTGTTTGTGTCTGTGCTGCCCCATGTGATGCTATGTGCGTTGGCATCGCACCCCAGCAGCAATGGCAGCTTCTTGCTGCTGCAGTAGTCCACTAGAGCCTGAACCTCTAATGGAGGAGCCTCCGCCTCATCTCCCGGGAAGTACGCCGACGCCACCACTATACTTCCGCGCTCTCCAGTGATTAGCACTGCTACTAAATCTTTGGTGAGAAAGTTAGAAAGACATAGAAAGTTAGTATTCTTCCGTACCAAGATACAAGCTCTTGGCGATGCCTCTCTTACATCCGCAATTACTCTTGCACTTACGTGGTAAAGGCCGCAGATCCTGCCTCTGACGACCCATGGCTCCTGGATGAGCACCAGCCCCAGGTCCAACCTGGTGACCAACCTGCCGATGACAGCCGAAGCTGCCCTCGCATGATGCAGGTTAATCTGAGCAACGCTGGTGGTCTCCATCCCTAGAGCTCTTCTTCACCCTCCGAGAGCGTCAGATATGCCTCTGACTGTGCCCCGGTGGGTGTTCGCTCATCATCGGATGGCCCATCCTTACTATTGATGTCATCTTCGCGGACGTTGAGTTTGGACAGGTCCAGACCCTTGAGGGACACCGAGTCTAGCTCGGCCTCCATCACCGCCAACGCCTCTGCTTCCGCTACTCCATCTGGCGGACATTCATGCGTCGTCTCGGCTGAGGCTGCTGAAGTGCCAGGCACATCGTCAGCTTTCGCCTCCGCATCAGCCGCCGCCGCTTCCTCCTTCTTCCCATGAAGTTTGCATTTGAGCTGCCCAAATCGGAAGCTCATCAGCATGCCCCGGTTCTTTAGGAGAGCAAGTGCGTCATCCTCCACGCCTAGCGTCAGGATCTTGCCTCCCTCAGCCTCCTTCCACCTGAGCAGCTTCCAGGTGTCAGAGCTGAGCCCTCTGTTCTGCTCCGTGAGCAAGCCAAAGGACTTTGCCCCCGGCTCTCCAGCAGTCCGTGGCAAAAAGACGGTCACGATGTTGGGCATCGGAATCTCGTCCTTTGGGCAGGTGCAGAGCTGCACGCCCACCGCAGAGCTGATGCTAGGGACCTTAAGCTCTAGCCACTTCTTGGTCTCATCATCCATACATTCTACCAGTACCAGGCCTGTGCGAAAGTGGATGCCGTTGAAGTTCAGGCTTGCGGTCCTCGACGAGGGCCAGTTCCACCGCCGTCAGCTCCTCTTTGGACAGAAGCCTCTTCGGGTACTCGCTCGCCGTTATAGCCAAGATTGTGCCCTTGGCTACGCTGGCGTACGAGGCTGCCTTCGGATGCTTCGTGTCCCTTGAGGTTCCAGAGCTCTCAGGAGCCGCGTTGCCCTCGCGCTTCGGTTTCTTGTTTTTGTTGGCGTCAATGGGGGCCTCAGCAGGCGATGTTTGTTGCCATTGCCGCTTCTTCCCCACGCCAGCTTCCTCTCCCTTCCTCTCGCCTGGAGACACGGTCGGGGCCCGGTGCTCCAGCGCTCTCCTGCGCGCCTCCTCCGGCTTCAAGCCACGCTCCAGGTACCGAAGATACCATTTGCGGCCGGCTCCGCTTAGGCCATGCCTTAGCGGGTCGCTTCATTAGTTTAGAAGATATGATTTTTGATAAGCTAAATGAGCAAAGGCAACACTGTGCGTCGTTTCTGAGGTCCTCACGAAAATGAGGCGCCAACGCATTTTTAATTATGTGCGTACACTTAGTGCGATGCAGTTTCATTCGCGACGCGGTAGCGCTGTCGCAAAATTTGGTTTGGCAAAGGGTGCCTAGGTGGTTGATGGGAGCAATAGCAGTGTATTTTGCTACAAATAGGCAAAGTGCTACTTCTTGCTCGACCGTTTTTGTTGGCAACAGCCCAAAGTTAATTTTCTCTTTCTGTGCAAAACCACTAAGTGCACCCTTATGCTTTTTGGTTGCTGCGTGGGCACGCAAGTCGCACAGCTTCGCATTTATCCCACACTTGCAGTAGCTGCAGTACGTCCTTGTAGAATCGGTGATATCTTTTCGAAGCCACTCTTTAAATTCGGCGCTCTGCAGCCACACCTCGCGTACATTTTGCTTATAAATCTTAGACATCTTTACACAGCGACGATAGAGTTACAAAAGAAACAGCTGATTCTCGATCCACGTGGTGATTTTTATAGATTTAATTATCGAAAATCGTTTATCGCTACTTATATTCATGATTTTTAGTGTTGTCAAAGATAAAAATAAAATATATAGTGAAAAATATAGTAAAGCTAAAAAAGGCCTAATAAATTTTTATTAAAGCTAGAATTCCCGCAACCCGCTGTTTTCGATTTTTTCCCGCGAAAGCATCTTAAATAAAGCCAGATCAGCTGGAAAATAGCTAAAATGGCAGCCCTGTGTACATTTGTGAAAAAAACTTTCTGAGTGCTCCCATAGCACTTCGGGTGTCGAGCCGAATGGAAGCTCTCGATTTCTTGCTCAGAATTATTTTTGTTTGCGCTTAGACGCAGAGTGGCAGCCGAATGAGACGGTTGGTCCATGATGAAACTATAATAAGGTGTTCTATTCCGCATTCCTGTTCTTTTTGGCCGTACTTAGCTTTTGTCAGTATGCATTGACACTTTGAAGTGAGCAGTCGTGTTGCGGAAAAGTTGTTGATTGTATATTAGAAAATGTCGAATGTTGAGCTACAATTTTCAAAAGCCAATGAGAACCACATATCGCTAAAGCATTTTTTAATAAATGAATTTCTCAACAATTCACAACATAAACAATTAGACCCAAAAATTAAAAAAAAAAATTTTAATTCACTGCTAAAATTTAGAATTAAAAATTTAAATGAAAAAATGAGGATTCAGATGCAAAAACAAAAGTAAATGGGCCACAAGAAATATTTAAAAATATTACTTTAGTTTTAGTATTATATTGTTAAATAAAAGTTATTTAAAAAAATTAATTCCGTCAACAAATTTGTTTTATATTTTTCATATCAAATTCTTTCATTTGCTGCAGCTAACAATTACACTAGCAAGAGCAGTGCCGTATATGAAGTCATAGCTGTCTCTTTCTTATCTATCTCTTGCTCTCTACTCTCTTTGTAAAATAAGTACGTCGCCACAGCGGAATAGAACACCTTAATATTGTTTCACCATGGGTCGGTCCACGCAGCTCTGCTGTTCATATGCGTGTGAGATTTGCGTGTATGGTTTTGTTATTTTTGCGTGTGATGGTTTTGTTATTTTTGGGGTGGGATTTTTAAATTTGAACAGCGCTTGAATGTGTGCGCTCACATTTATGCATTAATGGTACAAGAACCTGTCTCAGTTTTTATGATATTTTTATTTTTTTTTACAGGTGTATATATTTAAGACTTTCTTATTTTGTTTATTAATAAGCACATATGAAATAATTTTAAAATTTTGCCATATTTTTTATTTATTTAAATGTACAGCGAAACCCGACCGCGTGCACGAAAAACGAAGTGATTGCTCTAGAATATTTTTTACTTGGTGCCCGTACGCAATGATTGCTCTATAATGTTAATTCTTAGTGGCCATAGGCAGATCAACTTTATTTCAAACTATCGATAACTATTCTTGCTTTCGATATACATATGGAATCGATAACGAAAAAATCTCGAATTAAGAGAATATAAAAATATAAGTTGAAACTATGGATAACTTTATAACTTCTGTGAAAATTTGATCCAAATCGGTTGAGCAACACCGGAGATATTTTATATTAAAGTTCAGTCAAAAAAAACTGCACTACCGCAAGTCATTTTAACACACGGGCTCAGGGTATCTTTAAGTCGGGATTTCTCGACTAAAACCGTCTTACTTGTTTTTATAATGCAACTAATTTTTTCCGTTTAACATTTTCTTTTTTAGAACTTCAAAACATATCAATTGACTTTAGTATGCTAGGAATAAATTCAGCCAAAAAAAACGTATACATAAATTAAAATATAACAAGTGGAAACGTTGCAGTCGGACGCAACCGACTGCGGCATACTCGATACCAGTATAAAAACCGGTAAAAAGAGGCCTAATTGCAGTGGGGTACGGATGCGGCAGGGGTGTACGCTGCCTTAAAGATTTTCCGATGCAGGTGGGGATGCCACAAGCTATCTTCCTTACAAATTTGGTGACTCTAGCTAAAAGTTTGTAAAAGGTGGGGAAAAAGGGGCTGGGGGCGGTATGGGTAGTTGTGGCATCAAAATTTTGTATGCAGATCTTTGTGATATGTCAATTGCTATCTTCAAACCAAATTTGGTGAATCTAGCTCGAAGTTTGTAAAAAGTGGTGAAAGGGGGGGGGCTGGGGGCGGTATGGGTGGGCGTGGCATCCAAATTTGTGATGCAGATCATTGTGGAATGTCAGTTGCTATCTTCATACCAAATTTGGTGACTCTAGCTAAAACTTTGTAAAAGGTGGGGAAAGGGGGCCGAAATGGGTGGGCGTGGCTCCAAAACTTTGATGCAGATTTTTGGGGGTCGTTGCCAGCTATCTTCCTACCAAATTTGGTGGCTCTAGCTCCACAACTCTGGAAGATACACGCATTCCCGTTTTTGACGAAGCGTTGGGGTGGATGGGGGCGGCTAGGGCAGTATCGGTGGGCGTGGCATCCAAACTTTTGATGCAGTCATAAAATTGGCCATGAGAAAAACAATCGTGTCTTAAGTCTAGTCCGGCCAATTTCAGAGTTTGTCCCTGTGATTTATTGATTCTCAGGGCAAAGCCAACTTTTAAAGGAAATTGCAACCTTTTAAATTGAATTGGCAATTCAGAATCAGAAGGTATTATTTTGTTTATAAACGATCTTCCATCAGTTATAAAGTTCTCTCGGGTTATGATGTACGCTGATGATGTAAAATTATGCACGTCGGCTGCAACTCCGCTTACTGCTCAACAGCTTCAAAGAGATTTAGACAACTTTCAAATGTGGTGTAAAGTAAATTTTTTAAATCTTAATTGCAGTAAATGTAAAGTAATGTCATTTTTTAGATATTTGCCCTTTTTTAATATATATTTTCTTGACAGCAAACCACTAGATAGAATTGAATGGGTTGACGATTTGGGCATCGTTATGGACCCAAAGCTTAAGTTTGACAAGCATATTTCTTCAATTTCCAATCGAGCATCTGGTGTCCTGGGGTTCATTAAGCCCTGGTCGAAGGAGTTTAACGATCCCTACTTAACAAAAACTCTGTATACTTCTCTTGTACGACCGATTCTGGAATATGGATCTTGTATATGGTTTCCGAAATACGAAATTCATCAGAATAAAATAGAATCGGTACAAAAACAATTTCTGCTCTTCGCACTTAGAGGTCTTAACTGGGACACTAACAATAAATTGCCTTCTTATCGTAGTAGACTTTTACTAATAGATCTTCTTTCTCTGAGTGATCGTAGAATAATGCTATCATTTTCCTTTTTTCACAAATTAATTAATGGTGAAATTGATTCTTCTGAATTAATTAACCAAATTAACTTTGCTGTTCCTATTAGAAATACTAGAAATTTTGTACCTATATCTCTTCAAACTTGTAATTCTAATTATGCTCTTCATAACCCTTTTTGTATTCTGTGTTCTATTTATAACGATCTTTCCCACTTAATACACAGTGCCACTCCTACTTGCTCTATTAAAAAGATAGTTTTGTGTCATTTGTCTACATGTTGGCGATCATCGTAACCGCACGATAAGCGGAGCGCCCCCTTGGTCGGATGGGCGGGAGGTGGGTCGCTTTGTGCGTGGGTCCGAGCGTTAACAAGCCGGTGCTTGGTATCGTTGGGCCACTTGACTGTACTGTTCGTTAGTTCATCTACGTCCAATAATTAATTTAAAAAAATTCTCGGTATAAAAACCGTTTCCCTTATACCATTGCCAGTAAAGATAATTGCTTCGACAACATTCTTATGAAGGACTTTAACTTGCAATCTTGTACCATTGCACAGTTTTGGCGGCTTCAAGTTGCGAATCAACATTACAGGTGAACCAATCTTTAAAGTTAATTTATGTTGAGGCAGGCCAGCCGGATTTAATGAATTAAGAAACTCGACGGGGTAATGAACTGCATCTTCGATTTCAGTCACAGAATCAATAGAGTTATATGTCATTTCTTCACTTTGAAATGATTTTAATGAAAACTCGTTTATTTCCAATGCATTATCATTTCTCGCAGTCAAAATAGCACGTTCTGAAAACCATTCGAGTGATTTTTGAGAGATATTTGTAATATCCGGAAATATTTTTAGAGTGAGTTCTTCAATACTTTTCACAACATGACACAAAGTTGATGGTAAAGTTATTTTGCCATCATGGGTTGGAAATAATCCATTTCCTATTTGAAGAAGCATTTCTGCAAATTCACCAGCTATGCTATCACCTTTTAAGTGCACTCGCATATTCTTCGTTAATGCAATTTTCTGTATTTTGGGCCACAAAATTGAAGACTTTAAGCACGCATTTATTTCATCTGCTCTTGTTCCTCTGGGGATCACTGGAAGAGTTTGTCGAAAATCACCAGCTAAGAGAACAGTTATGCCACCCATTAAGTATTCACTGTCTCGAATGTATTTCAAAGATCGATCTACAGCTTCAAAAGCACCTTTATGGGCCATAGTACACTCATCCCAAACAATAAGCTTGCAATCTTTGAGCACAGCAGCAATATTAGATTGCTTTGAAATTGAGCAATGCACACTGGTTCCTGTTGTATGGGGAGGGCGGCCAAAAATACTTCTAGTTGAGGTAGACGTTTGAAACTTAACACAAAATTTTTATAAATTTATTGTTAGATGATGTGTAAAAATCAGCCATATCGGACCACCATATCATATAGCTGTCATATGAACGATCGGTCTGAAATCAAGTGTTTGTATGGAAAACTGTTTTGTTTTCCATTATATTGCAACGCAACCTTCATTAAAAACTACTTTATTTAACCAGGGCGAGCTTAGTGAAAATCGGGATACTATATCATAAGCTGCCATAGGAACAATCAGTCTTAAATCGAATTTTTGTTGGAAAAATTGTTTTGTTTTAAACGACAAACGGCAAAAATGTAACAATAATTAAACAACAAGCACAAAATTATTAAAGATTTTTTCATAGTTCATGTATGTACACGCTTTAATAATAAGGTAAAAATTCAACAAATATACATATGTAAGAAAGAAAAAAAGTTTTATATACATTCCAGTAAATCAATAGCTGATTTTAAACAAAAATTCAAACAAAAAGCAACAACAACATTAAACAACAACAACATAAAACAGTTGCAGAAGTCGGACACTACACTTCCTCTCTTTTCTTCTTCTTTATCTCTATCTTTCGTCTTTGTCTAGCACGCTGATTGTATTTTTTTCGCAAGCCACATGTGCTTTTTTAAAGTTAAGGTTAGGTTACCTTTTTGAATAAAGCAAGAGCACGGGCACCTACGGGCACTTGAAATTAACACCACATAATCTTAAAATGTTAATAAATAATATACAAAAAGAATTAAGTTGACGTGAGTTGGCGATCATAACTAAAACTCTAACGAATCACAGCAAAGACAAACACAGAACGTCCACAATAACGTACTTAACACAATAACGATTTACACAACACACAGCGGGAAATACATATGTTTTTTTTGCACAAATATTGTTAATACCTTTATTTATAATAATAATCCCTTCCATCGCACAATAACTTTGTTTAAAATGTTTTTTTTAACTTTTTTGGTGAGAGCTCCACTTGCAAGTTGCTCACGCTGCAATACCAAAATAATTTTATGCTGTCTCTTTTGATGCTATTCTTGAAGAGGACAGTTAGAACAAAACAAAAACAAGTATACAGTTTAATAGCTAGACCAATTATGAAAAAGTGTTGATGCATTTGAAGTCAAAGTTTTAACTTTGACTTTTTTATTTTTGGCCTATGGGAGGAACCACTGTGCAATGGTAAGAGAATTGGTTATGCATTTTAGTTCATATTTAATGTTAACAAAGAAAGTTAATTTTCGTTTCAGTGAATTTTTTAATATTGTTTATATTAAGGATAATAATGAAATCGAAAGTTACTTTTTGAATCAGTGAGTTTTTCAATATTCTGATTTTCGTATTATATACATATATATACATTCCTTTAAAATTACGTATATATATAAGATCATTTAAAATACGTATTTTATGATAAGTTATAATAAAATTGAATTGCTATTATTTAAATAACGATCAACGTATTTTAATTTCTTTTGTTGTTTTTTAAACACAAGAAAATTAAGTCGATTTTCGACTTAATAATTGAAGCAACATTTTATATAGTTGTCTTCTATTTTGCATATTATATAATATTATATAGACGCTGCTTTAGTGCATTTAAAAATCAAATAAAACTAAGCAGTATGAATATTCTATTAAATTAATATAAGTTGGTATATTCAATTTTATTGAATTCTATACTTACGTATAGACACTGTAACGTTGTAACAATCGTTTTACAGTGAAGTCAATTGACTCACAGCCAAATTAAAATATGTCTATTGAAGCTTTAGATATTAGTGGTGTTTTGGTGCCGCATTCAGTTGTTGCCATAATTGGTGATGGAGCCTGCCTTTTTAGATATATTTCCTACCTTTTATTTGGTTGGCAAGGCTTCCATGGCACCATACGCCAAAATATTGTTGAACATGTTGTAACCAACTGGCAAATTTTTGCTTGCTTCAGCATAAAGTTAAATGGAGAGTGTTATAGCTCTTCTGAACAATATGAGTGCGATATGTCAAATTATAAAAAAAAAATTAAATACTTATGGTACTGCATGTGAGCTTCAAGCAGCAGCAGAAATTTATGCTGTAAATTATCAATTTTTTCAAAATGGAAATTTATTACAAGCATTCGGAAATAATATGCATCCTGTAAAAAGATTGCGTTTTACCAGTCCATTAATGAATGGACATTTTGATGTTTATATTCCTTTAGAGGAAGTATTAACTCAAGAATCTGATACGTCAAGTGAATGTCGAACTGAAAATGTTCAAAATCCTGTTAAAAGACGTAGTCGATTCACCGGCAAAACAGAAAAAAAGGTAAAAAAAAACGTTCATGTGAAAAGAATAGTGATATCAATAGGGGTAAGCGCATAGAAGCATCAAAAAGATATCGAGTTAATAATCCTGATGTTATTAGAGTTGTAGTGAGAAGACATCAGACTAATAATCCTGAAGCTCATCGATTTGCAGTGAGAAGACATCAGGCTAATAATCCTAATGCACGTCAAGAAAGGCGTTTGCGTGCATGGAGTGTTAAAGCCATGTCTGGCTTAAACTATGATTTTGAAATAGCTTACAAGTCAGATAAAATAACTCAACTTGGTAGTATGAATTTGATATGCAAACATTGTAATGCTTTAAAATGGAAAAATGAGCCTTTGGGTATCTGTTGCAAGGCAGGAAAAGTTAAACTTTCACAAAATGAAAGTTTGCCTGATCCACTTAAAAGCTTAATAATTGGTGGACATCCCAAGCATGATCATTTCATTGATCGTATAAGAAAGTATAACAGCTACTTTCAAATGACTTCTTTTGGAAGTACAAAAACTATAAATGAAAGTTGGTCAACCTTTAAAGTCCAAGGACAAGTGTATCACCTAATTGGTAGTGTCCGACCTTTGCCAAATGAAGAAATTCAGTATCTTCAAATTTATTTTGTTGGTGATGATGAAAAGGAAGCTCAACTACGTTGCAAAAATATTTCAAATGTTGATTTAAGCGTAGTAAAGGATCTTCAATGTATGTTTCATCAGCATAATCGTTATGTTAAAGATCTAAAAATGGCTCTCAATAAAATACCAACAAGTACCAAAGACTATAAATTGGTTATACATGCTGATCGAACACCCGCTGGTGCTCACAAAGGGCTTTACAATGCACCTCAATCAAGCGAAGTAGCTTTAGTTATTGTTGGTCAGCAATTTGAAAAGCGCGATATTATTATTGAAAGCCATAATAATAAATTACATCGTATAAGTGAGGTGCATCGATCATACGATGCCTTACAGTACCCTTTGCTATTTCCTTATGGCGAAGATAGCTATTCAATGGATATACAATGGAATCCATTATTAAACAAGTAAGAAGGCTCTAGTCGGGAGAGCCCGACTAGAAGATACCCTGAACCCAGTTGCAATAAATAAATTAAATTTATATAAGATTTTGGTATACTGACTTAACTTCAAACGATTAAATTCGATATCTCCGGTGTTTCTTAACCGATTTGGACGAAATTTTCAGAAAATATCTATCGTTCGTTACCCATTCTTTCAACCCTCATTTTTACATTTCCCCAATAACTTTTTTTTTTTTGTTATCGATCACATGTGTATATCGGAAGCCGGAATAGTTATCGATAATTTGAAGCAAACTTGTTCTGCTCATGGTATAGGAGAACTTATATCCAAAATCTGAAGTCTCTAGCTCTTGTAGTCTCTGAGATCCACGCGTTCATACAGACGGAAAGACGGACATGGCTAAATCGACTCGGCTATTGATGCTGATCAAGAATATATATACTTTATAGGGTCGGAGATGCTTCCTTCTGCCTGTTACATACTTTTGCACAAAACCATTATACCCTTATTTACCCATTTTATGGGTTAAGGGTATAAAAAGGAGGAACCAAAAAAAAAGATATCTGCGTTAAGCTTCAATCTGAGATAAATCATTTAATTTATTGTCGTTCCCTTTTTAGTCAGTTTTTGGTTGATATGTATGCTAAAATTGAAACAGAAAGGTTCAATTATATTCGCTACAATCAAGCGAAACTCAGAGCAGATAGCTATATACATCTACAAGATGCAAAAGGCCAACAAGATGTTGTCGAAGCTCAACTTGGTCAGATGGTAATTTTACCATCTTCTTTTACAAGCTCGATATATGCATGAAAAGACTCAAGATGCTATGACATATTTTCGCCATTATGGGCGACCAGATCTTTTCATAACATTCACATGTAATCCACAATGGAATGACATCAAAAGTGTTTTATTTCCGGGTCAAAAACCGCATGATCGTCACGATATTATAGCTCGAGTTTTTCATTTAAAAGTTAAAGCTTTAATGTCACTATTGATAAAAGGTTCTTTGTTTGGAAGCGTGCAATGTTTCATGTACTCTGTGGAATGGCAAAAGCGGGGCTTACGACATACATATTCTACTTTGGTTAGAAAATAAAATAAGACCAGATAAAATCGATAAAATTATCTGTGCCGAAATACCAAACGCAGATGAGGATCCTTTGTTATTTAACATTGTTAAGTCAAATATGATTCATGGTCCTTGCAGTGTATTTAATAATAAATCGCCATGCATGAAAAATGGAAAATGTACCAAAAGGTTTCCTCGACAATTACTTAAAGAAACTGTGACTGGAAAAGATAGTTACCCTCTATATCGTAGAAGAGCGATAGAATATGGTGGTTATGCAATTAATATAAATGGTAATTGCATAGATAATCGTTGGGTTGTGCCTTACAATTGTGTACTATTGAGAACATTTGAAGCTCACATAAATGTTGAGTATTGTAGTTCTGTAAAGTCTATTAAATACATTTGTAAATATCTTAACAAGGGCAGTGATCAGGAATCATTTACTCTTGAAGACAAACGCAATGGAATTAATATGTACGAAAGTGGCCGGTATATAAGTAGCTCAGAAGCAGTATGGAGAATCCTTGCATTTCCCATGCATGAACGTTTTTCGGCTATTACACACTTAGCTGTTCATTTTGAAAATGGTCAACGGATATATTTTAACCCCAATAATCCGCAACAATTACTTGACAGATTAAGCACTACACCCAAAACCACTTTGCTAACCTTCTTTGAGCTATGCACACGTGATGAGTTTGCAAGAACGCTTCTATATTGTGAAGTTCCATCGTATTTTACATGGAACAATAAAGAATTTCAAAGAAGAAAACGAGGGCATGATGTGCCAAATTTTCCTGGAGTTAAAAGAGATTCAGCTTTGGGAAGAGTTACACTATTCATCCCAATAATACAGAATGTTTTTATTTAAGACTTTTACTACATTTTGTAAGGGGCCCAACTTCATTTTTAAATTTAAAAACCGTTAATGGTATAGCATACGCATCATTTCAATTGGCGTGTAAAGCTCTAGGATTACTAGAAGATGATAAGCACTGGGATTCAACTATAGCCGATGCTGTCATATGTCAAAATCCTACAAAACTGAGAGAACTTTTTGCAATAATGTTAATATTTTGTCATATTTCAGATGCTCTTAAACTTTCGAATACTTATAAGAGAGTTTCTCAGAAGATATTTTAAGAGCCTTTCATTTTTCACAAGACAGAAATATTGATGAAAGTATTGTGAATAATGTATTAAATAAATGTCTTATTTACATTGAAGATATTGTACTGTCTATTGGTGGTCAAAACTTGACTTACTATGGACTTCCACTACCAATTAGATCCGAGGAAATTGTTCCAAATATTGAATATCATAGAGAAACAAATTATGAAAATTGCTATAATTTTGTTGTTAATAATGAGCTACTCCTTACTGCTGAGCAAAAACAAGTATACGAAAAGATACTATGTATATAGCGTTGAAGCAGAAAAGGGAGAAATCTATTTTTTAGATGCACCTGGTGGAACAGGTAAAACGTATCTTTTAAATTTAATACTGGCAAAGGTACGGCAAAGCAAAAAAATTGCATTGGCCGTTGCTTCTTCCGGTATCGCAGCCACTTTACTTAATGGTGGTCGCACAGCGCATTCTACACTTAAGATTCCATTTAATTTGATTCATTAAGAAACACCACATTGCACAGTGGTTCCTCCCATAGGCCAAAAATAAAAAAGTCAAAGTTAAAACTTTGACTTCAAATGCATCAACACTTTTTCATAATTGGTCTAGCTATTAAACTGTATACTTGTTTTTGTTTTGTTCTAACTGTCCTCTTCAAGAATAGCATCAAAAGAGACAGCATAAAATTATTTTGGTATTGCAGCGTGAGCAACTTGCAAGTGGAGCTCTCACCAAAAAAGTTAAAAAAAACATTTTAAACAAAGTTATTGTGCGATGGAAGGGATTATTATTATAAATAAAGGTATTAACAATATTTGTGCAAAAAAAAATATATGTATTTCCCGCTGTGTGTTGTGTAAATCGTTATTGTGTTAAGTACGTTATTGTGGACGTTCTGTGTTTGTCTTTGCTGTGATTCGTTAGAGTTTTAGTTATGATCGCCAACTCACGTCAACTTAATTCTTTTTGTATATTATTTATTAACATTTTAAGATTATGTGGTGTTAATTTCAAGTGCCCGTAGGTGCCCGTGCTCTTGCTTTATTCAAAAAGGTAACCTAACCTTAACTTTAAAAAAGCACATGTGGCTTGCGAAAAAAATACAATCAGCGTGCTAGACAAAGACGAAAGATAGAGATAAAGAAGAAGAAAAGAGAGGAAGTGTAGTGTCCGACTTCTGCAACTGTTTTATGTTGTTGTTGTTTAATGTTGTTGTTGCTTTTTGTTTGAATTTTTGTTTAAAATCAGCTATTGATTTACTGGAATGTATATAAAACTTTTTTTTCTTTCTTACATATGTATATTTGTTGAATTTTTACCTTATTATTAAAGCGTGTACATACATGAACTATGAAAAAATCTTTAATAATTTTGTGCTTGTTGTTTAATTATTGTTACATTTTTGCCGTTTGTCGTTTAAAACAAAACAATTTTTCCAACAAAAATTCGATTTAAGACTGATTGTTCCTATGGCAGCTTATGATATAGTATCCCGATTTTCACTAAGCTCGCCCTGGTTAAATAAAGTAGTTTTTAATGAAGGTTGCGTTGCAATATAATGGAAAACAAAACAGTTTTCCATACAAACACTTGATTTCAGACCGATCGTTCATATGACAGCTATATGATATGGTGGTCCGATATGGCTGATTTTTACACATCATCTAACAATAAATTTATAAAAATTTTGTGTTAAGTTTCAAACGTCTACCTCAACTAGAAGTATTTTTGGCCGCCCTCCCCATACAACAGGAACCAGTGTGCATTGCTCAATTTCAAAGCAATCTAATATTGCTGCTGTGCTCAAAGATTGCAAGCTTATTGTTTGGGATGAGTGTACTATGGCCCATAAAGGTGCTTTTGAAGCTGTAGATCGATCTTTGAAATACATTCGAGACAGTGAATACTTAATGGGTGGCATAACTGTTCTCTTAGCTGGTGATTTTCGACAAACTCTTCCAGTGATCCCCAGAGGAACAAGAGCAGATGAAATAAATGCGTGCTTAAAGTCTTCAATTTTGTGGCCCAAAATACAGAAAATTGCATTAACGAAGAATATGCGAGTGCACTTAAAAGGTGATAGCATAGCTGGTGAATTTGCAGAAATGCTTCTTCAAATAGGAAATGGATTATTTCCAACCCATGATGGCAAAATAACTTTACCATCAACTTTGTGTCATGTTGTGAAAAGTATTGAAGAACTCACTCTAAAAATATTTCCGGATATTACAAATATCTCTCAAAAATCACTCGAATGGTTTTCAGAACGTGCTATTTTGACTGCGAGAAATGATAATGCATTGGAAATAAACGAGTTTTCATTAAAATCATTTCAAAGTGAAGAAATGACATATAACTCTATTGATTCTGTGACTGAAATCGAAGATGCAGTTCATTACCCCGTCGAGTTTCTTAATTCATTAAATCCGGCTGGCCTGCCTCAACATAAATTAACTTTAAAGATTGGTTCACCTGTAATGTTGATTCGCAACTTGAAGCCGCCAAAACTGTGCAATG
This sequence comes from Scaptomyza montana, assembly GCA_018904305.1. Lineage (NCBI taxonomy): Eukaryota > Metazoa > Arthropoda > Insecta > Diptera > Drosophilidae > Scaptomyza > Scaptomyza montana. Next base: position 413,887 of record JAEIGR010000057.1, on the reverse strand, counting down.
GTACAAGATTGCAAGTTAAAGTCCTTCATAAGAATGTTGTCGAAGCAATTATCTTTACTGGCAATGGTATAAGGGAAACGGTTTTTATACCGAGAATTTTTTTAAATTAATTATTGGACGTAGATGAACTAACGAACAGTACAGTCAAGTGGCCCAACGATACCAAGCACCGGCTTGTTAACGCTCGGACCCACGCACAAAGCGACCCACCTCCCGCCCATCCGACCAAGGGGCGCTCCGCTTATCGTGCGGTTACGATGATCGCCAACATGTAGACAAATGACACAAAACTATCTTTTTAATAGAGCAAGTAGGAGTGGCACTGTGTATTAAGTGGGAAAGATCGTTATAAATAGAACACAGAATACAAAAAGGGTTATGAAGAGCATAATTAGAATTACAAGTTTGAAGAGATATAGGTACAAAATTTCTAGTATTTCTAATAGGAACAGCAAAGTTAATTTGGTTAATTAATTCAGAAGAATCAATTTCACCATTAATTAATTTGTGAAAAAAGGAAAATGATAGCATTATTCTACGATCACTCAGAGAAAGAAGATCTATTAGTAAAAGTCTACTACGATAAGAAGGCAATTTATTGTTAGTGTCCCAGTTAAGACCTCTAAGTGCGAAGAGCAGAAATTGTTTTTGTACCGATTCTATTTTATTCTGATGAATTTCGTATTTCGGAAACCATATACAAGATCCATATTCCAGAATCGGTCGTACAAGAGAAGTATACAGAGTTTTTGTTAAGTAGGGATCGTTAAACTCCTTCGACCAGGGCTTAATGAACCCCAGGACACCAGATGCTCGATTGGAAATTGAAGAAATATGCTTGTCAAACTTAAGCTTTGGGTCCATAACGATGCCCAAATCGTCAACCCATTCAATTCTATCTAGTGGTTTGTTGTCAAGAAAATATATATTAAAAAAGGGCAAATATCTAAAAAATTACATTACTTTACATTTACTGCAATTAAGATTTAAAAAATTTACTTTACATCACATTTGAAAGTTGTCTAAATCTCTTTGAAGCTGTTGAGCAGTAAGCGGAGTTGCAGCCGACGTGCATAATTTTACATCATCAGCGTACATCATAACCCGAGAGAACTTTATAACTGATGGAAGATCGTTTATAAACAAAATAATACCTTCTGATTCTGAATTGCCAATTCAATTTAAAAGGTTGCAATTTCCTTTAAAAGTTTGCTTTGCCTAAACAATAAATAAATCACAGGGACAAACTCTTAAATTAGCCGGACTAGACTTAAGACACGATTGTTTCTCTCATGGCCAATTTTATGTAGCCTGCTCAAGATTCAGTTCACCAAAAAGTTTAGTTGTATTAGCACCTGACGGAAAAACAGCCAATGCCGTTTATAAAGAAGCTCTTAACAGTTGTTAATAATTGCAAATTAAATTCAACAAGTGGATAAGGCCTACTGGGGAAACCACAATAAAAAAATAACGAGCCTGATTCTCTACCTCAATGGTGGCGTGGAAAAGAGAATATTAAATACTTTGTTTTAATTTGTTGTTAAATATTTTCTTATTTATTTATTTTATATCTTTCTTCTATTGCTAAAATTTATATAAACTATCCGCGCAGCGAAGTAAGCGGGCCACTTACTAGTGTTTTTATATATACATTTAAGTTACTGCACACACAGTATATGACAGACAATTATAATTTAACGAGGTCAATTAAATGCTGATCACAGCGAAACCGACACATATAACTAGTTACCAAAACAACAGTCAGTCAACGCGGAAATTGCCAATATGCAATTCTGCATTGGCAAGCAATTGCTGCGTTTACAATAACCCAATTTATATTGATATTACAATTATGCAAACTAAGCTATTTTTTCCTATAAATATTGTTACTTTCATGAATAAAGAATCAGTTCTTTACTTTGTACCAACAAACCAAGTATTTTACTCATCATCAAGGAATTCCCCCTCCGTAGTCCACCTAGTTACAAGTGCTAGTTGCGACGCCCTTTTAGCAGTCAGTTTATGTACTGAATGCTTACAAAACAAATATACACAAACATTTTGACACCATTCCCCCTCCGTAGTCCACCTAGTTACAAGTGCTAGTTGCGACGCCTTTTTAGCAGTCAGTTTATGAACTGAATGCTTACAAAACAAATATACACAAACATTTTGGTGACCCCGACGAAGGACTCCACACAAGGATTCTTCAACTGCAACAACACAAAAAAGACAAAACTTTCTATTATTCCTTGACCAAGGTACGGTTGCGAATCGAAGCGTAAGCCAGCTCACCAAGGAGCAAATAAAACACTTCCAACGGGTCAGAAATAGACAAGAGTTACAATACAAACAGTTCTGAGATCAGAAAGAACAAAAAATTGATAATATACAAACTCATTAAGTGTCAAACAAAAGACAAAATGAGCATTGAAAAATCAAAGAATCTGGAAGAGGTCCTAGACGATCAGGAAGAAATAAGCCAGGAGATACCAAGGCTTATAAAGAACACAAAAAAGGACCCAGCAGAACGGAAGGCAAAACCTGGCTACTACCAAGCCAAGGCCACAATCTTGGAGGAAAAGTGGACTATTTTCAAGACAAACAATGTCTTGATCAAAAACTCTAAGTTAGAGGAGTCTCACCCTTATCACAAGTTCTTCGAGGAAGTTCACGATTTGGTTCAAAAAACCAGAACTTACTTAAAAGAACAAGCTGATATTGCAGATCAGTCTAGCAGCAATAGGACGGAGCCAAGGACCGCCATTGCTGCAGGAATTGTTGATGCCAAAGCAAACACAAATGCCAAGTTAGTTGCATTGTGCCGTCGGCAAAAGGCGATGATTGTGTCAATAAATCGCGCCATTCAACACAAGCCCCTTAATGCAGAAATTGTATACTCATTATGGGCAAAACTTCAAGAGGTCCACTTCCAAATATACGAGGAGCTTGAGGACCCGTAGGAAGCAGGCTATGACGCCACTGACTATCTCAAAGCAGAAGCTGAGGTAAGGAACGTACTGACAGACAAGTCAAATAGTACGGTGTCTGATAACATTAACTTGCCACGCATCTCCATTCCAAAGTTTGATGGTGATAAACTCAAGTGGTCTCAGTTCTTTGATATATTCTCATGTATGATACATGAAACTAGAATGCCAACCATACGCAAAATGTGGTACCTCAAGACCAGCGTAATCGGAGAGGCGGAAAGACTAATCCGTCACATTGATCTCAAGGAGGAAAATTACCTCTTCGCATGGGAAATCTTAGTTGATGCGTACAATAATCCTAGAGGAGTCTAGGATATTGAATCGACTTCTGCTGCAACAAACCTGCAGCGACGATGTAAAGTCTTTAAAAGAACTGCACATCACAACAGTTGAGTCATTAGCTTCGTTAAAGGGACTCGGGATTGACATCTCAACATGGTATCCAATCATCATTGCCATCCTAAGGAACAAACTGGATGGCACAAACAAAACCCTATATGAACAATCATTGGGTAACACAAAGGAAATCCAGCCACTGGACACCATGCTCCAGTTCCTCGAACAGCAAGTTCGAGTGATGGCTACTGGAAAAAGGGCATCTGCGACTTATAAGAAGGATCCTAAAAATACAACATGTGCCTCGTCTTCAAGTGCACCCAAAGGATGTCTTTATTGTAAAAAGACAGGTCACTATTTATCCAAATGTGACGACTTTCGCGCTAAAACAGTTAGCGAACGTCTTAATTGGGTGCAACGACAAAAGTTATGCGTCAACTGTTTTAAAAATGACCATAAGACGAATGCTTGCCCTAGCAAGTTCAGTTGTTTTAAATGCAACAAGAAACACCACACTATGCTACATTTGGAGAACGCTATCGCTTCAGCAGCAGAGCCACACGCACAAGTTGTGGCATCCGCTAACAACCAAAATTACAATTTACTTGCAACAGCCAAGGTAGTTGTACAAGCAAATAATGGGCAGCAGGCAACATTCAAGGCACTCCTGGACTCTGGATCACAGATCAACGTCATTTCTGAAAGGCTAATGACAATGCTGGCACTAAAACGTCATGACACAACTCTCCGGATTAAGGCATCGGAGGAAATACAAGGATCCGCAAAGCTCGTGTAAATGTGACAATTAAGTCACTACACAGCAATTTTACAATGCGAATGGAAGCATTTATGCTACCAAATATAAAACGGATCAACTTGGCGGTCGAACTCACAGCAGTGCAGCAACAGTCATTACAAAACGTGCAGTCTGCTCGGAGCTGGCACAGATCTTCGACCCACTAGGCTTGTTCGCTCCAGTCGTAGTAAAGGCAAAAATTTTCATGCAACGCCTCTGGGAATTAAAACTCGATTGGAACGATGAGTTACCAACAAGTCTTCAGAATGATTGGAAGGAGTATCGAGACGAGTTGCAAAGCCTCAACTCAATGCGAATCCCAAGGCACGTTTATGATGGTAAGACTCCGATAACGAAAGAATTACACGTCTTTGTTGATGCGTCGGAACGTGCATATGGCGCTGCAGTTTACGTACGCGCAACGTACAGAAACAAACAAATATCTGTTCGGCTACTATGTTCAAAGTCTCGAGTGGCTCCAACAGCAAAACAGTCACTCCCTCGACTAGAGCTATGTGCTGCACTATTGGGTGCAGAACTTGCTGAAAGGGTTCGACGCGATCTTAGCCTCGACAGCAACACAGTACCAGGATACTTTTGGTCAAATTCTACGGTCGTCCTGTCATGGATCAATGCAGCTGCCTCCACATTCCATACATTTGTGGCCAACCGGATAGCTAAGATCCAAGCACTAACAAGCCAAAATCAATGGCGTCATGTGTCATCCGCTAACAACGCAGCGGATGTTCTTTCAAGAGGAATATTTGCACGTAGATTACCTGAGCATAATATATGGCTATATGGACCACTGTTCTTGCATGGGTCTCCGGCAACCATACCCAACATCATTCCGAGCAACCTGGAAAGGAAAACAAAACATATAAGCCTGGCAATATCCCCATATACAATAGGTGAAGAATTGTACACTTGCAGACACAGTCATTCGTTCCACAAGTTACAACGCATTGTGGCTTACATGTTACGCTTCTGCTACAACAAACAGAGATCAGCAACTGTCGCTCTAAGCGTCGAGGAATTGAATCACGCTCGCAACGTAATTTTGCGGACAATACCACAAGTGGAATTTGCTGCTGAGCTAAAATCGCTGCAGCGTCACAATATGGTGGAAAAAAGGAGTTCAATTTCATCACTGTCCCCCCTACAAGAATCCGACGGACTTATACGAGTTGGTGGCAGATTGGATCAAGCCCCACTCCCTTACAATGCAAGGCACCAGATTCTGTTGCCCTACAATGATCCAATAGTAAAAATGCTGTTGAAAGATCTGCATGAGGACAATATGCATTGCGGTGCCCAAGCCTTACGAGCAACCGCTAGACAGCAATATTGGATCCTCAACGACAAAACAATGTCAAGGAATATCATTCACAATTGCGTGACATGCAACAAGGCAAGGCCCAAGTTAATGAACCAAATTATGGGTAATTTGCCAGCCGATCGAGTAACACCAACACGCCCATTTCTTACAACAGGCGTAGATTACTGCGGACCAATATGGATTCATCATAAACTTCGAGGAAAGCGACCAGACAAAGCATACATAGCTGTTTTCTGTTGCTTCGCCACCAAGGCGGTACACCTTGAGCTGGTTAGTGATCTAACAACAGACGCCTTTTTGGGAGCCTTACGACGCTTCTTAAGCCGTCGAGGCAAGTGTCAAACAATTCATTGTGACAATGCAACTAACTTCGTTGGAGCAAACAACCAGCTGAAGGAACTGGAAGGATCAATATTTGGCGAAAGGAGCCAAGCCGAGATCATCAATCAGTGCAACAAAAAACAAGTTGCCTTCAAATTTATTCCACCACGCGCGCCATCGTTTGGAGGGTTATGGGAGGCTGCAGTCAAGTCTGCAAAAAGACATTTGGTCACCACAACCAATACTGCATCTCTAACATTTGAAGAATAAAATACGGTGATTATCGAAATTGAAGCAATCCTCAATTCTCGCCCAATCACACCCATGTCAAATGATCCAACGGACACAACCGCCCTCACTCCAGCACACTTTTTGATTGGGGAAACGTTGACTGCTCCCCCTGATGTAAACACGGACCGCAATGAAAAATCCTTGGTAAAGCGCTGGGAGTTAGTATCCAGACTTAAGCAAGGATTCTGGAAGCAATGGTCGGAAGAATACTTGCAAGCCAGGCACAAGTGGAAATCCGTCAATTCCAACATAAAGGAAGGCATGCTGGTGCTAGTCAAGGAAGATAACATACCTGTGATGAGTTGGCCAATGGGACGCATTGTTAAAACATACCCAGGACAAGACAATTATGTCAGGGTGGTTGACGTTAAAACTGCCTCTGGCACCTACAACTGCCCTATAAACAGACTTGCGCCACTATTTCCAGAAGACATAGCCAAAAAGCGAACTATTAACGAAACGGAGGACACAGAAAACCATGATGCGCCACCCGTACAGCGAAAACGCCTTATGTCTCCAACAATCACATCATCCATTCTAATTCTTCTTCTCATGTTGCCCTTGGTGCTGACACAGTCGGTGTCCGTGGAAAGGTTCGACACAAAGACTGAAATATTTTATGAAAAAATTGGAACAACAAAGAGAGCAATTTCCGACTGGACCATAATTATATATTATGAATTGGAACCTTAATGGAGCGATATGAAGACATTCGATTTGGAAATAAAGGAGTTCAAATACATATGTCCAGAACTAAATAATGAACACACATGTGATTCCATATCACAGCATTTTCGGCACCTATTCGACGAATTACAAATGTCAAACGCACTCTTGCAACACACACGAAAACGCCTATCACCATTTGATGCAGTTGGCAACATTGCAAACAGTCTATTTGGAGTTTTAGACTCTGACTACGCCAAGAAAATGACCAAAGTCATAGAGGAGGTAAAAACCAACGAAGCATTTCTACTGCACTTACTGAAAAATCAAACATCAGTACTTGATTCAACTATCAACGTTGTCAAGAAGACCAGATCTACATCGGACAAACGGCTAAAACTACTTGAACAACAAGGGGCTATCCTCAGCCAAAGCAGAGGAAAGTACACAGGCGCACATCTTACCAAAAATTACCTGGCACTGACAACTCAACTAACACTTCTGGCAGCCACTCTTCAGCGCATGCAATCAGAAATAGTGACGTTCTGACAGGAATTCGCCACCATACAATCAGCCCAACATTGATTTCCCCTAATCAACTAAAGGATCAATTGGATCAAATACGGGATCATTTGCCACCAGATCAAATGCTGCCTGTGACATCATCCAACGTAATTCAACTATACAGAATAATTCGAGCAGAAGGAACAGCTTCCGACACTCAGGTAATATTCAGAGTAATATTACCGCTAGTGTCAACATCAAAATTAGAGCTGTTCAATATCGTGCCAATTCCGGTGTGGGACTCAACAAGTTGGAGATTGTTTGAGCTTAAAACACTTATAATAGCAGTTAACAACCACAGGGATCAATTCATGGGATTGACTCAAGATGATCTACGACGCTGCCTCACACTACCAAATGAAGAATACATATGTTTTGACCATCAAGCTGTGTTCAATGTAAACAATCGTTGTGAGTTTCAGCTCTTTAACAACAAGACACCAACAGTGTTTCAAACAACTCACAGAACCACCAAGATGGTTTGGGAAAAGACACACCAGCCTAACAGGTGGATCTTTGCAACACATTCTGCAATGGAACTGCAAGCCGTATGCAACGGAACACCATCCACAATACAGCTAGCAGACACCGGAATACTCTCATTATCATCTGGTTGTACTGCACGCAACTTGGAGATTAGCATCAGTACTTTTAGCACTATCATAAGTCAAGTGAGGCCAAGTTACGCACACTTTGGCGACATAATCAAGCCAAACATCACCCATGTACCTGCGACAAATATCAACATCTCAGACTACAAGGTTCAAGAAGACAAGGATCTGGACGACTTACACCAGCAATTGGCAACACTGAACAATCTAGAGTTGCCTAACATATCAAGTTCAGTCCTACACAATCATATAGCATCGTATGCTGCCTTAGCTATATCCTTCATACTGCTATGTACCTATGCAATGCGAAAGAAACGACTATGGACTGTGCAATCAACGGTTCCCAGGAATGAAGTCATCAATACACCTGATCCAGCCGCATCACTAAGACGATTCACAATAGAACAAGATGATGGTTGAACACCTGTTCAACGGCCGGGAGAATGTTTAGGCGTATATACATTTAAGTCACAGCCCACATAAATGACACACAACAATAAGCACAATTTAACTATGTCAAAAACTGACCTATGTTTATACTCGATACCGAAGGTAAAGAGTATATTGAGTTTGTGCAATGTCCGTCATGGTGTCTGTCCGTCTGTCCGTCTGTCCGTCTGTATGAACGCAACTTTTTTCCACACCCTTCAAGCTAGAGACTTGAAACTTTCCAAATCTCTTTATCTATGGGATAGTAAATTAAAGTGTCAAGATGGGGGTTCTACGATAACTGGGGGGCTGGCAAATCGATAAATTCGATAACTCAAAACCGATAAGTCCACATATTTCGCACATCCTTACAGCTAGAAGTACCAAATTTGGTAAGAAGATAGCTACTAGCAACCTCCAAAAAACTGCATCAAAAATTTTGGAGCCACGCCCCCACATTCCGCCCCCCAGCCCCCCGCATTTTAAAGTCAAAAAAGCCTATATCTCCCACAGTTTTTGAGCTATAGCCACCAAATTTGGTGCCAAGATAGGTGATGATGACCCCCAAAAACTGCATCAAAAGTTTGGATGCCACGCACACCGATACTGCCCTAGCCGCCCCCATCCACCCCAACGCTTCGTCAAAAACGGGAATGCGTGTATCTTCCAGAGTTGTGGAGCTAGAGCCACCAAATTTGGTAGGACGATAGCTGGCAACGACCCCCAAAAATTTGCATCAAAGTTTTGGAGCCACGCCCTCCATTTCGCCCCCCTTTCCCCACTTTTTACAATTTTCGAGCTAGAGTCACCAAATTTGGTATAAAGATAGCAATTGACATTTCGGAAAGATCTGCATCAAAAATTTTGATTCCACGCCCACCCATACCGCCCCCAGCCCCCCTTTCCCCACTTTTTACAAATTTCGAGCTAGAGTCACAAAATTTGGTATGAAGATAGCAATTGACATTTCACAAAGATCTGCATCAAAAATTTGGATGCCACGCCCACCCATACCGCCCCCAGCCCCCCTTTCCCCACCTTTTACAAATTTCGAGCTAGAGTCACCAAATTTGGTATGAAGATAGCATTTGACATTCCACAAAGATCTGCATCACAAATTTGGGTGTCACGCCCACCCTTACCGCCCCCAGCCCCCCTTTCCCCACCTTTTACAAACTTCGAGCTAGAGTCACCAAATTTGGTATGAAGATAACAATTGACATTCCACAAAGATCTGCATCAAAAATTTGGATGCCACGCCCACCCAAACCGCCCCCAGCCCCCCTTTCCCCACCTTTTACAAATTTTGAGCTAGAGTCACCAAATTTGGTATGAAGATAGCAATTGACATTTCAGAAAGATCTGCAACAAAAATGTTGATGCCACAACTACCCATACCGCCCCCGTCCCCCCCCTTTCCTCACCTTTTACAAACTTTGAGCTAGAGTCACCAAATTTGGAAGGAAGATAGCTGGTGGCATCCCCATCTGCATCGGAGAATCTTTAAGGCAGCGTACACCCCTGCCGCATCCGTACCCCTTTGCGTCTTTTTACCGGTTTTAATTCTGGTATCGAGTATGCCGCAGTCGGTTGCGTCCGACTGCAACGTTTCCACTTGTTTTATATATACATTTAAGTTACAGCACACACAGTAAATGACAGACAATTATAATTTAACGAGGTCAATTAAATGCAACACCATACGTATTATTGTCTTCACTACAAAAAACTGCTGATCACAGCGAAACCGACACATATAACTAGTTACCAAAACAGCGGTCAGTCAACGCGGAAATTGCCAATATGCAATTCTGCATTGGCAAGCAATTGCTGCGTTTACAATAACCCAATTTATATTGATATTACAATTATGCAAACTAAGCTATTTTTATACTCGATACCGAAGGTAAAGAGTATATTGGTTTTGTGCAATGTCCGTCATGGTGTCTGTCCGTCTGTCCGTCAGTCCGTCCGTATGTATGCAACTTTTTTCCACACCCTTCAAGCTAGAGACTTGAAACTTTCCAAATCTCTTTATCTATGGGATAGTAAATTAAAGTGTCAAGATGGGGGTTCTACGATAACTGGGGGGCTGGCAAATCGATAAATTCGATAACTCAAAACCGATAAGTCCACATATTTCGCACATCCTTACAGCTAGAACTACCAAATTTGGTAAGAAGATAGCTACTAGCAACCCCCAAAAAACTGCATCAAAAATTTTGGAGCCACGCCCCCCCATTCCGCCCCCAGCCCCCCCGCATTTCACCAAATTTGGTGCCAAGATAGGTGATGATGACCCCCCAAAAACTGCATCAAAAGTTTGGATGCCACGCCCACCGATTCTGCCCTAGCCGCCCCCATCAACCCCAACGCTTCGCCAAAAACAGTAATGCGTGTATCTTCCAGAGTTGTGGAGCTTGAGCCTCCAAATTTGGTAGGAAGATAGCTGGTATAAACCGGCAAAAAACTGCATCAACGTTTTGGAGCCAACCATACCCATTCCACCCCAAGCCCCCCCGCATTTTAAAATCAGAAATAGCTATATCTCCCACAGTTTTTGAGCTAGAGCCACCAAATTTGGTGCCAAGATAGGTGATAATGACCCCCTAAAAACTGCTTCAAAAGTTTGGATGCCACGCCCACCAATACTGCCCTAGCCGCCCCCATCCACCCCAACGCTTCGTCAAAAACGGGAATGCGTGTATCTACCTGAGTTGTGGAGCTAGAGCCACCAAATTTGGTAGGAAGATAGCTGGCAACGACCCCCAAAAATCTGCATCAAAGTTTTGGAGCCACGCCCTCCATTTCGCCCCTTTTTCCCCAATTTTTACAATTTGCGAGCTAGAGTCACCAAATTTGGTATGTAGATAGCAATTGACATTCCACATAGATCTGCATCAAAAATTTGGATGCCTCGCCCACCCATACCGCCCCCAGCCCCCCTTTCCCCACTTATTACAAATTTCGAGCTAGAGTCACCAAATTTGGTATGAAGATAGCAATTGACATTTCACAAAGATTTGCAACAAAAATTTTGATGCCACAACTACCCATACCGCCCCCAGCCCCCCCCCTTTCCCCACCTCTTACAAACTTTGAGCTAGAGTCACCAAATTTGGAAGGAATATAGCTGGTGGCATCCCCATCTGCATCGGAGAATCTTTAAGGTAGCGTACACCCCTGCCGCATCCGTACCCCTTTGCAATCAGGCCTCTTTTTACCGGTTTTAATACTGGTATCGAGTATGCCGCAGTCGGTTGCGTCCGACTGCAACGTTTCCACTTGTTTCCTATAAATATTGTTATTTTCATGAATAAAGAATCAGTTCTTTACTTTGTACCAACAAACCAAGTATTTTACTGATCATCAAGGAATTCCCCCTCCGTAGTCCACCTAGTTACAAGTGCTAGTTGCGACGCCCTTTTAGCAGTCAGTTTATGTACTGAATGCTTACAAAACAAATATACACAAACAATATGTAAGTACCTATGTTCAAACATATGCATATGCGTACATACAAATATGGAGGACAGCTTCTGCACTTGCACTTTTTAAATATGTTAATTGACTATTCGTCTTGGAGATATAGCGGACTGTGTGCTTGTGATTTTCTTAAAAATAAGAAGAAAAATTTACATAACAAATTAACTTGCAAGCTTTGCAAGCGGGGTTGGGGGGATGAAATCCCTTTAGAATATCCGGCTCGAAGGACCAAATGTTGTGTTGGGGTGGCGCTACCGATCTTCTTATTCCTGTTGTGTGTAAATTTTGAATTGTTCCCTTGAACAATTTGACTGACTTCGCGATGCGACCAAAAAAAAAAAACACTTCTTCTTCGTTTGAGAGTATATTTCGAATGCCCTCAAAAAGCAATGTGAATGTAGGTGGAACATAGAGCTTAATGTGAAATATATGAAAAAGAAACAAATGTTGCAGGAGTTGCTAGCATTGCATAGAGAGCCGCGGAAGTAAGAGCGGCAGTTCATGTTTGGTTCTGCCTACTTTTAGGCATGAACAAACCATTAATGCATAAATGTGAGCGCACACATTCATTCACTGTTCAAATTGAAAAATCCCACCCCAAAAATAACAAAACCATCACACGCAAAAATAACAAAACCATCACACGCAAATCCCACACGCATATAAACAGCAGAGCTGCGTGGACCGATCGTCTCAGTCGGCTGCCTCTCTGCATCTAAGCGCAAACAAAAATAATTCTGAGCAAGAATGCGAGACCGCCCAATCGGCTCGACACCCGAAGTGCTATGAGAGCTCTCAGGATGTTTTCGCACAAATGTACAGCACATGCGTTGCCAACAAGCCCCGTACGCAATGATTGCTCTATAACACTTTATACTTATTGCCTAAGCGCAGAGTGGCAGTGAAACGTGACGAAGGTTTGTAGAGACATATGTATATACCGCAAATATTAAGAGACCTGAGGATGGAAGGAAAACCAGCGTGGATCCCGTGGAAAATTATATATACATACATTGTGAGGTAGCGATCGTCTACCGCACATTTATGTTTTTCGTTCGTGACGTCATTTGTGCTACCTAGTGGTTCAATGCAACGCAAAACAGTGCTTCGCTCGCATTTGCGTAAACGCAAACGCAAAATTTATGCTCCGCGCGGAACTAGTTTTCGAAGAGGAACAAAAGCTCAGAAAATGATAATGCAATTTTAATGCAAAAATCAGTTTTCGGAGCGGGTTTTAGCAAATCTCCGATGCAGATGGGGCTGCCACCAGCTATATTCCTTCCAAATTTGGTGACTCAAGCTCAAAGTTTGTAAAAGGTGGGGAAAGGGGGAGCTGGGGGCGGTATATGTGGGCGTGGCATCCAAATTGCAAATCCATGTGGAATGTAAATTGCTACCTTCATACCAAATTTGGTGACTCTAGCTCAAAGTTTATAAAAAGTGGGGAAAGGGGGCTGGGGACGGTTTGGGTGGGCGAGGCATCCAAATTTTGATGCAAATCTATGTGGAATGTCAATTGCTATCTTCATACCAAATTTGGTGAATCTAGCTCAAAGTTTATAAAATTTAGGGGAAGGGGGATGGAGACGGTATGGGTGAGCGTGGCATCCAAATTTTGATGGTTGCTAGTAGCTATCTGCTTACCAAATTTGGTAGTTCTAGCTGTAAGGATGTGCGAAATATGTGGATTTATCGGTTTTGAGTTATCGAATTTATCGATTTGCCAACCCTCCAGTTATCGTAGAACCCCCATCTTGGCACTTTAATTTACTATCCCATAGATAAAGAGAATTGGAAAGTTTCAAGTCTCTAGCTTGAAGAGTGGGGAAAAAACTTGCAACCATATGGACGGACAGACGGACAGACGGACAGACACCATGACGGACATTGCACAACACCAATATACTCTTTACCTTCGGTATCGAGTATAAATATAAAATATCTTTATTGAACGCGTTTTTACAGTTAAACATGTAAATTAGAACTCAACTTATGCTAACGTTTTGATTTTTGAAGAAACCTCGTTTTGCGACTTATTCCTTTGTTTAAATTATTTATCTCTCTGGAGTGGATTTATTCTGTGGAGTCGTTAACTGGGGTTTCGCTCAAGAATCAAATTACATAGGACTTTGCTCATCTAATTCTTAAAGTGGCGTGATCGATTTTAATGGCTTTTTTTTCGGGTGGCGTGATCGATCTTAATAGCTTTGTTATTTTTTAGGGTGCATAGTTTTAGTGTTGTTTATTCTGTTCGCCGGATGTACGTGCTTATGCTGAGTGTGACTTAATTATCTTTGGTTCTTTACAAGAAGCCGAAATCAAAAATGTGCGTGCTTAAAATTATACGTATGTTTACTCAAGTGGAAAATGCTTGTGCATTGTTCTTGTTATTTTATGTGGTTGGCATAGAAGTTCTGCAAGAACTGAATATGTCACTATATATAGTTTTTTTTCGATATATAAATAAAAAATATGAACATAAATAATATTAAAGTATCTCACGGTTTGCTATGTATTTTGACAAAGTTCATATTAAGTTTATACCACCCTTCCAAGTTGGACTGCATAAAGCAGATTCAAGCAGAAGTCTGAAACTGCCGATTTTTTATTTTGTGCGGCAGTTTTGTTTTGCTTCTTTTGTGAATACACACACGCACACGCACACTAATAGACTTAAATAGCGAACATGTTGAATAAGAATATGAACAGACGAATGTTGAGTGTTGGATACCCTAATATAATTTAAGTGCTATTGTTGATATGTAATTTAATAATATATTTGTTATAGTTGTATATTTTGATTATAGTACGTTGGCACTAAGCTAACAATTGAGAAATTGCTTAAAATAGTCTAATAAAATAACATATTTCAATGTGATTAACTCTTCGAGCGGCAAATTTGATAATGTAGCAAATAAGCTTCTTCGAAATAGTATTTTCTTGTGTTGCTGTTGCTCACAAACAAAAATGAATTCATAGATTTCTGGGTGTTTACACATTTTTGTTGCTGCTTGTAGAAAATGCTTTATCTTAAACGTATTGTTTTGATATGACTTAATTATATGATAATAGAAAAGAAATTTGTTATGTAATCATCAATCATAGATATAATTAAATATATAAATACTATGGCAAAATTTTAAAATTATTTCATAAGTGCTTTTTAATAAATTAAATAAGAAAGTAACTTAAATATATATACATGTAAAAAATAAAAATAAAATATCATACATATATATCATCATATCATATCTTTATAAACGGCATTGGCTGTTTTTCCGTCAGGTGCTAACACAACTAAACTTTTTGGTGAACTGAATCTTGAGCAGGCTACATAAAATTGGCCATGAGAGAAACAATCGTGTCTTAAGTCTAGTCCGGCTAATTTAAGAGTTTGTCCCTGTGATTTATTTATTGTTTAGGCAAAGCAAACTTTTAAAGGAAATTGCAACCTTTTAAATTGAATTGGCAATTCAGAATCAGAAGGTATTATTTTGTTTATAAACGATCTTCCATCAGTTATAAAGTTCTCTCGGGTTATGATGTACGCTGATGATGTAAAATTATGCACGTCGGCTGCAACTCCGCTTACTGCTCAACAGCTTCAAAGAGATTTAGACAACTTTCAAATGTGATGTAAAGTAAATTTTTTAAATCTTAATTGCAGTAAATGTAAAGTAATGTCATTTTTTAGATATTTGCCCTTTTTTAATATATATTTTCTTGACAACAAACCACTAGATAGAATTGAATGGGTTGACGATTTGGGCATCGTTATGGACCCAAAGCTTAAGTTTGACAAGCATATTTCTTCAATTTCCAATCGAGCATCTGGTGTCCTGGGGTTCATTAAGCCCTGGTCGAAGGAGTTTAACGATCCCTACTTAACAAAAACTCTGTATACTTCTCTTGTACGACCGATTCTGGAATATGGATCTTGTATATGGTTTCCGAAATACGAAATTCATCAGAATAAAATAGAATCGGTACAAAAACAATTTCTGCTCTTCGCACTTAGAGGTCTTAACTGGGACACTAACAATAAATTGCCTTCTTATCGTAGTAGACTTTTACTAATAGATCTTCTTTCTCTGAGTGATCGTAGAATAATGCTATCATTTTCCTTTTTTCACAAATTAATTAATGGTGAAATTGATTCTTCTGAATTAATTAACCAAATTAACTTTGCTGTTCCTATTAGAAATACTAGAAATTTTGTACCTATATCTCTTCAAACTTGTAATTCTAATTATGCTCTTCATAACCCTTTTTGTATTCTGTGTTCTATTTATAACGATCTTTCCCACTTAATACACAGTGCCACTCCTACTTGCTCTATTAAAAAGATAGTTTTGTGTCATTTGTCTACATGTTGGCGATCATCGTAACCGCACGATAAGCGGAGCGCCCCTTGGTCGGATGGGCGGGAGGTGGGTCGCTTTGTGCGTGGGTCCGAGCGTTAACAAGCCGGTGCTTGGTATCGTTGGGCCACTTGACTGTACTGTTCGTTAGTTCATCTACGTCCAATAATTAATTTAAAAAATTCTCGGTATAAAAACCGTTTCCCTTATACCATTGCCAGTAAAGATAATTGCTTCGACAACATTCTTATGAAGGACTTTAACTTGCAATCTTGTACCATTGCACAGTTTTGGCGGCTTCAAGTTGCGAATCAACATTACAGGTGAACCAATCTTTAAAGTTAATTTATGTTGAGGCAGGCCAGCCGGATTTAATGAATTAAGAAACTCGACGGGGTAATGAACTGCATCTTCGATTTCAGTCACAGAATCAATAGAGTTATATGTCATTTCTTCACTTTGAAATGATTTTAATGAAAACTCGTTTATTTCCAATGCATTATCATTTCTCGCAGTCAAAATAGCACGTTCTGAAAACCATTCGAGTGATTTTTGAGAGATATTTGTAATATCCGGAAATATTTTTAGAGTGAGTTCTTCAATACTTTTCACAACATGACACAAAGTTGATGGTAAAGTTATTTTGCCATCATGGGTTGGAAATAATCCATTTCCTATTTGAAGAAGCATTTCTGCAAATTCACCAGCTATGCTATCACCTTTTAAGTGCACTCGCATATTCTTCGTTAATGCAATTTTCTGTATTTTGGGCCACAAAATTGAAGACTTTAAGCACGCATTTATTTCATCTGCTCTTGTTCCTCTGGGGATCACTGGAAGAGTTTGTCGAAAATCACCAGCTAAGAGAACAGTTATGCCACCCATTAAGTATTCACTGTCTCGAATGTATTTCAAAGATCGATCTACAGCTTCAAAAGCACCTTTATGGGCCATAGTACACTCATCCCAAACAATAAGCTTGCAATCTTTGAGCACAGCAGCAATATTAGATTGCTTTGAAATTGAGCAATGCACACTGGTTCCTGTTGTATGGGGAGGGCGGCCAAAAATACTTCTAGTTGAGGTAGACGTTTGAAACTTAACACAAAATTTTTATAAATTTATTGTTAGATGATGTGTAAAAATCAGCCATATCGGACCACCATATCATATAGCTGTCATATGAACGATCGATCTGAAATCAAGTGTTTGTATGGAAAACTGTTTTGTTTTCCATTATATTGCAACGCAACCTTCATTAAAAACTACTTTATTTAACCAGGGCGAGCTTAGTGAAAATCGGGATACTATATCATAAGCTGCCATAGGAACAATCAGTCTTAAATCGAATTTTTGTTGGAAAAATTGTTTTGTTTTAAACGACAAACGGCAAAAATGTAACAATAATTAAACAACAAGCACAAAATTATTAAAGATTTTTTCATAGTTCATGTATGTACACGCTTTAATAATAAGGTAAAAATTCAACAAATATACATATGTAAGAAAGAAAAAAAGTTTTATATACATTCCAGTAAATCAATAGCTGATTTTAAACAAAAATTCAAACAAAAAGCAACAACAACATTAAACAACAACAACATAAAACAGTTGCAGAAGTCGGACACTACACTTCCTCTCTTTTCTTCTTCTTTATCTCTATCTTTCGTCTTTGTCTAGCACGCTGATTGTATTTTTTTCGCAAGCCACATGTGCTTTTTTAAAGTTGAGGTTAGGTTACCTTTTTGAATAAAGCAAGAGCACGGGCACCTACGGGCACTTGAAATTAACACCACATAATCTTAAAATGTTAATAAATAATATACAAAAAGAATTAAGTTGACGTGAGTTGACGATCATAACTAAAACTCTAACGAATCACAGCAAAGACAAACACAGAACGTCCACAATAACGTACTTAACACAATAACGATTTACACAACACACAGCGGGAAATACATATATTTTTTTTTGCACAAATATTGTTAATACCTTTATTTATAATAATAATCCCTTCCATCGCACAATAACTTTGTTTAAAATGTTTTTTTTTAACTTTTTTGGTGAGAGCTCCACTTGCAAGTTGCTCACGCTGCAATACCAAAATAATTTTATGCTGTCTCTTTTGATGCTATTCTTGAAGAGGACAGTTAGAACAAAACAAAAACAAGTATACAGTTTAATAGCTAGACCAATTATGAAAAAGTGTTGATGCATTTGAAGTCAAAGTTTTAACTTTGACTTTTTTATTTTTGGCCTATGGGAGGAACCACTGTGCAATGTGGTGTTTCTTAATGAATCAAATTAAATGGAATCTTAAGTGTAGAATGCGCTGTGCGACCACCATTAAGTAAAGTGGCTGCGATACCGGAAGAAGCAACGGCCAATGCAATTTTTTTGCTTTGCCGTACCTTTGCCAGTATTAAATTTAAAAGATACGTTTTACCTGTTCCACCAGGTGCATCTAAAAAATAGATTTCTCCCTTTTCTGCTTCAACGCTATATACATAGTATCTTTTCGTATACTTGTTTTTGCTCAGCAGTAAGGAGTAGCTCATTATTAACAACAAAATTATAGCAATTTTCATAATTTGTTTCTCTATGATATTCAATATTTGGAACAATTTCCTCGGATCTAATTGGTAGTGGAAGTCCATAGTAAGTCAAGTTTTGACCACCAATAGACAGTACAATATCTTCAATGTAAATAAGACATTTATTTAATACATTATTCACAATACTTTCATCAATATTTCTGTCTTGTGAAAAATGAAAGGCTCTTAAAATATCTTCTGAGAAACTCTCTTATAAGTATTCGAAAGTTTAAGAGCATCTGAAATATGACAAAATATTAACATTATTGCAAAAAGTTCTCTCAGTTTTGTAGGATTTTGACATATGACAGCATCGGCTATAGTTGAATCCCAGTGCTTATCATCTTCTAGTAATCCTAGAGCTTTACACGCCAATTGAAATGATGCGTATGCTATACCATTAACGGTTTTTAAATTTAAAAATGAAGTTGGGCCCCTTACAAAATGTAGTAAAAGTCTTAAATAAAAACATTCTGTATTATTGGGATGAATAGTGTAACTCTTCCCAAAGCTGAATCTCTTTTAACTCCAGGAAAATTTGGCACATCATGCCCTCGTTTTCTTCTTTGAAATTCTTTATTGTTCCATGTAAAATACGATGGAACTTCACAATATAGAAGCGTTCTTGCAAACTCATCACGTGTGCATAGCTCAAAGAAGGTTAGCAAAGTGGTTTTGGGTGTAGTGCTTAATCTGTCAAGTAATTGTTGCGGATTATTGGGGTTAAAATATATCCGTTGACCATTTTCAAAATGAACAGCTAAGTGTGTAATAGCCGAAAAACGTTCATGCATGGGAAATGCAAGGATTCTCCATACTGCTTCTGAGCTACTTATATACCGGCCACTTTCGTACATATTAATTCCATTGCGTTTGTCTTCAAGAGTAAATGATTCCTGATCACTGCCCTTGTTAAGATATTTACAAATGTATTTAATAGACTTTACAGAACTACAATACTCAACATTTATGTGAGCTTCAAATGTTCTCAATAGTACACAATTGTAAGGCACAACCCAACGATTATCTATGCAATTACCATTTATATTAATTGCATAACCACCATATTCTATCGCTCTTCTACGATATAGAGGGTAACTATCTTTTCCAGTCACAGTTTCTTTAAGTAATTGTCGAGGAAACCTTTTGGTACATTTTCCATTTTTCATGCATGGCGATTTATTATTAAATACACTGCAAGGACCATGAATCATATTTGACTTAACAATGTTAAATAACAAAGGATCCTCATCTGCGTTTGGTATTTCGGCACAGATAATTTTATCGATTTTATCTGGTCTTATTTTATTTTCTAACCAAAGTAGAATATGTATGTGGTAAGCCCCGCTTTTGCCATTCCACAGAGTACATGAAACATTGCACGCTTCCAAACAAAGAACCTTTTATCAATAGTGACATTAAAGCTTTAACTTTTAAATGAAAAACTCGAGCTATAATATCGTGACGATCATGCGGTTTTTGACCCGGAAATAAAACACTTTTGATGTCATTCCATTGTGGATTACATGTGAATGTTATGAAAAGATCTGGTCGCCCATAATGGCGAAAATATGTCATAGCATCTTGAGTCTTTTCATGCATATATCGAGCTTGTAAAAGAAGATGGTAAAATTACCATCTGACCAAGTTGAGCTTCGACAACATCTTGTTGGCCTATTGCATCTTGTAGATGTATATAGCTATCTGCTCTGAGTTTCGCTTGATTGTAGCGAATATAATTGAACCTTTCTGTTTCAATTTTAGCATACATATCAACCAAAAACTGACTAAAAAGGGAACGACAATAAATTAAATGATATATCTCAGATTGACGAATCATTATTTTATAGCTGTAAAAGCTTAACGCAGATATCTTTTTTTTTGGTTCCTCTTTTTTTAATAATGGATTCCATTGTGGTATATCCACTGAATAGCCATCTTCGCCATAAGGAAATAGCAAAGGGTTCTGTAAGGCATCGTATGATCGATGCACCTCACTAATACGATGTAATTTATTATTATGGCTTTCAATAATAATATCGCGCTTTTCAAATTGCTGACCAACAATAGCTAAAGCTACTTCGCTTGATTGAGGTGCATTGTAAAGCCCTTTGTGAGCACCAGCGGGTGTTTGATCAGCATGTATAATCAATTTATAGTCTTTAGTACTTGTTGGTATTTTATTGAGAGCCATTTTTAGATCTTTAACATAACGATCATGCTGATGAAACATACATTGAAGATCCTTTACTACGCTACAATCAACATTTGAAATATTTTTGCAACGTAGTTGAGCTTCCCTTTCATCATCACCAACAAAATAAATTTGAAGAAGCATTTCTTCATTTGGCAAAGGTCGGACACTACCAATTAGGTGATACACTTGTCCTTGGACTTTAAAGGTTGACCAACTTTTATTTATAATTTTTGTACTTCCAAAAGAAGTCATTTGAAAGCAGCTGTTATACTTTCTTATACGATCAATGAAATGATCATGCTTTGGATGTCCACCAATTATTAAGCTTTTAAGTGGATCAGGCAAACTTTCATTTTGTGAAAGTTTAACTTTTCCTGCCTTGCAACAGATACCCAAAGGCTCATTTTTCCATTTTAAAGCATTACAATGTTTGCATATCAAATTCATACTACCAAGTTGAGTAATTTTATCTGACTTGTAAGCTATTTCAAAATCATAGTTTAAGCCAGACATGGCTTTAACACTCCATGCACGCAAACGCCTTTCTTGACGTGCATCAGGATTATTAGCCTGATGTCTTCTCACTACAACTCTAATAACATCAGGATTATTAACACGATATCTTTTTAATGCTTTTATGCGCTTACCCCTATTGATATCACAATTTTTTTCAAATGAACGTTTTTTTACCTTTTTTTCTGTTTTGCCGGTGAATCGACTACGTCTTTTAACAGGATTTTGAACATTTTCAGTTATACATTCACTTGACGTATCAGATTCTTGAGTTAATACTTCCTCTAAAGGAATATAAACATCAAAATGTCCATTCATTAATGGACCGCTAAACGCAATCTTTTTACAGGATGCATATTATTTCCGAATGCTTGTAATAAATTTCCATTCTGAAAATCTTGAAAATTTACAGCATAAATTTCTGCTGCTGCTTGAAGCTCACATGCAGTACCATAAGTATTGTTCAGAAGAGCTATAACACTCTCCATTTAAGTTTATGCTGAAGCAAGCAAAAATTTCCCAGTTGGTTACAACATGGGCTACAATATGTTGGCGTATGGTTCCATGGAAGCCTTGCCTACCAAATAAAAGGTAGGAAATAGATATAAGAAGACAGGCTCCATCACCAATTATGGCAACAACTGAATGCGGCACCAAAACACCACTAATATCTAAAGTTTCAATAGACGTATTTTAATTTGGCTGTGAGTCAATTGACTTCACTGTAAAACGATTGTAACAACGTAACAGTGTCTATACGTAAGTATAGAATTCAATAAAATTGAATATACCAACTTATATTAAATTAATAGAATATTCAGACTGCTTAGTTTTATTTGATTTTTAAATGCACTAAAGCAGCGTCTATATAACTATTATATAATATGCAAAATAGAAGACAACTATATAAAATATTGCTTCAATTATTAAGTCTAAAATCGACTTATTAATTTTGTTGGAAAAAAAACAACAAAACAAATTAACAACTTAATTTAAAGTAAGTATTATAAATAAATAAATACTTCAAAATAAGTCAAAAATTGACTTCACTGTACAACGTTACAGCGTCTATACAAAGTATAGAATTCAATAAAATTGAATATACCAACTTATATTATTTTAATAGAATATTCAGACTGCTAAGTTTTATTTGATTTTTAAATGCACTTAAGCAGCGTCTATATCACTATTATATAATATGCAAAATAGAAGACAACTATATATAATGTTGCTTCAATTATTAAGTCTAAAATCGACTTATTAATTTTGTTGAAAAAAACCAACAAAACAAATTAACAACTTAATTTAAAGTAAGTATTATAAATAAATAAATACTTCAAAATAAGTCAAAAATTGACTTCACTGTACAACGTTACAGCGTCTATACAAAGTATAGAATTCAATTAAATTGAATATACCAACTTATATTAATTTAATAGAATATTCATACTGCTTAGTTTTATTTGATTTTTAAATGCACTAAAGCAGCGTCTATATCACTATTATATAATATGCAAAATAGAAGACAACTGTATATAATGTTGCTTCAATTATTAAGTCGAAAATCGACTTAATTTTCTTGTGTTTACCAAACAACAAAGGAAATTAAGAGACGTAGATCGTTATTTAAATATTTAAGTAATTGCAATTAAATATTTTTTATAACTTATCATTAAAAACTAATTTTAAATGAACTTATATATATACGTATTTTAAAGGAATGTATTTATATTTATAATACGAAAATCAGAATATTGAAAAACTCACTGATTCAAAAAGTAACTTTCGATGTTATTATTATCCTTAATATAAACAACATTAAAAAATTCACTGAAACGAAAAGTAACTTTCTTTGTTCACATTAAATATGAACTAAAATGCATAACCAATTCCCTTACCATTGTATGTAAAATAGTGCTGCAAAAATATCGATTCAATATCGATTATATCGATATTTTCAAATTTTGCGAAAATATTGATCCATTTTTTATAAGATCGATATATCGAAATAATGGTCACACTTTGCGTTTGCGTTGGCTGGGTAAGTAAAAAGTTAGACAAATTATTACAAAATTTATAATAATTGAATTATTCTAGTTTGATTTAAATGAACAAGATTGGCGAAGAGGATGGACCAGTTTCTTGGCAGAAAACGTATGTATAATTGACTTACAGTAATGTATAGACATGAATTTATAGCTCTTGAGTATTTTAGGTGCTGCAAAAGATGTTAAAAAAACCGACAGGAGTGGCAAATCAAAAGTCTGGAGTTTTTTTGAAAAATCAAAGGATGGTGGTAGTGCCATTTGCAAGAAGTGTGGCAAAGTGTGTAAAACAAGTGGAAACACCACAAATCTGCAAAACCACATGACACGAATGCACCCTACTACACAATATTTATGTATTCCGGCCACCTCCACGGAGAGCGAACGCGTGTTCAGCAAAGCTGGCATGATAGCAAACAAAAAAAGAGCTTCCTTAGAATCTGACATAGATGGTTTTGATTTCAATAAGCAACTGCGATGAAGGCAATTGTTTTGTTTGTTAATTTTTTTTAATTTTATTAATATTTGATTTGTTTTTTTGAATATATTATTCTTATGATTTTTTAGTTTTAAGTTAATGATGAACTTAATAAATAGTTTTTGTTTGATCTCTAAAAAGATTTTGTTTTCTTTTTTAATCTTGCAGTGATTGTCGCTGAAAAAATAAAAATATTTTTTAAAATTCGATGTAATCGATTTTTTTCTCCCAAAATATCGAAAATATCGATACCGCCAAATATCGATATTTTTGCAGCACTAATGTAAAAACATAATGTTGGAAAGAGCATTACAGTTATTCCTCTAAGCAGCAGATCCCGAGCTCATACATACAACGCTTGCACTTAAGAGCTATGTATGGGTGGTGCAAATTAGGCAACGCCATTCCCTTAACTGCAGCCTCTTAGTTATGGCAAGCTTAGATTAGTGAGTGCGGAGGAGATAGGGATATTAAAATTTATGTTTGACATGCAGAGCGCGCGCATAAACAAAAGAGTGAGCGTAAATAACAACAAAGACGCATGATTGCATTCAAATTATTTTATATCTAGCGGCAGTCATAAGAGCGACGCGCGCGCTGATTAAGCTTTAAGCCGCTCTTTGTGATGCAGACATGCATATATTCCCTCAGCTGTGCATGCTGCTTGCAGTGAGTACCATTTACAGTTATATTTCTTCTTCTCTGTTCTTCTGTCTGTTATCTGTGGCTACAAAATATAAAAAAACTTGTTTTGAAAGCAATCGATGCGTAAAATAATAAATTTTGTTATACCCTGAACCATGAAATGGATAAAAAAAGGGTATAATTGTTTTGAGCAGGCAGAAAGAAGCATCTCCAACCCCATATAAAATATATATATTCTTGATCAGCATCAACAGCCATGTCGATATAGCCATGACCTTCTGTCCTTCTGTCCGTCTGTCCGTCCGTTCGTCCGTATGTATGAACGCGTCAATCTCAAAGACTAAAAGACCTAGAGACTTCAAATTTGGAACATAACTTCTCCTAATGGTGCATTTACACTAGTTGATGCAGCGTCAATTCTAGCTGTATCAACAATCGATATCCAAAGTCAACGCATTTGTTGTGTTTACATTAGTTGTAGTGTTGGGTAAACACTGCTCATTTTGAAGAACATGTTCACTTGTTCTTTTTTTTTAAGTGAGTCAACTCGCTCTCATTGCTCTTTGTTCACTCAAGTTGCTCTTTGTTCATCCAAGTTGCTCTGTAGCTCTCTTGTTCATTCAAGTTGCTCTGGTGCTCCCCTGTTCAGTCTTTTCGTCTTGCTGTTATTCATTTGCTTTAAACCGACCGTTGTTCTTTTGAATTTTAAGTTAATTTATCAAGTACAACAACATTCTCCTACTTTGTCGAACAACGGGCTCCATTGCTGACGGGTGCTTATTTCGCAGGTGCCGAGACAAGTTGCTTTGCGACTTATAGCTTAAAGCTGAATTGCAGTTCTTGCATTTTGCTTGCGCGTTGCCCAAACCATTAAAGTGAATCCATATTTCACTATGCTTGCGTATCAGAGACATGTTAAATACTATTTATATTTGCACTAAAATAATTTGTTTTTGGCGCTAAGATGTAACAGACAGAAATGAACTAAAATCTTCATATGAACGGTGAAAAAGAACCTCTGTATAAAAATGAGCTAAATGAACAGCTGAACAAATAGAACAAATGAGTTATAGGGAGCAATTGAGCTGTGAGCAAATGTAGGAACCAAAGACTATTTAACATAAAGATGGGTCTTAAGAATTGTTCAAGTTAACATGCCGTAAACCAAGTCGCAACCACGAAGCGGACAAATTAACGAGTAGAAAAGTCGGTTTCCCCTAACGACAACCAGCTGCGCTTGTTTTGATTATTGCTTTTTTGTTTACAATACACATGCCGCCCTGTTTTTTGTTGTTTGTTTTTGTTTTGCACTGCTGTCTTGTTGGTGTGCAGTGCTAGCTAGCTTGTTGCCTAGGCAACTAAGTCAATTCTTCTATGCGTGTAATTTTGTGTGTTTGCATGTGCGTAATAATTTTTCATATTTTGTTTTTTTAGCGCCCGTGTGTGCGCGTCCTTGTATATCTACATGTGCATATTTAAATGTATGCGTAGCATTTGCCGTGGCATTCATTGACCTTTCTCTACGCAAACGCTAAACAGCCAATACATTTAGATTAAATTTGGTGCATATTTGTATTTTGCCTACAAAAACCTAAGAAAAACAATACTTCCAAGGCATTTTTGGTGATGGTCGATTATTTGCTGATCAGGCGCACAGCACAAAAAACAAGCGTCTTGTAAAATAGGCAGGCAAATATCAGTTTTGCATTGCTGGTCATACATACTCTTTCATGTTTTTAGCTCTATGACACTTTCCAACAATTTTGCCATCGCAACTACCATACAGCTATGCAGCGATGCGCACAAATGCCGAAAGTGTATTCGGCTGTTCACTTGTGCAAGGCATTTGCCGAAAACTCGGAAGGCCCAGCAAGAATGAAACAAACGCACATGCATACGCATACTAACACATTTTTACCGTTCTTGCTTTCCGCTGGCCCGCCGCCTCTCCTTAAATGCACAAGCCGCTGAACGCAAAGCAGAACTCAAACAAAGCAAGCAACGCGCTGGCTTATCGTAGATGAGACGCACAAACTAAACAAAGTAAAAATACCCCTTGTCCTAATATTCAGTTATAGTCAATAATAACTCAAATATATTATTTTAATATATTGATATTTTATTTTCAATATATGAATACCAAATACGTTTACTTTAGTGTTAGTTAATTTATTTATATACAACTTGTTTTATAAGTTGTGAAAACCCAAACTCATTGCCAACATATAAATAAGCATATAAACCAGACAATATATTAAAGTTTCTAACGTTTATCTATTCAATTGCACAAAGTTCATATAAAGTCTATACCACCCTTTCTTGTTGAGCAGCAGCAAGCCGAAAAAAGCAAAGTCTAAAATTGTCGATTTAAAATTTTGTGACAACAACAAGAGAACTGAAAAGCGGCAACAATTAATTATGCCTTGCGCTTCGCACACTTTGCAGTCACAACAAAAAGCTAAACAATGATGGCCGACTTCGCACCAGCTGACATTGTAGCGAGTTTAGTAGGTATACAAATGATAAGAAATACTGGCTATTCGCTGTTTCCCCAGTTATCCGCTTCGTGGTTGCGACTCTGTTAGTTAACATAACATTCCAGCTCTTAAGACCTGTCTTGTTACATTAATAGTCTCTGGTAGGAACAAGAACAGTAGGAACAGTAGGAATAAGAACAAGAACAAAAAGAGCAAGTGAGCCAAAAAGAACAATTAGTACGGAACATTGTTCACTTGTTCAGATCGAAGAACAACTCATTTTTGCTCACTCACTCATGAACAACCCAACACTAATTAGTTGACTGAGTTGACAAAAAAATCGGTTTGCCAACTAATTTTCGAGTTGAGCAACGCGGAAGATGCCAACGCGTTGATATTGAAGTTGAGAGTAATTTACACCAGTTGATATCCACATTCGTTGACATACACGTTGCTAAGCATTTTTCGTTGACGTCGATATTGTGAATGTGTCGAAACTGATTTTCGATATTGTGTTAATTTGTTAATTGAGAAAAGTAAAAAAGTGGTAAGTACTAATGCATATGTAACTTAAAACTAATTGATATGCAATTTGTTTACTTTAGAATAAAATCAGAAAAATGGCAACAGCGAAGAAGAGCAAAATAGCGGCCGCAGTGGTTTTGGTTCTAGCTCTTGAGGATGAGGAAGAGCAAGAGCTAAAAAAACGCAAGCGAGCAATGTGGGTTCAAGAACTCTATTTGGATCGAGAGGAAAGTGGTTTTTTCCGATCATTTGAGACAATATTTCGATCGAATAGTCCTGATCATTTTAAGGACTTTGTCCGAATGAGCCCAGACGATTTTGATTTGTTGCTTTAACGTGTGAAGCCTTTCATTTAAAAAGCGGACACAAGTTTCCGAATATCTATATCTGCCGCAGAGCGGCTCACTGTGACTCTTCGTTATTTGGCCACTGGGGATAGCATGCACAGCTTAAGCTTCTTGTTTAAAATGTCGGTAGCAACTGAAGTAGGTCTACTTTCGCTATTAAAATATGGTTCAATAAATATGTATAAAAATAAATAAAATTGTATTTTTAAATAGCTTTTTATTACTAAGAGGCTTATTACTGTCAGTATATCCGTCTACCTCAAGTTCGTTCGTTGGCCGAGCGGTCTAAGGTGCGGGTCTTCGCTCCCGGACTCACCGGTCGTGGGTTCTAATCCCGTCCACGGCCGAAAAAAAAATTGTTTTTTTTTTTTAAATCTGCACCAAGTTCATGTTCTCTAGAACTTCCAATTTTTTTTTTAATAATTAAAAGAACTAAAATTAAAATAACTAAAAAACACGCTTTTATAATACATCGAACTAAAAAGTGAAAAATAAATATAGTTTAAAAAAACTAAAAAACACGCTTTTAGAGCATATCAAACTAAAAAGTTAAAAATATTGTAAAAAAGCGTGGGGCGCTTTGTCCATATTTCTCGTACATCGAGCGCCCAAACTTTTTTTTTCAATAATGCTAGTATTTATCATTTATTATTGTTTTAAACTTATTTGAAAAATTATTTTTAACTTTTTAGTTTGATATGCTCTAAAAGCGTGTTTTTTTAGTTTTTTTAAACTATATTTATTTGTTTTTTATAGACTGCACAGTTGAAAAAGCAGACAACATTAATAAAAACGGATGACGAAGCGAAGTGCTGCCACCTCTTATATGTACATAAAGTTTGTCAACACAAAGCAAAAGAATGAACATGAGCTCAACTTAATTTTGTGTTGTCAACGCGCCGATTGTGACTTCAACTGTTGACACAAAGTGTTTACACTATGTTTACACTCAGAGCAACAATTGATGATTTTCGCATTGTCAATCTACTGTCAACGCAACAGTTGATCAAGTTGATAGCTGTTCACACTAGGATTGATAAAGTTGATATCAACGTTGACTTGTTTATCAACTAGTGTAAATGCAGCATAAGCCATAGGCAGATCAACTTTATTTCAAACTATCGATAACTATTCTTGCTTTCGATATACATATGGAATCGATAACGAAAAAATCTCGAATTAAGAAAATTTAAAAATAGAAGTTGAAACTATGGATAACTTTATAACTTCCAGGAAAATTTGATCCAAATCGGTTAAGAAACACTGGAGATATTTTAAATTAAAGTTAAAGTCAAGAAAAACTCACTTCTGCAAGTCATTTTAATACACGGGTTCAGGGTATCTTTTAGTCGGGATTTCTCGACTAAAACCTTCTAACTTGTTTTCAGATTCGCTCGCGCATCGCTCTTCATGTTCGGCGCTAGATGACAAATTATTTTTAAATCGCGCCTTCGTTGTTGGCTATTTCGGCTAATTCTCTTATCTATGCGCGCGCTCTGCAAGTCAAACAAAGAGCGTAGTATCGCTACTTTCTTCACACGCACTGAATCAATGCAAAACATATCTAAGAGGCTGCAGTTAAGTGAATTGTATATTGCCTTTAGCTTTAATTTAGAGTGTGTGCGGAGGAGCTAGGGCTATTAAACTTTATGATTGACATGCAAAGCGCGCACATAAAATAGAGAGTGAACATAAATGAGCAACAACAAAGGCGCATGATCGGAGCGAGATTTCAAATTATCTGATTATCATAAGAGCAACACACGCGCTTATGTGAACGCCCTTTGCTTATTCAAAATTGTATATCAATAAATGTTAGTGTGTTACGTTTTGTCTAAGTTATATAAGCAGCAAGTAGGCGAATCCACCCCCAAAACATATTCTGGTGTGGGAAATTTTTCTAGACGCACCAAGTTTTGTTATGTTGTTGCTGTTTTTTTAAAATCAATGACACCAACAAAAAGTAGCAGTGCGGGCCCAACAACAAAACTGACAACAAAAACAAACGCTACTTGGGTCGTAAGTCAATTGTCAAAGGCACACAAATTTGAAAAAAAAACAAATGTGCACTGTGCGAAGTGATACATGTACATAAAATTATGAAAATTATTTTCAAGCGCATTGTTCACTTAATTGTGTATGCACTTATTCATTAAGAAGCGGGAATCCGTTTCTTTTTTGCAAGTGTAAGAACCTTTTTTTATGACTTTGCTTGTGCGACGCGAAGGCGTCACTGCGCATTTGTTTTGTTTTTGTATTCTCGCTCGCGATCAAACCCTCAGCTTGTTCGACAATCAGGCGACAGTAGTGGAATGGGTACTTGTTGTAATTGTAATTTGTTTTTTAAAATGGGTAAAAAGTGCTCCAAATCGTATGGGAGGTACTTGAAGGAGTTGTCCAAATAAAAATTCCCTTCTTAGTGCTCACCTCCTACCTGCATGGAAAATTGTGTGAAAATTTCAGCCTTCTAGCTCTTTTCGATTAGGCTATGGCTCTTCCATTATCATCAGGACAAACCCTTTTATATATATAGAGAAGAAAAAAAAAATATGTAAATACACCAACAGCAACATCTACAGCGCGCGTCAAAGGCAGACAAAACGGCGTATCTAAAGCAGCAGCGTCGCCTTTTAAGCGGCGGCGGCGTCGGCATCTTCAAAACATAACATACATAAGTACGTATTTATGTGTGCGCGCCTTGATTGTACTAAATTCATATCAAAGGTAGTTATAAGTATTTACACTACACTTAAAGTTAAATCTACCCATTGCTTTAATTTACTTTATGGAAAGTATGGTATCGATGGAAAGGTCATTTAATTTCCGTTTGAAAGATTTCAATTTTAGTAAAAGTCTACTTTTGAAACTTTTCTCCCTGGGCTTAAACAAAAAATGTTTTGATGTAAAAATTACTTCAAACAATTCTAATAATGATTTAAATAAAAATTTCAAGAATCTATTCGCATGTATTTTTAAAGATTTTTTGAAGCAACAGCTCTATCAGCCGCAGCTACACCAGCAGGAGCAGTTTCAGCCACACCAGTGGCAGCATCAGCGTCAGCCACAGCAACAACAAAAGCATTTAAAACTGCGCCAGCAACAAAACATTAAACCGCTGCACAGTCAAATTGCTAAATAAAATAAAGGATGAAATTTTATTATGAAAAAAACAAAAACAAAATGAATTGCGAAATAAAACTAAATTCGAAGCAATGAAATTAGATATAAACAAGTGGAAACGTTGCAGTCGGACGCAACCGTCTGCGGTATACTCGATACCAGTATTAAAACCGGTAAAAAGAGGCCTTATTGCAAAGGGGTACGGATGCGGCAGGGATGTACGCTGCCTTAAAGATTTTCCGATGCAGATGGGGATGCCACAAGCTATCTTCCTTACAAATTTGGTGACTCTAGCTCAAAGTTTGTAAGAGGTGGGGAAAGGGGGGGGGGCTGGGGGCGGTATGGGTAGTTGTGGCATCCAAATTTTGATGCAGATCTTTGTGGAATGTCAATTGCTATATTCATACCAAATTTGGTGACTCTAGCTCGAAATTTGTAAAAAGTTGGAAAAGGGGGGCTGGAGGCGGTATGGGTGGGCGTGGCATCCAAATTTTTGCTGCAGATCTTTGTGGAATGTCAATTGCTATATTCATACCAAATTTGGTGACTCTAGCTCGAAGTTTGTAACAAATGGGGAAAGGGGGGCTGGGGGCGGTATGGGTGGGCGTGGCATCCAAATTTTTGCTGCAGATCTTTGTGGAATGTCAATCGCTATATTCATACCAAATTTGGTGACTCTAGCCAAAGGTTTGTAAAAGGTGGGAAAAGGGGGGTGAAATGGGTGGGCGTGGCTCCAAAACTTTGATGCAGATTTTTGAGGGTCGTTTCCAGCTATCTTCCTTCCAAATTTGGTGGCTCTAGCTCCACAACTCTGGAAGATACACGCATTCCCGTTTTTGACGAAGCGTTGGGGTGGATGGGGGCGGCTAGGGCAGTATCGGTGGGCGTGGCATCCAAACATTTGGTGCCGTTTTTGGGGTGTCATCATCACCTATCTTGGCACCAAATTTGGTGGCTCTAGCTCAAAAACTGTGGGAGATATAGCTATTTCTGATTTTAAAATGCGGAGGGCTTGGGGTGGAATGGGTGGGGTTGGCTCCAAAACTTTGATGCAGTTTTTTGCGGGTCGTTTCCAGCTATCTTCCTACCAAATTTGGAGGCTCAAGCTCCACAACTCTGGAAGATACACGCATTACCGTTTTTGACGAAGCGTTGGGGTTGATGGGGGCGGCTAGGACAGAATCGGTGGGCGTGGCATCCAAACCTTTGATGCAGTTTTTGGGGGGTCATCATCACCTATCTTGGAACCAAGTTTGATGACTATAGCTCAAAAACTGTGGAAGATATAGGCTTTTTTGACCTTTAAATGCGGGGGGGCTGGGGGCGGAATAGTTGGGCGTGGCTCCAAAATTTTTGATGCAGTTTTTGGGGGTTGCTAGTAGCTATCTTCTTACCAAATTTGGTAGTTCTAGCTGTAAGGATGTGCGAAATATGTGGATTTATCGGTTTTGAGTTATCGAATTTATCGATTTGCCAGCTCCCCAGTTATCGTAGAACCCCCATCTTGACACTTTAATTTACTATCCCATAGATAAAGAGAATTGGAAAGTTTCAAGTCTCTAGCTTGAAGGGTGTGGAAAAAACTTGCATACATACGGACGGACAGACGGACAGACAGACAGACGGACAGACACCATGACGGACATTGCACAAAACCAATATACTCTTTACCTTCGGTATCGAGTATAAAAATGATGCAAAGAAGAGTTGCAAAATCTGCAATATGAGTTGCAAACGCTAAAAATTTAAGAACATTACTACAAAACAAGTGGAAACGTTGCAGTCGGACGCAACCGACTGCGGCATACTCGATACCAGAATTAAAACCGGTAAAAAGAGGCCTGATTGCAAAGGGGTACGGATGCGGCAGGGGTGTACGCTGCCTTAAAGATTCTCCGATGCAGATGGGGATGCCACCGGCTATCTTCATACCAAATTTGGTGACTCTAGCTCAAAATTTGTAAAAGGTGGGGAAAGGGGGGGCTTGGGGCGGTTTGGGTGGGCGTGGCATCCAAATTTTTGTTGCAGATCTTTCTGAAATGTCAATTGCTATCTTCATACCAAATTTGGTGACTCTAGCTCGAAATTTGTAATAAGTGGGGAAAGGGGGGCTGGAGGCGGTATGGGTGGGCGTAGCATCCAAATTTTTTCTGCAGATCTTTGTGGAATGTCAATTGCTATCTTCATACCAAATTTGGTGACTCTAGCTCGAAATTTGTAATAAGTGGGGAAAGGGGGGCTGGGGCCGGTATGGGTGGGCGTGGCATCCAAATTTTTGATGCAGATCTTTGTAAAATGTCAATTGCTATCTTCATACCAAATTTTGTGACTCTAGCTCGAAATTTGTTATAAGTGGGGAAAGGGGGGGCTGGGGGCGGTATGGGTGGGCGTGGAATCCAAATTTTTGATGCAGATCTTTCTGAAATGTCAATTGCTATCTTCATACCAAATTTGGTGACTCTAGCTCGAAAATTGTAAAAAGTGGGGAAAAGGGGGCGAAATGGAGGGCGTGGCTCCAAAACTTTGATGCAGATTTTTGGGGGTCGTTGCCAGCTATCTTTCTACCAAATTTGGTGGCTCTAGCTCCACAACTCTGGAAGATACACGCATTCCCGTTTTTGACGAAGCGTTGGGGTGGATGGGGGCGGCTAGGGCAGTATTGGTGGGCGTGGCATCCAAACTTTTGATGCAGTTTTTAGGGGGTCATCATCACCTATCTTGGCACCAAATTTGGTGGCTCTAGCTCAAAAACTGTGGGAGATATAGCCATTTCTGATTTCAAAATGTGGGGGGGCTGGGGGCGGAGTGGGTGGGCGTGGCTCCAAAACTTTGATGCAGTTTTTTGGGGGTCGTGTACAGCTATCTTCCCACCAAATTTGGAGGCTCTAGCTCCACAACTCTGGAAGATACACGAATTCCCGTTTTTGACGAAGCGTTGGGGCACATGGGGGTGGCTAGGGCGGTATTGGTGGTCGTGGCATCCAATCTTTTGATGCAGTTTTTGAGGGGTCATCATCACCTATCTTGGCACCAAATTTGGTGGCTATAGCTCAAA
This sequence comes from Scaptomyza montana, assembly GCA_018904305.1. Lineage (NCBI taxonomy): Eukaryota > Metazoa > Arthropoda > Insecta > Diptera > Drosophilidae > Scaptomyza > Scaptomyza montana. Next base: position 379,698 of record JAEIGR010000057.1, on the reverse strand, counting down.
AACTGTGGGAGATATAGGCTTTTTTGACTTTAAAATTCGGGGGGGCTGGGGGCGGAATGGGGGGCGTGGCTCCAAAATTTTTGATGCAGTTTTTTGGGGGTTGCTAGTAGCTATCTTCTTACCAAATTTGGTACTTCTAGCTGTAAGGATGTGCGAAATATGTGGATTTATCGGTTTTGAGTTATCGAATTTATCGATTTGCCAGCCCCCCAGTTATCGTAGAACCCCCATTGTTACCGTGCAAAACTGCAACGCAGCCCTGCATGGTAAAATGCTCGCGTTATGCTAATTATCGTCATCGATAGATAGCTGGATACTTGTGACGTCACAACGTCACACCGTAGAATAGGAAATTGAGAGAAAAATAACTGTAAATTGTAAAGAAATGAACAAAGGCTGATGAAAATGAAACACGCAAATCAGTCGCGAAATGAATCGATCGCGGTAAGTTATACAGTACAGGCAGACACTAGTTTTTTCGCTATAAGAACACGAGACGCTATAAGTCAATGTCGAGTAATTATTAATAAGACCGAAAGAACATTAAATAACTAAAACTACATCTACGCGTTTAGTGGTCTATTGCGTATCAAACGGTTTGCCGACCCTAGAGTTTGGCCATAGCTGATTTGTCGCGTTCGCGCGATAACATTCGAAAAAACTATTAGCTATTGGATTTGCCTTATACATTGGAAACGGATTTCAACTTGGATTCGAATAGCGTTTGAAAGGCAATTGGTGAGTTCCGTATATGCATGAACTTTGACCTGCACTTGAGCAAATTAAGACGCGAAAGTGAGGTTAAGCTCGCAACTGTATAACACAAGCCACGGTGTGCAAACATAACCTGGAAGCAACCAACCACGTGCTGCGCACAACATGGCGAACACAGACGAGAGCATGCTGCCAGTACATGAGCCTGAAGAGGACACGCACTCACTACTTGGTGCAGCGACGGTGGTCAATGGAGCCATGTCGCTGGGATCGCAGGTGAATGCAAACAGCAGTGTGGAAATGAATCGAGCAGGCGGTACGCACATGGGTGTGAACTTAGTGGAGACAATTGCCACGGCCAACTCGTCCACAGCTGCCGAAGTCACATGGGCACAACTAGGAGCGCGAGCGGCGTGGGAGGAGCGACACGTGACCCCAACACACAGCAGAGAGGCTTACCAGACGACAAGAGCAGGCCCAGGCTTAGCTCTGCTTGACGGCGTGTTGCCTTCAACGGTGTATGGAACCTGCGAAGATCGGGAGCGATCAACAGTGATCGAAAGAGCAACGCAAGCCCCGCGTTCAGGACTCCCGAATACGCACGTCGACGAAAGGCAACAACGGGCAGAAAGGCCAAACGCAACTGCATCAACTCCGCCACAAAACGAGTACCAGACTCCACATGTAGCGAGAGCGTGCCCCGACAGCTACATGCAGCAGCAAGTACCAACATATAGTACGAACATTAATTCCACTCAGAATGTGTCTCTTACAGCATCTCAGTTAGCGACGAGACAGGTGATCAGTAGAGATCTACCTAGCTTCTCTGGTAGCCCAGAGGAGTGGCCGATGTTCATCGCTAACTACAACCAATCGAATGAGAGGTGTGGATTCACAGATCAGGAGAACCTGATCCGGTTACAAAAATGTCTACGTGGAGCTGCCCTTGAAGCGGTGCGTGGCAAGTTAATGGTGCCAGCGACAGTGCCACAAGCTTTGAGCACTCTTCGTATGCTTTACGGCAGACCAGATGCGATCTACGAGAGTCTACACACGAAGCTTAGAATGGAGCCGCCAGTGAGAAACAGCAATCTAGAGTCCTTGATTCATCTGGCGTTAGCAGTGCAAAATTACTGCGCAACAGTATGCGCCGTAGGACTTGCCGACTACCTCAGAGACCCAATGCTTCTGCGCAATTTGCTGGATAAATTGCCGTGTGACTTGAAGCTGGATTGGGCACGATATAGCTGTACCATAGCAAAAGTAGATATAGCGACATTCGACGACTGGTTGTTTAAATTAGCATCATGCGCGAGCACCGTTATGCCAATAACAACAGCAACAGATCAACGCGAGACCAAGTCGACTAATAAGCACGTACGTTCCAGACTACTGATTCACAACGACAATGACACAGAGTCGACTGCATCAGGAGGATGTCACAAATGCGGGAAGAAGCACAAGTTGGAAGCATGCGAAGAGTTCAGGAACTTGAGTGGACAAAACAAATGGAGGTTTGTCAAGGAGAACAAACTTTGCTGGCAATGCTTTGGTAAACATTTTTCAAAACACTGTAAGACCAAGGAGACATGCCGAGTCGACGGGTGTACCAAGGTGCACCATCCGCTGTTGCACGAGAACAAATATGGAAACGTGAGTACAGCTCCAGAAAACCGTATTAATAGCGCTGTTATTTTACATACAGGCCAGAGCGACAAGGCGTTGTTCCGGTACGTGCCTGTTACACTGTACGGGCCATCCAAGATGCTGCACACATATGCGCTAATAGATGAAGGATCAGCTTGCACACTCTTAGAGGCAAGAGTGGCCGAGGAGTTGCAGATCGACGGACCATCAGATGAGCTGTGCCTGAGGTGGACGGGTGACATTACACAGAAGGAACTAGCCTCGAAAAGAGTTTCGTTCAGCATATCTGCGAGAGACAAGGAGGCACGTAAATACACGCTGAGCAATGTGCGCACTATACGCAGCCTAGACTTGCCGAGCCAGACGTTAGACGCTGCCACCATAAAAGCTCATCGGCATCTGCAAAAGGTACCCATACAGACGTACAAAGAAAAACGTGCAACGATTATAATCGGTCTGGACAACGCAAGGTTAGGAGTACCATTGGTGGTCAAGGAATCAGATAATGCTGAGCTGATAGCTGCCAAGTCCAGATTAGGATGGTCACTCTACGGCCGCAACAAGCGACAGGATTCATCAGGTCTACGAGTGATGCACGTTTGCGAGTGCAACAACGACAGACTTTTAGACGACATGGTGAAAGCTAACTTTGCTCTAGACGCGATCGGCGTGAGTGCCCCTAAGGGCACGCTTCAATCCAAAGAGGAGCAACGAGCGCTCGAGATACTGGAGAGTACTACAAGGTACCTACCTGACGAGAAGCGGTGGGAAACAGGATTGCTATGGAAGCATGAAAGAATAACCATGCCCAAGTCTTGGGGCATGGCAATGCACCGGCTGCTGAGTCTAGAGACGCGGATGGAGCTCGACGTGAAGTTGCGAGAGTTCGTGAACGCTACAATAAGGCGGTACGAAACGCAGGGATATGTGCGCCGTCTGGGGACGCATGAGACGATCGATGAGGAACGATCATGGTGCTTGCCGATATTCGTGATTAGCAATCCGAATAAAGGTAAGCTGAGACTTGTATGGGACGCCGCTGCCAGAGTAGACGGGGTCGCTCTCAACTCTTCACTTCTAAAAGGGATTGACCTGACACCATCGCTGGTAGGCGTGCTGATTCGATTCAGAGAAAAGGCCGTTGCTGTGTGTGGCGATATAAGAGAAATGTTCCATCAAATTAAAATACGGCGAGAGGATCAAGTAGCACAACAATTTCTTTGGAGATATGGCGATCGCACTCGCGAGCCAGACAGGTATATCATGCAAGTTATGACCTTTGGTGCCTCCTGCTCCCCAGTAGCAGCAAACTTCGTGAAGAACAAGAATGCGGAACGTTTTGCCAAGGACTACCCCCAAGCAGCAGAAGCGATCGTGAGAAATACTTTCGTAGACGACTGGCTGCAAAGCGGCGAGACGGAGGCGGAAGTTACTGAGATGGCGCTGCAAGTCAGGTCCATTCATGCTGAAGGCGGCTTTGAAATGCGTAGCTGGCGATCTAACTCGCCAGAAGTAGCGTGCGCGTTGGCAGGTGAAAGCGCTGCAGAACAAGAAGCATGGGGAATCGATGCGCACGAGCGAGTTTTAGGAATGTGGTGGACACCAGCAACATACAAGTTTACGTTCGTTCTGAAGTTCGATGAATCCATATACGAGGACAAGTTCCAAACAACAAAGCGCCAAGTGTTACGCATCGTGATGTCAGTGTTCGACCCGCTAGGTCTCCTTGGATTCTACGTCATCCAAGCAAAAATAATTCTTCAAGCCATATGGAGATCAGCAGTGGGATGGGACGAGCCCATAAACGAAGATGAAAGGTCAAAATGGCGTCACTGGCTTGACCAACTGCGGCTAGTGGGCGACATAAACATAACAAGCAACACTAATATACAACTACACATATTTACAGACGCAAGCATCGACGCATACGCTGCCGTAGCATTCCTACGAACTGAGAAAGATGGCGTCGCCATCTGCTCCCTAGTGGCTTCAAAGACGAGAGTAGCGCCCTTGAAACCAATCTCGATCCCACGCATGGAATTAATGGCAGCTATACTAGGTCTACGGTTAGCCAGCTATTTAGAAACACAGATGTCTGTAAAGATGCAGGAACGAACGTTTTGGACTGACTCTAAGAACGTGCTCTACTGGATAAGATCTGACGCGAGAAAGTACCACCAATTCGTAGCCCTGCGAATTGGCGAAATATTAGAGGCGTCAGATATAGGCGAATGGAGGTGGGTGCCATCGCACCTTAACGTAGCAGACGATGGAACCAAGTGGACAAAGGAGCTGCGATTCCACAGCAGCGCAAGGTGGTTCACTGGGCCGTCATTCCTAGGAGAAGACCCAAACAACTGGCCCATCACAAACCTAGACTTCAAAGATACCGAACTAGAGCGCGTACACCTGGTACACGTGGCCGCTGAGACGAAGCCTGGCTTGGCAGCGCTGTTGCCAGATGTGACCCGCTTCAGCAAGTGGGAGAGGTTTAGAAATGCGCTTAGAAACGTAATGCGATTCCTGAGCAAAATATACAAAAGGGAACCGGAGAATGAGTACACAAGCCTGGTACGCTCAAACAGCATCACTAGCGTATACAACGTCATTTATAAGGCTGTACAGGCCGAAGCATACGGCGAGGAGATTGCCTGCCTGCAACATGGAGGTTACGTAAGAAGATGCAGCTCAATCTTCAAGTTGTCTCCCTACCTAGACGAGAAGGGCGTACTGAGAGTGCGCGGAAGAATCGACGCTATCGAAGGCGTTATGGTGGAAACGAAACGTCCAGTGATACTGCCAGGCCAGCATGGTATCACGCTGCTGCTCGTGGACTTTTATCATCGCAAGTTTCATCATCACATGAGCGAGGTCGCGATTAACGAGATGAGACAGCAGTACTGTATACGGGGTCTGAGAGCCAGAATGCGCGCAGTGATTAAATCGTGCCAAAGATGTTCCAACAAGAGAGCCACGCCTTCAGCCCCAGAGATGGGCGATCTGCCACCAGAAAGACTAGCCGTGAGCATGCCTCCGTTTTCATGCACTGGAGTCGATTACTTTGGACCAATGGAAGTCACAGTAGGCAGAAGACGAGAGAAACGATGGGGCGTGCTATTTACGTGCTTGACAGTGCGTGCAGTGCACATTGAGCTGGCAAACTCGCTATCAACGGATGCCTTTCTCTTAGTGTTCGAAACTTTTGTAGCGAGACGAGGTGTACCCAGGAAGATCGTGTCGGACAACGGCACGAACTTCAGAGGCGCTAGCAAGGTGCTAGCACAAGAGATTGAACGAATCTCGACAGACGAGCTAGAGCAAAAATATCCCCATATTAATTGGTCATTTATCCCGCCTGGAGCGCCACACATGGGCGGTGCGTGGGAGCGGATGATCCGCTCAGTGAAGTCTGTGCTATCGGATATACTAGAGGAGACGTATGTGGCAGACCCTGTACTGCGAGCCGCCCTCGCTAGAATCGAGAGTACACTGAACGCCAGGCCACTAACTTACATCCCCATAGAGTCTGTAAATGCTGACGTGCTGACACCGAATCACTTTCTGAGAGGCAAGACGTGTGCTATAGCGCCGAAGGATGACCAGGGCGAGCTGGGAGTACTGTTGTCGAAGTCCTACAGAGTCGCAAGCGCTATTGCAGAGAGGTTTCGCAAACGCTGGATAAAAGAATTCCTTCCACATCTCACACTGAGAGCCAAATGGTGCGGCCAACCAAATGATCCCATTGAATGCGGCGACGTAGTGATCATCGTGGACGAGGCGAATCCGAAGATGCACTGGAGAAAAGGCGTAGTATTAGAGCTACACACTGCAAAGGATGGCCAAGCACGCAGCGCTGTGGTGCGAACCGCTGCTGGACTGCTTACCCGACCGGTCGTCAAGCTGGCAAAACTCAGAGTCCGAACGCAAGCACAAGAGGTGCAAACTCACGGTCGAGCGTAAGAGTTTGCAAGGGGGGGAATGTTACCGTGCAAAACTGCAACGCAGCCCTGCATGGTAAAATGCTCGCGTTATGCTAATTATCGTCATCGGTAGATAGCTGGATACTTGTGACGTCACAACGTCACACCGTAGAATAGGAAATTGAGAGAAAAATAACTGTAAATTGTAAAGAAATGAACAAAGGCTGATGAAAATGAAACATGCAAATCAGTCGCGAAATGAATCGATCGCGGTAAGTTATACAGTACAGGCAGACACTAGTTTTTTCGCTATAAGAACACGAGACGCTATAAGTCAATGTCGAGTAATTATTAATAAGACCGAAAGAACATTAAATAACTAAAACTACATCTACGCGTTTAGTGGTCTATTGCGTATCAAACGGTTTGCCGACCCTAGAGTTTGGCCATAGCTGATTTGTCGCGTTCGCGCGATAACACCCATCTTGACACTTTAATTTACTATCCCATAGATAAAGAGATTTGGAAAGTTTCAAGTCTCTAGCTTGAAGGGTGTGGAAAAAAGTTGCGTTCATACAGACGGACAGACGGACAGACGGACAGACACCATGACGGGCATTGCACAAACTCAATATACTCTTTACCTTCGGTATCGAGTATAAAAATACTTTACATACAGTAACAAAATGCAATTGTCGTTCCACAAAAGATAATAGCATCTTTGTCTTTAAGAAAACCTACATTCTGAAAGTAAACGTATAATGATTTAAAGTAAAAAGGCGGCAGTTTAGACACAAAGTTTTTATAATTTTTGTACGCGATACCGAAGGTAAAGAGTATATTGGTTTTGTGCAATGTCCGTCATGGTGTCTGTCCGTCTGTCCGTCCGTATGTATGCAAGTTTTTTCCACACCCTTCAAGCTAGAGACTTGATTTTCTAATTCTCTTTATCTATGGGAAAGTAAATTAAAGTGTCAAGATGGGTGTTCTACGATAACTGGGGGGCTGGCAAATCGAAAAATTCGATAACTCAAAACCGATAAATCCACATATTTCGCACATCCTTACAGCTAGAACTACCAAATTTGGTAAGAAGATAGCTACTAGCAACCCCCAAAAAACTGCATCAAAAATTTTGGAGCCACGCCTCCCCATTCCGCCCCCAGCCCCCCGCATTTTAAAGTCAAAAACGCCTATATCTCCCACAGTTTTTGAGCTTTAGCCACCAAATTTGGTGCCAAGATGGGTGATGATGACCCCATAAAAACTGCAAAGTTTGGATGTCACGCCCACCGATACTGCCCGAGCCGCCCCCATCCACCACAACGCTTCGTCAAAAACGGGAATGCGTGCATCTTCCAGAGTTGTGGAGCTAGAGCCTCCAAATTTGGTGGGAAGATAGCTGGTAATGACCCCCAAAAAACTCAATCAACATTTTGGAGCCACGCCCACCCATTACGCCCCCAGCCACCCCGCATTATGAAATTAGAAATGGCTATATCTCCCACAGTTTTTGAGCTAGAGCCACCAAATTTGGTGCCAAGATAAGTGATGATGACCCCCTAAAAACTGCATCAAAAGTTTGGATGCCAAGCCCACCAATACTGCCCTAGCCGCCCCCATCCACCCCAACACTTCGTCAAAAACGGGAATGCGTGTATCTTCCAGAGTTGTGGAGCTAGAGCCACCAAATTTGGTGCCAAGATAAGTGATGATGACCCCCTAAAAACTGCATCACAAATTTGGATGCCACGCCCACCCATACCGCCCCCAGCCCCTCTTTCCCCACTTTTTACAAATTTCGAGCTAGTGTCACCAAATTTGGTATGAAGATAGCAATTGACATTACACAAAGATCTGCAGAAAAAATTTGGATGCCACGCCCACCCATACCGCCCCCAGCCCCCCTTGCTACACTTTTTACAAATTTCGAGCTAGAGTCACCAAATTTGGTATGAAGATAGCAATTGACATTCCACAAAGATCTGCTTCTTAAATTTGGATGCCACGCCATCCCATACTGCCCCCAGCCCCCCCATCACCCTTTTCCCAAATTTTACAAACTTCGAGCTAGAGTCACCAAATTTGGTATGAAGATAGCAATTGACATTTCACAAAGATCTGCATCAAAAAATTTGATGCCACAACTGCCATACTGCCCCAGCCCCAAACTTTGAGCTAGTCACCAAATTTGGGAGGAATATAGCTGGTGGCATCCCCATGTGCAGCGGATAATTTTTAAGACAGCGTAAACCCCTGCAGCATCCGTACCCCTTTGCAATCAGGCTTCTTTTTACCGGTTTTAATACTGGTATCGAGTATGCCGCAGTCGGTTGCGTCCGACTGCAACGTTTCCACTTGTTTTTATTATATTTTTAATTTTTGATTTTCTTCTATATTCATTTTTTGTAATTCACTACGCAAGTTTTTAATTTAATTTTTATATTGATTACTTAATTCTATTTTTAAAGCTTTTAATTTTTTTTCGTTTTGTATTTCTATTTATTTCTGTTTTTTAATAATAAATTCTAATTATACTCGTTACCGAAGGTAAAGAGTATATTGGGTTTGTGCAATGTCCGTCATGGTGTCTGTCCGTCTGTCCGTCCGTATGCGTGCAAGTTTTTTCCACACCCTTCAAGCTAGAGACTTGAAACTTTCCAATTCTCTTAATCTATGGGATAGTATATTAAAGTGTCAAGATTGGGGTTCTGCGATAACAGGGGGGCTGGCAAATCGATAAATTCGATAACTTAAAAACGATAAGTCCGCATATTTCACACATCCTTACAGCTAGAACTACAAAATTTGGTAAGAAGATAGCTACTAGCAACCCCCAAAAAACTGAATCAAAAATTTTGGAGCCACGCCCCCATTCCGCCCCCAGCCCCCATTTCCCCACTTTTTACAAACTTCGAGCTAGAGTCACCAAATTTGGTATGAAGATAGGAATTGACATTCCACAAAGACCTGCATCAAAAATTTGGATGCCACGTCCTTCCATACCGCCCCCCAACCCCTCTTTTCCCACCTTTTACAAACTTTGAGCTAGAGTCACCTTATCTGGTAGGAAGATAGCAGTTGACATTCAACAAAGATCTGCATCAAATATATGGATGCCACGCCCACCCATACCAACCCCAGCCCCCCCCTTCCCCACCTATTACAAATTTTGAGCTAGAGTCACCAACTTTGGTATGAAGATAAAAATTGACATTCCATAAAGATCTGCATCAAAAATTTCGATGCCACTCCCACCCATACCGCCTCCAGCCCCCCTTTCTCCACCTTTAACAAACTTTGAGCTAGAATCACTAAATTTGGAAGGAAGGTAGCTGGTGGCATCCCCATCTGCATCGAAGAATCTTTAAGGCAGCGTACACCCCTACCGCATCCGTACCCCTTTGCGATCAGGCCTCTTTTTACCGGTTTTAATACTGATATCGAGTATGCCGCAGTCGGTTGCGTCCGACTGCAACGTTTCCACTTGTTTTTCAATAAACGCGACTCCAACGATTTATTTGGCGCAGCCGGGAGGATATCATTCGAAATCGTGAAAGTCGTAGTAACCTAAGGATCAAAAGATCCTTAACTTGTTCTAGTGTCTCGCGAATAAATCGAAGTGGTATCCGCACAAGGACCTCGTGATCACGCAACGCTTTAAGTGCAAGAAAAAAAGGATAAAAAATTTTTTTTAATCAACATAAATTTTACACATCAAACATCAAAATAAATAAAAATTCCAAGATGACTTTGAGAATTTTATCAGACGCCAACCTAAGCCAAGCGCTTAACCAAATCAGACAAATACTAAGCTTTTGAGGAGAAACAGAAGACCTAAGCGCTTTCATCAGCTGAATTGAGTTAATCATGAAACTATACCCAACTGAGGACAGCAGACAGCAAAATGTGTTATTCAGCGCAGTGGAAATGCAGCTACATGGAGACGCCCAAAGGACATCGCTAAAACACATGGCTTCGGACTGGAATACACTAAGAGATATCCTGATCAACACCTACAAGACGCGAACATTATACGAAGAATTATTAAGGAAGCTGTACTACACCCAATACGGAGGAAGTATACGTAAGTTCGTCGAAGAATTAGAAGCTATATCTTTTGTTATCATAAATAAGCTAATAATATTAGGCAACCAACAAAATACAACACTATATACAAATGCAATGAACAGTGACAGATTGTATATGCAGCTAGCTAGATACGATATAACTACAGTGAATAAATTAAAACAAGTAGCACAGAAAGAAGGAGTTTACGAAGATTACGTATCTGAGAGATCCAAGAGCACCAATAACACAACCTTCAGCAAAACAAACAAAAACAACTATAATTCCAAATATCAAAATCAAAACAATTCAGGTAATAGAAACAAACAGAATTTTAATAAAAATTTTCAAAATTATAGAAACCCACAGAATTTTAATCAAACTTTTCAAAATTATAGAAACCAAAATCAACCACAAAATACCGCAACACATGACCCACAACTATTTAGGGAATTCCAACAAAAACTATATCAAGGTAGAACTCAAAACCCAATCAATTACCAACAAAATCCGTTCAGAACAAATGCACCAAATCCACCATTTAAAAGAACACGCCAAGGCTATAGTGAACAGTCAAAAATGGACACATCCGAAAATTTTCATCAAACAGCCTCGGAATCGAAAAAAGAACACCGTTCATAAATATAATTATGAACGATATTCCTTTGAAATGCTTATATACCTATGTGTGTGTGTACGCCTGGGTGTGTGTTGATGCCGGTGTGTGTGTATGAGCCTGCGGGGGTATGTGCATGTGCGTATGCCTGTGTGCGTGCTGGTGTCGTGATGCCGTGGTGTGCGGGGTATCCGTATGCCTGCGTGCGGGTGCTGGTGTCGATGCGAGGTGTGTATGTGACTATATGTGTGTGCTGGGGTCGATGCCGGGGTGTGTGTGTGCCTGTGAATTTGCGCTGTGGTCGATGCTGGGGTTGTGCGGGGTATACGTATGCCTGTGTGCGTGCTGGTGTCGATGCCGTGGTGTGCGGGGTATGCGTATGCCTGTGTGTGTGTGTATGCTGATGAGTAAGTGCTGGTGTCGATGCTTGGGTGTGTGTTTTTTTTATTTTTTTATTTAATTTATTAACTCTAAATAAATAACTATTCTATAACTATCCTATATAATACACTAAGGCGATTTGAGAGGTTTCGAGAAGTAGTAACATTTGCGGAACGTTCGTTAGGTATTGCGTCGCAAACGCCTTTGCTCCTCCTACTCCCGGTGCCCGTTACGCTCGCGCTCGGCCTTCCGCAGTTCCGTCATGACGGCAACCGCAAAGCCGCTAAATGCTTCCCAATTTACGCTACTGGCTAGAATAAGCGTTACGAGGTTGCCTACCTCGATGGCACAACCAAATCCTTTCCATTTCTAAGCGAAGCCTTGTGAAACGGACGCAGTGGAACAGCACATGCTCCGCATCCTCGATGAAGCTACTTCCGCAGTAGGTGCAGAAGGGAGCATCCTCGTGGCCAAAGCGGTATAGATATCCGCGGAAGCAGCCATGTCCGCTGAGGAGCTGGGTGATGTGGAAATTCACCTGTCCATGTCTTCTGTCCAGCCACTCAGATAAACTTGGGATTAGGCGGTGTGTCCACCGCCCTTTAGAGGATGAATCCCATCGCCGCTGCCAGTTGGCCAAAGTGAGCGATTTGGCCGAGGTGCGCGCTGCGTTCTTGTAGGCCACTGGATGGTCCCTGCCATGAGCTTCCTCATACACCTCTGTAACTTCTCTGGCTATCTCGGCTATGGGGGCAACTCCAGCTAGCACCAGACACGCACCGTCCGAAATAGTTCAGAAGCCGCTACACACCCTGATCGCCCCTAGTCGGTGAGTAGCCGTTTGTCCACGGGAGTAGCTGTCGTAGCGGAGGACAGGGGGCCAAATAGGCGCCGCGTACAACATCACCGCCCTAGTCACGCTGGAAATTAAAGATCTCCTATACTGCTTCGGGCCTCTCGTATTTGGCATAATACGCGATAGAGCACGCTGGAGTCTTTTAAGAGGACGTGCAAGGGGCGAGGGGACTTAAATTTGAGGCTTAAACAACAAAAGGACACAAAATAAGGACACAAACATCAATAAAACTTAACATAGTTTTGGCTTAGAGCGACCCTGGACTCCCTAGGTACTATGTGGTGGGGGTTCTTTAAACCACCATGCTGTTATACTCCCAAAAGTGTTTGCCAGTGTCCCTGCTCGGGCGCCATCTGTAAGAACGTGATTTCTAAGGCCAATGTCAGCGTCTCAGTCGCGTCCAGGGGTTTTACAGAAAATTTGTAAGTTGCTGGGACACTGGGGGAGCTGTGCCAGAGTATAACTAAGAATCGGGCCAATAGAGGAAAGCGTAGGGGGAATAGTAGGGGCGTTCGCGAGCATGCCTGACGCACTGGCGACGATTTGGGAGACACTCGAAGGAATAGGTTGGTTAGTCCAGAGTAATACCCGGAGAACTAGCCAATCATTCCCTCGAATAGCTCTTCGTCGCCGACCAGGGCGTCAGGCAAAGTTCTGTGTTAGTACGGGAGGGTGAGAGTCAACCAGCCAGCTGGTCAGGCCGAGGGTAAGACCCGGAAGCCTGCGCACCAACTGCCTAACCTCAGCCGCCCGCACCAGTCACCGGCCGCATCCTTGAGAAGCTCTCGGACGCGTGTGAGAGATACGAGTGAGAGGATTCGTTACGCACAGAGTAAGACTCGGAATGCGTGCTCATCCTTCACCCAATCTCTCACAGCTGCAACGCCTGGGTATTACCCAAATGTCGCTACACATGGGACATACCCAAGAGGCAGGTGTCGCAGAATCTAGAGTACTCGGAGGATTCGCTAGCATAACCCTCAGGTTTGCCCCACGCAGGCTATGTGGGTGAGGCGCACTCGCTGAAAGGGGGATAGGAAAAAGGGGAAAAAGTAAAGCACACACAAATTGATCTACATTTAAATCTTTTTTTTTATATCAAATACAATAAGACATATCTATTACACAAGAGGGGGATGCTATCCTAGGCCGCACCATATCTTAGCATGGCTGCCTGAGCAACCTTTCGGCCCATCGGAGATGGCCGTCACTTACCCATGTGTATGTGTGCCTGTGTTCCGGAGTGTGTGTGTTATTATGTGTTTTTTTTTTATTTCAATATCGTAAATAGTAACCTACATTAAACTATACAATATTATTATTATTATTATTACGAGGGCCTTGTTGCACTGCGGCCAGATATTAGGTCTTTCGTGCCGGTCTGTAGGATTAAGGTAGAGCCTCTATACCGAGGCTTCTAATAAAGAGAGCACTTTGGTAGGGTCTATATGTTCCCAAATCCTGTAGGGGGGGATAAGTTCACCTCCTAGTTGTAGAAGTCGACGTCTGCTTAGCGAGGGGCATTCACATAGAACATGTTCTGATGTTTCTAGCTCCAGCTCACAGAATCTGCATGTGTCGATTTCTGAAAGTTTTAATTTCTTAAGGTGATACCTTAGGTTGCAGTGACCCGTTAGGTAGCCTGTTAGAGTGCGAATTTCGCTCTTTTTTAAATTGATGATGCGTTTTGATCGCGTCATCTGGGGGACGAGAAATTGTTTGGCTTGTCTCAGCCCTGCACTGTCGGTCCAGTGGCGATTTATCTCCGTTTCCTCCCATTTCCTGACCAGTTCTCTTTTGTGTCCTTTCGAAAGTCCACAGAACTGTTCAGAGCCGATTAGTGGTGTCATCGCCCCGCGTTTAGCTAGGGAGTCTGCCACCTCGTTTCCTATATGGCCTTCATGCCCTGGCACCCAGCCCACCGTTAAGATGGTTTTGGAGGCAAGGGCGCTCAGCTGCTGGAAACAGTTCTGTACAAGTCTGGAGGAGATCTTGAAGGGCTATGAGCGCCGCCTGACTGTCAGAGAAGATGTAAATCCGTGCAACTTGCATTTTCCTGCGAAGGCATTCACGAGCACAGATTTCTATGGCGTATATCTGTGCTTGGAAAATGTTTGGAGACTTTCCCATGGCTATGGACTTGTTGAACCTTGGTCTGAAAATCCCAGCCCCGGTGTCACCGTTTTCCAGTTTCGACCCGTCAGTTTACCACGTTTGTGATGCACTGGGCAGATATATTGATTTTGTTTTCCAATCATGTCTGGTGTGCAAGACTACAGAGAAGTTTATGTGGAAAACAAGTTTTGGTTTCTGTTCGTCAGTTACGCGCAGAATGGGCTCGTTTATTAGGGGTTCGAGAACCCGAAGATGCCCGGTAAGATCACCACTTTTTATATTGGTGATGTTTTGAAGGCGAAGTGCCCCCAGGTAGGCCTCCTTTTTCAGGGTGATGGGTAGAGGGGGTATGCCAGTTATGACTCCAAGTGCTGCTGTGGGACATGTCCGGATGGCTCCAGTGATGCCTATGCAGACCAGTCGTTCTAATTTGGTAAGTGCAGCCGCAGCTGTCTTCTGGGTAGATTTCGTCCACCAAGCAAGAGATGCATAGGTTAGGATCGGTTTACCACAGTGTTAAAAGACCAGTAGATCATTTTGGGACTTAGGCCCCATGTTCTACCGAAAAGCCTGTTGCAAGCGAAGTATGCTCGAGTGGCTTTATTTAAGGTGGTCTTTTCAAGGTGTACATTCCAGTTGAGCTTGGAGTCGAGTGTAACTCCTAAGTAGTTGGCTTCAACCGAAAAGTCATTGGTGGATTCATTTAGGGATGGTCTTGTTAGAGAAAGAGACCTTTTCCTTGTAAATGGAACTAAAACAGTTTTAGACGGGTTTATGGACAATCCTTTGTCCTGACACCATCTGCTGGCTATATTAAGGGCTTGCTGTATGCGGTCCGAGATGGTTTGCTCATGCCAGCCCACTATATAGATGACTAGATCATCAGCGTAGCTTTGAGTGGAGAACCCTAAGTTGTTGAGCTTAAAGAGTAGCTCGTCGAAGACCAGAGTCCACAAGAGAGGAGAGAGTACTCCCCCTAGAGGGCACCCCCTTGTGGCTGTGATTGAGGTCATGGTTCCTCCAAGGTCTACAGTTATGATTCTGGATTAAAGCATTTCCAGAATACACCTAATAATGGGTGTGAGAGGCACGGATAGCCTCATATGACGTTTTGTCAAAAGCTCCTGAGATGTCTAAAAAGGCACATAGTGCTATTTGTTGAGCGCCAATGGCCTTTTCAATGGTTGTTGTAAGGCAGTGAATGGCAGTCTCAGTTGACTTACCAGCTTGGTACGCATATTGGTACTTATGTAAGGGAAGATGCTTGAAATTCACCTCCCTGATGTGCTGGTCAATTATATTCTCCATAGTTTTAAGGAGAAGGAGCTAAGACTAATCGGTCTATAGGACTTAGGCAATTGGGAATCTATCTTCCCTACCTTAGGAATAAACACAACTTTCACTTTAGCCCATTTGCTTGGTATGTGTCCAAACAAGAGACTAGCTCGGAATAAACGGACCAGGGGGATTGCGAGTTGGTGCAGTCTCCGCTGCAACAAGCACGGATAAATTCCATCTGGTCCAGGGGATTTGTATGGACTGAAACTCTGTATAGCCCATTGTACGCTATTTTGATGAAACAGTCTATAGGGCATGTTTCCAACACGTTCTGAGCGATAGGGGGGTTCCCTTCCCTCAGCCCCATTGGAGTCTGCAACCATAGCCACACGCATGTGTGGACACTCTCCAATCCCAGAGAGGTAGGTTGGTGCCTCACTCTCTGAGATGGGCTGCTCCATAGCCACGCATCCAGGAAAGTGAGTAGCCAGGAGTAGGCTGCTCGTTTCCTTTGGGTTGTTTGTGTGTGTTCCATCTGGCTTTTTCAACGTACAGATGCCGTTTGAGTGGTCCTTGGAGAGGGCTTTTTGTAGCCTGACAGCTTCCGGGAGAGTTGAAATCTGCCCGCAGTGTTGGCGCCACGTAGCCCGTTTTGACCTTCTCAGCTCGTTATTGTAGAGCTTCCCATTTCCTTCTCACTCTTCGCTTTATTGAAGAGCCTTCGCGCAGCCTTTTTAAGATTGTCAAGGCTCTTATTCTACCAGGGAACAGCACTTCTGATCTTATGAACTTTTTGTTCGCAGCTAACATGATATGCCGATTCAATGTTCGTATGAAGCACAGTAGCCGCACGCTTTAGCTCGTCTATGGATATTATCGGACGGGTGGAGCAGTCTCAAGTTCAAAACAGAAAAGATCCCAGTTGGTGTTTTTGGGATTTCTAGTAACTAGGCTACATTGCAAGGCGCATCCTATATCAAATCTAATGTGCTGGTGATCTGACATAGTGATCTCACTCGCAACGTGCCAGTTTGAGACAACGGACAGCATGTTTAGACTACAAAGAGTTAAGTCGAGGACTTAATCTCTAATTGCATTGATAAATGTAGGCTCGCTGCCTCGATTTAGTGTGCCTATGTTATTACTAATAATGTACTCAAGAAGGTACTCACCTCTTTTGTTGATGTCACTGCTCCCCCAGACCGTGTGATGCACATTGGCATCGCAAGCGATTATCCACCGCAGCCGGTTCCTCTGGCAGTGCTTTACCAGGGCACAGGTAGACGCCGTAGATACAACGTCTGAGTCGCAGGGCAGATAAGCGGAGGCCAGCACTACCTCCTGCTCGCCATGGGCAGTGGGTTTTTTAACCCAAACTGCCACCAGGTCCTCAGTGATGAACTGTGATAGGGGAACATATGTTAAATTTTTGTTAATTAACAACGCTGCTCTAGGGCGAGGTTGGTCGTTTGCATATAGCAGTTTACCGGATGCGGTGCTTAGCCCCAGGACATGTCAAGCATTTATCCATGGCCCCTGGATAAATGCTATGTCCATAGTATCAAACCTCTCACAATGGACATCAGATGCGGCCTTTGCGTGATGGAGGTTTGCTTGGAGACATCTGAGGTGTCTCCGGGTGTTGGTGAGAGTGGGGGTGGGGGACAGGACATTAGTCCGACCCTCTTGCGGCCCCTGACCGCCATCTTCCGGCCTCGGTTAGTGCGCAGAAGGGCCTCTTCCTCAGGTTTGCGCCTCACACCCTTGTTCACGCGCCCGGTTCCGCGAGTGATGCACCCGTAGAGGGGAGGGCGCAGGATTTTCCGCGGTGCTGCGGGCTCTTGGGCAGCTGCGGTTCTACTAGCCCCATTTCCGCTGGGTGTCCGGATTGTGCTGTTGGCCGCAGGCAGCCCAGGGGTTGAATGAGTCTCCTCAAAGGCACTCTGTGGCATTGTTGCAGCCGTGTCCAGTGTGATGGCCTTTGAGCAGGTGGGCCTCTCCGCTGCGAGAGCAGGAGCCAACACCTGTTCCTTCGGCTGCGTGCTGGCCTTTGGCTTGAGTGTAGCCGTGCCCCACGCAAAATTGAGCTGGTACACCAGCGACTTTAGCCGGTTGCCCGAGACTGGGTCCAGCGCTATAGTAATGATGGCCATATTTTGTCTCATCCCGCGGTGAAAAACACGCCAGTCTCCAACGCGCAGGCCGCTGTATGGCCCTCGACGAGCTTCAAAATCTCATCCGTCTTCATATCCGCATTAGGAAGCGGAAAGTAGCCAATGAAGAAGGAGGCACGTGGAGCCTCTGCCTCCAGACTATCTCTTCGCCGAGCTGGCAACGTCCCTATAGGAGGCCATGACACCGACTTGGGGTGACTGCTCCTGTGTTGCTTGCCCAGCCGCAGCTGCGGCTATGGAGGCTCCTGAAGCCCCCGTGGCAAGCAATACGCTTGCAGGAACATCCATCGTCAGGGCACTAGGTGCCGCGGTTTTGATCATGGCCCTCTTAGTCGACACCTTTTCTGGGGTCGTGTTGGCTGATCTACCTCGCTTGTTGGTAGCGCCACTCATGCTGGGCACTGCCCTAGGAGGGTCCATAGGCTTCTGAGCGAGCCTTTTGGCCTCATCGCAAGGTGTCTGCGCGACCTCTTCCTTGCGGCGCCAGATAGCGTGATCCGCTTTGGTCTTTCAGCCTTGGAAGAGGCGAGAAGGGATTCTTCCTCTTCCTTGGTGATGGTGTCGGTGCCAGAGCTTTGTGAACAGATGTCCATAGCTTCTTCGGGTTCCCGGATAGGTTCGATGTTACTCGATTTGGGGCTGCTTGAGCACCCTGCTTCTTGGGGGGTATTTTCGTTTGAAAGTTCCATAGATTGGTCCCACGAGTAGTGAGGAAGGAAGTATCCCCCGGGGCAGAGCCTCATTTCCCGGATCGGGTACTTATACGACCGGAGGTGCCAGGTATCTGGAAGCCACCGTTAAAAGACACACTAAAGTAGTGCCATTCATCACAGGGGCACGGTACAGTAACACCGGTGATTACGGGTTGTCGAGTTTGTAGTTTTCGAGTTGTCCTCTCTAGATCCGCCATATTTCGTCTAGAGCAGGGGCACCTCGAGCAGGATGTGGCTCTTCACCACGTATGGTCGGTCTTCAGAAAACGGCATGTGACTGCCAACTGAGCTGAGTCAGCTTGGCGCACGCCGCACGGGTACCAGCAGGTGCATCCAAAGCCCTTTTGTGGAAGTATCCAGTGCCGCTGCCAGGCTTCTAGGCGCCGCTCGCGGGCTGCAGCCCTAGCTGCTCTTCTCTCCGTTGGTGCTGCGTCCACAAATGCTGCGGCTTCTACTGCTAAGCTGTGGATTGGGATAATCCCAGCAACCACCAGCGCTGCATCCGAGGAGACTGTGCGGAAGGCGCAGCAGACACGAAGGGCAGAGTGCCGGTATGTTGACACGATACCCTTCATGTAGGTGGCCACTGAAGTTGCGCCGACCCAAATTGGAGCAGTATACAGTACTATAGATTTCCGGACGATCATGAGCAGCAGCCTCGTTTGCTGTTCAGGACCCCGCGTATAAGGCATCATCCTCGCAAGGGCTCGCACGGGTTCAGCTGCCTTCCGATGAACGAATGCCAGGTGCTCGCCAAAGTTTAAGCGCCGATCGATGACCACACCAAGATAGCGGATACAGCCTTTGGACCGCATTGTGACGCCTCCCACCGTGAAATCAACACACTCCACCTTTTTTCGGCTTCTGATGAGCACCGACTCCGTCTTTTGGGCAGCCAGTTGAAGACCTACAGACGACAGCCACCGCGACACTGCGTCTAAGCACCATTCGCAGAGCTTTGTAACTCGCCGTAGGTCTTTAGCCACAAGCACCAGAGCGACGTCGTCAGCATATCCAACAGCGCTGGCACCATCCGGTAACTGAAGTTGTAATATCCCATCATACATGATGTTCCACAAGAGAGGACCCAGGACAGATCCTTGTGGAACACCTGCAGAAACGGCGTACTCCTTCTCCCCCTTATCTGTTTGGTAAGGCAGCCAACGGTTGTCAAAGTAGCTCCTCACAGTTGCTACAACGTAGTCTGGCACTCTAAACTCACCAGGGCATCCAAAATATAGCTCCAATTTGCAGAGTTAAAGGCGTTATTAACGTCAATGGTCACAACGAGACAGTACTGCTTACTGCCAAAGCGCCAGCGGGTGCCTGAGATCGCTTCTGAGGCTATACTGACTACCGACCTGATGGCATCGGTAGTAGATCTCGCCCTCCTGAAGCCGAATTGGAGCGGTGATAATCCTCCAGAGTTCTACACGGCGTCATCCAGCCTAGCAGCTATGATCGCCTCGAAGACCTTGCCACTATTGTCAATGAGACAAATAGGCCAGTATGCTAACGGGTCATGAGGAGGCTTATCTGGCTTAAGCAGCAGGACGAGTTTCTGCATCTTCCACCTGTCCGAAAAGATGCTGGAGCATGATTGTTAGATGCAGGCACCGATTAGGGACACCATCGGGACCAGGCGCTTTATTGGCTGATAGCTTCCGTGATGCCAGCTGCACTTCTTCCAAAGAAACTGGGGAAACACCTTCCTGCATGGAAGCCGCGCCAGCTGACGATAGCGGGTTTGCGCACTGAGGAAACAGTGTCGCCACTATTTCCTTCATGCGAACTAGCTCCATAGGCGCGCTGTTGGTGCCTTGGCTCACATGCTTGATGACCATCTTGTAGGCTCTTCCCCATGGGTCCTTGTCGGCTGAGTCACACAGCTTAACACTCCTTTTTGCTGGCTCTGATGGTGTTCCATAGTACTTTTCTTGCGGCCTTAAACTCAAGCTGTATCGAGCGAGTTGCCCCCGTCCCTCGTGTGGCTGCTCGCTGAAAACGCTTCCTCGATCTCAGGCAGGCTCGCCGAGCCTCAGCTATTTCATCGTTCCACCAAAACACGCTGGTGTGATGGCGTCTATAGGCCTTCCTCTCGGGCATGCTCGCAGCACACGCAGCTTCTAGCTGCTGAGCCATCTGTTCCATCATATCATGCGCCGGTCCACCTGCTACCATATGAGCAATGGCATCTACAAAACTCCTTGTGTTGAAAGACTCAACCCGGTATGCTACACCAGTGTTGCCATTCACATTCCGGTGTAGTATTCACTTATGCACCACAGTGCCGAGCGAGCGAGATTTGCTCACATAGGTGAGGTCAATAATTGACCCAGCACGTCCGTTGTTAAAGGTGTTCTCTGACCCAGTGTTAAGAAGGACAAGGTCGAGAAACGCAAGCGATTCCTCAAGGATGGTACCCCTGGCGTTCGTAGACGGGCTGCCAAAGTCGGTTGACCACGCGTTAAAGTCGCCAGCAATTATAACGTTGCTGCGACCCTTGGAGTCGTCCGCTATTTCCATAAGTACCGCTTCGAACTCGCCGATCGTGAGACTTGGCGCTAAGTAGCAGCTATAAAGCCAGAGATCTTCTAGTTTCACACGCACGAAGCAATCGGTGGCTAGAATGTGCGTAAAGGGGGACTGTAGGTCACCACAGCTCCACACGGTAGCTTTCCCAGATCTGTCCGAAGCCCAAAACCTAGCTTTAGCGGGTGCCCGGTGGTGCGACTTGCTTAGCACTGCGACTTCTATTTTTTTCTCCAAGATCGTCTGCTCCAGTATGGCTTGGGCAGCGACACAATGGTTGAGGTTAAGCTGCAAGACTTACACCCTTTTTGTGTGTTTGACAGCCTCCCTGTAAGCAGGACATCTGTACCTGCCAGTCGCATGGTCAGTCATTCGCTCTCCTTTTCTCGTAGATAGGGCACATTTTGGTTGCTGGTTGCAGGCTCTCGCAACGTGTCCAGAACCTCCGCACTTGTAGCAAGCCTTGCTGTGGTCTGCACCACTCTTGCAATGGACAGCTATATGTCCATACTCCAGGCACTTATAGCAGCGCCTTGGCTGAACTAGGGGCCTAATGCGGCACACCACCCAGCCAATGCGATTCTTTGACTTATCCACGAGGCTAATCGCCTAAGCCGCCGGTAGGCCCAGAGTTGCCGTTTGAAGGACAGCCCTCGTACGACGCAGCGTCTTAACGACGTCGATATCCACCTTCCGGTCTTCTAGAGCTGACCTGACCGCGTCCAGGACCTCTTGTTTCCACATCCCCTCGGAGATGCGCAAGTGATGGCTCACTCCTGACCACTTTAAGGATGTGTGCAAAGCTGCAGTCACCCAGACCGGATACGGTGACAACATCCGCCCGCGTGCGTGCTGCCTTTCCTTTGTGGCCAACTACTTTGGACCAGGAATTCTGCTTTGGCGGTGATGATCCACGGGGGGTTCGGGTCTTTGATTTAGGGCACTGAGAGATACCCTGCTGCTTTGAGGGGGGGTATTGCGGTGAGAGCTCGATGGCTCGCGAAGACGTTTCGGCGTTTCCACCGCTCCCTTGGCTGGACCATCCGAAACATTTTTGCTCCTAGCATCTTTGTTGGTACCTCCAGCAACACTTGGCGTTGTTTGTACTGCCTTCTCCAATACAGCATTTCCCACCAAACTCATGGCTCGCCTTTGTAGCTCTTTGAGCTTTGCAAGCTCTTCACGCTCCAGGTTTTTGATACGCCTCTTGGTGTCAAACCGGGCACTAATACCCCCTATACAATCCCCCATCTGCTCCAGGATACATCTTAGAGTGACAGATGGCTTAGAAGTGCAGCCTGTTCCCGCATAATTAAAAGCTCCTCGGGCAGACGGCAGTGCCGCTAAAGCTACAACTTTAGCTGGAGAGGTTGCCTCCATAGCTGGGGATACTGCATCTAGGCAGGGCGTAGCTGACGCTAAGTTAAGCTGCAGCGGTGGAGACCGCGGCAGCGCCGGCCTACGGACGCCATTTTGGTAACAGCGGGTACCTAGCAGAGCTTCTCAAGCAATCCCACGGTGACCCAAAGTTTCCCTTAAGTTTTTAGCCGGCGGGGGTTATACCGCCCCTGATCGGTCACCAGAGCGCCACGGAGCACCGGCTCAGCGAGGAAGGGGGGGGTAGTAGCCGGTTCCGAGGCTTTTTGCTGATTTATGCTTGGAAGCTCCTACTTAGGTCGCAGCAGAAAAAGACGTGCCTGTGTGCTATGCTACGCAAAACACCGACCCTTTGGGTAAGCCACGAATTTTCGCAACTTCCGGTACACTAACCTTAAAAAGTGGAGACACGTCCAGCTAGCGATAGCGCTACTTAAACTTGGGAAACAGGTAAACGCAGCTTGATCGGTTGGCAGTGCTATCGCAAGACATCAGCCCTGGGATGTAGCACTATCAGCTGGCATATATAGGAACCATTGGTCCAGATTGGTTTTAGAACAGAGCTGTACAGCTGGACCTTGTAGTCCAGACTAAAGGAGCATTGATAAACCAATGGAGGCTTCTGGCTTTCAGTTTGAGGTGTGTTCTCTTAGCTTCAATGTGTCGTCAGCGCCAAAAAAGTCTTCTATCTAGGTGTACGCCCAGATACGTAACTTTGTTTGCTTCCCGAAGTGTAATGTTGTTTTACGTGAGCAGTGCACAATCTTGCCTGTTAAAGGTGAAAGTAACTTGCATACTTTTTTGTTCGTTTACCTTAATTCGCCAGTCGGATAACCATTTTTCACCGTTAACCAGACGAAAGGGTAGTTTCGCTGTTGCTTGTATTGGGCATTTGGAGCGGCTGAGATCATCTCGATTTTCAAATGTGTATTTCTGATTTTATTCGGTTGACCTGCTTAATAGTTCTTTGTTTTTCACGAAAGCCCGGCTTTTCCTTTCTCTGGTATTAATATGATGATTGACTTTGTCCATTTGTCTGGAAAGAGGGAAAGTTAAGGGATGATATTGAAGAGCTGGGCAATGATACACGAGGCACAAACTCAATAATCATTTTTCGGGTTAGTAGTTCGCAGCCTGGAAATTTGTTTGGGTTCAATTGCTCTTATATGATTATCTGATGTCCGCTGGCGAAATCTACTCCATCGAATGCAATAAGTGCACGGAAAAAGTTTGCGCGCAGCATCGCTTTAATGCGAGGCATAATTATAATTGTTATTAATTTGTTTAATATTGTTAATCAAATATAAATTTTAGTTCCGTTATGGATTTTTTTTATTTTCCTTCATCAAATCAATAAGTGCGATCTTATGGTGAACCTGCCACTTTTATTTGATATTTGCATCTTCAATAATTATACAATCAATAAAACTAGCTCAAACTTTTATGGAACTGAGTAAGTAAAAACAGTTTCTAATGTATTTTGGGCCGCTAGAATTCGGATTTGGTATAAATATTGTTTTATAGATACATAAACACACATGATGTTAGTTTGTATAATTAAGACTTCATGTTGGCAGTAAGTGTTATGTTGCAGTAAGTGGAGCCTCTGCCTCCGGACTATCTCTTCGCCGAGCTGGCAACGTCCCTATAGGAGGCCATGACACCGACTTGGAGTGACTGCTCCTGTGTTGCTTGCCCAGCCGCAGCTGCGGCTATGGAGGCTCCTGAAGCCCCCGTGGCAAGCAATACGCTTGCAGGAACACCTTTTCTGGGGTCGTGTTGGCTGATCTACCTCGCTTGTTGGTAGCGCCACTCATGCTGGGCACTGCCCTAGGAGGGTCCATAGGCTTCTGAGCGAGCCTTTTGGCCTCATCCATGGGTATGCCGTTCGCAAGGTGTCTGCGCAACCTCTTCCTTGCAGAGCCAGATAGCGTGATCCGCTTTGGTTTTTCAGCCTTGGGAGAGGCGAGAAGGGTTTCTTCCTCTTCCTTGGTGATGGTGTCGGTGCCAGAGCTTTGTGAACAGATGTCCATAGCTTCTTCGGGTTCCCGGATAGGTTCGATGTTACTCGATTTGGGGCTGCTTGAGCACCCTGCTTCTTGGGGGGTATTTTCGTTTGAAAGTTCCATAGATTGGTCCCACGAGTAGTGAGGAAGGAAGTATCCCCCGGGGCAGAGCCTCATTTCCCGGATCGGGTACTTATACGACCGGAGGTGCCAGGTATCTGGAAGCCACCGTTAAAAGACACACTAAAGTAGTGCCATTCATCACAGGGGCACGGTACAGTAACACCGGTGATTACGGGTTGTCGAGTTTGTAGTTTTCGAGTTGTCCTCTCTAGACCCGCCATATTTCGTCTAGAGCAGGGGCACCTCGAGCAGGATGTGGCTCTTCACCACGTATGGTCGGTTTTAAGAAAACGGCATGTGACTGCCAACTGAGCTGAGTCAGCTTGGCGCGGCGGCAGGCACACACGCTTCACTAACAAAGCCTAAACCCCCAAAAAAAAAAAAAAAACTAAACAATAAATACAAGCATAGACATTGCCAGCCTCTGCGGGACCGCCGCGAAGCATTGCTTCGCAGAAACAAAAGCGATGTCTATGAAGCGATCGCCTTTAAGCGTTCCAGACGCCTCAGCTCCGCCATCGTAGAAGCTGCGAGTCCATAAACCGCATGCCATACCGCCTCCCTCACTATCATAAATACCACCAGGTTTGTTGGCGAAAGGGGCTGACCAATCAGGCTCTCCACCTGCAGACGTTCCTGGGCAAATCGCCCACAATGGAAGAAAACATGGCTTACATACGTCCTCCTCCGTACCATCTCCGCACCAGCTACACTCTAAACTGGAGTCGTGCTTGAACCGCTTTAAGTAGCTCCTAAAGCAACTATTTTCCGTTAGCAGCTGGGTGAGGTAGAAGGTGACTGACCCGTGCTTCCTCTCTAGCCATCGCCGCACGGGTATCAGCAGGTGCATCCAAAGCCCTTTTGTGGAAGTATCCAGTGCCGCTGCCAGGCCTCTAGGCGCCGCTCGCGGGCTGCAGCCCTAGCTGCTCTTCTCTCCGTTGGCGCTGCGTCCACAAATGCTGCGGCTTCTACTGCTAAGCTGTGGATTGGGATAATCCCAGCAACCACCAGCGCTGCATCCGAGGAGACTGTGCGGAAGGCGCAGCAAACACGAAGGGCAGAGTGCCGGTATGTTGACACGATACCCTTCATGTAGGTGGCCACTGAAGTTGTGCCGACCCAAATTGGAGCAGTATACAGTACTATAGATTTCCGGACGATCATGAGCAGTTCAGGACCCCGCGTATAAGGCATCATCCTCGCAAGGGCTCGCACGGGTTCAGCTGCCTTCCGATGAACGAATGCCAGGTGCTCGCCAAAGTTTAAGCGCCGATCGATGACCACACCAAGATAGCGGATACAGCCTTTGGACCGCATTGTGACGCCTCCCACCGTGAAATCAACACACTCCACCTTTTTTCGGCTTCTGATGAGCACCAACTCCGTCTTTTGGGCAGCCAGTTGAAGACCTACAGACGACAGCCACCGCGTCACTGCGTCTAAGCACCATTCGCAGAGCTCTGTAACTCGCCGTAGGTCTTTAGCCACAAACACCAGAGCGACGTCGTCAGCATATCCAATAGCGCTGGCACCATCCGGTAACTGAAGTTGTAATATCCCATCATACATGATGTTCCACAAGAGAGGACCCAGGACAGATCCTTGTGGAACACCTGCAGAAACGGCGTACTCCTTCTCCCCCTTATCTGTTTGGTAACGCAGCCAACGGTTGTCAAAGTTGTCAAATTGTCAAATTGTCACAATTGCTACAACGTAGTCTGGCACTCTAAACTCACCAGGGCATCCGAAATGTAGCTCCAATTTGCGGATTTAAAGGCGTACTAAACGTCAATGGTCACAACGAGACAGTACTGCTTACTGCCAAAGCGCCAGCGGGTGCCTGAGATCGCTTCTGAGGCTATACTGACTACCGACCTGATGGCATCGGTAGTAGATCTCGCCCTCCTGAAGCCAAATTGGAGCGGTGATAATCCTCCAGAGTTCTACACGGCGTCATCCAGCCTAGCAGCTATGATCGCCTCGAAGACCTTGCCACTATTGTCAATGAGACAAATAGGCCAGTATGCTAACGGGTCATCAGGAGGCTTATCTGGCTTAAGCACCAGGACGAGTTTCTGCACCTTCCACCTGTCCGGAAAGATGCCTTCTCGCAGACACTTGGTGTACATCTGGGCAAACAATTCGGGCTGGAGCATGATTGTTAGATGCAGGCACCGATTAGGGACACCATCGGTACCAGGCGCTTTATTGGCTGATAGCTTCCGTGATGCCAGCTGCACTTCTTCCAAAGAAACTGGGGAAACACCTTCCTGCATGGAAGCCGTGCCAGCTGACGATAGCGTGTTTGCGCACTGAGGAAACAGTGTCGCCACTATTTCCTTCATGCGAACTAGCTCCATAGGCGCGCTGTAAGTGCCTTGGCTCACATGCTTGATGACCATCTTGTAGGCTCTTCCCCATGGGTCCTTGTCGGCTGAGTCACACAGCTTAACACTCCTTTTTGCTGGCTCTGATGGTGTTCCATAGTACTTTTCTTGCGGCCTTAAACTCAAGCTGTATCGAGCGAGTTGCCCCCGTCCCTCGTGTGGCTGCTCGCTGAAAACGCTTCCTCGATCTCAGGCAGGCTCGCCGAGCCTCAGCTATTTCATCGTTCCACCAAAACACGCTGGTGTGATGGCGTCTATAGGCCTTCCTCTCGGGCATGTTCGCAGCACACGCAGCTTCTAGCTGCTGAGCCATCTGTTCCATCATATCATGCGCCGGTCCACCTGCTACCATATGAGCAATGGCATCTACAAAACTCCTTGTGTTGAAAGACTCAACCCGGTATGCTACACCAGTGTTGCCATTCACATCCCGGTGTAGTATTCACTTATGCACCACAGTGCCGAGCGAGCGAGATTTGCTCACATAGGTGAGGTCAATAATTGACCCAGCACGTCCGTTGTTAAAGGTGTTCTCTGACCCAGTGTTAAGAAGGACAAGGTCGAGGAACGCAAGCGATTCCTTAAGGATGGTACCCCTGGCGTTCGTAGACGGGCTGCCCAGTCGGTTGACCACGCGTTAAAGTCGCCAGCAATTATAACGTTGCTGCGACCCTTAGAGTCGTCCGCTATTTCCATAAGTACCGCTTCGAACTCGCCGATCGTGAGACTTGGCGCTAAGTAGCAGCTATAAAGCCAGAGATCTTCTAGTTTCACACGCACGAAGCAATCGGTGGCTAGAATGTGCGTAAAGGGGGACTGTAGGTCACCACAGCTCCACACGGTAGCTTTCCCAGATCTGTCCGAAGCCCAAAACCTAGCATTAGCGGTTGCCCGGTGGTGCGACTCGCTAAGAAGTCGCAGTTTCTATCTTTTTCTCCAAGATCGTCTGCTCCAGTATGGCTTGGGCAGCGACACAATGGTTGAGGTTGAGCTGCAAGACTTACACCATTTTGTGGACATCTGTACCTGCCAGTCGCATGGTCAGTCATTCGCTCTCCTTTTCTCGTACATAGGGCACATTTTGGTTGCTGGTTGCAGGCTCTCGCAACGTGTCCAGAACCTCCGCACTTGTAGCAAGCCTTGCTGTGGTCTGCACCACTCTTGCAATGGACAGCTATATGTCCATACTCCAGGCACTTATAGCAGCGCCTTGGCTGAACTAGGGGCCTAATGCGGCACACCGCCCAGCCAATGCGAATCTTCGACTTATCCACGAGGCTAGTCGCCTTAGCCGCCGGTAGGCCCAGAGTTGCCGTTTGAAGGACAGCCCTCGTACGACGCAGCGTCTTAACGACGTCGATATCCACCTTCCGGTCTTCTAGAGCTGACCTGACCGCATCCAGGACCTCTTCCTTCGTCGCCAGCTCGTCAAGGTCGCAGATTTCAACCTGATTGGTGTCGAACAGTGTTTTAAGGGTTGCACGCCCACCCAGCACCTTGCCAACTGCGAGCTGCAGCTCGTTTGCGCTGTGCGCTGGCTGTTTACCAAGCCATAGCAGCAAATCACCCTTGGCCGTCTTGCGGATTGTTTCCACATCCCCTCGGAGATGCGCAAGTGATGGCTCACTCCTGACCACTTTAAGGATGTCTGCAAAGCTGCAGTCACCCAGACCGGATACGGTGACAACATCCGCCCGCGTGCGTGCTGCCTTTCTTTTGTGGCCAACTACTTTGGACTAGGAATTTTGCTTTGGTGGTGATGATCCACGGGGGGTTCGTGTTTTTGATTTAGGGCACTGAGAGACACCCTGCTGCTTAGGGGGGGGTATTGCGGTGAGAGCTCGATGGCTCGCGAAGACGTTTCGGCGTTTCCACCGCTCCCTTGGCTGGACCATCCGAAACATTTTTGCTCCTAGCATCTTTGTTGGTACCTCCAGCAACACTTGGCGTTGTTTGTACTGCCTTCTCCAATACAGCATTTCCCACCAAACTCATGGCTCGCCTTTGTAGCTCTTTGAGCTTTGCAAGCTCTTCCCGCTCCAGGTTTTTGATACGCCTCTTGGTGTCAAACCGGGCACTAATACCTCCTATACAATCCCCCATCTGCTCCAGGATACATCTTAGAGTGACAGATGGCTTAGAAGTGCAGCCTGTTCCCGCATAATTAAAAGCTCCTCGGGCAGACGGCAGTGCCGCTAAAGCTACAACTTTAGCTGGAGAGGTTGCCTCCATAGCTGGGGATACTGCATCTAGGCAGGGCGTAGCTGACGCTAAGTTAAGCTGCAGCGGTGGAGACCGCGGCAGCGCCGGCCTACGGACGCCATTTTGGTAACAGCGGGTACCTAACAGAGCTTCTCAAGCAATCCCACGGTGACCCAAAGTTTCCCTTAAGTTTTTAACCGGCGGGGGTTATACCACCCCTGATCGGTCACCAGAGCGCCACGGAGCACCGGCTCAGCGAGGAAGGGGGTGGGGGGGGGTAATAGCCGGTTCCGAGGCTTTTTGCTGATTTATGCTTGGAAGCTCCTACTTAGGTCGCAGCAGAAAAAGACGTGCCTGTGTGCTATGCTACGCAAAACACCGACCCTTTGGGTAAGCCACGAATTTTCGCAACTTCCGGTACACTAACCTTAAAAAGTGGAGACACGTCCAGCTAGCGATAGCGCTACTTAAACTTGGGAAACAGGTAAACGCAGCTTGATCGGTTGGCAGTGCTATCGCAAGACATCAGCCCTGGGATGTAGCACTATCAGCTGGCATATATAGGAACCATTGGTCCAGATTGGTTTTAGAACAGAGCTGTACAGCTGGACCTTGTAGTCCAGACTAAAGGAGGCTTATGGCTTTCAGTTTGAGGTGTGTTCTCTTAGCTTCAATGTGTCGTCAGCGCCAAAAAAGTCTTCTATCTAGGTGTACGCCCAGATACGTAACTTTGTTTGCTTCCCGAAGTGTAATGTTGTTTAACGTGAGCAGTGCACAATCTTTCCTGTTAAAGGTGAAAGTAACTTGCATACTTTTTTGTTCGTTTACCTTAATTCGCCAGTCGGATAACCATTTTTCACCGTTAACCAGACGAAAGGGTAGTTTCGCTGTTGCTTGTATTGGGCATTTGGAGCGGCTGAGATCATCTCGATTTTCAAATGTGTATTTCTGATTTTATTCGGTTGACCTGCTTAATAGTTCTTTGTTTTTCACGAAAGCCCGGCTTTTCCTTTCTCTGGTATTAATATGATGATTGACTTTGTCCATTTGTCTGGAAAGAGGGAAAGTTAAGGGATGATATTGAAGAGCTGGGCAATGATACACGAGGCACAAACTCAATAATCATTTTTCGGGTTAGTAGTTCGCAGCCTGGAAATTTGTTTGGGTTCAATTGCTCTTATATGATTATCTGATGTCCGCTGGCGAAATCTACTCCATCGAACGCAATAAGTGCACGGAAAAAGTTTTCGCGCAGCATCGCTTTAATGCGAGGCATAATTATAATTGTTATTAATTTGTTTAATATTGTTAATCAAATATAAATTTTAGTTCCGTTATGGATTTTTTTATTTTCCTTCATCAAATCAATAAGTGCGATCTTATGGTGAACCTGCCACTTTTATTTGATATTTGCATCTTCAATAATAATACAATCGATAAAACTAGCTCAAACTTTTATGGAACTGAGTAAGTAAAAACAGTTTCTAATGTATTTTGGGCCACTAGGATTCGGATTTGGTATAAATATTGTTTTATAGATACATAAACACTCATGATGTTAGTTTGTATAATAAAGACTTCATGTTTGCAGTAAGTATTATAAATTAGCTTGCTTTGCGGCTCCAGCGGCTCCTGAGTGGGTACAACCAAAGAGTATAGAAAATCTCAAGAGTTTGCAATTGGTAAGAAACACTATATCTCAGGCATCCGAAGTAGGCAATAACTAAAATTTGCCTTTGCTTGTGGTGTTTTCGAATGTTATAGGGAATAACAAAATCAGTAGGCAATGAGTGTGAGCGAGCATAATATTGGATAGCATGTGTGGATGGTTTTGTTTTAGTTACCCTAGCACTCAGCGGCCCCTCAATTGTACGACAAGCGACGGGCCAGCGGCATCTCAGAACGGTAAAAATGTGAAAGTATTTGTGTGTATGCGCGTTTTTTTACACTTCTGCTGGGCCTGCTTGTCGAGAGTTTTGATATTATTGTTATTTTTGATATTATTCCTTTTTCTGTGTCGTCAAATGAAATCAACAATTGCACTTCTTAACACACTTTCGGAGTTTGTGCGCATTGCTGCATAACTGTATGGTAGTTCCGATGGCATAATTGTAAGCTAGTGTCATAGAATTAAAAATTTGAAAGAGTTTGAATGATTAGTGTTATGGTGGGGTGGCGCTTCAGATCACTTGTCCGATGTATATATTTTGTGGGGAAGTATGGCGCAATGTGCGCTCCTAAAGTTGCGTTATGATCACGTAGAAAAAAAACACGTCTGGTGCGTTCAAGAATATATTTTCGAATAATAAACATGATGCTAAAAATAGCTAAGGCAAGCTTATGTAACAAGTTGCTGATGTGTGATGGATTTATGATGTCTGCAGAGAGAGGATGAGGAAACGGCAACTCCTTGTTCACTGCCTGCTTTTAGGCATGAACATACCGCCTTCCTTGCAGCATCATGCAAAAAAAAAAATAAATAAAGAAGAAGATGGACACTGCACTCTCCTTGATTTCGGGCTCGCATACGGATAAAAGCGGTGCTCCGATCAGAAAGTGAGCGAGGTAAGGGCTAATAAGTCAGTTGGATCTTCTGACATAGGGGAGATTGGTCTCGAGTTGAGACATGCTTCGACTTTAGAGAGCAGCGTGGATAGCTCTTCGAACGTGTACTTAAAGGACGAAGTAGATTTGTAGAAAAGAGCTTTAAAGCTCCTCACCACCAGCTTCCCAAAAGCCACCCATATGAGGTGCACCTGGTGGGTTGAACCGCCACGATAGCCTTTGTTGGCTATAATTGGAAAGAATGCATTTTCGTGTAGCTTCGAGGAAATCGTGATCAAGAACCTTGGAAGCTCCGACAAACGTTTTACCGTTATCAGAGAACATTTGCTGAGGACACCCACGTCGTGCAGCGAATCGAGCAAATGCTGCGAGGAATTTCTCAGTGGTTAAATCGGTTGTGGCTTCCAGATGAATAGCCTTAGTGCTGAAGCAAACAAAAACGCTAACAGAGTCCTTGGAAGTTCGACAAGCGCGGCCAGTAAAACTTTTTATGTCAAATGGTCCGGCGAAGTCGACACCCGTGTGGGTTAAGGGTTTGGAAAAGGTGGTTCGTTCAACTGGCAGATCACCCATGAGTTGGGTTTGGAGTCGCTTTTTGTAAACGACACAAATCTTACAGGAGTTTATTGTTGCCTTAATGAGGACCTTGACATTTGGAAACCCAATACCTGGATCGGACGCAGCATGAGCTGGTTCCCTCCATGGAGCGAAATGCGATGAGTGAAAGAAATAAGTAGACGGAAAAAAGAGCATGAGTAAGGGATCAAAATTGGGTGCCGTTCATCGTAGCTCAAGTTCTCGGATGCTCTAACTCGGCCGCATGTTCTTATAAGCCCATTTTGGTCCAGGAATGGGTTAAGGTTGATTATAGAACTAGACTAAGGGAGTGGTTTCTTTTTGAGCAAGGATTTGTACTCCAGTGGGTACTGTGTCTGCTGAGTGTGCTTGATAAGTCTATCTTGGATTTCAGACAGCTCCTTATTACTGAGCTAGCGTGGAAAGCTTTCGGATCCTTTCGACAGCGGATAACAAAGCGATGCACATAGGCTATCACACGTAACGCTCTGTTGAAATCGGAGAAACGCTCAAGAACGTCGATAGAGGGGAGAGTGGCCGCTAGGTTTGCCTTAATGGAACGCTGCTCTAAGCTAGTTTCCAAAGAGGCTTCGGAAGAGGAAGGCCACTGATCTTCGGTGAGTTTAAGCCATTCTGGTCCTTGCCACCACAACTAACTGTCCAGAAGTTCCTATGGTGAAACTCCCCTACTGGCTAGATCGGCTGAATTAAACTCAGAGCGGACGTGAGACCATGTCCCCGTGTCAGTTGCTTGTTGGATTTTTGAGACCCTATTACTCACAAAGGTGGTCCAAGTGCATGGGGGCTGGTTAAGCCAAGCTAAGACAATTGTGGAATCTGTCCAAAAGTAACAATCGACCTTTTCACTAGTCAATTGAGGAAGGAGTGTGCTGGTCAGTTCTGCAAGAAGTACTGCACCGCATAACTCAAGCCTTGGCAGGAAAACAGTCTTGATTGGAGCTACTCGTGTCTTTGAAGTGAGGAGATGCATGTACACCTGGTCATTGACTTCAATACGGGCGAACAGAGATGCGCCGTATGCACGTTGTGATGCATCACAAAATCCATAATACTGCAGTTTGGCAGAAGGTTGGAAATGTAGCCATCGTGGAACGCGGATCTTTTCCAAAATGGGGTAGCATGTCAGGAACTCCCTACACCATCCCAATCTAGGTTTTGGAGCCAAATCTCCTGCATGAATATTTTAGCACGCACGATGACCGGTGAAAGATTTCTTCATTCTTATGGCGGAAGGGGAGAAGAAAAACTCATCGGAGTCGGCTTGCCATATATTTCCCAATGTCATGGCGACACTGGCTTCTTCGATTTCCAAGAAATCATCTCGAAGCAAGTGATCCTTTGGAATTTCCTTCAAAGTAAGTCTTTCATTTGCTGTCCACTTTCGTAATGGGAACCCAGCACTCTCTAGAGCCTTACGGAGTTCTCGGATCTTGAGAATCACATGCTCATCGGAGTGGGCACCAGCCAGAATATCATCCACATACATGTGCTCTGAAATAATGTTACTAGCGTGAGGGAACTCTTCTTTTACATTTAATGCAAGCTGCTGCAACACTCGGCTGGCCAAGAAAGGAGCACAATTGACACCGAAGGTGACTGTGTCGAGCACGAAATCACACAAATCATGATTCTTGTTTCGGAACAGAATCCGCTGATATGGAGTGTGCTTGGAATGCACCATGATCTGGCGATACATCTTAGTGATGTCCGCGTTAAAAACGTAGCGAAAATAACGCCACTTGAGGATCTGTACGGTCAGATCGGATTGTAGGACTGGTCCTGGGTATAGGACGTCATTCAAACTTTTACCGTTTGTCGAAACACTGGATGCGGTAAACACAACTCGAACTTTAGTAGTAGTGCTGTCTGGCTTGTGAACAGCATGGTGGGGAAAATAAAAATGGTTACAGTCAACACTTTGAGGGACTTGTCTCATGTGACCTAAGTCTATGTACTCCTGAATCACGGCGTCATATTGACCTTTTTGAGGAATGTTTTTCTGCAAACGGCTTTCGTTCTTGAGAAACTGAGCTAACGCAATGGACCTTGAATGTCCCAACTGGATGTGATCAGGGTTCCGAAAGGGGAGTGTGACTACATATCTTCCATCTTTATTTCTATTAGTGGTGCGGACGAAATTGCTTTCACACTTGGAATCCGAGTCTTTTATCGGACTTAGAGGAAGATCCTCCACCTCCCAAAACTTTGTGAGAAGCTCGTCTAACTGGAGGTTAGGATGGACGGAAACCTTTGTTGTGAACGCGCGAATGGATGAGCCAATACTTTTGGCTATTGGGCCTGTGAGAATCCGGCAAAAGATAGACTCTTGCGCCAATAGGGTTCCGCAAATGTTGGATTGGGAGCCGCCTAATAAAATGGACGGGAGGATATCTGCACCAAGAAGCACATCTATCTGCGAGCTCCTATAAAACGAGGGGTCAGCCAATTGGATATTTGGCAGGTCATTCAATAAGCTTTAGGGGATTGTATAGGAGGGAAGGCTACCTGCCAAATGAGGAATCACATACGCCGACGATTCTATTTGAATTCTCGGCTTTGTTGGGGAGCCTATTAAAAAGTGGCACAACTGCTGAGGCTTGGCTGAAACGGTTTGATTTAACCCACTTATTTGGGCTTGAACGGATTGGAATGGAAGCTTAATCAAATTGAAAATTTGAGTCGTAATGAAGGTGGCTTCCGATCCTGAATCAATCAGCGCACGTGCCTTGTACGTAGAACCTGCATAGCAAATGTTAACAAGGGCAGTGCCCAGCAAAACACCTTGTGTGTTTGCAGAAAAGTATGTTCGGACATTGGAGGTTATGTTTGACGAGGTGGATGGATTGGAGTCTGTCGCATGAGACTCTTGAGACTGGAAGTCGCTTCGGTGAAGAAGTGTATGATGGCGACCTTTGCAAAGGAAGCAACTGTGTGCACTAGTGCAATCTTTAAGGAGATGGCCTCTAGCGAATCAATTCAAACATAACTTACGCTGCTTTATTTGTGAGCATCTGTTTTTAACAGACATTTGAAGGAATCGCGGACATAGGCGAATCGGGTGGTTCTTTTTCGAACATAGTCGACAAGATTGAGGTTTTGTTATTATTTTGTTCTCAAAAGTGTTTACCCTTTTAGGGGCCGCGTCGTTGCGGTTGGGTCTTGTATGTACTTGACTTGTGTTTGGCTTCACGTCTTCTATAGCTTCTAGAGTGCGATAGCGTTCACTAAGAAAGGAATTTAGTTCTTGCCAAGGCGGAATCGCTGACTTATCGGATAAGGATTGTTCCCACAATGACAACGTGAGCTTAGGTAACCTTGATGAGCACAAGAAAATAAGCAAGCATTCCCAATTTTCTGTGGAGGTTTGAGAATGTTCAAGACCCGTTAAGCAATCTTGGATGGTGCTCTGGATGTCTTTTAAAGACGCACCTGACTCAGCACTAATAACTGGCAAATTGAACAGGATTTTCAATTGGCTATTAACAAGGAGCCGCTTGTTTTGGAAACGCTCGTAAATGGCTTCCCAAGCAGAAGCAAAACCATCATTCGTGAGTGGTGATTTACTGACTATTTCTTTGGCCTCTCCGCCAGTCTTGGAATTAAGGTGCAATAATTTTTCCACCGGGGTCAAATTTGAGTTGTTTATGTAAATGGCGGTAAAGAGATGTCGGAAAGTTGGCCACTTTAGATAGTCTCCATAAAAAACTTCTGTGTCCACGGATGGAAGCCTACAGCCTCTGGACACGGTGGTAGCTTGAGCAGTGGTTTGGATATTCGCCGTGGAGGCTTGCTTAAGCTGTTCGCCCAACTGAGCTGCACAAGTCTCATACACGCCGTAACAGTAGTCATATTTTGACTGCATAATAACAACCTCGTCGGTACTCTCAGATTGGCTTATGGTTCGGGAACACTTCTTAAATTCAGTCTCGACTTTATCCCACAACGATCGTACTTGCTCAAGGCGGATTTTTAAAGTCTGTGGGGATGGAATTGTCTCGGAAGGTGTAGAGATCTTGGATTGGAAATGACTTAGTCTGTCAGTGACTGAAATAAAATCATTTAGAGCCATGGCGACTGTATTTATTTGAAATTGTGGTTTTTGCTTTGCTGGTTTCGGATTGCGCGGGCTATTTACTTTTATTGGAAAACGCGGGTTTGTGCGTCTGATTGCCCCCTTGCTTTCAACTGTCGTCGGTTCCTTTTTGGTTTTGGTTGAGGAAGCTGCTGGAGTTAGCCTTGCCGAAACGTTTACAGAGGGACTGGAAACTTGCTTAGGCATGATTTCCCAACCGGTTTTATAAACCCGACAGATTAAACAGTGAAGAATAATGTTATTTGTAATGCCCTCGGATGTGGAGCGGAGAAATATATTTATACTCTTCACACATGTGAAACAGGGTATATTGAGTTTGTCATGAATCTGTAACGCCTTAACGGAATGATGAGAGACCCCATAAACTCAAAATGATCAGGACGAGCTCAGGAATTGATTTCCGCGTGTCCGTCCGTCCGTCTGTCCGTCTGTTTCAACACGATTTCCGACCAAACTGCTGAACCGATCTTGATGAAACTTTCACAGATTGCTTAGATCATGTCGGGTTTGTTCACTATGAAATTTCATCCTGCGGGGAGCATTCTACGACATAGCCACCATACAAATTGACCAAATCGTACTATCAATTGTTGTTGCTGTCGTGCGAAAAATTACCAAGAACTGCACAGAAACATAAATAAGAGGGGGAGCATTGATTTGGCTGGCTGTCTACCGTCTAGCTGACAATAACAGCCAAACCACAACAATTGTTTCGCTGCAGGTGGGTGCGGATCTGATCTTCCAGCCTCTCGAAGTACCGTGGTGGCAGGTAGAAATCCAAGAACTCCCTTTTGAACCTGGTCCAGGTTTCCCCATACATATGACTGACCCTGAACCAACTCTCGGCTTCCCCAGTCAAGAGCTCCGAAATGGCTAGAGGTAAGCGATTCAGCTCGATTTGATGTGCTGCCGCCCTTTCCTCTACACGCTCAATGAAGCTAAGCGGGTCCGTGGTCCCGTCGAAAGTTATGCCCCAGCGGTGAACCTTCTCCGCCAGCATTCCATATGGGGCTTCTGGTCTGGTGCCTGTGGTGACTTGCGGCGAGCTGTGCCGGAGTCGCGGAGGTGATCGTCTTGCTAATCGTGTCGGGTCGGGTCTGGGGACAGCTCCATCGGTATTAGTCACCACTATCTGGGGTTGGGCTGGGGCTACCGGGTTGGTATCGGAAAGTGAAAGACTCCTTGAGCGTGGTTTCCTTTCCGGATCGGCTGGTGAGCTGTCTCGGTATTTCGCCTCTAGCTCTGAGAAGCGTGCTAGCAAGGTGTCTGGGTGTTCGCTCAGAGATACGAAGCCCGCTACGCGACTGCGTAGCTCAGTCACCGTGCCCTCGGCATCGAGCCCGAACTCGCTGGCCATGGACATGAGTTCGTCCTTCCTGCGGTAGTAAATCCAGCTGACGTTCACCATGATGTTGTATTGTCGGAGAGGTCTGTAGAATTTTTATAATGATTTATTAATATCCTTTGATAGGATCTGTAAAATTTTTATTATTATTATCCTGCTGGAGGATCTGTAGGTTTATAATTATTATCCTGCTAGAGGATCTGTAGATTTAAATTTTATTATCCTGCTGGAGGATCTGTAGGTTTTTTTTAATTATTATTATCCTGCTGGAGGATCTGTAGGTTTATAATTATTATCCTGCTAGAGGATCTGTAGATTTAAATTTTATAATCCTGCTGGAGGATCTGTAGGTTTTTAATTATTATTATCCTGCTGGAGGATCTGTAGGTTTATAATTATTATCCTGCTAGAGGATCTGTAGATTTAAATTTTATTATCCTGCTGGAGGATCTGTAGGTTTTTAATTATT
This sequence comes from Scaptomyza montana, assembly GCA_018904305.1. Lineage (NCBI taxonomy): Eukaryota > Metazoa > Arthropoda > Insecta > Diptera > Drosophilidae > Scaptomyza > Scaptomyza montana. Next base: position 341,520 of record JAEIGR010000057.1, on the reverse strand, counting down.
ATTATCCTGCTGGAGGAATTTTTGTGTCGCACGAGATGTGTTCACTTTGATGACCGGGTCTTGACTGCCTATCCTCAGCTCGCGGTCTGCCTTATATAGCAGAACGCAGCTCTGCTCCTTGATGGGCGGTGGCAGCGCTGCGCTTATAAGGCTTTGGCAGCGCTGCCCTTATTATTATTGGATGTTTTAAGGGGACGTGTAAGGGGCGAAGAGACTTAAATTTTGAGGATTTGACAACAACAGGGCACAAAATAAGGACACAATCAACAAGAAAACGTAACATAGTTCTGGTTTAGGGCGACCCTGGACTCCCTAGGTACTATGTGGTGGTGGTTCTTTAAGCCACCATGATGTTATACTCCCAGAAGTGTTTGCCAGCGTCCCTGCTCGGGCGCCATCTGTAAGGACGTAATTTCTTAGGCCGAGGTCGGCGTCTCAGTCGCGTCCAGGGATTTTACAGAAAATTTGTAAATTGCTGGGACACTGGGGGAGCTGTGCCAGAGTATACCTAGGGGAAATAGCAGGGGGGGTTCGTGAGCATATCTTACGCACTGGCGACGATTTGAGAGGCACCTGAAGGACTAGGTTGGTTAGCCCAGAGTAATACTCGGAGAACTAACCAATCACTCCCCCAAATGGCTCTTCGTCGCCGACCAGGGCGTCGGGCGAAGTTCTGTGTTAGTACGAGCGGGTGAGAGTCAACCAGCCAGCTGGTCAGGCCGAGGGTAAGACCCGGAAGCCTGCGCACTAACTGCCTAACCCCATCCGCCCGCACCAGTCACCGGCCGCGTCCTTGAGGAGCTCTCGGACGCGTGTGAGAGATACGGGTGAGAAGATTTCGTCACGCATAGAGTGAGACTCGGAATGCGTGCCCATCCTCCACCCGATCTCTCACATCTGCAACGCCTGGGTATTACCCACTTGTCGCTACACCTGGGACATACCCAAGAGGCAGGCGTCGCAGAATCTAGAGTAAAACTCGGAAGATTCGCTAGCATACCACTCAGGTTTGCCTCACGTGGGCCATTTGGTGAGGCGCACTGAGCCACTACGACCCCACTCGTCGCTTCACGTGGGACATACCCAAGAGACAGGCGTCGCAGAATCTAGAGTAAAACTCGGAGGATTCGCTAGCATGCCCCTCAGGTTTGCCCCCGCGGGCTATGTGAGTGAGGCTCACTCGCTGAAAGGGGGAAAAAAAGGGGGGAGAAAAGAGTAACAAATAAAGCACACACAAATTTGGCTACACTAAGATCTTTATTAATTCTATATCACAGACAGCAAGACATATAGGTATTACACATAAGGGGTGGGGATACTATCCTAGGCCGCACCAAATCCAAGCATGGCTGCCTTAGCAACCTTTGGGCCCATCGCAGATGGCCGTCACTTACCCCTGTGTATGTGTGTATGTATGCCTGGGTGTGGGTGCGTAAGTCTGTGTGTCGATGCCGGGTGTGTGTGTGTATTAGCCTGGGTGTGTGTGTAAGCCTGGGTGTGCCTGTGAGTGTGGGTGGATGCCTGTGCGGGTGTGCTTGAATGTGTGTGCCAGTGTGTGTGTGTATGTGCCTGTGTGTGTGTGCGGGTGTCGATGCCTGGGTGTACGTAAGCCTGGGTGTGCGTGTGTGTGTGCGTAAGCCTGGGTATGCGTGTGTGCCTGTGTGTGTGTGCGTAAGCCTGGGTGTGCGTGTGTGCGTAAGCCTGGGTATGCGTATGCGCCTGGGCGTGCGTAAGCCTGGGTATGCGTATGCGCCTGGGCGTGCGTAAGCCTGGGTATGCGTGTGTGCCTGTGTGTGTGTGCGTAAGCCTGGGTGTGCGTGTGTTTTTTTATATTCTTTATTTAAACTAAATAATAACTAAAAATACATAATAAACATGATAATATCAGGAGCGACAGTATTGCGGTACGTCCGTAAGAATTGCTTCCAAACCACTGTCGCATCCTATACTGGAGCAAGCCTAGCTGAAGTTACCCAAGCCGCTCCACTCGCCTCTGCTCCTTCATCACCATTCCCAAATCCTTCCCTCTTCGACGATGATTCCATCTCCTGGGACTAAATTATCCACGGTGATGGGGCAGCCCATAGCGCCTCCAGTGCTCTATAGTAAGCCTGGGCACTCGCTTTGTGCCTGGGAAAACACCCATGTCCAGATAGGAGCTGCGTCAAATGAAGTTGACTTCGCCGTGTTTGCGGTTTAGCCCCCAAGGTGTGTGCGTAAGCCTGGGTGTGTGTGCCTGGTGTGCGTAAGCCTGGTGTGTCGATGCCTGGGTGTGTGTGTGTGCGTTAGCCTGGGTGTGGCGGGTGTGTGTTGTATAAGCCTGGGTGTGTGTATAAGCCTGGGTGTGCCTGTGGGTGTGTGTGGATGCCTGTGCGGTGGTGCTTGAATGTGTGTGCCAGTGTGTGTGTGTATGTGCCTGTGTGTGTGTGCGTATGTTAGCCTGGGTGTGTTTGTATGCCTGGGTGTGTGTGTGGATGCCGGTGCGTGCGAGTGTATATGCCTGTGTGTGTGCCTGTGTGCGGGTAAGCCTGGGTGTGCGTGTGTGTCAGCGTGTATTTTTCCTGGGTGTGTGTGTCTGTGCGTGTGCCTGTGTGCGCCTGGGTCGATCCGTGGGTGTGTGTGTGTGTAGGTGTGTGTGTGCCTGGGTGTGCGTAAGCCTGGGTGTGCGTTTGTGCCTGTGTGGGTAAGCCTGGGTGTGTAAGCCACTGTCACTGGTCAACTCCTACTGGCCGTTGTTGTTGTTGTTGTTGCAGTGGCTGCTGTGGCGCGCTGCTGTTGCCAGCTGTGGTTGTTGTTGTTGCAGTGGCTGCTGTGGTGCGCTGCTGTTGCAGGCTGCTGTGGCTGCCGTGGTTGCTACTGCTGTTGTTGTTGTTGTTGCTGTGGCTGCGGTGGTTGCTACTGCTGTTGTTGTTGTCACCGTTGTGTATCACTGTCGCGTACCTATTCTCGCAAGCCCGCTCGGAAAACTGCTCTTTGCATTAAAATTGCAATATCATTTTCGAGCTTCTTGTCTTCCTCTTCCACAGCCTCCATTCCCCTGGAACGCTTAAAATACCAGCTCGTTCCGCGCGGAGCAAGATTTTGCGTTTGCGTTTACGCAAAATGCGGGCGGAGCAAGAATTTGCGTTTGCCTTTGCGCAAAATGCGAACGGAGCGCTATCTTGCGTTTGCGCTTGCGCAAAGTGTGAGCGGAGCACTATTTTGCGTTTGCGTTTACGCAAACGCGAACGGAGCATGGTAAATGCAACCATAAGTTTTGTGTCATTTGTCTACATGTTCGCGATCATCGTAACCGCACGATAAGCGGAGCGCCCCTCGGTCGGATGGGCGGGAGGTGGGTCGCTTTGTGCGTGGGTCCGCGCGTTAACAAGCCGGTGCTTGGTATCGTTGGGCCACTTGACTGTACTGTTCGTTAGTACATCTACGTCCAATAATAATAAGATAACACAAATGACGGCACAAACGAAAAACATAAATGTGCGGTAGCTGATCGCTACCTCACACCCTCTCCTTACTTCGGGGGGCGGTGACGGACAGTAACTTTCCCGGCTTTGGTCACCTTGACCTGGAAAGCATGGCCTTCCATCTCCATCAGGTATTTGGTCCCGTGAATGGTGTTGCGCCGCACCGCCACCTCGACGCTGTCCAGGACGTCTTGGGGTAGCAATCCCCCCGTTCCCTCTACCCGCCAGCTCTCCGGGGCCATCACCCAGTCAATGGTGAAAAGTGGCAGGTCGTTGAGCCCAGCGTCTTCGAGGGTGAGTGTGTTTAACACCTCCTCAACGGCGTCGTCCGACAGCCATCCCGGATCTATACTTAGGTCTCTCCAGGGGTCCATGGAGGGTAGGGGTACGCTTCCACTAGAGTCGGGGGTGTCCTCAGGTGGTTCGTAGATGTCGGTGTTCCTGCTATCATCGGAGTGGTATCCGTCAGGATACAGGTATTGACGGCTGTGCCCCTCCGGATCGAACAGGATGCGGCCCTCTGCTTCGGACATCTTCTCGCTATAATAAGATGGAGGCGTTAGTATTATTTGCATCGCCCTACCTACAACGCGGCTTGTGGGGGGGGTCTGAAGGACTTGACACAGTGATGGGGGAAGGTGGACTTGGTGCTAGGGCAAGAGTGGTGTCTGGGTGGTCCTCGTCGGGGTCAGTGACGAACGGCTTCAGATCTGCTAGGCTAGCCATCCGACGCCGATTCGTCTCCATATGTTGGAGGCGTACCACATTCGGGGAGACGAATTTCTTCACGACGTAGGGTCCGTCGAACTTTGGCGCCAACTTTGCTGCAAATCCTTCGGCGGCGTTAGACAAGACGTGATGTTTGGCCCATACCTGAGTGCCCACGGTTGGTCGCCAGTCTCGATGGCGTAGGTTGTATTGTCTTGCCTGGTCTTGGGACGCCCTTTGTACATTCTGTTGCACTGCCTCGAAAACCTTTCGTAGCTCGGTGGCGCGTGTCTCGGGAGTTGTCTCTATTCTTCCACTTCCCGGGGTAACCTGGTCGTATAGTGCGTTCGGCAGACGGGGCTCGCGTCCTTGGACTAGGAACGCTGGGCTGAATCCGGTCGTATCCGAAGCGCTGGTATTTATGGCCAACATTATCTCCGGGAGCAATTCATCCCACGAACTCTGGTGTCCCTCGATGTACTGGGCCAGCATGGTCTTTATCGTCCGATTTGCTCTCTCCGTCGGGTTCTGTTGGGGGCTGTAGGGGGCGGTGTGTTGTAGCTCCATCCCAAGTTTCTCGCAGAATCGGTGAAAAGATCTGCTCGTAAACTGGGTCCCGTTGTCACAAACGAAACACATCGGTGTCCCGAAGCGACAAAGGATCCGTTCTCGGAAGGCTCGTTCCAAGTGGGCAGTCTTAGCTTTGCGCAGCGGGACTAACTCTACCCATTTAGAGAATAAGTCGAAGAACACCAGGAGCATGGTGTTTCCGTGTTTCGAGCGTGGCAGGGGACCAATGAAATCCGAGCAGACAGTCCCGAAGGGTTCCGCTACCTGTCTGGTCAACATCTTCCCCGCAGGCTTCATCTGGCTCACCTTGTACGCCTGGCATTTGGAACATCGTCGTACGTATCGGGTTACGTCTCGAAACAAGCCGGGCCAGTAATACCGTTGCATTACTCGACTCGCTGTCTTCCGTATTCCCAGATGACCAGCGGTGGGGTTGTCGTGACACTCCTTCAGGACGCGGGAGCGCTGGTCCGATGCTACGCATAGCTTCCAGGGGACGTAGTCCTCTTCCGTGGGGCGATGACCTAGGTGTCGGTACACGTGACCGTTCTCCAGCGTATAGTCCGGGTGATCCTTGGGGTACTCCTCGATGCGCTTTGTCAATTTGAGGAGCCATGGGCACGTGATGGTTTCGGTTAGTACCGTCTGTAATACTTCTTCCAGAGGTTGCCTCGACAGCGCATCAGCCACGACATTTAACTTCCCCCGACGGTAGTGGATGTCGAATTGGTATTGCTGTAATTCCAGGGCCCACCTCGCAATTCGGCCAGTGGGGTTGTCAATGCTATTAAGCCACTTAAGGGCTAAGTGGTCTGTGATCACATCGAAACGGTAGCCCTCGAGGAAACATTTCAGCTTGCGGATGGCCCAAACAATCGCTAAACATTCCTTCTCCGTCGCTGAGTAGTTTTCTTCGGGCTTCGACAACCGTCGGCTGACGTACGCTATCACGCGCTCTGCCCCGTCTATTTCTTGTGTCAACACTGCTCCCAACCCGAAGTCACTGGCGTCCGTTTGTAGCACAAACTTGGCCGAGAAATCTGGGCAAGCAAGGACCGGAGCTTTGGTAAGTCGCAGTTTCAGCTCGTCGAACGCGGCCTGTTGTGGTTCACCCCACTCCCATCGTTTGCTCTTCCGGAGCAGTATCGACATCGGTTGCACTATCTCCGCGAAGTTTGACACGAATCTCCGGTACCACGATGCTATCCCCAGGCAGCGGCGCAATTCCCGGACGTTGGTTGGGGAGTTAGTTTTCGGACGGCTGCGATCTTCTCGGGGTCAGTGTGTATCCCTTGTTCGCTGACGACGTGGCCTAGATAAGCAATGCTTTTGCGGAAGAACTTGCACTTGGCTTTGTTCAGGCGCAGATTTGCTTCGCGTAGACGGCGAAGAACTTCCTGAAGGTTCCGGAGGTGGTCGTCTAAATCCGAGCCCGTGATGATGATGTCGTCGAGATACGCGAAGGCATGTGGTTCCATGTCGGGGCCTATGACTCCATCGAGTGCTCTTTGGAACGTGGCTGGTGCGGAGTGTAAGCCAAAAGGCATGACCTTCCAGTGGAAAAGGCCTCGTCCCGGCACCGTGAACGCCGTGTATTGACGGCTGTTGCGTGCCATGGGGATGTGCCAGTACCCACTCTTCAGATCCAATGTGGTAATGTATTTCGCGTTACGAAGTCTCTCCAAGATGTGATGAATCCTCGGCAGCGGGTACGCATCCGGAACAGAGCGTGCATTTAGCTGCCGGTAGTCAATGCACATCCGGATGTCTCCCGTCTTCTTTCCTACCAACACAATAGGCGCACTGTGGGGACTCTTCGAAGGCTCGATGCAGTCGTTTTTCAGAAGTTCATCTACCTGGTCGTAGATGACCTTCTGCATCGCCGGGTTCTTCGGATAATATCTCTGTTTGATGGGTTTCTCATCGCGCATGGTGATCACGTGCTCCGCGATGTGTGACACGCCCTTCAAACCATCAAACAAAGCTAGCTCGCGTTCCAGGAACTCCCGTACCCGAGGGTCTGTTTCCGCTTCACGGTCGTCTTCCATCTTGCCTGGGTCTGGTAAATCTTGGGCGACTGCGAAATGTTCGCTTCTTTTCCCCGAAGGGGAACGAGGACGTTGGGGTGGTACGCCACCCTCAAGTGGCCCTCGTGAAATATCGCCTTCCTGTAGTACAATCCTTTGCTGCTCTTCCTCGTCGACCGGTCTCATCTCGTTATCCTGAGGCAGCTCCGTTGACGCCCTAAAGGTCACCTCACGACTGCAGACAGCTGGTGGCTCACGGGTGCTCGGGTCTTCTTTTAATTGGTCGGATCTCGGGGCTGGTGTGGGTGGTTCCTGGTGGTGTTTTGCTTTTTGCGCTCTCGGGGCTGGTGTGGGTGGCTCCGGGTGGTGGTCGGTTGTTCGTACCCTCTGTCGGCCAGTCGGGCTCTGAAGCATCCCAGGCGTCAGCTGCAGTTCCATGGCTCCGAAAGACAGGGTGGCTTCCACCGCGCACAGGAAGTCGATCCCCAGGATGAGCTCATCAATGATCGTAGGTAGCACCAGCAGCGGCAGGTGGACATGCTGCTCCCCGAACTGTACAGTCGTCGTACAGACCTTAGTGACGGTGGTACGAGATCCGTCTGCTAGGCTTACTCCCACTTGAATGCCCTGTTGTCCCGTTGCTGTCAGCTGTCGTGCGACTGCCTCACTGATGAAACTTCGCGTCGCTCCGGTGTCGATAGTAGCCAGGAAGGGTTTCCCTTCCATTCTCACTCTGGCTACTATCCGCGCGTTCTCTAGTCGTATGGCTCCGTTTATTTCCGTGGCTGGCTGTTCATCGCTCCCCCTGGTCCGGATTCGAGGAGGGAGGCATTCCGTTTCCCGACGGCTGGGTGCAACACTCAATCGTCCTCACGCCTCGTCGTCCACACTGCCAGCAGTGGAGCACTTGTGGGTTTCTGCAATCCCGGTTGAGATGTCCTGGTTGCCCACAGCGTCGGCATGCGGTCTGGACGTCTATCAGTGTGTCCGGTCGGGGTTCGTTGCTGGCTCCGGGGGCACTGTCGCGAAACGGGTTGCGATGTCGAGGGGTCGGGGTGGGAACTTCTGGATTTGCTGTGGCTGGCTTATGCACCGAGTGGGGTCTCGTAGGTGTCTTCATCTGCCCTTCTCTCTCACGGACCATCTCATAATGTGTGGCCAACTGGGTAAGTTGGCTCAGGCAACTCACCTCATGACGTCGGATGTACAGCTGGTATTCCGGTAATAAATTCTCGTAGATCCGGTCAAGCTCCCTGTCGTCCGTATACCCGGCACGCTGCATCATAAGCCGCAGCTGTACCATATAGCGCTTGAAAGTTTCTCCGTTTCGCTGCAGGTGGGTGCGGATCTGATCTTCCAGCCTCTCGAAGTACCGTGGTGGCAGGTAGAAATCCAAGAACTCCCTTTTGAACCTGGTCCAGGTTTCCCCATACATATGACTGACCCTGAACCAACTCTCGGCTTCCCCAGTCAAGAGCTCCGAAATGGCTAGAGGTAAGCGATTCAGCTCGATTTGATGTGCTGCCGCCCTTTCCTCTACACGCTCAATGAAGCTAAGCGGGTCCGTGGTCCCGTCGAAAGTTATGCCCCAGCGGTGAACCTTCTCCGCCAGCATTCCATATGGGGCTTCTGGTCTGGTGCCTGTGGTGACTTGCGGCGAGCTGTGCCGGAGTCGCGGAGGTGATCGTCTTGCTAATCGTGTCGGGTCGGGTCTGGGGACAGCTCCATCGGTATTAGTCACCACTATCTGGGGTTGGGCTGGGGCTACCGGGTTGGTATCGGAAAGTGAAAGACTCCTTGAGCGTGGTTTCCTTTCCGGATCGGCTGGTGAGCTGTCTCGGTATTTCGCCTCTAGCTCTGAGAAGCGTGCTAGCAAGGTGTCTGGGTGTTCGCTCAGAGATACGAAGCCCGCTACGCGACTGCGTAGCTCAGTCACCGTGCCCTCGGCATCGAGCCCGAACTCGCTGGCCATGGACATGAGTTCGTCCTTCCTGCGGTAGTAAATCCAGCTGACGTTCACCATGATGTTGTATTGTCGGAGAGGTCTGTAGAATTTTTATAATGATTTATTAATATCCTTTGATAGGATCTGTAAAATTTTTATTATTATTATCCTGCTGGAGGATCTGTAGGTTTATAATTATTATCCTGCTAGAGGATCTGTAGATTTAAATTTTATTATCCTGCTGGAGGATCTGTAGGTTTTTTTTAATTATTATTATCCTGCTGGAGGATCTGTAGGTTTATAATTATTATCCTGCTAGAGGATCTGTAGATTTAAATTTTATAATCCTGCTGGAGGATCTGTAGGTTTTTAATTATTATTATCCTGCTGGAGGATCTGTAGGTTTATAATTATTATCCTGCTAGAGGATCTGTAGATTTAAATTTTATAATCCTGCTGGAGGATCTGTAGGTTTTTAATTATTATTATCCTGCTGGAGGATCTGTAGGTTTATAATTATTATCCTGCTAGAGGATCTGTAGATTTAAATTTTATTATCCTGCTGGAGGATCTGTAGGTTTTTAATTATTATTATCCTGCTGGAGGAATTTTTGTGTCGCACGAGATGTGTTCACTTTGATGACCGGGTCTTGACTGCCTATCCTCAGCTCGCGGTCTGCCTTATATAGCAGAACGCAGCTCTGCTCCTTGATGGGCGGTGGCAGCGCTGCGCTTATAAGGCTTTGGCAGCGCTGCCCTTATTATTATTGGATGTTTTAAGGGGACGTGTAAGGGGCGAAGAGACTTAAATTTTGAGGATTTGACAACAACAGGGCACAAAATAAGGACACAATCAACAAGAAAACGTAACATAGTTCTGGTTTAGGGCGACCCTGGACTCCCTAGGTACTATGTGGTGGTGGTTCTTTAAGCCACCATGATGTTATACTCCCAGAAGTGTTTGCCAGCGTCCCTGCTCGGGCGCCATCTGTAAGGACGTAATTTCTTAGGCCGAGGTCGGCGTCTCAGTCGCGTCCAGGGATTTTACAGAAAATTTGTAAATTGCTGGGACACTGGGGGAGCTGTGCCAGAGTATACCTAGGGGAAATAGCAGGGGGGGTTCGTGAGCATATCTTACGCACTGGCGACGATTTGAGAGGCACCTGAAGGACTAGGTTGGTTAGCCCAGAGTAATACTCGGAGAACTAACCAATCACTCCCCCAAATGGCTCTTCGTCGCCGACCAGGGCGTCGGGCGAAGTTCTGTGTTAGTACGAGCGGGTGAGAGTCAACCAGCCAGCTGGTCAGGCCGAGGGTAAGACCCGGAAGCCTGCGCACTAACTGCCTAACCCCATCCGCCCGAACCAGTCACCGGCCGCGTCCTTGAGGAGCTCTCGGACGCGTGTGAGAGATACGGGTGAGAAGATTTCGTCACGCATAGAGTGAGACTCGGAATGCGTGCCCATCCTCCACCCGATCTCTCACATCTGCAACGCCTGGGTATTACCCACTTGTCGCTACACCTGGGACATACCCAAGAGGCAGGCGTCGCAGAATCTAGAGTAAAACTCGGAAGATTCGCTAGCATACCACTCAGGTTTGCCTCACGTGGGCCATTTGGTGAGGCGCACTGAGCCACTACGACCCCACTCGTCGCTTCACGTGGGACATACCCAAGAGACAGGCGTCGCAGAATCTAGAGTAAAACTCGGAGGATTCGCTAGCATGCCCCTCAGGTTTGCCCCCCGCGGGCTATGTGAGTGAGGCTCACTCGCTGAAAGGGGGAAAAAAAGGGGGGGAAAAGAGTAACAAATAAAGCACACACAAATTTGGCTACACTAAGATCTTTATTAATTCTATATCACAGACAGCAAGACATATAGGTATTACACATAAGGGGTGGGGATACTATCCTAGGCCGCACCAAATCCAAGCATGGCTGCCTTAGCAACCTTTGGGCCCATCGCAGATGGCCGTCACTTACCCCTGTGTATGTGTGTATGTATGCCTGGGTGTGGGTGCGTAAGTCTGTGTGTCGATGCCGGGTGTGTGTGTGTATTAGCCTGGGTGTGTGTGTAAGCCTGGGTGTGCCTGTGAGTGTGGGTGGATGCCTGTGCGGGTGTGCTTGAATGTGTGTGCCAGTGTGTGTGTGTATGTGCCTGTGTGTGTGTGCGGGTGTCGATGCCTGGGTGTACGTAAGCCTGGGTGTGCATGTGTGTGTGCGTAAGCCTGGGTATGCGTGTGTGCCTGTGTGTGTGTGCGTAAGCCTGGGTGTGCGTGTGTGCGTAAACCTGGGTATGCGTATGCGCCTGGGCGTGCGTAAGCCTGGGTATGCGTATGCGCCTGGGCGTGCGTAAGCCTGGGTATGCGTGTGTGCCTGTGTGTGTGTGCGTAAGCCTGGGTGTGCGTGTGTGCGTAAGCCTGGGTGTGTGTGCCTGGGTGTGCGTAAGCCTGGGGGGGTGCGTGTGTGTGTAGGTGTGTGTGTTTTTTTTTTTTTTTTTTTAATTCATTTATTAGATACAACGAGGAAATAGAACTAGGCTTAAGGCTATGACTAATATGTAACTTAGCTAATCTAATAAACCTAGGATTATGTTTTCACTGCTCGGGTGGGACTACCGTGAGGCATTGCTTCGCCCGAGCTGGAAGTTTCATCATCCTTCGTTCCTATCTCTCTCTATCCGCCTGAGCTCGCACATAACGACCGCTGCAAAGTTGCTGGTGGCCTCCCATCGCTGTATATTACCAACCATGAGATTGATGATATTTTCCACCGCGATGCACTGTCCCATGACCCTATTTAGTCGGGATCTTTCCTCGTTAAAGCGAGGGCACTCGAAAAAGACGTGCTCGGCATTCTCCTCTGAGCTACCCCCACACCATGTGCACATTGGGCTAGGCTCATGCCCAAGCCTGTAGAGGTAGCTCCTGAAGCATCCATGGCCACTAAGCAGCTGCGTAAGGTAAAAATTTACCTCTCCGTGTTTGCGCCCCAGCCATACTGTTAGCTCAGGTATGAGCCGGAACGTCCATCTACCTTTTGCCGAATTGCGCCATCGGTCTTGCCATCGCTCAATACTCCTTTCCCTGGCTTCCCTCCTGGATTGTGATCGCCTGGGCCTTGTCTCATCGTCATTGCCGTTGAGTGCATTGTGAAGCTCCAATGCCTCACGTGCCATTTCATCGATAGGAATCGCTCCGGAGATGACTAATGCTGCGTCGTCTGAGACCGTTCTGAATGCGCTGCAGGCGCGGATCGCACTAAGACGGTATGTGGACTCGATGCTCCGTCTGTAGCTTCGGATCTTCATTGCACCGGCCCAAATCGGGGCTGCGTACAGTATTGTAGACCTTAAGACACTGTTCAAAAGCAATCGGCGCTTGTGCTTTGGGCCTCTCGTGTTCAGCATCATTCGTGCGAGAGCTCTTCCTGTCGTGGCTGCCTTTCTGGATATCTCCTCCAGGTGTTCACGGAAGCAAAGCCTCGTATCGAGCATAACACCAAGGTAGCGTATGGCACGTTTCGATCGTATAGTGGTCTCCCCCACTTTAATGCTGGCCGTCTCGACAACTTTCCGACTACTGATCAGCAGAGCCTCGGTTTTGCTCGGGGCGAGCTGTAGGTTTGCTGCGCTAAGCCACGCCGCAACACGCTGTATTGCAGAGTTGCATGCTGCTTCCACCTCGCCGAGTTCCTTGGCCACTGCGACGAGTGCAACGTCGTCTGCGAAGCCAATGGCTCTGACGTCGCCATCAAAACTGAGCCTGAGGATCCCGTCATACATCACATTCCATAGGAGTGGACCCATGACAGAGCCCTGGGGGACACCTGCCGTTGTGAGATGCAGCCGGACGCCTTCGTCTGTGCTATACTCGAGCACCCTATTGCGGAAATAGCTCTCTACCATCGCTAAGAGGTAGCGAGGCGCTCCAAAGCTGGCAATTGCACTCATAATGCAGCTCCAGTCCGCTGAGTTGAAGGCATTCTTGATGTCAAGGGTGACGACAAGGCAGTATTTCTTGTTTCCTCCTTTCCATCGCTTGCCCTCAATAGCGTCAGAGGCGATGCTAACCACATCCTTGATGGCATCCACAGTAGATTTAGCCTTCCGGAAACCGTATTGTCGGGGTGAAAGTCCTCCGGAGATGTTTATTTGCTCCTCCAGCCTTGAGCAAATGAGCTTTTCGAAGGCCTTGCCTATCGTGTTCAGCAGACAGATTGGTCTGTAGGACGATGGCTCTTCCAACGGCTTTCCTGGTTTGGGAATGAGCACCAGCCTTTGGGTCTTCCACTGGTCTGGAAACCAACCTGCCGTTAGGCACTGGTTGAACAGCGCTGCAAATTGCTCGGGATGCAGGTTCATAGCCAGTCGTAGCGCTCTGTTAGGGACCGCATCCGGGCCGGGCGCCTTGCCGAGTTTAAGTCTCCTCGAGATATGCAGCACCTCCGTCCCTGTTACCAGCTTAACTGCGTCTGTTGGAATGCCGTCAGGGGGGCCAAGAGTGACACTTCTTACAGGGAACAGGGTTTCCACGATACGCTTTAGCGATGAGGCGTCTGTTGGCGCGTCAGACCTATCCGCTGCAAGCCGTTTGACCGTGAGCTTGTAGGCTTTGCCCCAAGGATCGTGTTCCGCCGAGTCTATTAACTGGAGAAAGTAGTCTCTCTTGCTGTTCTTTATTTGTCGTTTCAGTGCTCTCCTCGCTCCTCTGTATCGCCTTTGGAGATCCGCAAACTGCTCTGTTCTGCGTGACCGGAAATATTGGCGCCTAGCTTGTATGCATGTCCTCCTCAGTTCAGCAATACGATCGTTCCACCAGGGCACGGGCTCATGGTGGCGTCTATATGCTTTCCGGATTCTCATGCTTGCCTTACACGCTTCCGTTAATCGTGAGTCCATGCTCTTCGCCATCTCCTCTGCAGTGCCTGACATTTGCAGCCCTTCCAGCGATGCCGAGAACGACTGTGTATTCAGCGTCTCGGCGCGGAACATGACCCGATCAGGCGTGTTCCGGCGATATTCACTGTTGCGTTGTTTTATATCGCAGTATATTGCCATGTGGTCACTCGCTGTGTACTCCTCGCTAATTTGCCATCTGCAAAGCGACACAAGCGAGCTCGAGACGAAAGTTAAGTCGATCACTGATCCCACGCCTGCCCTGCTGAAGGTGTTCTGGCTACCGGTGTTGAGTAGCTCCATGTCTAGGGTGGCAAATGCTTCAAGAAGCAATCTGCCCCGTGTGTTGGTCACTTGGCTGCCCCATTCCAGGGCCCACGCGTTGAAGTCGCCAGCAATGATGACATTGCTCCGGGATCTGGCATCGCTCACAAGAAAGTCCAGTGTCGTAATATACTTGCTAACTGGCAAGCTCGGTGGCAGATAACAGCTGTATATCCAGATGCCTTGTATGTGCGCTCGCACAAAACCATTTCCAGCACGTATGTCCCGTAGTGATTGGTTTCCAGAGCCGCACACCCTTAGTGATGCCTTCCCGCTCATGTCCGAAGCCCATTTGCTACCTCTCTCTACTCGATAGGGCTCGGATAGCACTGCGACATCTATCTCGTTTTCTCCGACGGACTGGGCCAGCAAGTCTTGGGCAGTCGCGCAGTTATTTAAGTTCAGCTGGACAAGTTTCATTGCGAGGACTTATGACTACCTCCGGCGCACCTCCTACTACCAGCCAGGTGGTTCCATTCTTTAAGCCCTTTGCTTTTGCAGATAAAGCAAATGGCACTCTTCAGGCACTGAGCGACTTTATGCCCTGTTTCACCGCATTTAATACAGCAGTTGCTCCTGTCTACTGCGCTGGCGCATCTGCTGGCGATGTGGCCGACTTCCAAACACCTATAGCATCTGGGCTGGCTATTTTTCTCCATGACTCGGCAGCGGGTCCATCCGACTTTCACTTTCCCAAGACTTAGGATTTTTTCCGAGAGGTTCGCTGGTACGCTTATAACGGCCGTTTGGGTACCCGCGTAAGCTTTGCGTAGCTTTCTCATTTTGCACAGGCTTACATTTATGTCTGCCTGGGCCGCAACTGCCGATAGAACGTCCTGTTCGCTGGTAAGCTCATCCAGATCTCTTATTTCCAGGTGACTCTCTTGAGATACCACCCGTATCGCCGCTGACTCACCAAGCACTTGCCCAATGCTTTTGGTAAGCTGCTGCGCATTTTCACAGCCTGCGCTTTTGAGCTCAAGTAGGAGGTCGCCGTTTTGTGTTTTGCGCACCCTACTCACGCTGTTTCCTACGCACTGTAGCTTTTCATCACTACTCCTGGTAACCTTGCGCAGTATCTCGCTGTAAGATAGGCTGCCCTTCTCCACGATGATTGCGTCAGGGCGCACACGTTTCGGTTTCTGTGCCTTTTTCCTCTGTGTCCTGACGGTTTGCCACTGTGTTTCTGGTACCGTGTCAACTGGCAACTCCTGCATAGCCTGCTGTGGTGCCATACCCGCCGTTGCTAAACTTTGGCTGCCAGGTAGCCTTTTCGGCCTTTTAGGTGACGACTTTCCGATGCCAGCAGTTTCGTCCCTATTTCTTTTTGGCATAGCGCTAGGTCCATGCTGATGCGCATCGACGTTCTTCCAGGCTTCCGTTTGGGTACTTGCTACCTTTGAGGAGGCAGTTTTTCCCGCATTTGCCAACGGGAGCTTTCCCGTTATCGACTCATGGAGTCGTAGCATCTCTGTAAACCTTTCCTTGTCCTGCTGGTTAACATGCCTTTTCTGGGGTCCACCAAACAGTCGGCAGATTTGTATCAGGTGCTCTCCCAGCTCTGCAAGCTCTTCTTGGGCTGATTTGGGCGCTTTCCCTTCCTCTTGGATGTCCCGTGGTCGTAGGACAGCAGCGGGCAGTGGCGACGCCGTGGGTGAGAAGAAGAACGTATCTCCGGGGTCCAGCCTTACAGATGGGCTCAAAACAACGAGAGAATTTGTTTCTTGACCTACTTGTGGCGTAGCAACTAGGATGTCAATCTTCGGCGGAGACCTGTTCGACGGCGGTGGGGATCGCTGCAGCCGCGGCCTGCGGGCGAATGTCGAGTTGTCGTCAGACATCCTGGGGATCTGTAGTCTTTCACTAAGTATCTCCAAGCAGTCCCTCGTTGACCAAAGGTTTCCCTAAGGTATGTAGCCGATGGGGGTTATACCGCCCCTAATCGGTCACCAGAGCCCCTTTGCACCGCCGCAACGGAGTGGGTTGGTAGTAGCCGGCTCCGTGGCTTTTAGCTATTCTCTGCTCGGAGACTACTTCTTGAATGACCAAAAAAAAGAAAGATATGCGCCTGTGTGCTATGCTACACTTTGCGCAGACCCTTTTGTGTATGCAACGATATTTCGTATTCCCTGTACCCGAACCCTCGTAGCGAAGACACCTCCAATAAGCCAAAAGCGCCACCTGTTATTAACCAGTGGAACCCGGTGAGCGCTAATTGCTCGTTTGGCACTGTAAGGGGGCGCAACCAACCCTGGAATGCCAAGCGATCAGCTGGCTGTATGGTCAGTCTGGAACACAAACAGCACACCACGAAAAAGAAAGTGTTGCACTGTGTGTATTTAGCGAACGCACACTACCGAACTGGCTAGAAATGCGCGCGGGAAAACTGACGCTGGAAGAGGCTTCGCTGGACAACGAAAGGGGATGCCAAGGAACGCGCTTGACGGTAGCGATCTGGTGCACAGGTAAGTGGTCCGGCACCTTTACCGACACGATTCAAGCTGTTTTTCTTTGTTTTAACGCAGGTATAACCCCGGACTTGAAACGATGTTCTACCTCGACGCACTTCACACTTCATATGTAGGTGTGTGTGTGCCTGGGTGTGTGTGTGTGCGTAAGCCTGTGTGTCGATGCCGGGTGTGTGTGTGTATTAGCCTGGGTGTGTGTATAAGCCTGGGTGTGCCTGTGGGTGTGTGTGGATGCCTGTGCGGGTGTTTTTTTTTTTTTTTATATTCTTTATTTAAACTAAATAATAACTAGAAAATACATAATAATACATGATAATATACAGGAGCGACAGTAATTTGCGGTACGTCCGTTAAGAATTGCTTCGCAAACCACTGTCGCATCCTATACTGGAGCAAGCCTAGCTTGAAGTTGACCTCCTAAGCCGCTCCACTCGCCTCTGCTCCTTCATCACCATTGCCGCAAATGTGCAGGCCGCTTCCCACTTCGACGATGATTCCATCATGCCTGGGACTAAATTATCCACGGTGATGGGGCAGCCCATAGCGCGCTCCAGTGCACTCCTCTGAGTTGCGAACCGCCCGCAGGTAACCAACACGTGGTGTGCGTCCTCTGGCGAACCGTCACCGCACCATAGGCACTCCTCGCTTCGCTCGTGGCCGAACCGCTTAAGGTAGCTCCGAAAGCACCCATGTCCAGATAGGAGCTGCGTCAAATAGAAGTTGACTTCGCCGTGTTTGCGGTTTAGCCAAGGTAGCAGCTGCGGGATCAAGGCAAAAGTCCAACGCCCCTTCACCGACGAGTTCCAGCGTGCTTGCCATCGTTCTATTGTTCTGGCTCTCACTGCTGCTCGAGCCATGCGCGCTAAGTCACCAGCTGTGTGCATATGCAACTCGCCCGACTCGATAGCCAGTTCCTCGATCGGTAACATGCCAGCAATAACCAGGGCAGCCTCGTCTGAGATTGTCCTGAATGCGCAGCAAACCCGGATGGCGCACAGACGGTAGGTAGCGCATAATCCGCGGCAGTAGCTGGGCACCTGCGCGGCTCTCCACCAGATCGGCGCACCATACAAGACGGTGGCACGGACTACACTCATTAGTAGCTTTCGCCGCTCCTGTTTAGGCCCACGTGTATTAAGCATTATCCGCGACAGTGCTCGGCTTGCTCCAGCTGCTTTAGATGCAGTATACTCCAGATGCTCCTTAAATGTCAATCTCGTGTCCAGCATGACCCCGAGATATTTTATTGCCCTTTTCGACAGAATCGTGGCGTTGCCCACAACTATTCTAGCCGTCTCCACAGACTTGCGACTGCTGACTAGAACCGCCTCTGACTTGTGCGCAGCCAGCTCCAGACCCGCATGTTGAAGCCAGTCCTGCACGCGGGCAATGCACGTATTGCATGCAGCTTCCACGCATCTCAGCTCCTTCCGTACGACCACGATGGCTACATCATCGGCGAAGCCAACGATATATGCATCGTCAGGGAGTTGAAGCCTAAGGACTCCGTCATACATAACATTCCACAGGAGTGGCCCGAGAACGGATCCCTGAGGGACTCCTGCAGAAACTGCGTGAGATTTGGTGCCTTCTGTGGTCCGGTAGTGCAGCACCCGTCCGTCAAAATAGCTCCTTATTGTGTCCCGCAGATATGAGGGGACCTGCAGAACCTCCAGAGCGTCTAGGATAACATCCCAACTGGCTGTGTTAAACGCATTTTTTATATCAAGCGTGGCAATGAGACAGTATTTTTTGGCACCTCCTGCCCATCTGGAGCCTTGGATGGCACTGGATGCAATGTCGACCACCATGCTCAGGGCGTCGAAGGTTGACCTCGCTTTCCGGAATCCAAACTGGTTTGGGGATAGCCCGCCTGCTCTGTCTATCGCTTGGCTGAGCCTCACAGATAGCAGCTTCTCGAAGACTTTGCCAATGTCTGTGCGGGTGTGCTTGAATGTGTGTGCCAGTGTGTGTGTGTATGTGCCTGTGTGTGTGTGCGTATGTTAGCCTGGGTGTGTTTGTATGCCTGGGTGTGTGTGTGGATGCCGGTGCGTGCGAGTGTATATGCCTGTGTGTGTGCCTGTGTGCGGGTAAGCCTGGGTGTGCGTGTGTGTCAGCGTGTATTTTTCCTGGGTGTGTGTGTCTGTGCGTGTGCCTGTGTGCGCCTGGGTCGATCCGTGGGTGTGTGTGTGTGTAGGTGTGTGTGTGCCTGGGTGTGCGTAAGCCTGGGTGTGCGTTTGTGCCTGTGTGGGTAAGCCTGGGTGTGTAAGCCACTGTCACTGGTCAACTCCTACTGGCCGTTGTTGTTGTTGTTGTTGCAGTGGCTGCTGTGGCGCGCTGCTGTTGCCAGCTGTGGTTGTTGTTGTTGCAGTGGCTGCTGTGGTGCGCTGCTGTTGCAGGCTGCTGTGGCTGCCGTGGTTGCTACTGCTGTTGTTGTTGTTGTTGCTGTGGCTGCGGTGGTTGCTACTGCTGTTGTTGTTGTCACCGTTGTGTATCACTGTCGCGTACCTATTCTCGCAAGCCCGCTCGGAAAACTGCTCTTTGCATTAAAATTGCAATATCATTTTCGAGCTTCTTGTCTTCCTCTTCCACAGCCTCCATTCCCCTGGAACGCGCAAAATACCAGCTCGTTCCGCGCGGAGCAAGATTTTGCGTTTGCGTTTACGCAAAATGCGGGCGGAGCAAGAATTTGCGTTTGCCTTTGCGCAAAATGCGAACGGAGCGCTATCTTGCGTTTGCGCTTGCGCAAAGTGTGAGCGGAGCACTATTTTGCGTTTGCGTTTACGCAAACGCGAACGGAGCATGGTAAATGCAACCATAAGATAACACAAATGACGGCACAAACGAAAAACATAAATGTGCGGTAGCTGATCGCTACCTCACAACCTTTGCCAATAATAAATTTAAAAGAAACGTTTTACCTGTTCCACCAGGTGCATCCAAATAATAGATTTCTCCCTTTTCTGCTTCAACGCTATGTTGTATCTTTTCGTATACTTGTTTTTGCTCAGCAGTAAGGAGTAGCTCATTATTAACAACAAAATTATCGCAATTTTCATAATTTGATTCTCTATGATATTCAATATTTCAATGTAAATAAGACATTTATTTAATACATTATTCACAATACTTTCATCAATATTTCTGTCTTGTGAAAAATGAAAGGCTCTTAAAATATCTTCTGAGAACCTCTCTTATAAGTAAACTTGACAAAATACTAACATTATTGCAAAAACTTCTCTCAGTTTTTTAGGATTTTGACATATGACAGCATCGGCTATAGTTGAATCCCAGTGCTTATCATCTTCTAGTAATCCTAGAGCTTTACACGCCAATTGATATGTAACTGTTTTTAAATTTGAAAATGAAGTTGGGCCTCTTACAAAATGTAGTAAAAGTCTTAAATAAAAACATTCTGTATTATTGGGATGAATAGTGTAACTCTTCCGAAAGCTGAATCTCTTTTAACTCCAGGAAATTTTGGCACATCTTACCTTCGTTTTCTTCTTTGAAATTCTTTATTGTTCCATGTAAAATACGATGGAACTTCACAATACAGAAGCGTTCTTGCAAACTCATCGCTTGTGCATAGCTCAAAGAAGGCTAGCAAAGTGGTTTTGGGTGTAATGCTTAATCTGTCAAGTAATTGTTGCGGATTATTGGGGTTAAAATATATCCGTTGACCATTTTCTAAATGAACAGCTAAGTGTGTAATAGCCGAAAAGCGTTCATGTATGGGAAATGTAAAGATTCTCCATACCGCTTCTGAGCTACTTATATAACGGCCACTTTCGTACATATTAATTTCATTACGTTGGTCTTCAAGAGTAAATGATGCTTGATCACTGCCCTTGTTAAAATATTTACAAATGTATTTAATAGACTTTACAGAACTACAATACTCAACATTTATGTGAGCTTCAAATGTTCTCAAAAGAACACAGATGTAAGGCACAACCCAACGATTATCTATGCAATTACCATTTATATTAATTGCATTACCACCATCTTCTATCGCTCTTCTACGATATAGAGGGTAACTATCTTTTCCAGTCACAGTTTCTTTAAGTAATTCTCGAGGAAACCTTTTGGTACATTTTCCATTTTTCGTGCATGGCGATTTATTGTTAAATGCACCTCAAGGACCATGAATCATATTTGACTTAACAATGTTAAATAACAAAGGATCCTCATCTGCGTTTGGTATTTCGGCACAGATAATTTGATCAATTTTATCAGGTCTTATTTTATTTTCTAACCAAAGTAGAATATGTATGTGTGGTTAACCCCGCTTTTGCCATTCCACAGAGTACATGAAACATTGCACGCTTCCAAACAAAGAACCTTTTGTCAATAGTGACATTAAAGCTTTAACTTTTAAATGAAAAACTCGAGCTATAATATCGTGACGATCATGCGGTTTTTGACCCGGTAATAAAACACTTTTGGTGTCATTCCATTGTGGATTGCATGTGAATGTTATGCAAAGATCTGGTCCCCCATAATGGCGAACATATGTCATAGCATCTTGAGTCTTTTCATGCATATATCGTGCAGAGCTTGTAAAAGAAGATGGTAAAATTACCAGCTGACCAAGTTGAGCTGCGACAACATCTTGTTGGCCTATTGCATCTTGTAGATGTATATAGCTATCTGCTCTGAGTTTCGCTTGATTGTAGCGAATATAATTTAACCTTTCTGTTTCCATTTTAGCATACATATCAACCAAAAACTGACTAAAAAGGGAACGACAGTAAATTAAATGATTTATCTCAGATTGACGAATCATTATTTTATAGCTGTAAAAGCTTAACGCAGATATCTTTTTTTTGGTTCCTCTTTTTTTTAATAATGGATTCCATTGTGGTATATCCACTGAATAGCCATCTTCGCCATAAGGAAAAAGCAAAGGGTACTGTAAAGCATCGTATGATCGATGCACCTCACTTATACGATGTAATTTATTATTATGGCTTTCAATAATAATATCGCGCTTTTCAAATTGCTGACCAACAATAACTATGGCTACTTCGCTTGATAGAAGTGCATTGTAAAGCCCTTTATGTGCACCAGCGGATGTTCGATCAGCATGTATAACCAATTTATAGTCTTTAGTACTTGTTGGTATTTTATTGAGAGCCATTTTTAGATCGTTTACATAACGATTATGATGATGAAACATACATTGAAAATCCTTTACTACGCTACAATCAACATTTGAAATATTTTTGCAACGTAGTTGAGCTTCCTTTTCATCATCACCAACAAAATAAATTTGAAGAAACTTCATTTCTTCATTTGGCAAAGGTCGGACACTACCAATTAAGTGGTACACTTGTCCTTGGACTTTAAAGGTTGACCAACTTTTATTTATAGTTTTTGTACTTCCAAAAGAAGTCATTTGAAAGCAGCTGTTATACTTTCTTATACGATCAATGAAATGATCATGCTTGGGATGTCCACCAATTATTAAGCTTTTAAGTGGATCAGGCAAACTTTCATTTTGTGAAAGTTTAACTTTTCCTGCCTTGCAACAGATACCCAAAGGCTCATTTTTCCATTTTAAAGCATTACAATGTTTGCATATAAAATTCATACTACCAAGTTGAGTAACTTAATCTGACTTATAAGCTATTTTCAAAATCATAGTTTAAGCCAGACATGGCTTTAACACTCCATGCACGCAAACGCCTTTCTTGACGTGCATCAGGATTATTAGCCTGATGTCTTCTCACTGCAACTGTGAACCAACTACGTCTTTTAACGGGATTTTTAACATTTTCAGTTTTACATTCACTTGACGTATCAGAATCTTGAGTACCATAAGTATATGAGTATGACATAGCGCACTCATATTTTTTAGAAGAGCTATATCATTAACAAGTTGTCTTTCGTTGGTGACGGTCGTGTTTCTGCGTGCTCTTAAATATTTATTGTTTTCTGTGTTTGTGATCGGTGTATTACTTTGTTTAATCTGGTAATTAATTCTAGCAGTGATTCCAAATATACGTGTATATATGTATTTACGTTGGCAAGAAAGAGATTTGTATATATATGTACGTATGTTTTCTTTATTTAAGGCACAGCAGCGTCAATTCAACTGCAAATTAAATTTAGTATAAGCTTGGCAAATCTCTTTTTTGCCAACGTAAATATGTACATATATTTGCTTTTGCATATTCAGTGTCTACTAACAACAAACAGCTTGTCAATTTTATAACTCTCGCTTTTCAGCATCAGTCCTCTCCCGCTTTCGTCCGGTCTTATCCGTCGTGCTTGCGGTTGTATTCTGCCTTCGTGCTCACGCTCTTTCACTCAAGCGCTCTTTGGATTTTTACCGTTGTATCGTGCTCATTGCATCGACACATACATACGTACATACCTTCACCCTTCTTTGTTTTGGTATAACATATCAATTGTCATTTTAAACTACCTATTTAATTTATTCAATATGCTTGTCTGCTGCAGCAAGAATTGAAAAACGGTTGGAACAACCAACCAAAATTTCATTTTATGTAGATTGTGTGACAACATGATCCACATGAAATGTGATGGCTTTACGGCCCAAATAAGGGACTGCTTAGTTGCAGACACAGGCCTTAAATGGTTCTGTGAGAGCTGCAATGTAGTGGAGAAGGAGACTGCCCAATGCATTAGGCAGACTCATGAAGGTTTCAAGTCTATGCATGTTGCCTTCAACAATCTGCATACGGCATTTAAAGAGATTGAAAACAATTTGTAAAATGGCAAGACGATCACTGAATCTCCGAAGCGTAAGAAGACTTCGGGTCCCTTCCCGCCTTGTGTTCAACCTGTCTTGCCCAGTAAGCCACTTCTGGTGTCTAGCATTAATCACATAGCTCCTGTTGCTAGCCCATTAATGGTATTTAACTCGCCGGCAAGAAATCCCACTAATAGCCTAGCCACCGTTACTTCTATAAATGAGCCCTCTGGTTCGACAGCTTGTGTGCCTAGTAATCCTAATGGCGGTACAGCTGGGGCTCCCAAGCCTCTTGTTGTTGTGCCATTTAATAAATTTATATTTGTGTCCAGGCTGGCATCCGATACTTCATCGGATGATGTTTCAGCTTATATTAAAAGTATAATTGATTCTCCTCTTATTATTGTTGAGAAGTTTAAATTTAAACACGCCCGAAGTATATCTTCTTTCAAGTTGAGCGTGCCGCCTGAAGTTTTTACGACAATTTGTTCGGAAACGTTCTGGCCGCAGCAGCTTGTCGTAAAGGAGTATGAGAATAGGCGAATTAATAATAATAAGGGTATTAGGATTAGTATTGCACCGCCTGTTAGCCACCCAGTTGCCTCCACCTCGGTGGCAAAAAACTAACAAAACTACTTAGTTTGGCCTATCAAAACGTTAGAGGCCTTAACACTAAAATTTCTAAATTATATGTTAACAGCTTTTCATTTGAATCACATATAGTTGCACTCACGGAAACCTGGTTAAAACCCGATACTTCTGATTATTCCGTTTTTCCTTCAAAATTTAACTTGTACAGATGCGATCGTGCCTCCCGCAAGGGGAGTGGTGTTCTAATTGCTGTTGACTCTTGTTTTTCCTATAAACAGATTCTTTCTCTTGATCTTCCGGACTTGTTCTTATATTCCTCCTCATTCTGATACTAACATTCACTCATCCCATCTAAGTGCCCTGCAACTTGTTTCGCCATTGTTGACAGATATGGATAATCTGATAGTAGTTGGTGATTTTAATCTGCCACATGTTGTATGGTCTGTGAATGACACATCTTCGGCGGTATTACCAGTCACTTCTGATGATTTTATCGATGGCCTATCTCAAGTTAACAGGGTGCATAACTGTAGTGGTAGAATGTTGGACTTAATATTTGTTTCGGACTCAGATTGCAGTAATGCTAGTAGAATTCCCCCTCTAGTGCTTCCGGAAGATACCTATCATCCAACCATATAGCTATCCATCGAAATTCTTAACCCTAGTTCAGTATCTAATAATTCTTTAAAAACCCGTTGCTTTCGTAAAACTAACTTTACTAAATTAAATAACCTTCTTCAACATACTAATTGGTCGCGCCTTTATTCTTGTAGAAACTGCCATCGCCATATTTTAGAGGACCTTGAACTCGCTTTTGGCTATTTGTGTTCCCCTCACTTGTTCTTCAACCACCTTGGTTTACGAGGGAACTATCGAAATTGAAAAACGTGAAGACAAGATCATATAAAAAATTTAAAAAATCGGGAACTACTTTAGATTAATCTTCTTATTTAGTAGCTAAATCTAGTTTTCTTTCTGTTAACACATCTTGTTATAATAATTATCTTAATCGTTGTAGACTAAACTTTTCACGTGACCCTAAACAGTTTTATAAATTTGTTAACTCTAAACGTAAGTCTTCTTGCTTGCCTTCCTCAGTATACCTTGATAATACAAAAGCAAGTTCTGATCAGGCAGTACCCGATCTATTTGCTGAGTATTTCCAATCAGTATACTCAACGAGTTTATATAGTTGCAGTAATTCCTATCCTTTTCAAATTCAAACGTCAAATTGCATATATGTCCCAGTAATTACTGAGTCTACGCTCCTGAGTGAATTTTACTCTATCAAACCTAGCTACTTGCCTGGTCCTGATGGAGTGCCAGGCTGTATTCTTAGATACTGCGCGGATTCTCTTTGTGAGCCCTCAAATAAATTTTTATACTCGATACCGAAGGTAAAGAGTATATTGAGTTTGTGCAATGTCCGTCATGGTGTCTGTCCGTCTGTCTGTCTGTCCGTCTGTCCGTCTGTATGAACGCAACTTTTTTCCACACCCTTCAAGCTAGAGACTTGAAACTTTCCAATTCTCTTTATCTATGGGATAGTAAATTAAAGTGTCAAGATTGGGGTTCTACGATAACTGGGGGGCTGGCAAATCGATAAATTCGATAACTCAAAACCGATAAATCCACATATTTCGCACATCCTTACAGCTAGAACTACCAAATTTGGTGAGAAGATAGCTACTAGCAACCCCCAAAAAACTGCATCAAAAATTTTGGAGCCACGCCCACCCATTCTGCCCCCAGCCACCCCGCATTTTGAAATCAGAAAATCCTATATCTCCCACAGTTTTTTAGCTAGAGCCACCAAATTTGGTGCCAACATAAGTGATGATGACCCCTCAAAAAATGCATCAAAAGTTTGGATGCCACGCCCACGGATACTGCCCTTGCCGCTCCCATCCGCCCCAACGCTTCGTCAAAAACGGGAATGCGTGTATCTTCCAGAGTTATGGAGCTATAGCCACCAAATTTGGTAGGAAAATAGCTGGTAACGACCCCCAAAAAACTGCATCATAGTTTTGGAGCCACGCCTTCCATTTCGCCCCCCTTTCCACACTTGTTACAATTTTCGAGCTAGAGTCACCAAATTTGGTATGAGGATAGCAATTGACATTCCACATAGATCTGCATCCAAAATTTGGATGCCTCGCCCACCTATACCGCCCCCAGCCCCCCTCTTCACACTTATTACAAATTCCGAGCTAGAGTCACCAAATTTGGTATGAAGATAGCAATTGACATTTCAAAAAGATCTGCAACAAAAATTTTGATGCCACAACTACCCATACCGCCCCCAGCCCCCCCCCCGTTCCCCACCTTTTACAAACTTTGAGCTAGAGTCACCAAATTTGGAAGGAATATATCTGGTGGCATCCCCATCTGCATCGGAGAATCTTTAAGGCAGCGTACACCCCTGCCGCATCCGTACCCCTTTGCAATCAGGCCTCTTTTTACCGGTTTTAATACTGGTATCGAGTATGCCGCAGTCGGTTGCGTCCGACTGCAACGTTTCCACTTGTTTAACTTGTCTGTTGACTCAACTGTGTTTCCTGATATATGGAAGGAATCCTCCAAACGTTAAAAATTATACGGGTATATCCAAGTTGTCTGCCACTCCAAAAGTCTTTGAAAAAATTATATGTTCTCAACTGCAGCACACATGTAGTTCAATTATATCGCCTTATCAACACGGTTTTGTTAGGCGTAGATCTACTACCACTAACCTTCTTGAATTCACTTCGCTTGTTATCAAAGGGTTTCAGGAAAAAATGCAAACTGACGTTGTTTACACCGATTTTAGTAAGGCGTTTGATTCTGTTAGTCATTCTCTGTTGCTTCACAAATTTAACATTATTAGATTTCCAGCAAAACATATATTCTGGCTTTCGGAGTACTTGTGTGGCCGAACACAAAAAGTTGTTTTTAAATCATTTGTATCTAAACCTATTTTTGTTACCTCTGGTGTTCCCCAGGGGAGTCATCTTGGACCTTTGCTATTTAATCTGTTTATTAACGACCTTCCATCTGTTATTACTAACTCCTATGTATATATGTTTGCTGATGATGTGAAGCTATGTTTCACCTATAATGATGCTTCTCTTTGTTACTTGCTACAGTCGGATTTGGGTGCATTGTCGGCCTGGTGTCGTTTTAACTTACTCAATTTAAATTGTTCTAAATGTAAAGTAATGTCTTTTTGTAGAAGTACCCCTCATACTGCTCACTACTTGCTTGATGCTTCACCACTTGACAGCGTGTTTGAAATTAAAGATTTAGGCATAAAAGTTTGACTCTCATATTTCGTCTATGGCTAATAAGGCCATTAATGTCATTGGCTTCATCAAGCGGTGGTCGAAAGAGTTTAACGATCCCTACTCCACTGAAACGCTTTATACATCCCTAGTACGTCCCATCCTGGAGTATGGATCTTGTGTGTGGTCCCCACAATACTCGATTCACCAGGATAGAATTAAATCTGTGCAGTAGAAATTTCTCCTATTTGCCCTTAGAAGTTTTAACTGGGTTCCTGGAGTTGACCCCATTATTCAATTAGACTCCTTTTAATAAATCTTCTCTCCCTATTAAACCGTAGAACTATGCATTGAGTATCATTTATTACTAACCTACTTAATGGTGAAATTGACTCATCAGTTCTTTTGAGTCGAATTGAATTTAATGTCCCAATTAGATCTTGACGTAACTTTTTACCCCTTAGCCTTGATCGTTGCTTGAGCAACTATTTAATTCATGAACCATTTCGTGTTATATGTTCTGACTATAACAAATTTTATTCTCTTGTCTCCTTGGAGACCTCAATTCCAATACTAAAACGATCGATCCTTTTTGCTTTATCTAATCGTAACCACTAACTACTAATCTAACGCTGGTCTGATTGGGTTTTTCTGGGTTTTCCCAATCCACGCAACAAATGTTGGACCACTAATTTTATTGTTGAACTTCCCAGAGCTTTAACGTTAACTTTATAAATTTTTTTACCTAAGCTTACTTTCAGATTTGTATATAATTTTATTTTACTTAATTTTAATTTCAAATTTAAATTTTTATTTTAATTTTAATTAATTTGGATTTTATGTCAGCTGATTATAGTTGACAATAAACCAATAAATAAATAAATAAATAAAATGTATTAACGTTTCAATGCAATGAGTACGTTGAAACGGTAAAAATAAAAAGAGCAAGAGAGCGTGAGCAGATAGCACCGCAATTACGTCGGATAAGAGCGGATGAAAGCGGGAGAGGACTAATGCTGAAAAGACTGATAAAATTGACAAGCTGTTTGTTGTTAGTAGACACAGAATATGCAAATGCAAATACATATATGTATATACCCTGCAAGCAATTTTATGAGTGTTTTGATCAGAAACCCAATTACGAGTCTAATTCGAGTCGTTTTCATGCTTTAAAAACGATTAAACGCTTACGCGATTAAAGCGCGACTCGAAAACGACTCGCATGTATGCTTTTAATATGATGAATCGCCTAAAATTTGAGGCAATCAAAAATTAAGCATGCCAGCGATTGAAATATGCTTACTTTGTCGTGAAGTCAGTAAAAACGATTACTTTGAACATCTTGGCGATTCAAAAGCGACTCGCTTGCATGCTCAAAAAATGATTCCATGCACGAAATGTATGGAAGTCAAAAAATGAGCATGCAGGTAATTGAAATATGCTTTGTATCATAAATAGAACTTATGGGCAATTAGGCTAAGCTAGTTAATGACGCCTGATGGTCATGCTGCCTAAAACGCCGCACAAGATGCCGTCCCCAGTTCAAACCCTCGTTGGATAAAAAAAGTAAGTAAAAATTTCGTAATTTATAATAAGCGTTTGCATTAACCCAGCCAGCATTTGGAAGATCGTTTTAACAAAAATCACTTTGGGGAGTCTTTTTTGAGTCGCCTTGCTGATTAAAAAGAGATTGGTGATTAAAAGAAGACTCGAAAATGACTCGTGCATATGCTTAAAATGTGATTCATTGAAATAAGACTAACAAAACGTAAAGCAATCGAAAATTGATCGCGCATTGTGATCGGTGATTGAAAAATGATTGTTTTTGGTCTTACTTTGTTATGTCTTTCTTCTTTTAATAACGGTGCTTTCTTATCTTTAAATCTTGACTTTAAGTCAAATTCTGAATTGTTCTTCATTATTAAAGTTGCAAAGTGAAGCGAAGGTCAGGCAAGCATTGAATTTTGTGTAAAAAATAAATTTAAATGAAAGTTTATACATTTTGAGCTTAAGCAATCAAAATAATAATACAATAAGATAATGTCAGCTAAGCAATTGAGACGATTGGCAAAAAACCAGGCAAACAAATTGTTTAAATTATTACAAATTATTACAAATAGAAATGTGCAAGAGCATATGTTAATAAATCAACCGAATGTGGACAATAATTTTGACTTAAATGAAAACTTTAGTGAAAAAAATGATGATTGTAGTGATAGAAGTGAAAGCTGTTCGTCATTTGCACAATGAAGAAAATGAGTATAATTTATGCGATGGTCTGGCCAAATGGGCTAACCAATTTGGAATCAGCTTTGTTGCAATTAATGCACTATTGTTATTATTGCGAAATTGCAATATAAAAGTGCCAAAAGACGCTAGGACCATATTAAAGACACCTTGCTCTGTAGCTCAAAGGAACGTTGGAGAAGGGAAATATGTTCATTACGGACTAAAAAACGGATTAGCTGACTTCTTGGTTTTAAATAATTGGAAGTTACCTAATTTGCTCTTAGATTTTGGTATTGATGGCCTGCCTTTATTTAAAAGCAGTTGTAAGCAAGTTTGGCCAATACTTGCTAGTGTTGTAGATACAAGCTATGTATTTCTTGTTGGCGTATATGAAGGAAATTCAAAGCCGTATTGTTCAATTGATTTTTTACAAGAATTCATATCTGAGTTAAATATTATTATGCGGGATGGGATAGTTATTGCTAATAGCTTTTTCCGCATTGTTGTACGATGTTTTGTTATGGATGCACCGGCAAAGTCATTTGTTTTGGGAACAAAGGGACATAGTGGTTATTTTTCTTGTGGACGGTGTACACAACAAGGACAAATGTTTAAGCATCGTCTTGTTTTTCCTCCAGCAGTGGAGCTTGCAGTTAGATGCAACTATTCCTTTAGAAATCGCTATCAGCCGGAGCACCATGTAAAACCGTCTTCTCCGTTAGAAATGCTAAATATAGATATTGTATCACAGTGCTCTTTGGATTATATGCACGTTGTTTGCTTGGGCGTAATGCGAGCACTGTTGAATGCATGGATAAAAAAAAGGGGAAAACTTTTCTCTAACTTAGTGGAAAATTGGATCCATTTCGAGAGAGTTGAATTTTAATAGGAATAATATTACAAGAGAGTTTAAAAGGAAACCACGAAGCTTAAAAGATATTGATAGATGGAAGGCAACAGAGCTAAGACAGTTTTTGCTTTATACAGGACCATTCATATTGAAAAAGTTCTTAGTCCTGAAAGATATGCTCATTTTTTGAAACTATCTTTGGCTTTGAGGATTCTATTAAAAATATATGACTGCAAGAATAACAACTCATGTGCCGAAAAATTATTGAAGTCTTTTGTGTTTGAAACTCCAACATTATATGACTTGCGTTTTATCTATATATATAAAAGAGTTTGTCCTGATGAGAATGGAAGAGCCACAGCCTAAACGAAAAGAGCTAGAAGGCTGAAATTTTCACACAACTTTCCATGCAGGTAGGAGGTGAGCACTAAGAAGGGAATTTTTATTTGGACAACTCCTTCAAGTACCTCCCATACGATTTGGAGCACTGTTTACCCATTTTAAAAAACAAATTACAATTACAACAAGTACCCATTCCACTACTGTCGCCTGATTGTCGCACAAGCTGAGGGTTTGATCGCGAGCGAGAATACAAAAACAAAACAAATGCGCAGCGACGCCTTCTCGTCGCACAAGCAAAGTCATAAAAACAAAGGTTCGTACACTTGCAAAAAAGAAACGGATTTCCGCTTCTTAATGAATAAGTGCATACACAATTAAGTGAACAATGCGCTTGAAAATAATTTTCATAATTTTATGTACATGTATCACTTCGCACAGTGCACATTTTTATACTCGATACCGAAGGTAAAGAGTATATTGGTTTTGTGCAATGTCCGTCATGGTGTCTGTCCGTCTGTCCGTCTGTCCGTCTGTCCGTCCGTATGGTTGCAAGTTTTTTCCACACCCTTCAAGCTAGAGACTTGAAACTTTTCAATTCTCTTTATCTATGGGATAGTAAATTAAAGTGTCAAGATGGGGGTTCTACGATAACTGGGGGGCTGGCAAATCGATAAATTCGATAACTCAAAACCGATAAATCCACATATTTCGCACATCCTTACAGCTATAAGTACCAAATTTGGTAAGAAGATAGCTATTAGCAACCCCCAAAAAACTGCATCAAAAATTTTGGAGCCACGCCCCCCATTCTGCCCCCAGCCCCCCGTCTTTTTTAAGTCAAAATAGCCCATATCTCCCACAGTTTTTGAGCTATAGCCACCAAATTTGGTGCCAAGATAGGTGATGATGACCCCCTAAAAACCGCACCAAAAGTTTGGATGCCACGCCCACCGATACTGCCCTAGCCGCCCCCATCCACCCCAACGCTTCGTCAAAAACGGGAATGCGTGTATCTTCCAGAGTTGTGGAGCTAGAGCCTCCAAATTTGGTGGAAAGATAGCTGTTAACGACCCCCAAAAATCTGCATCAAAGTTTTGGAGCCACGCCCACCCATTACGCCCCCAGCCCCCCCGCATTTTGAAATCAGAAATGGCTATATCTCCCACAGTTTTTGAGCTATAGCCACCAAATTTGGTGCCAAGATAGGTGATGATGACCCCCTAAAAACCGCACCAAAAGTTTGGATACCACGCCCACCGATACTGCCCTAGCCTCCCCCATCCACCCCAACGCTTCGTCAAAAACGGGAATGAGTGTATCTTCCAGA
Source organism: Scaptomyza montana (assembly GCA_018904305.1). Classification (NCBI taxonomy): domain Eukaryota; kingdom Metazoa; phylum Arthropoda; class Insecta; order Diptera; family Drosophilidae; genus Scaptomyza; species Scaptomyza montana. Next base: position 309,796 of record JAEIGR010000057.1, on the reverse strand, counting down.
GTTGTGGAGCTAAAGCCACCAAATTTGGTAAGAAGATAGCTGGCAACGACCCCCAAAAATCTGCATCAAAGTTTTGGAGCCACGCCCTCCAATTCGCCCCCCTTTCTCCGCTTTTTACAATTTTCGAGCTAGAGTCACCAAATTTGGTATGAAGATAGCAATTGACATTCCACAAAGATCTGCATCAAAAATTTGGATGCCACGCCCACCCATACCACCCCCAACCCCCCCTTTCCCCACTTTTTACAAACTTCGAGCTAGAGTCACCAAATTTTGTATGTAGATAGCAATTGATATTTCACAAAGATCTGCATCAAAAATTTGGATGCCACGCCCACCCATACCACCCCCAACCCCCCTTTCCCCAATTTTTACAAATTTTGAGCTAGAGTCACCAAATTTGGTATGAAGATAGCAATTGATATTTCACAAAGATCTGCATCAAAAATTTGGATGCCACGCCCACCCATACCACCCCCAACCCCCCTTTCCCCAATTTTTTTAAATTTCGAGCTAGAGTCACCAAATTTGGTATCAAGATAGCAATTGACATTTCACAAAGATCTGCAAAAAAATTTTGATGCCACAACTACCCATACCGCCCCCAGCCCCCCCCTTTCCCTACATTTTACAAACTTTGAGCTAGAGTCACCAAATTTGGAAGGCAAATAGTTGGTGGCATCCCCATCTGCATCGGAGAATCTTTAAGGCAGCGTAAACCCCTGCCGCATCCGTACCCCTTTGCATTCAGGCCTATTTTTACCGGTTTTAATACTGGTATCGAGTATGCCGCAGTCGGTTGCGTCCGACTGCAACGTTTCTACTTGTTATACTAGATACCGAAGGTAAAGAGTATATTGAGTTTGTGCAATGTCCGTCTGTATGTGTCCAATTTTTTTCCACACCCTTCAAGCTAGAGACTTGAAACTTTCCAATTCTCTTTATCTATGGGATAGTAAATTAAAGTGTCAAGATGGGTTCAAGATGGGTTCTACGATAACTGGGGGGCTGGCAAATCGATAAATTAGATAACTCAAAACCGATAAATCCACATATTTCGCACATCCTTACAGCTAGAACTACCAAATTTGGTAAGAAGATAGCTACTAGCAACCCCCAAAAAACTGCATCACCCCATTCCGCCCCCAGCCCACCGCATTTTAAAGTCAAAAACGCCTATATCTCCCACAGTTTTTGAGCTATAGCCACCAAATTTGGTGCCAAGATAGGTGATGATGACCCCCTAAAAACTGCATCAAAAGTTTGGATGCCACGCCCACCAATACTGCCCTAGCCGCCCCCATCCACCCCAACGCTTCGTCAATAACGGGAATGCGTGTATCTTCCAGAGTTGTGGAGCTAGAGCCACCAAATTTGGTAGGAAGATAGCTGGCAACGACCTCCAAAAATCTGCATCAAAGTTTTGGAGCCACGCCCACCCATTAAGCCCCCAGCCCCCCGCATTTTGAAATTAGAAATGGCTATATCTCCCACAGTTTTTGAGCTAGAGCCACCAAATTTGGTGCCAAGATAGGTGATGATGACCCGCCAAAAACTGCATCAAAAGTTTGGATGCCACGCCCACCAATACTGCCCTAGCCGCCCCCATCCACCCCAACGCTTCGTCAATAACGGGAATGCGTGTATCTTCCAGAGTTGTGGAGCTAGAGCCACCAAATTTGGTAGGAAGATAGCTGGCAACGACCTCCAAAAATCTGCATCAAAGTTTTGGAGCCACGCCCTCCATTTCGCTGTCCTTTCCCTACATTTTAAAATTTTCGAGCTAGAGTCACCAAATTTGGTATGAAGATAGCAATTGACATTTCAGAAAGATCTGCAACAAAAATTTTGATGCCACGCCCACCCAAACCGCCCCCAGCCCCCCCTTTCCCCACCTTTTACAAATTTTGAGCTAGAGTCACCAAATTTGGTATGAAGATAGCAGTTGACATTTCAGAAAGATCTGCAACAAAAATTTTGATGCCACAACTACCCATACCGCCCCAAGCCCCCCCCCCCTTTCCCCACCTTTTACAAATTTTGAGCTAGAGTCACCAAATTTGGAAAGAATATATCCGGTGGCATCCGCATCTGCATCGGAGAATCTTTAAGGCAGCGTAAACCCCTGCCGCATCCGTACCCCTCTGCAATCAGGCCTCTTTTTACCGGTTTTAATACTGGTATCGAGTATGCCGCAGTCGGTTGCGTCCGACTGCAACGTTTCCACTTGTTTTTTTCAAATTTGTGTGCCTTTGACAATTGATTTACGACCCAAGTAGCGTTTGTTGTTGTTGTAAGTGTTGTTGTTGGGCCCGCACTGCTACTTTTTGTTGGTATCATTGATTTAAAAAAAAACAAGTGGAAACGTTGCAGTCGGACGCAACCGACTGCGGCAAAAATATCTAGATCGCAGGGACATTTTATAGCCTGCGGTGACCTAAACTCTCGGCATAGATCATGGAACTGCATACGAGCCAACTGTTGGGGTAACATTCTCAACGAAATTTCAGACATAGGGAAACTAAACATATTGTACCCAAGCCACCCCACATACATTCCAGCGTGCCATAACGCTAAGGCCTCTACTATAGATCTCTGCCTTACAAACTCTCCCAATCAGACTGCCAACCCAATAGTTTCAAATGAACTATCCTCCGACCATTTACCAATATTAACTAAATATTCAATCAATCTCACACTAGTTGATAGATCCCATCCAATTATCAGTAAAGCAAATTGGAATAAATTTAAAGAAACTGTAAATGACAAATTATTAGACATGCAATCTAGCCATAATTCCTCGATTTCGTTCTCCGATGTCGACCTCCTTGTTGACTCATTTACAAAAGTGATCAATAATGCCTTCTTAGAATCAGTTCCACATAAGAATATAACATCTAAACATTACAAGATTCCCCAGCATATATCTGAATTTTTTAAAATAAGAAATATAATTCAGAGGCAATGGATTAGGTCAAGACTTCCTCTGCTTAAAGCTAGATGTAACCACTTAAATTATATTATCAGACTGAAGTTATCCATTTATAATAACGAACAATGGAATAAAAAGCTTCAAAAACTAGATAAATGTAGCAAACCCTTCTGGAATACTACAAAAGCGTTAAAAAAGAGGAAACAATTTATACCCTGTCTTCACCTAGGAGACTCAATTTACGTTTCTGGTAATGAAAAAGTAAATATACTTGCAGACTCCTTTGCGCAAAAGCATAAGCTAACAACTTCTTACTCAAACTCAGAAACAGTCAACCTAGTTAGTTCATCTCTACAGTCCTTAGCAAATAACCATATTGCTCAATCTCAAATCTCTAAAGTCACAAATTCAGAAATTTTTAATATTATTAAAGCTCTTGTGACAAGAAAATCTCCAGGAGATGATGGAGTACGCAATGTCTGTCTGAAAAATCTTCCCCCACTCGCTATTAGTTTCTTATCTGAACTTTTTAACCATTGTTTTCTCGTTGGCTATTTTCCTAAAGTATGGAAAACAGCCAAAGTAGTACCAATTGCCAAACCAGGAAAACCTGCTAGCAGACCCGATAGTTATAGACCAATTAGTCTGCTATGTGTATTATCCAAAATATTAGAAAAACTAATTAAAGCTCGTTTGGTTGACTATCTGGACACACATAAAATAATACCCCCCATACAATATGGGTTTAGATATGGGTTCAATTGCACAACTCCCTGCCTAAAACTTAAGAACTTCATAACAGATAATATGGCGAATAAGAAATCAGTTGGACTAGTTACGCTAGATATTGAAGCTGCCTTCGACACAGTCTGGCATGAAGGATGAGTGCACAAATTATTAAATATAAAAGCACCCTCATATCTTATTAAAATAATTCAAAATTTTTTAACAGAGCGCATGTTTTACATTGATTCAAATGGTGACCAATCCACTCAAAGACACATTCCGGCTGGAGTCCCACAGGGTTCAGTCCTTGGGCCAGTTCTATTTAACATATACACTCATGATATACCACTCTCTGTAAACTGTAAGCTTTCGCTTTTTGCTGATGACGCAGCCATTTACACCGCCGATATATTATACGTAGAAATTAAAAATAAAATACAAAACTATCTTAATGAACTACAACAATACTACCACAAGTGGAAAATTAAAATAAATCCCAGCAAAACAAATGCCATATTTTTTACAAAAAGAAGAAAATGCTGTTACGTCCCGAATAGTTGCCTCCAAGTATGCAATACACCCATCCAATGGGTGGAAAATAGTAGGTATTTAGGAATTCATTTTGATAAAAGACTTACTTTTAAATATCATATAGGTTTTACAATAGATAAAATAAATAAAATAATTTGCATCATGTATCCTATCATAAACCGAAAATCAAAACTATCAACACAAAACAAACTTATAATCTTTAGAACCATATTCACACCAGTACTTATGTATGGATGTTCCATCTGGGGAAAATGTGCTCCGACACATATTAAAAAAGCTCAAGTTGCCCAAAACAAACTTTTAAAACTAATCTTGAATTTACCATATTACGCAAGAACCGAATATGTACATAAAATAGCCGGATCTGCATCAAAAATTTGGATTCCACGCCAACCCATACCGCCCCCAGCCCCCCTTTCCACACTTATTACAAATTTCGAGTTAGAGTCACCAAATTTGGTATGAAGATAGCAATTGACATTTCACAAAGATCTGCAACAAAAATTTAGATGCCACGCCCACCCAAACCACCCCCAGCCCCCCCTTTCCCCACCTTTTACAAATTTTGAGCTAGAGTCACCAAATTTGGTATGAAGATAGCAATTGACATTCCACAAAGATCTGCATCAAAAATTTGTATGCCACGCCCACCCATACCGCCCCCAGCCCCCCTTTCCCAACTTATTACAAACTTCGAGCTAGAGTCACCAAATTTGGTATGAAGATAGCAATTGACATTTCACAAAGATCTGCATCAAAAATTTGGATGCCACGCCCATCCGTACCACCCCCAGCCCCCCTTTCCCCACTTATTACAAACTTCGAACTAGAGTCACCAAATTTGGTATGAAGATAGCAATTGACATTTCAAAAAGATCTGCAACAAAAATTTTGATGCCACAACTACCCATACCGCCCCCAGCCCCCCCCCGTTCCCCACCTTTTACAAACTTTGAGCTAGAGTCACCAAATTTGGAAGGAATATATCTGGTGGCATCCCCATCTGCATCGGAGAATCTTTAAGGCAGCGTACACCCCTGCCGCATCCGTACCCCTTTGCAATCAGGCCTCTTTTTACCGGTTTTAATACTGGTATCGAGTATGCCGCAGTCGGTTGCGTCCGACTGCAACGTTTCCACTTGTTTAACTTGTCTGTTGACTCAACTGTGTTTCCTGATATATGGAAGGAATCCTCCAAACGTTAAAAATTATACGGGTATATCCAAGTTGTCTGCCACTCCAAAAGTCTTTGAAAAAATTATATGTTCTCAACTGCAGCACACATGTAGTTCAATTATATCGCCTTATCAACACGGTTTTGTTAGGCGTAGATCTACTACCACTAACCTTCTTGAATTCACTTCGCTTGTTATCAAAGGGTTTCAGGAAAAAATGCAAACTGACGTTGTTTACACCGATTTTAGTAAGGCGTTTGATTCTGTTAGTCATTCTCTGTTGCTTCACAAATTTAACATTATTAGATTTCCAGCAAAACATATATTCTGGCTTTCGGAGTACTTGTGTGGCCGAACACAAAAAGTTGTTTTTAAATCATTTGTATCTAAACCTATTTTTGTTACCTCTGGTGTTCCCCAGGGGAGTCATCTTGGACCTTTGCTATTTAATCTGTTTATTAACGACCTTCCATCTGTTATTACTAACTCCTATGTATATATGTTTGCTGATGATGTGAAGCTATGTTTCACCTATAATGATGCTTCTCTTTGTTACTTGCTACAGTCGGATTTGGGTGCATTGTCGGCCTGGTGTCGTTTTAACTTACTCAATTTAAATTGTTCTAAATGTAAAGTAATGTCTTTTTGTAGAAGTACCCCTCATACTGCTCACTACTTGCTTGATGCTTCACCACTTGACAGCGTGTTTGAAATTAAAGATTTAGGCATAAAAGTTTGACTCTCATATTTCGTCTATGGCTAATAAGGCCATTAATGTCATTGGCTTCATCAAGCGGTGGTCGAAAGAGTTTAACGATCCCTACTCCACTGAAACGCTTTATACATCCCTAGTACGTCCCATCCTGGAGTATGGATCTTGTGTGTGGTCCCCACAATACTCGATTCACCAGGGTAGAATTAAATCTGTGCAGTAGAAATTTCTCCTATTTGCCCTTAGAAGTTTTAACTGGGTTCCTGGAGTTGACCCCATTATTCAATTAGACTCCTTTTAATAAATCTTCTCTCCCTATTAAACCGTAGAACTATGCATAGAGTATCATTTATTACTAACCTACTTAATGGTGAAATTGACTCATCAGTTCTTTTGAGTCGAATTGAATTTAATGTCCCAATTAGATCTTCACGTAACTTTTTACCCCTTAGCCTTGATCGTTGCTTGAGCAACTATTTAATTCATGAACCATTTCGTGTTATATGTTCTGACTATAACAAATTTTATTCTCTTGTCTCCTTGGAGACCTCAATTCCAATACTAAAACGATCGATCCTTTTTGCTTTATCTAATCGTAACCACTAACTACTAATCTAACGCTGGTCTGATTGGGTTTTTCTGGGTTTTCCCAATCCACGCAACAAATGTTGGACCACTAATTTTATTGTTGAACTTCCCAGAGCTTTAACGTTAACTTTATAAATTTTTTTACCTAAGCTTACTTTCAGATTTATATATAATTTTATTTTACTTAATTTTAATTTCAAATTTAAATTTTTATTTTAATTTTAATTAATTTGGATTTTATGTCAGCTGATTATAGTTGACAATAAACCAATAAATAAATAAATAAATAAAATGTATTAACGTTTCAATGCAATGAGTACGTTGAAACGGTAAAAATAAAAAGAGCAAGAGAGCGTGAGCAGATAGCACCGCAATTACGTCGGATAAGAGCGGATGAAAGCGGGAGAGGACTAATGCTGAAAAGCGAGACTGATAAAATTGACAAGCTGTTTGTTGTTAGTAGACACAGAATATGCAAATGCAAATACATATATGTATATACCCTGCAAGCAATTTTATGAGTGTTTTGATCAGAAACCCAATTACGAGTCTAATTCGAGTCGTTTTCATGCTTTAAAAACGATTAATCGCTTACGCGATTAAAGCGCGACTCGAAAACGACTCGCATGTATGCTTTTAATATGATGAATCGCCTAAAATTTGAGGCAATCAAAAATTAAGCATGCCAGCGATTGAAATATGCTTACTTTGTCGTGAAGTCAGTAAAAACGATTACTTTGAACATCTTGGCGATTCAAAAGCGACTCGCTTGCATGCTCAAAAAATGATTCCATGCACGAAATGTATGGAAGTCAAAAAATGAGCATGCAGGTAATTGAAATATGCTTTGTATCATAAATAGAACTTATGGGCAATTAGGCTAAGCTAGTTAATGACGCCTGATGGTCATGCTGCCTAAAACGCCGCACAAGATGCCGTCCCCAGTTCAAACCCTCGTTGGATAAAAAAGTAAGTAAAAATTTCGTAATTTATAATAAGCGTTTGCATTAACCCAGCCAGCATTTGGAAGATCGTTTTAACAAAAATCACTTTGGGGAGTCTTTTTTGAGTCGCCTTGCTGATTAAAAAGAGATTGGTGATTAAAAGAAGACTCGAAAATGACTCGTGCATATGCTTAAAATGTGATTCATTGAAATAAGACTAACAAAACGTAAAGCAATCGAAAATTGATCGCGCATTGTGATCGGTGATTGAAAAATGATTGTTTTTGGTCTTACTTTGTTATGTCTTTCTTCTTTTAATAACGGTGCTTTCTTATCTTTAAATCTTGACTTTAAGTCAAATTCTGAATTGTTCTTCATTATTAAAGTTGCAAAGTGAAGCGAAGGTCAGGCAAGCATTGAATTTTGTGTAAAAAATAAATTTAAATGAAAGTTTATACATTTTGAGCTTAAGCAATCAAAATAATAATACAATAAGATAATGTCAGCTAAGCAATTGAGACGATTGGCAAAAAACGAGGCAAACAAATTGTTTACAAAAAAAGTTCCAATTATTACAAATAGAAATGTGCAAGAGCAGATGTTAATAAATCAACCGAATGTGGACAATAATTTTGACTTAAATGAAAACTTTAGTGAAAAAAATGATGATTGTAGTGATAGAAGTGAAAGCTGTTCGTCATTTGCACAATGAAGAAAATGAGTATAATTTATGCGATGGTCTGGCCAAATGGGCTAACCAATTTGGAATCAGCTTTGTTGCAATTAATGCACTATTGTTATTATTGCGAAATTGCAATATAAAAGTGCCAAAAGACGCTAGGACCATATTAAAGACACCTTGCTCTGTAGCTCAAAGGAACGTTGGAGAAGGGAAATATGTTCATTACGGACTAAAAAACGGATTAGCTGACTTCTTGGTTTTAAATAATTGGAAGTTACCTAATTTGCTCTTAGATTTTGGTATTGATGGCCTGCCTTTATTTAAAAGCAGTTGTAAGCAAGTTTGGCCAATACTTGCTAGTGTTGTAGATACAAGCTATGTATTTCTTGTTGGCGTATATGAAGGAAATTCAAAGCCGTATTGTTCAATTGATTTTTTACAAGAATTCATATCTGAGTTAAATATTATTATGCGGGATGGGATAGTTATTGCTAATAGCTTTTTCCGCATTGTTGTACGATGTTTTGTTATGGATGCACCGGCAAAGTCATTTGTTTTGGGAACAAAGGGACATAGTGGTTATTTTTCTTGTGGACGGTGTACACAACAAGGACAAATGTTTAAGCATCGTCTTGTTTTTCCTCCAGCAGTGGAGCTTGCAGTTAGATGCAACTATTCCTTTAGAAATCGCTATCAGCCGGAGCACCATGTAAAACCGTCTTCTCCGTTAGAAATGCTAAATATATATATTGTATCACAGTGCTCTTTGGATTATATGCACGTTGTTTGCTTGGGCGTAATGCGAGCACTGTTGAATGCATGGATAAAAAAAAAGGGGAAAACTTTTCTCTAACTTAGTGGAAAATTGGATCCATTTCGAGAGAGTTGAATTTTAATAGGAATAATATTACAAGAGAGTTTAAAAGGAAACCACGAAGCTTAAAAGATATTGATAGATGGAAGGCAACAGAGCTAAGACAGTTTTTGCTTTATACAGGACCATTCATATTGAAAAAAGTTCTTAGTCCTGAAAGATATGCTCATTTTTTGAAACTATCTTTGGCTTTGAGGATTCTATTAAAAATATATGACTGCAAGAATAACAACTCATGTGCCGAAAAATTATTGAAGTCTTTTGTGTTTGAAACTCCAACATTATATGACTTGCGTTTTATATATATATATAAAAGAGTTTGTCCTGATGAGAATGGAAGAGCCACAGCCTAAACGAAAAGAGCTAGAAGGCTGAAATTTTCACACAACTTTCCATGCAAGTAGGAGGTGAGCACTAAGAAGGGAATTTTTATTTGGACAACTCCTTCAAGTACCTCCCATACGATTTGGAGCACTTTTTACCCATTTTAAAAACATATTACAATTACAACAAGTACCCATTCCACTACTGTCGCCTGATTGTCGCACAAGCTGAGAGTTTGATCGCGAGCGAGAATACAAAAACAAAACAAATGCGCAGCGACGCCTTCGCGTCGCACAAGCAAAGTCATAAACAAGTGGAAACGTTGCAGTCGGACGCAACCGACTGCGGCATACTCGATACCAGAATTAAAACCGGTAAAAAGAGGCCTGATTGCAAAGGGGTACGGATGCGGCAGGGGTTTACGCTGCCTTAAAGATTCTCCGATGCAGATGGGGATGTCACCGGCTATCTTCATACCAAATTTGGTGACTCTAGCTCAAAATTTGTAAAAGGTGGGGAAAGGGGGGGGCTTGGGGCGGTATGGGTAGTTGAGGCATCAAAATTTTTGTTGCAGATCTTTGTGGAATGTCAATTGCTATCTTCATACCAAATTTGGTGACTCTAGCTCGAAGTTTGTAAAAGATGGGGAAAGAGGGGCTGGGGGCGGTAAGGGTGGGCGTGGCATCGAAATTTTTGATGCATATCTTTGTAAAATGTCAATTGCTATCTTCATACCAAATTTGGTGACTGTAGCTCGAAATTTGTAATTAGTGGGGAAAGGGGGGCTGGGGGCGGTATGGGTGGGCGTGGAATCCAAATTTTTGATGCAGATCTTTCTGAAATGTCAATTGCTATCTTCACACCAAATTTGGTGACTCTAGCTCGAAAATTGTAAAAATTGGGGAAAGGGGGGCGAAATGGAGGGCGTGGCTCCAAAACTTTGATGCAGTTCTTTGGGGGTCGTTGCCAGCTATCTTCTTAACAAATTTGGTGGCTCTTGCTCCACAACTCTGGAAGATACACGCATTCCCGTTTTTGACGAAGCGTTGGGGTGGATGGGGGCGGCTAGGGCAGTTTTGGTGGGCGTGGCATCCAAACTTTTGATGCAGTTTTTAGGGGGTCATCATCACCTATCTTGGCACCAAATTTGGTGGCTCTAGCTCAAAAACTTTGGGAGATATAGCCATTTCTGATTTCAAAATGCGGGGAGGCTGGGGGCGGAATGAGTGGGCGTGGCTCCAAAACTTTGATGCAGATTTTTGGGGATCATTACCAGCTATCTTCCTACCAAATTTGGTGGCTCTAGCTCCACAACTATGGAAGATATACGCATTCCCGTTTTTGACGAAGCGTTGGGGCTGATGGGGGCGGCTAGGGCAGTATTGGTGGGCGTGGCATCCAAACTTTTGATGCAGTTTTTGGGGGGTCATCAAAGCCTATCTTGGCACCAAATTTGGTGGCTATAGCTCAAAAACTGTGGGAGATATAGGCTTTTTTGACTTTAAAATTCGGGGGGGCTGGGGGCGGAACGGGTGGGCGTGGCTCCAAAATTTTTGATGCAGTTTTTTGGGGGTTGCTAGTAGCTATCTTCTTACCAAATTTGGTAGTTCTAGCTGTAAGGATGTGCGAAATATGTGGTTTTATCGGTTTTGAGTTATCGAATTTATCGATTTGCCAGCCCCCCAGTTGTCGTAGAACCCCCATCTTGACACTTTAATTTACTATCCCATAGATAAAGAGAATTGGAAAGTTTCAAGTCTCTAGCTTGAAGGGTGTGGAAAAAAGTTGCGTTCATACAGACGGACAGACGGACAGACACCATGACGGACATTGCACAAACTCAATATACTTTTTACCTTCGGTATCGAGTATAAAAACAACAACAACATAACAAAACTTGGTGCGTCTAGAAAAATTTCCCACACCAGAATATGTTATGGGGGTGGATTCGCCTACTTGCTGCTTATATAACTTAGACAAAACGTAACACACTAACATTATTGATATATTATTGATATACAATTTCGAACAAGCAAAGGGCGTTCACATAATGATAATCAGATAATTTGAAATCTCGCTCCGATCATGCTCCTTTGTTGTTGCTCATTTACGTTCACTCTCTATCTTATGTGCGCGCTTTGCATGTCAATCATAAAGTTTGATAACCCTACCTCCTCCGCACACACTAAATTAAAGCTAATGGCAATATACAATTCACTTAGCTGCAGCCTCTAAGATATGTTTTGCGTTGATTCAGTGCGTGCGAAGAAGGTAGCGATACTACGCTCTTTGTTTGACTTGCAGAGCGCGCGCATAGATAAGAGAGTTAGCCGAAATAGCCAACAACGAAGGCGCGATTTAAAAATAATTTGTCATCTAGCGGGTATATCCAAGTTGTCTGCCATTCCAAAAGTCTTTGAAAAATTATATGTTCTCAACTGCAGCACACATGTAGTTCAATTATATCGCCTTATCAACACGGTTTTGTTAGGCGTAGATCTTCTACCACTAACCTTTTTGAATTCACTTCGCTTGTTATCAAAGGGTTTCAGGAAAAAATGCAAACTGACGTTGTTTACACCGATTTTAGTAAGGCGTTTGAATCTGTTAGTCATTCTCTGTTGCTTCACAAATTTAACATTATTAGATTTCCAGCAAAACTTTTATTCTGGCTTTCGGAGTACTTGTGTGGCCGAACACAAAAAGATGTTCTTCAAGTGATAATAAACCACCTTGGTTTACGAGGAACTATCGAAATTGAAAAACGTGAAGGCAAGATCATATAAAAAATTTAAAAAATCGGGAACTACTTTAGATTAATCTTCTTATTTAGTAGCTAAATCTAGTTTTCTTTCTGTTAACACATCTTGTTATAATAATTATCTTAATCGTTGTAGACTAAACTTTTCACGTGACCCTAAACAGTTTTATAAATTTGTTAACTCTAAACGTAAGTCTTCTTGCTTGCCATCCTCAGTACACCTAGATGATACAAAAGCAAGTTCTGATCAGGCAGTAGCCGATCTATTTGCTGAGTATTTTCAATCAGTATACTCTTCGATTATGTATAGTAGTAGTAATTCCTATCCTTTTCAAGTTCAAACGTCAAATTGCATATATGTCCCAGTAATTACTGAGTCTACGCTCCTGAGTGAATTTAACTCTATTAAACCTGGTTACTTGCCTGGTCCTGATGGAGTGCCAGGTTGTATTCTTAGATACTGCGCGGATTCTCTTTGTGCGCCATTAAATAAATTTTTTAACTTGTCTGTTGACTCAACTGTGTTTCCAGATATATGGAAGGAATCCTCCAAACGTTAAAAATTATACGGGTATATCCAAGTTGTCTGCCATACCAAAAAATTGTATGTTCTCAACTGCAACACGGATGTAGTTCAATTATATCGCCTTATCAACATGGTTTTGTAAGGCGTAGATCTACTACCATCTTGAATTCACTTCGCTTGTTATCAAAGGGTTTCAGGAAATAAGGTCAATAAGGCCATTAATGTCCTTGGCTTCATCAAGCGGTGGTCGAAAGAGTTTAATGATCCCTACACCACTAAAACGCTTTATACATCCCTAGTTCGTCCCATCCTGGAGTATGGATCTTGTGTGTGGTCTCCACAATACTCGATTCACCAGGATAGAATTGAATGTGTGCAGAAGAAATTTCTTCTATTTGCCCTTAGAAGTTTTAACTGGGTTCCTGGAGTTGACTTACCCCCGTACTCAAGTAGACTCCTTTTGATAAATCTTCCCTCCCTGTTAAACCGTAGAACTATGCATGGAGTATTATTTATTACTAACCTACTTAATGGTGAAATCGACTCATCAGTTCTTTTGAGTCGAATTAAATTTAATGTCCCAATTAGATCTTCACGTAACTTTTTACCCCTTAGCCTCGATCGTTGCTTCAGCAACTATTTAATTCATGAACCATTTCGTGTTATATGTTCTGACTATAACAAACTTTATTCTCTTGTCTCCTTGGAGGCCTCAACTCTAGTACTAAAAAAATCGATCCTTTTCGCTTTATCTAATCGTAACCACTAATTACTAATCTAACGCTGGTCTGATTGGGTTTTTCTGGGTTTTTCCCAATCCTCGCAACAAATGTTGGACTACTCAATTTTTTATTGAATTTCCCAGAGCTTTAACGTTAACTTTTAAATATATTTTCAAATTTATATATTATTCTATATTTTACTTAATTTAATTATTTTAACTATTTTTTAATTTAAATTAATTTTGATTTCATTTTAATGTCAGCTGCTCTTAGCTGACAATAAATAAATAAATAAATAAATCATTTGTATCTAAACGAGTCGCGATTGAACACTCGAGCAGTGAAGACGTGCCTACGGACCGCAGTCCACTGAAATACAAACAACAACAATCAACAGTAACAAACAACAGTTATCAGCTTTGCTTATTGCTAAGCCGAGCTCTAATTGGTCGGCCAGTTAGAGTGCCGTGTGCAAAACAACTGCACACTAAAACATACACACGGTCATCTGTTCTAAAAATAGAACTACTGATAAGCGACTGCAGTAAAGCTGCTTCAGTGCAGTAAAAACATGTCAGAAGACGGCGTGGGCGAAGACAACATGATTGCTTGGCAATCAGTGCCTATAGATCCACGCAAACCGAAGAGGAAGCATGGTGACTCGCCAAATCTGTCCAGAAAACTTCAGGCCTTAGACTCCGGACAATCCACATCCAGTTACGCCAACCACTTTGCCCTACTGGCAGAAACTGATGACACTGGATCTAAAGGTAACCCAACTCAAGAAGCAAACAACGCTAGAGCGGAAGGTGAATCGAATCTAGAAAAGCCTCCACCAATTTTTGTATCTGATGTCGGTGACATAAATGGACTACTTCAATACCTCAAACCTAAATTAGATTCCACTGAATTTACCTACAAGACCCAGCGAGACGGCCACATCCGAATCATGATAAAGAAAGCTGAAAAGTTTAGGGAACTAGTCAAAATATTAAAAAATGATAAAGTCAAGTACCACACCTTTCAGCTAAAGCAGGAGAGGGCATTTAGGGTAGTAGCTAAAAACTTACATCACACCACGGAAGTCGAAACAATAAAGCTAGCCATAGAATTGCAAGGGCATGTCGTAAGAGGGATCCATAACATAAGAAGCCGAATTACCAAGGAGCCACTACCTATGTTCTTCATAGACTTAGAGCCAGATAATAGAAACTGCGAGATATATAAATTAAAACAAATCAACAATGCCATAGTCACAATCGAGCCTCCCAGAAAAGTGAACGATATGGTACAATGCTTCCGATGCCAAGAATTTGGACATACGAAAGCTTATTGCAATAAACGAGTTATATGCGTAAAATGTGCTGAAAATCATCCAAGCGTAAATTGTCCAAAAGACAAAACTCAGCCAGCTACTTGTGCAAACTGCCACGAGAATCATGCTGCTAGCTATAAAGGCTGCAGAATATACCAAGAGATCACCAAAAATAGGTCCAGTGCACCAAAAAGCAGGCCATTGCCATCTCACGTCAACTATGACCGCCCCGGAAACTCAACATCGAACATCCCAACAAACTATGGAAACCAAATTCCTCCCAACAAACCCAGTTATGCTCAAGCAGTACGCGGCGAGACCGAGACCCATGAACAATCTTCACTAGCTAGAATTGAACAACTACTAGTAAAACAATCGGAACTAACAAGTAATTTACTCAACATGATAATGTTGCTCGTAAATAAATTATGCAAGTAGATGTTCGAATATCCATATGGAATGCCAATGGGATTTCCAACCACCGCAATGAAATAGAAGTATTTATAAAAACGAATAACATTGACATAATGCTCATTTCGGAAACACATTTCACCAATAAATCCTACCTAAGCATTAAAAACTACGACATCATAATGCTAATCACCCATCTGGTAGAGCACAAGGTGGATCCGCAGTCATTATTAAAAACGCAATAAAATACAAAACATTAGACAGCATTAGCCAAAAAAATATTCAAGCTGCTGTGGTTGAAATTCAAATCATGCATACTAAAATTTCTGTAGCTGCAGTGTACCTTCCACCTAGATATGCTTGCAAGCTGGATGATTTCAACTCCCTTTTTCAAGGGCTCGGTAGATGTTTCATTGCCGGAGGCGACTACAATGCCAAGCACCCATGGTGGGGCTCCAGACTAGTTAATCCAAAAGGCGCTGAACTATACAAGTGCATAAACACCAATAAATATTCTACATTATCCACCGGCAAGCCAACGTACTGGCCATCTGATCTAAGTAAAATTCCAGACCTTTTGGATTTTATTGTTTACTCCGGACTTTTGCGAAATTACTTTAAAATAGAAGAGAGTTTCGACTTGAGCTCTGATCACTCTCCCATTATTGTTACCTACGGATCTTCAGTTGAATTCAAGAAGAACCCATACAGAGTTATAAGTGCAAAAACCAACATAAATGAATTTCAAAACTGGCTCGAAGACCGAGTTAGCCTGGATATAAGTCTGAAAACAGGGGATGAAATCGATACTGCAATTGAAAAGCTCACAAACTTAATACATTCATCTGGATCTATTTTTACACCGCCTCAAATTAATAACCGAACTAGGCAAGCTTTTCTTCCTGTAGAACTGAGAGCACAAATCGCTGAAAAAAGAAAGCTTAGAAAAATATGGCAAACAACTCGAAGTCCAATAGACAAAAGAAAATTCAATAAGGCGGCCAAAAACTTAAACAAACGACTATGGGAAATAAAAAATGAAGCAACAGCAAACTATCTGAGTAAGCTAGACCCGTACACAAGTGACCTTGACTATAGTCTTTGGAAAGCAACGAGATACCTGAAGAGACCAACCAGAAGAGCTACCACAATTATTGACAGCAATGGACAACGTTGCAGAGACAATCAACAGAAGGCTGAGGCGTTCGCAGAACATTTAAACTCTGTTTTTAAGCCTAATTTGAATTATGATGCAGAAACAGTAGCTGAGGTAAACGAATTCTTAGAGTCTCCCTGCCAAATGAGTCTACCATTAAGTCAGACAACCTTTGCAGAAGTCCAAGCGGAAATAATGAGCTTAAACAAGAAAAAATCTCCAGGGTATGACAAAATAGACGGAATCACAATTAAAAACCTGCCCCCAAAATGTATCCGTCTGCTTACGTACATATTCAATGCTATGCTCCGAATGGAATATTTTCCAAGCCAATGGAAATGCGCGGAAGTTATAATGATTCCCAAACCCAATAAGCCCGAAAGCTGCACATCCTCGTACCGTCCTATTAGCTTGCTGGTGACGTTCTCTAAAGTATTTGAAAGAATACTTCTTAGAAGAATGTTACCAGTGCTGGACGAATTAAACATCCTACCCGAACATCAGTTCGGGTTCAAAAGAGGACACGGAACTATTGAGCAGTGTCATCGTATAACGAACGCGATAGTAAAAGCATTTGAGTGCAAGAAGTACTGCACAGGAGTATTCTTAGATATCAAACAGGCTTTTGACAAAGTTTGGCACTCAGGATTACTATACAAAATTAAAAAATGGTTACCTGCGCCCTTCTTCTTAATTATGAGGTCATACCTCAAAAACAGAAAATTCTATGTCCAGGAACATGACATTTCATCCAACATATACACTGGTGATGCTGGTGTACCTCAAGGGAGTGTACTAGGCCCAGTTTTATATACCATTTTTACTGCCGATATACCGATATCAAACAGTGTTGAAGTTGCAACTTATGCTGATGACACTGCCATAATTGCAACGAACAAGGACCCTACTCTTGCTTCCAACCAACTTCAAGAAGAGCTTGGTCTTATTGAAGTATGGTTAAAAAAGTGGAGAATAGTTGTGAATACACAAAAATCCGTACACGTTACGTTTGCTTTGAGACGCGGAAACTGTCCACCAGTAACACTTAATGGCTCCGCAATTCCAATCGGCGACTCAGTCAAGTATCTTGGAGTACACCTTGACAGAAGACTCACTTGGAAGCAGCACATCAAATCGAAGCAAATGCAGCTCAAGGCAAAGTCGAGAAAAATGTACTGGCTGTTAGGTCCACGTTCCCAGCTCAGCCTAGAAAACAAAATTCGCCTATATAAGGCAATTCTTAAGCCAGTGTGGACATATGCGATGCAATTGTGGGGAACAGCAAGCAACTCTAACATATAAATTATGCAAAGGTTTCAGTCAATGACACTAAGATCAATAACAGGTGCTCCTTGGTATATGAGCAATTATGACATCCACAAAGATTTAAACTTGCTTATGGTAAAGGATGAAATAAAAAGAAATGCTGTTAGGTATATAAGTAGGTTACACAATCACGAAAACACTTTGGCTATAGGCCTTTTAGACAACTCTAGTAACCCTAGACGTTTAAAAAGATCCCACACCCTAGACCTGACACATAGATTCGCAAGTTAAATTAAGTTAAAAATGTAAATATGTATATATATTGTATGTGCTTGTTGGAGCTCAAACAATCCTGTTAAGATATTTTCAAGTGTTATACAATTTGTTTAAGTCTTGGTTCTAAGACAGATTGCAAATAAAATACGATTAAAAAAAAAAAAAAAAAAAATTTGTATCTAAACCTATTTTTGTTACCTCTGGTGTTCCCCAGGGGAGTCATCTTGGACCTTTGCTATTTAATCTGTTTATTAACGACCTTCCATCTGTTATTACTAACTCCTATGTATATATGTTTGCTGATGATGTGAAGCTATGTTTCACCTATAATGATGCTTCTCTTTGTTACTTGCTACAGTCGGATTTGGGTGCATTGTCGGTCTGGTGTCGTTTTAACTTACTCAATTTAAATTGTTCTAAATGTAAAGTAATGTCTTTTTGTAGAAGTACCCCTCATACTGCTCACTACTTGCTTGATGCTTCACCACTTGACAGCGTGTTTGAAATTAAAGATTTAGGCATAAAAGTTTGACTCTCATATTTCGTCTATGGCTAATAAGGCCATTAATGTCATTGGCTTCATCAAGCGGTGGTCGAAAGAGTTTAACGATCCCTACTCCACTAAAACGCTTTATACATCCCTAGTACGTCCCATCCTGGAGTATGGATCTTCTGTGTGGTCCCCACAATACTCGATTCACCAGGATAGAATTAAATCTGTGCAGTAGAAATTTCTCCTATTTGCCCTTAGAAGTTTTAACTGGGTTCCTGGAGTTGACCCCATTATTCAATTAGACTCCTTTTAATAAATCTTCTCTCCCTATTAAACCGTAGAACCTTGCATGGAGTATTATTTATTACTAACCTACTTAATGGTGAAATTGACTCGTCAGTTCTTTTGAGTCGAATTGAATTTAATGTCCCAATTAGATCTTCACGTAACTTTTTACCCCTTAGCCTTGATCGTTGCTTGAGCAACTATTTAATTCATGAACCATTTCGTGTTATATGTTCTGACTATAACAAATTTTATTCTCTTGTCTCCTTGGAGACCTCAATTCCAATACTAAAACGATCGATCCTTTTTGCTTTATCTAATCGTAACCACTAACTACTAATCTAACGCTTGTCTGATTGGGTTTTTCTGGGTTTTCCCAATCCACGCAACAAATGTTGGACCACTAATTTTATTGTTGAACTTCCCAGAGCTTTAACGTTAACTTTATAAATTTTTATACTCGATACCGAAGGTAAAGAGTATATTGAGTTTGTGCAATGTCTCTCATGGTGGCTGTCCGTCTGTCCGTCTGTATGAACGCAACTTTTTTCCACACCCATCAAGCTAGAGACTTGAAACTTTTCAAATCTCTTTATCTATGGGATAGTAAATTAAAGTGTCAAGATGGGGGTTCTACGATAACTGGGGGGCTGGCAAATCGATAAATTCGATAACTCAAAACCGATAAATCCACATATTTCGCACATCCTTACAGCTAGAAGTACCAAATTTGGTAAGAAGATAGCTACTAGCAACCCCCAAAAAACTGCATCAAAAATTTTGGAGCCACGCCCCCCATTCCGCCCCCAGCCCCCCCGAATTTTAAATTCAAAAAAGCCTATATCTCCCACAGTTTTTGAGCTATAGCCACCAAATTTGGTGCCAAGATAGGTGATGATGACCCCTCAAAAACTGCATCAAAAGATTGGATGCCACGACCACCAATACCGCCCTAGCCACCCCCATGTGCCCCAACGCTTCGTCAAAAACGGGAATGCGTGTATCTTCCAGAGTTGTGGAGCTAGAGCCTCCAAATTTGGTGGGAAGATAGCTGGTAACGACCCCCAAAAAACTGCATCAAAGTTTTGGAGCCACGCCCACCCACTCTGCCCCCAGCCCCCCCGCATTTTGAAATCAGAAATGGCTATATCTCCCACAGTTTTTGAGCTAGAGCCACCAAATTTGGTGCCAAGATAGGTGATGATGACCCCCTAAAAACTGCATCAAAAGTTTGGATGCCACGCCCACCAATACTGCCCTACCCGCCCCCATCCACCCCAACGCTTCGTGGCTAGAGCCACCAAATTTGGTAGGAAGATAGCTGGCAACGACCCCCAAAAATCTGCATCAAAGTTTTGGAGCCACGCCCTCCATTTCGCCCCCTTTTCCCCACATTTTACAATTTTCGAGCTAGAGTCACCAAATTTGGTATGAAGATAGCAATTGACATTTCAGAAAGATCTGCATCAAAAATTTGGATTCCAAGCCCACCCATACCGCCCCCAGCCCCCCTTTCCCCACTTATAACAAATTTCGAGCTAGAGTCACCAAAATTTGGTATGAAGATAGCAATTGACATTTTACAAAGATCTGCATCAAAAATTTGGATGCCACGCCCACCTTTACCGCCCCCAGCCCCCCTTTCCCAACTTATTACAAATTTCGAGCTAGAGTCACCAAATTTGGTATGAAGATAGCAATTGACATTTCAGAAAGATCTGCATCAAAAATTTGGATGCTACGCCCACCCATACCGCCCCCAGCCCCCTTTCCCCACTTATTACAAATTTCGAGCTAGAGTCACCAAATTTGGTATGAAGATAGCAATTGACATTTCAGAAAGATCTGCAACAAAAATTTGGATGCCACGCCCACCCAAACCGCCCCCCAGCCCCCCTTTCCTCACCTTTTACAAATTTTGAGCTAGAGTCACCAAATTTGGTATGAAGATAACAATTGACATTCCACAAAGATCTGCATCAAAAATTTGGATGCCACGCCCACCCAAACCGCCCCAAGCCCCCCCTTTCCCCACCTTTTACAAATTTTGAGCTAGAGTCACCAAATTTGGTATGAAGATAGCCGGTGGCATCCCCATCTGCATCGGAGAATCTTTAAGGCAGCGTACACCCCTGCCGCATCCGTACCCCTTTGCAATCAGGCCTCTTTTTACCGATTTTAATTCTGGTATCGAGTATGCCGCAGTCGGTTGCGTCCGACTGCAACGTTTCCACTTGTTTTGTTCTAATGTTCTTAAATTTTTGGCGTTTGCAACTCATATTGCAGATTTTGCAACTCATCTTTGCATTCCTTTTTATACTCGATACCGAAGGTAAAGAGTATATTGGTTTTGTGCAATGTCCGTCATGGTGTCTGTCCGTCTGTCCGTCCGTATGTGTGCAAGTTTTTCCACACCCTTCAAGCTAGAGACTTGAAACTTTCCAATTCTCTTTATCTATGGGATAGTAAATTAAAGTGTCAAGATGGGGGTTCTACGATAACTGGGGGGCTGGCAAATCGATAAATTCGATAACTCAAAACCGATAAATCCACATATTTCGCACATCCTTACAGCTAGAACTACCAAATTTGGTAAGAAGACAGCTGTTAGCAACCCCCAAAAACCAGCATCAAAAATTTTGGAGCCACGCCCCTCAGTCCGCCCCCAACCCCCCGCATTTTAAAGTCAAAAACGCCTATATCTCCCACAGTTTTTGAGCTATAGCCACCAAATTAGGTGCCAATATAGGTGATGATGACCCCCAAAAACTGCATCAAAGTTTTGGAGCCACGCCCACCCATTTCGCCCCACTTTCCCCACCTTTTACAATTTTTGAGCTAGAGTCACCAAATTTGGTATGAATATAGCAACTGACATTCCACAAAGATCTGCATCACAAATTGGGATGCCACGCCCACCCATACCGCCCCCAGCCCCTTTTCCCCACTTTTTACAAACTTTGAGCTTGGGTCACCAAATTTGGTATGAATATAGCAATTGACATTCCACAAAGATCTGCATCACAAATTTGGATGCAACGCCCACCCATACCGCCCCCAACCCCCTTTCCCCACTTTTTACAAACTTTGAGCTAGGGTCACCAAATTTGGTATGAAGATAGCAATTGACATTTCACAAAGATCTGCATCAATCTGCATTTTGATGCCACAACTACCCATACTGCCCCAGCCCCCTCCCCCCTTTCCCTACCTTTTACAAACTTTAAGCTAGAGTCATCAAATTTGGGAGGAATATAGCTGGTGGCATCCCCATACGCAGCGGAGAATCTTTAAGGCAATCAGGCCTCTTTTTACCGGTTTAAATACTGGTATCGAGTATGCCGCAGTCGGTTGCGTCCGACAGCTACGTTTCCACTTGTTTTTTGAAACTATCTTTGGCTTTGAGGATTCTATTAAAAATATATGACTGCAAGAATAACAACTCATGTGCCGAAAAATTATTGAAGTCTTTTGTGTTTGAAACTCCAACATTATATGACTTGCGTTTTATCTATATATATAAAAGAGTTTGTCCTGATGAGAATGGAAGAGCCACAGCCTAAACGAAAAGAGCTAGAAGGCTGAAATTTTCACACAACTTTCCATGCAAGTAGGAGGTGAGCACTAAGAAGGGAATTTTTATTTGGACAACTCCTTCAAGTACCTCCCATACGATTTGGAGCACTTTTACCCATTTTAAAAAACATATTACAATTACAACAAGTACCCATTCCACTACTGTCGCCTGATTGTCGCACAAGCTGAGAGTTTGATCGCGAGCGAGAATACAAAAACAAAACAAATGCGCAGCGACGCCTTCGCGTCGCACAAGCAAAGTCATAAACAAGTGGAAACGTTGCAGTCGGACGCAACCGACTGCGGCATACTCGATACCAGTATTAAAACCGGTAAAAAGAGGCCTGATTGCAAAGGGGTACGGATGCGGCAGGGGTTTACGCTGCCTTAAATATTCTCCGATGCAGATGGGGATGCCACCGGCTATATTCCTTCCAAATTTGGTGACTCTAGCTCAAAATTTGTAAAAGGTGGGGAAAGGGAAGGGGCTGGGTCGGTATGGGTAGTTGTGGCATCAAAACTTTGTTGCAGATCTTTCTGAAATGTCAATTGCTACTTCATACCAAATTTGGTGACTCTAGCTCAAAATTTGTAAAAGGTGGGGAAAGGGGGGCTGGGGGCGGTTTGGGTGGGCGTGGCATCCAAATTTTTGTTGCAGATCTTTCTGAAATGTCAATTGCTATCTTCATACCAAATTTGGTGACTCTAGCTCGAAAATTTTAAAATGTAGGGAAAGGACGGCGAAATGGAGGGCGTTGCTCAAACTTTGATGCAGATTTTTGGAGGTCGTTGCCAGCTATCTTCCTACCAAATTTGGTGGCTCTAGCTCCACAACTCTGGAAGATACACGCATTCCCGTTATTGACGAAGCGTTGGGGTGGATGGGGCGGCTAGGGCAGTATTGGTGGGCGTGGCATCCAAACTTTTGATGCAGTTTTTGGCGGGTCATCATCACCTATCTTGGCACCAAATTTGGTGGCTCTAGCTCAAAAACTGTGGAGATATAGCTATTTCGATTTCAAAATTCGGGGGCTGGGGCGGAATGGGGGGCGTGGATCCAAAATTTGTGATGCAGTTTTTGGGGGTTGCTAGTAGCTATCTTCTTTCCAAATTTGGTACTTCTAGCTGTAAGGATGTGCGAAATATGTGGATTTATCGGTTTTGAGTTATCGAATTTATCGATTTGCCAGCCCCCAGTTATCGTAGAACCCCCATCTTGACACTTTAATTTACTATCCCATAGATAAAGAGATTTGGAAAGTTTCAAGTCTCTAGCTTGAAGGGTGTGGAAAAAAAGTTGCGTTCATACAGACGGACAGACGGACAGACACCATGACGGACATTGCACAAACTCAATATACTCTTTACCTTCGGTATCGAGTATAAAAACAACAACAACATAACAAAACTTGGTGCGTCTAGAAAAATTTCCCACACCAGAATATGTTATGGGGGTGGATTCGCCTACTTGCTGCTTATATAACTTAGACAAAACGTAACAAACTAACATTATTGATATATTATTGATATACAATTTCGAACAAGCAAAGGGCGTTCACATAATGATAATCAGATAATTTGAAATCTCGCTCCGATCATGCTCCTTTGTTGTTGCTCATTTACGTTCACTCTCTATCTTATGTGCGCGCTTTGCATGTCAATCATAAAGTTTGATAACCCTACCTCCTCCGCACACACTAAATTAAAGCTAAAGGCAATATACAATTCACTTAGCTGCAGCCTCTTAGATATGTTTTGCGTTCATTCAGTGCGTGCGAAGAAGGTAGCGATACTACGCTCTTTGTTTGACTTGCAGAGCGCGCGCATAGATAAGAGAGTTAGCCGAAATAGCCAACAACGAAGGCGCGATTTAAAAATAATTTGTCATCTAGCGCCGAACATGAAGAGCGATGCGTGAGCGTGTTCAAGTTTTAAGCTGCCTCTTTGGGTTTGGGACCAGCAGCGCTCAACTCATGATGCAGGTGTTGAATTGCCGACTGTCAGCACAACACGAGAATGAGCGAATCTGAAAAGCAAGAAGGCTTTAGTCGAGAAATCCCGACTAAAAGATACCCTGAACCCGTGTATTAAAATGACTTGCAGAAGTCTCCTGTGTTTCTTAATCGATTTGGATTATTAATTTTCACAGAATTTATAAAGTTATCCATTGTTTTAACTCCTATTTTTACATTTTCTAAACAACAGACATGTGGACTCGGCTGTTGAAACTGATTTATGTGTTTGGATGCCACGCCCACCAATACTGCCCTAGCCGCCCCCATCCACCCCAACGCTTCGTGGCTAGAGCCACCAAATTTGGTAGGAAGATAGCTGGCAACGACCCCCAAAAATCTGCATCAAAGTTTTGGAGCCACGCCCTCCATTTCGCCCCCTTTTCCCCACATTTTACAATTTTCGAGCTAGAGTCACCAAATTTGGTATGAAGATAGCAATTGACATTTCAGAAAGATCTGCATCAAAAATTTGGATTCCACGCCCACCCATACCGCCCCCAGCCCCCCTTTCCCCACTTATAACAAATTTCGAGCTAGAGTCACCAAAATTTGGTATGAAGATAGCAATTGACATTTTACAAAGATCTGCATCAAAAATTTGGATGCCACGCCCACCTTTACCGCCCCCAGCCCCCCTTTCCCAACTTATTACAAATTTCGAGCTAGAGTCACCAAATTTGGTATGAAGATAGCAATTGACATTTCAGAAAGATCTGCATCAAAATTTGGATGCTACGCCCACCCATACCGCCCCCAGCCCCCTTTCCCCACTTATTACAAATTTCGAGCTAGAGTCACCAAATTTGGTATGAAGATAGCAATTGACATTTCAGAAAGATCTGCAACAAAATTTGGATGCCACGCCCACCCAAACCGCCCCCAGCCCCCCTTTCCTCACCTTTTACAAATTTTGAGCTAGAGTCACCAAATTTGGTATGAAGATAACAATTGACATTCCACAAAGATCTGCATCAAAAATTTGGATGCCACGCCCACCCAAACCGCCCCAAGCCCCCCTTTCCCCACCTTTTACAAATTTTGAGCTAGAGTCACCAAATTTGGTATGAAGATAGCCGGTGGCATCCCCATCTGCATCGGAGAATCTTTAAGGCAGCGTACACCCCTGCCGCATCCGTACCCCTTTGCAATCAGGCCTCTTTTTACCGATTTTAATTCTGGTATCGAGTATGCCGCAGTCGGTTGCGTCCGACTGCAACGTTTCCACTTGTTTTGTTCTAATGTTCTTAAATTTTTGGCGTTTGCAACTCATATTGCAGATTTTGCAACTCATCTTTGCATTCCTTTTTATACTCGATACCGAAGGTAAAGAGTATATTGGTTTTCTGCAATGTCCGTCATGGTGTCTGTCCGTCTGTCCGTCCGTATGTGTGCAAGTTTTTCCACACCCTTCAAGCTAGAGACTTGAAACTTTCCAATTCTCTTTATCTATGGGATAGTAAATTAAAGTGTCAAGATGGGGGTTCTACGATAACTGGGGGCTGGCAAATCGATAAATTCGATAACTCAAAACCGATAAATCCACATATTTCGCACATCCTTACAGCTAGAACTACCAAATTTGGTAAGAAGACAGCTGTTAGCAACCCCAAAAACCAGCATCAAAAATTTTGGAGCCACGCCCCTCAGTCCGCCCCCAACCCCCGCATTTTAAAGTCAAAAACGCCTATATCTCCCACAGTTTTTGAGCTATAGCCACCAAATTAGGTGCCAATATAGGTGATGATGACCCCAAAAAACTGCATCAAAGTTTTGGAGCCACGCCCACCCATTTCGCCCCACTTTCCCCACCTTTTACAATTTTTGAGCTAGAGTCACCAAATTTGGTATGAATATAGCAACTGACATTCCACAAAGATCTGCATCACAAATTGGGATGCCACGCCCACCCATACCGCCCCCAGCCCCTTTTCCCCACTTTTTACAAACTTTGAGCTTGGGTCACCAAATTTGGTATGAATATAGCAATTGACATTCCACAAAGATCTGCATCACAAATTTGGATGCAACGCCCACCCATACCGCCCCCAACCCCCTTTCCCCACTTTTTACAAACTTTGAGCTAGGGTCACCAAATTTGGTATGAAGATAGCAATTGACATTTCACAAAGATCTGCATCAATCTGCATTTTGATGCCACAACTACCCATACTGCCCCAGCCCCCTCCCCACTTTCCCTACCTTTTACAAACTTTAAGCTAGAGTCATCAAATTTGGGAGGAATATAGCTGGTGGCATCCCCATACGCAGCGGAGAATCTTTAAGGCAATCAGGCCTCTTTTTACCGGTTTAAATACTGGTATCGAGTATGCCGCAGTCGGTTGCGTCCGACTGCAACGTTTCCACTTGTTTTTTGAAACTATCTTTGGCTTTGAGGATTCTATTAAAAATATATGACTGCAAGAATAACAACTCATGTGCCGAAAAATTATTGAAGTCTTTTGTGTTTGAAACTCCAACATTATATGACTTGCGTTTTATCTATATATATAAAAGAGTTTGTCCTGATGAGAATGGAAGAGCCACAGCCTAAACGAAAAGAGCTAGAAGGCTGAAATTTTCACACAACTTTCCATGCAAGTAGGAGGTGAGCACTAAGAAGGGAATTTTTATTTGGACAACTCCTTCAAGTACCTCCCATACGATTTGGAGCACTTTTTACCCATTTTAAAAAACATATTACAATTACAACAAGTACCCATTCCACTACTGTCGCCTGATTGTCGCACAAGCTGAGAGTTTGATCGCGAGCGAGAATACAAAAACAAAACAAATGCGCAGCGACGCCTTCGCGTCGCACAAGCAAAGTCATAAACAAGTGGAAACGTTGCAGTCGGACGCAACCGACTGCGGCATACTCGATACCAGTATTAAAACCGGTAAAAAGAGGCCTGATTGCAAAGGGGTACGGATGCGGCAGGGGTTTACGCTGCCTTAAATATTCTCCGATGCAGATGGGGATGCCACCGGCTATATTCCTTCCAAATTTGGTGACTCTAGCTCAAAATTTGTAAAAGGTGGGGAAAGGGAAGGGGGCTGGGTCGGTATGGGTAGTTGTGGCATCAAAACTTTTGTTGCAGATCTTTCTGAAATGTCAATTGCTACTTCATACCAAATTTGGTGACTCTAGCTCAAAATTTGTAAAAGGTGGGGAAAGGGGGCTGGGGGCGGTTTGGGTGGGCGTGGCATCCAAATTTTTGTTGCAGATCTTTCTGAAATGTCAATTGCTATCTTCATACCAAATTTGGTGACTCTAGCTCGAAAATTTTAAAATGTAGGGAAAGGACGGCGAAATGGAGGGCGTTGCTCAAACTTTGATGCAGATTTTTGGAGGTCGTTGCCAGCTATCTTCCTACCAAATTTGGTGGCTCTAGCTCCACAACTCTGGAAGATACACGCATTCCCGTTATTGACGAAGCGTTGGGGTGGATGGGGCGGCTAGGGCAGTATTGGTGGGCGTGGCATCCAAACTTTTGATGCAGTTTTTGGCGGGTCATCATCACCTATCTTGGCACCAAATTTGGTGGCTCTAGCTCAAAAACTGTGGGAGATATAGCTATTTCTGATTTCAAAATTCGGGGGGCTGGGGGCGGAATGGGGGCGTGGATCCAAAATTTGTGATGCAGTTTTTTGGGGGTTGCTAGTAGCTATCTTCTTTCCAAATTTGGTACTTCTAGCTGTAAGGATGTGCGAAATATGTGGATTTATCGGTTTTGAGTTATCGAATTTATCGATTTGCCAGCCCCCCAGTTATCGTAGAACCCCCATCTTGACACTTTAATTTACTATCCCATAGATAAAGAGATTTGGAAAGTTTCAAGTCTCTAGCTTGAAGGGTGTGGAAAAAAGTTGCGTTCATACAGACGGACAGACGGACAGACACCATGACGGACATTGCACAAACTCAATATACTCTTTACCTTCGGTATCGAGTATAAAAACAACAACAACATAACAAAACTTGGTGCGTCTAGAAAAATTTCCCACACCAGAATATGTTATGGGGGTGGATTCGCCTACTTGCTGCTTATATAACTTAGACAAAACGTAACAAACTAACATTATTGATATATTATTGATATACAATTTCGAACAAGCAAAGGGCGTTCACATAATGATAATCAGATAATTTGAAATCTCGCTCCGATCATGCTCCTTTGTTGTTGCTCATTTACGTTCACTCTCTATCTTATGTGCGCGCTTTGCATGTCAATCATAAAGTTTGATAACCCTACCTCCTCCGCACACACTAAATTAAAGCTAAAGGCAATATACAATTCACTTAGCTGCAGCCTCTTAGATATGTTTTGCGTTCATTCAGTGCGTGCGAAGAAGGTAGCGATACTACGCTCTTTGTTTGACTTGCAGAGCGCGCGCATAGATAAGAGAGTTAGCCGAAATAGCCAACAACGAAGGCGCGATTTAAAAATAATTTGTCATCTAGCGCCGAACATGAAGAGCGATGCGTGAGCGTGTTCAAGTTTTAAGCTGCCTCTTTGGGTTTGGGACCAGCAGCGCTCAACTCATGATGCAGGTGTTGAATTGCCGACTGTCAGCACAACACGAGAATGAGCGAATCTGAAAAGCAAGAAGGCTTTAGTCGAGAAATCCCGACTAAAAGATACCCTGAACCCGTGTATTAAAATGACTTGCAGAAGTCTCCTGTGTTTCTTAATCGATTTGGATTATTAATTTTCACAGAATTTATAAAGTTATCCATTGTTTTAACTCCTATTTTTACATTTTCTAAACAACAGACATGTGGACTCGGCTGTTGAAACTGATTTATGTGGTCGGAGATTTTTATACTCGATACCGAAGGTAAAGAGTATATTGGTTTTGTGCAATGTCCGTCATGGTGTCTGTCCGTCTGTCCATCTGTCCATCCGTATGTGTGCAAGTTTTTTCCACACCCTTCAAGCTAGAAACTTTCCAATTCTCTTTATCTATGGGATAGTAAATTAAAGTGTCAAGATGGGGTTTCTACGATAACTGGGGGCTGGCAAATCGATAAATTCGATAACTCAAAACCGATAAATCCACATATTTCGCACATCCTTACAGCTAGAACTACCAAATTTGGTAAGAAGACAGCTATTAGCAACCCCCAAAAACCAGCATCAAAAATTTTGGAGCCACGCCCCTCAGTCCGCCCCCAACCCCCCCGCATTTTAAAGTCAAAAACGCCTATATCTCCCACAGTTTTTGAGCTATAGCCACCAAATTTGGTGCCAATATAGGTGATGATGACCCCCAAAAAACTGCATCAAAGTTTTGGAGCCACGCCCACCCATTTCGCCCCACTTTCCCCACCTTTTACAATTTTTGAGCTAGAGTCACCAAATTTGGTATGAATATAGCAACTGACATTCCACAAAGATCTGCATCACAAATTGGGATGCCACGCCCACCCATACCGCCCCCAGCCCCTTTTCCCCACTTTTTACAAACTTTGAGCTTGGGTCACCAAATTTGGTATGAATATAGCAATTGACATTCCACAAAGATCTGCATCACAAATTTGGATGCAACGCCCACCCATACCGCCCCCAACCCCCTTTCCCCACTTTTTACAAACTTTGAGCTAGGGTCACCAAATTTGGTATGAAGATAGCAATTGACATTTCACAAAGATCTGCATCAATCTGCATTTTGATGCCACAACTACCCATACTGCCCCAGCCCCCTCCCCCTTTCCCTACCTTTTACAAACTTTAAGCTAGAGTCATCAAATTTGGGAGGAATATAGCTGGTGGCATCCCCATACGCAGCGGAGAATCTTTAAGGCAATCAGGCCTCTTTTTACCGGTTTAAATACTGGTATCGAGTATGCCGCAGTCGGTTGCGTCCGACTGCAACGTTTCCACTTGTTCTTTCTGCCTGTTACATACTTTTGCACAAATCAATTATACCCTTTTTTACCCATTTTATGGGTTCAGGGTATAAAAATAATGTAATATTTTAGGCATGCTTTCAAAACAAAGTTTTCTTATATTTTGTAGCCACAGATAACAGAGAGAAGAACAGAGAAGAAGAAATATAACTGTAAATGGTACTCACTGCAAGCAGCATGCACAGCTGAGCGAATATACGTATGCTGCAACACAAAGAGCGGCTTAAAGCTTGATCAGCGCGCGCGTCTCTCTAATGACCGCCGCTAGATATAACATAATTTGAATGCAATCATGCGTCATTGTTGTTGCCCATTTACGCTCACTCTTTTGTTTATGCGCGCTTTGCATGTCAAACATAAATCTTAATATCCCTATTTCCACCGCACTCACTAAGCTAAGCTAACCATAACTAACAGGTTGCAGTTAAGGGAATTGCATTGCCTAATTTGCACCACCCATACATAGCTCTTAAGTGCAAGCGTTGTATGTATGAGCTCGGGATCTGCTGCGTAGAGGAATAACTGTAATGCTCTTTCCAACATTATGTTTTTACATACAATGGTAAGGGAATTGGTTATGCATTTTAGTTCATATTTAATGTGAACAAAGAAAGTTACTTTTCGTTTCAGTGAATTTTTTAATGTTGTTTATATTAAGGATAATAATAACATCGAAAGTTACTTTTTGAATCAGTGAGTTTTTCAATATTCTGATTTTCGTGTTATAAATATATATACATTCCTTTAAAATACGTATATATATATATATTCTCTTAAAAATAGTTTTTAATGATAAGTTATAAAAAATATTTAATTGCAATTACTTAAATATTTAAATAACGATCTACGTCTTTTAATTTCCTTTGTTGTTTGGTAAACACAAGAAAATTAAGTCGATTTTCGACTTAATAATTGAAGCAACATTATATACAGTTGTCCTTATTTTGCATATTATATAATAGATATATAGACGCTGCTAAAGTGCATTTAAAAATCAAATAAAACTAAGCAGTCTGAATATGCTATTAACAGTATAAGTTGGTATATTCAATTTTATTGAATTTTATACTTACGTATAGACACTGTAACGTTGTAACAATCGTTTTACAGTGAAGTCAATTGACTCACAGCCAAATTAAAATATGTCTAATGAAACTTTAGATATTAGTGGTGTTTTGGTGCCGCATTCAATTGTTGCCATAATTGGTGATGGAGCCTGCCTTTTTATATCTATTTCCTACCTTTTATTTGGTAGGCAAGGCTTCCATGGCACCATACGCCAACATATTGTAGCCCATGTTGTAACCAACTGGCAAATTTTTGCTTGCTTCACCATAAACTTAAATGGAGAGTGTTATTTATTTATTTATTTGTTTATTGTCAACTATAATCAGCTGACATAAAATCCAAATTAATTAAAATTAAAATAAAATTAAAAAATTGAAATTAAAAATTAGAAAAATAAAATTATATATAAATCTGAAAGTAAATTTAGGTAAAAACATAGTGGCGCATAGTTAATTTTGGCTATGCCAAGACTATGATACCCTTCACACAGCCAAATCAATGCTCCCCCCTCTTATGTTTCTGTGCAGTTGTTGGTAATTTTTCGCTAATATTTTTACTCTTGAGCGTCATTTACTTGTTCGTGTGCAACAACAACAATTTGACATGTAGGTACTTGAAAGTGCACGACAGAGACAACAATTGATAGTACGATATGGTAAATTTGTATGGTGGCTATGTCGTAGAATGCTCCGATCGAAATGAAATTTCATAGTGAACAAACCCGACATGATCTAAGCAATCTGTGAAAGTTTCATCAAGATCGGTTCAGCAGTTTGGCCGGAAATCGTGTTGATATGGTAAATTTGTATGGTGGCTATGTCGTAGAATGCTCCGATCGGGATGAAATTTCATAGTGAACATACCCGACATGATCTAAGCAATCTGTGAAAGTTTCATCAAGATCGGTTCAGCAGTTTGGCCGGAAATCGTGTTGATATGGTAAATTTGTATGGTGGCTATGTCGTAGAATGCTCCGATCGGGATGAAATTTCATAGTGAACAAACCCGACATGATCTAAGCAATCTGTGAAAGTTTCATCAAGATCGGTTCAGCAGTTTGGCCGGAAATCGTGTTGATATGGTAAATTTATATGGTGGCTATATCGTAGAATGCTCCGATCGGGATGAAATTTCATAGTGAACAAACCCGACATGATCTAAGCAATCTGTGAAAGTTTCATCAAGATCGGTTCAGCAGTTTGGCCGGAAATCGTGTTGAAACAGACAGACGGACAGACGGACAGACGGACGGACGGACGGAAATCAATTCCTGAGCTCGTCCTGATCATTTTGATATATAGTTTATGGGGTCTCCCATCATTCCTTTAAGGCGTTACAGATTTATGACAAAGTCAATATACCCTGATTCACATGTGAAGGGTATAAAAATTTATAAAGTTAACGTTAAAGCTCTGGGAAGTTCAACAATACAATTAGTGGTCCAACATTTGTTGCGTGGATTAGGAAAAACCCAGAAAAACCCAATCAGACCAGCGTTAGATTAGTAATTAGTGGTTAAGATTAGATAAAGCAAAAAGGATCGATCGTTTTAGTATTGGAATTGAGGTCTCCAAGGAGACAAGAGAATAAAATTTGTTATAGTCAGAACACATAAAACTAAATGGTTCATGAATTAAATAGTTGCTCAAGCAATGATCAAGGCTAAGGGGTAAAAAGTTACGTGAAGATCTAATTGGGACATTAAATTCAATTCGACTCAAAAGAACTGATGAGTCAATTTCACCATTAAGTAGGTTAGTAATAAATAATACTCCATGGTTCTACGGTTTAATAGGGAGAGAAGATTTATTAAAAGGAGTCTAATTGAATAATGGGGTCAACTCCAGGAACCCAGTTAAAACTTCTAAGGGCAAATAGGAGAAATTTCTACTGCACAGATTTAATTCTATCCTGGTGAATCGAGTATTGTGGGGACCACACACAAGATCCATACTCCAGGATGGGACGTACTAGGGATGTATAAAGCGTTTCAGTGGAGTAGGGATCGTTAAACTCTTTCGACCACCGCTTGATGAAGCCAATGATATCAAACTTTAGCTTAGGATCAAGAATAATGCCTTAATCTTTAATTTCAAACACGCGGTCAAGTGGTGAAGCATCAAGCAAGTAGTGAGCAGTATGAGGGATACTTCTACAAAAAGACATTACTTTACATTTAGAACAATTTAAATTGAGTAAGTTAAAACGACACCAGGCCGACAGCGCACACAAATCCGACTGTAGTAAGTTGCACAGAGAAGCATCATTGTAGGTGAAACATAGTTTTACATCATCAGCAAACATATAAACGAAAGAGTTAGTAATAACAGCTGGAAGATCGTTAATAAACAAATTAAATAGCAAAGGTCCAAGGTGACTACCTTGGGGAACACCAGAGGTAACTAAAATAGGTTTAGATACAGACGACTTAAAAACAACTTTTTGTGTTCGGCCATATACATATGTAAATACATGCACTCTTAATTGTTTTGTTTTACCATTTCGATTTGCTTATTTCATTGTTCACATTTTCAAAATATTTACCTGCTGCAGCAAGAATTGTACAACCAACCAAGATTTTATTTTATGTAGATTGTGTGACAACGCGATCCACATGAAATGTGCTGGCTTTACTGCCAAAATAAGTGACTACTTAGTTGCTGACTCTGGCCTAAAATGGTATTGTGAGTCCTGCAATGAGGTTGAGAAGGAAACTGCTCAATTCATAAAGCAAATTCACCTAAGCTTTGTATCTATGAACAAAGCGTTAAATAATCTGCATACGGCTTTCAAAGAGCTTGAAGCGAATTTTAAAAGCGGAAAGATTATGACGGAATCTCCGAAGCGCAAAAAGACTTCGGGTCCTTTTCCACCTTGTGTCCCACCTGTCTTGCCAACCAAGCCACTTCTGGTGCCAAGCAATAATCCCACAACGGGTCCTATTGCTGGCCCATTAATGGTTTTTAACTCGCCAGCCAGAAATCCTATTAATAACTTAACCACAGCCCTCCGATTCGACAGCTTGTGTGCCTAGTAATCCTACTGTAGGTACAGCTCCCAAGCATCTTGTTGTTGTGCCTATCAATAAATTTATCTTCGTGTCCAGGCTAGCATCCGATACTTCATCGGATGATGTTAGTGCCTACATTAAAAGTTATATCGAGTCCCCACATATTAGGGTGCAAAAATTTCAATTCAAGCACGCCCGAAGCATGTCTTCTTTTAAGTTGAGTGTTCTGCCCGAAATTTTCATGATGATTTGTTCTGAAAAGTTTTGGCCGCCTCAGCTCGTTGTAAAGGAGTATGTGAATGCGTAATGATAATTATAAAAACAAGTGGAAACGTTGCAGTCGGACGCAACCGACTGCGGCATACTCGATACCAGAATTAAAACCGGTAATAAGAGGCCTGATTGCAAAGGGGTACGGATGCGGCAGGGGTTTACGCTTAAAGATTCTCCGATGCAGATGGGGATGCCACCGGCTATCTTCATACCAAATTTGGTGACTCTAGCTCAAAGTTTGTAAAAGGTGAGGAAAGGGGGGCGAAATGGAGGGCGTGGCTCCAAAACTTTGATGCAGTTCTTTGGGGGTCGTTGCCAGCTATCTTCTTACCAAACTTGGTGGCTCTAGCTCCACAACTCTGGAAGATACACGCATTCCCGTTTTTGACGAAGCGTTGGGGTGGATGGGGGCGGCTAGAGCAGTATCGGTGGGCGTGGCATCCAAACTTTTGATGCAGTTTTTGGGGGGTCATCATCACCTATCTTGGCACCAAATTTGGTGGCTATAGCTCAAAAACTGTGGGAGATATAGGCGTTTTTGACTTTAAAATTCGGAGGGGCTGGGGGCGGAATGGGGGCGTGGCTCCAAAATTTTTGATGCAGTTTTTTGGGGATTTCTAGTAGCTATCTTCTTACCAAATTTGGTAGTTCTAGCTGTAAGGATGTGCGAAATATGTGGATTTATTGGTTTTGAGTTATCGAATTTATCGATTTGCCAGCCCCCCAGTTATCGTAGAACCCCCATCTTAACACTTTAATTTATTATCCCATAGATAAAGAGATTTGGAAAGTTTCAAGTCTCTAGCTTGAAGGGTGTGGAAAAAAGTTGCGTTCATACAGACGGACAGACGGACAGACACCATGACGGACATTGCACAAAACCAATATACTCTTTACCTTCGGTATCGAGTATAAAAATAATGGAATTAGGATTACTAGTGCACAGCCTGTTAGCCACCCTGTGGCCTCCACGTCGTCGGAAAAAAACTAACAAATGTAATTAGCTTGGCCTATCAAAATATTAGAGGCCTTGATAATAAACTTGCCAAATTATATGTTAACAGCCTATCTTTTGATTCACAAATAGTTGCACTTATAGAAACCTGGTTAAAACACGGTATTTCTGATAATTCCGTTTTTCCTTCAAAATATAACTTGTACAGATGCGATCGCACTTCCCGCAAGGGGAGTGGTGTTCTAATTGCTGTTGACTCTTGTTTTTCCTCTGAACAGATTCATTCTCATGATCTTCCGGACTTAGGGTTTTTATGTGTTAAAATATTACTAAACGGCCGTTCACTTTATGTTACTTGTTCTTATATTCCTCCTCATTCTGATACTAACATTTACTCATCCCATCTAAGTGCCCTGCAACTTGTTTCGTCATTGTTGACAGATATGGATAATCTGATAGTAGTTGGTGATTTTAATCTGCCACATGTTGTATGGTCTGTGAATGACACATCTGCGGCGGTATAACCAGTCACTTCTGATGATTTTATCGATGGCCTATCTCAAGTTAACAGGGTGCATAACTGTAGTGGTAGAATGTTGGTCTTAATATTTGTTTCGGACTCAGATTGCAGTAATGCTAGTAGAATTCCCCCTCTAGTGCTTCCGGAAGATACCTATCATCCAACCTTATAGCTATCCATCGAAATTCTTAACCCTAGTTCAGTATCTAATAATACTTTAAAAACCCGTTGCTTTCGTAAAACTAACTTTAATAAATTAAATTATCTTCTTTATCATACTAATTGGTCTCGCCTTTATTCTTGTAGTGATATAGAAACTGCCATTGCCATATTTTATAGGACCTTGAATTCGCTTTTGGATATTTGTGTTCCCCTCACTTGTTCTTCAACCACCTTGGTTTACGAGGAACTATCGAAATTGAAAAACGTGAAGGCAAGATCATATAAAAAATTTAAAAAATCGGGAACTATTTTAGATTAATCTTCTTATTTAGTAG
Source organism: Scaptomyza montana (assembly GCA_018904305.1). NCBI lineage: Eukaryota > Metazoa > Arthropoda > Insecta > Diptera > Drosophilidae > Scaptomyza > Scaptomyza montana. The sequence goes on along the minus strand of JAEIGR010000057.1, from coordinate 273,251 downwards.
CTAAATCTAGTTTTCTTTCTGTTAACACATCTTGTTATAATAATTATCTTAATCGTTGTAGACTAAACTTTTCACTTGACCCTAAACAGTTTTATAAATTTGTTAACTCTAAACGTAAGTCTTCTTGCTTGCCATCCGCAGTATACCTTGATAATACAAAAGCAAGTTCTGATCAGGCAGTACCCGATCTATTTGCTGAGTATTTTCAATCAGTATACTCAACGAGTTTATATAGTTGCAGTAATTCCTATCCTTTTCAAATTCAAACGTAAATTTGCATATATGTCCCAGTAATTACTGAGTCTACGCTCCTGAGTGAATTTAACTCTATCAAACCTAGCTACTTGCCTGGTCCTGATGGAGTTCCAGGCTGTATTCTTAGATACTGCGCGGATTCTCTTTGTGAGCCCTCAAATAAATTTTTTAACTTGTCTGTTGACTCAACTGTGTTTCCTGATATATGGAAGGAATCCTATATAATTCCACTCCATAAAAATTATTCAAAATCAAACGTTAAAAATTATACGGGTATATCCAAGTTGTCTGCCATTCCAAAAGTCTTTGAAAAAATTATATGTTCTCAACTGCAACACACATGTAGTTCAATTATATCGCCTTATCAACACGGTTTTGTTAGGCGTAGATCTTCTACCACTAACCTTCTTGAATTCACTTCGCTTGTTATCAAAGGGTTTCAGGAAAAAATGCAAACTGACGTTGTTTACACCGATTTTAGTAAGGCGTTTGATTCTGTTAGTCATTCCCTGTTGCTTCACAAATTTAACATTATTAGATTTCCAGCAAAACTTTTATTCTGGCTTTCGGAGTACTTGTGTGGCCGAACACAAAAAGTTGTTTTTAAATCATTTGTATCTAAACCTATTTTTGTTACCTCTGGTGTTCCCCAAGGGAGTCATCTTGGACCTTTGCTATTTAATCTGTTTATTAAAGACCTTCCATCTGTTATTACTAACTCCTATGTATATATGTTTGCTGATGATGTGAAGCTATGTTTCACCTATAATGATGCTTCTCTTTGTTACTTGATACAGTCGGATTTAGGTGCATTGTCGGCCTGGTGTCGTTTTAACTTACTCAATTTAAATTGTTCTAAATGTAAAGTAATGTCTTTTTGTAGAAGTACCCCTCATACTGCTCACTACTTGCTTGATGCTTCACCACTTGACAGCGTGTTTGAAATTAAAGATTTAGGCATTAAAGTTTGACTCTCATATTTCGTCTATGGCTAATAAGGCCATTAATGTCATTGGCTTCATCAAGCGGTGGTCGAAAGAGTTTAACGATCCCTACTCCACTAAAACGCTTTATACATCCCTAGAACGTCCCATCCTGGAGTATGGATCTTCTGTGTGGTCCCCACAATACTCGATTCACCAGGATAGAATTAAATCTGTGCAGTAGAAATTTCTCCTATTTGCCCTTAGAAGTTTTAACTGGGTTCCTGGAGTTGACCCCCTTATTCAATTAGACTCCTTATAATAAATCTTCTCTGCCTATTAAACCGTAGAACCTTGCATGGAGTATTATTTATTACTAACCTACTTAATGGTGAAATTGACTCATCAGTTCTTTTGAGTCGAATTGAATTTAATGTCCCAATTAGATCTTCACGTAACTTTTTACCCCTTAGCCTTGATCGTTGCTTGAGCAACTATTTAATTCATATACCATTTCGTGTTATATGTTCTGACTATAACAAATTTTATTCTCTGGTCTCCTTGGAGACCTCAATTCCAATACTAAAACGATCGATCCTTTTTGCTTTATCTAATCGTAACCACTAATTACTAATCTAACGCTGGTCTGATTGGGTTTTTCTGGGTTTTCCCAATCCACGCAACAAATGTTGGACCACTAATTTTATTGTTGAACTTCCCAGAGCTTTAACGTTAACTTTATAAATTTTTTTACCTAAGCTTACTTTCAGATTTATATATAATTTTATTTTACTTAATTTTAATTTCAAATTTAAATTTTTATTTTAATTTTAATTAATTTGGATTTTATGTCAGCTGATTATAGTTGACAATAAACCAATAAATAAATAAATAAATAAAATGTATTAACGTTTCAATGCAATGAGTACGTTGAAACGGTAAAAATAAAAAGAGCAAGAGAGCGTGAGCAGATAGCACCGCAATTACGTCGGATAAGAGCGGATGAAAGCGGGAGAGGACTGCTGCTGAAAAGCGCGACTAAAAAAATTGACAAGCTGTTTGTTGTTAGTAGACACAGAATATGCAAATGCAAATACATATATGTATATACCCTGCAAGCAATTTTATGAGTGTTTTGATCAGAAACCCAATTACGAGTCTAATTCGAGTCGTTTTCATGCTTTAAAAACGATTAATCGCTTACGCGATTAAAGCGCGACTCGAAAACGACTCGCATGTATGCTTTTAATATGATGAATCGCCTAAAATTTGGGGCAATCAAAAATTAAGCATGCCAGCGATTGAAATATGCTTACTTTGTCGTGAAGTCAGTAAAAACGATTACTTTGAACATCTTGGCGATTCAAAAGCGACTCGCTTGCATGCTCAAAAAATGATTCCATGCACGAAATGTATGGAAGTCAAAAAATGAGCATGCAGGTAATTGAAATATGCTTTGTATCATAAATAGAACTTATGGGCAATTAGGCTAAGCTAGTTAATGACGCCTGATGGTCATGCTGCCTAAAACGCCGCACAAAATGCCGTCCCCAGTTCAAACCCTCGTTGGATAAAAAAAGTAAGTAAAAATTTCGTAATTTATAATAAGCGTTTGCATTAACCCAGCCAGCATTTGGAAAATCGTTTTAACAAAAATCACTTTGGGGAGTCTTTTTTGAGTCGCCTTGCTGATTAAAAAGAGATTGGTGATTAAAAGAAGACTCGAAAATGACTCGTGCATATGCTTAAAATGTGATTCATTGAAATAAGACTAACAAAACGTAAAGCAATCGAAAATTGATCGCGCATTGTGATCGGTGATTGAAAAATGATTGTTTTTGGTCTTACTATGTTATGTCTTTCTTCTTTTAATAACGGTGCTTTCTTATCTTTAAATCTTGACTTTAAGTCAAATTCTGAATTGTTCTTCATTATTAAAGTTGCAAAGTGAAGCGAAGGTCAGGCAAGCATTGAATTTTGTGTAAAAAATAAATTTAAATGAAAGTTTATACATTTTGAGCTTAAGCAATCAAAATAATAATACAATAAGATAATGTCAGCTAAGCAATTGAGACGATTGGCAAAAAACGAGGCAAACAAATTGTTTACAAAAAAAGTTCCAATTATTACAAATAGAAATGTGCAAGAGCAGATGTTAATAAATCAACCGAATGTGGACAATAATTTTGACTTAAATGAAAACTTAAGTGAAAAAAATGATGATTGTAGTGATAGAAGTGAAAGCTGTTCGTCATTTGCACAATGAAGAAAATGAGTATAATTTATGCGATGGTCTGGCCAAATGGGCTAACCAATTTGGAATCAGCTTTGTTGCAATTAATGCACTATTGTTATTATTGCGAAATTGCAATATAAAAGTGCCAAAAGACGCTAGGACCATGTTAAAGACACCTTGCTCTGTAGCTCAAAGGAACGTTGGAGAAGGGAAATATGTTCATTACGGACTAAAAAACGGATTAGCTGACTTCTTGGTTTTAAATAATTGGAAGTTACCTAATTTGCTCTTAGATTTTGGTATTGATGGCCTGCCTTTATTTAAAAGCAGTTGTAAGCAAGTTTGGCCAATACTTGCTAGAGTTGTAGATACAAGCTATGTATTTCTTGTTGGCGTATATGAAGGAAATTCAAAGCCGTATTGTTCAATTGATTTTTTACAAGAATTCATATCTGAGTTAAATATTATTATGCGGGATGGGATAGTTATTGCTAATAGCTTTTTCCGCATTGTTGTACGATGTTTTGTTATGGATGCACAAGCAAAGTCATTTGTTTTGGGAACAAAGGGACATAGTGGTTATTTTTCTTGTGGACGGTGTACACAACAAGGACAAATGTTTAAGCATCGTCTTGTTTTTCCTCCAGCAGTGGAGCTTGCAGTTAGATGCAACTATTCCTTTAGAAATCGCTCTCAGCCGGAGCACCATGTAAAACCGTCTTCTCCGTTAGAAATGCTAAATATATATATTGTATCACAGTGCTCTTTGGATTATATGCACGTTGTTTGCTTGGGCGTAATGCGAGCACTGTTGAATGCATGGATAAAAAAAAGGGGAAAACTTTTCTCTAACTTAGTGGAAAATTGGATCCATTTCGAGAGAGTTGAATTTTAATAGGAATAATATTACAAGAGAGTTTAAAAGGAAACCACGAAGCTTAAAAGATATTGATAGATGGAAGGCAACAGAGCTAAGACAGTTTTTGCTTTATACAGGACCATTCATATTGAAAAAAGTTCTTAGTCCTGAAAGATATGCTCATTTTTTGAAACTATCTTTGGCTTTGAGGATTCTATTAAATAAATATGACTGCAAGAATAACAACTCATGTGCCGAAAAATTATTGAAATCTTTTGTGTTTGAAACTCCAACATTATATGACTTGCGTTTTATTACTTATAATTTTCATTCACTGTTGCATATTCACGAAGATGCCAAACTTTATGGATCTTTGGATGGAATAAGCGCATTTATGTTTGTAAATTATTTGCAAAAAATTAAACGGAATGTTAGGAAGGGGGAAAGTGTTGCCGTACAGATTTTTAAAAGGCATGTTGAATGCAGCTTTCACTTAGAAAGAGAAGATGATAATGAACTACCCATACGTTTTGGAAAAATGCAAAATGGTAAAATATCGAATGTATGTGTCAAAGGAGTCTTCTTCGCCTTGCGAGAACCCGACAACTATTGTTTGGTTCAGGATGAAATTGATAAAATTATAGAAATAAAAAGAAGTCAAAATGATCCAATTTTTATTGGAATGAAAATAAAAAATCTGACCCCATTTTTCATGCAACCAATCACGTCTAGTAATTTTAAAATATATTGAGCATCTGACATTATCTCCGATAACAAACTTGAATTTTTCATAAATCAAATTAATAATAAAGTTATATGTTTACGTGATTCGCAAGACGAAAGCTATTTTTACACCCCACTTATTCAAAATGTCCCAGACCAATTTTCTTTGTGAGGACTTTTCTTACACCCCAAGCAATAATTTGGCAACATGTAAGTAATATATTAATCGGTCGATTATTTTTATATATAATCTAATAAAATATCTTTTAAGTGCAAAACGTTCACGTAACCCCATCTGACAGCATTCAGAGTCTTCTCATTGAACTACGCAATGAAATAAGATCTTTGGAAACGGAAGTTTCAGACTTGAAACTTGAAATTAATTCATTGAAGGACGCAAATACTCGTTCAATTATGAAATTAACAGAGGAGGTCATTTCCGTCAAGCTGGAAAATAGAAATCACCACAAGGACCCTTTAATCAGCGAGGAGTTCACTAACTTACAACAACTTCCGTTCCACGCTATTTCCGATTTGGAAATATATGAAGAAGATGTTCAGAAAAATGAGGACAAGCTGACGCAATTTGTACGTAATATACAAATATTCATATACACTTGCCAGAAAAACTATGCGTAGAGGTTTAATGTGCGACTTTGATAGTGTATTGTATCATTAAAACGGAGTTTAAATGACCTATCCATTGATACCAAACTTTTTATAAAGTATGCATTTATTCACTATCAAAGTCGCACATTAAGCCTGTACGCATAGTTTTTCGGGCAAGTGTATATATTTGGTTATCAATTACACAACAATTATCAGAAATTTTTATAGCAAAAGATTATAGCAAAAACAAATGGCGAAGGACCAACCCCATTTTTAAGAGCTGCAATAAGAAAAGTATTTTCGGATCAATTGGCTTCTGCCTATTGCTGGAAAGGGACAAAAAGTAAGCCAAGCGCCGAAAAATGCTTGTTACTACAATTAAAAGTAGGTATATATTTATATTATTGAGAAAATATAATAAATATTTTTTCTCTTAAATATGTGCCACGTTAAATTCAAGTGTACGGACAAGGACATGAACGCTATCCTACAAAAGCATTTTGTCCACGCAAAAGATAGGCTAACAAAGAGAAAACGTATTGAATAAGTTTAAAACATATTATTTTTTACAAACTTTGATTTCTAATTATAAGAACTTAATCTCTTATATTTATAAGTATTCATGAAATTAATTAAATTACTTTTGTTTATATAAATAATTTACATTTAAATCTGTAAATATAAATATACATATATTATATTATATGTAAATATAAAATATATTAAATATATTAAATTTTATTGAAAGCAAAAATTTGAAAAACGCCTCGAAATGGAGTCGAAACTGATATATAATACGACTCGAAAATGAGTCGAAACTGATAGGTAATACGACTCGAAAATGATTCGGAAAGGCGAGTCATAAGTGACTCCTTTTGAAGAGTCATAAAAGACTCTTTTGGAAGAGTCATAAACGACTCTTTCGGAAGAGTCATAAACGACTCTTGCAGGAAGTCGCGGCTAGGATACCATTTTCTCCACACGGAAGAGTCATTTCGGATCGGAAAACGAGCGCACTTGTGACTATTTTAATCAGTAAGAGGAGTCGAAAAAGATTCGAATATGATCAAAAATTTCTTGAAATGCTGGCTGGGAACATGAACATTGCCATTTACATTAACATTAACATAAACACAATTATAATACATGGAAAGCTGTTATACTCAATTGTAAAAAATATCAAATAAAATAAAAATGTTAATCTGATAATAAACAATAAAAAATTTTTTTTTATTTTTTTAACAAGCTGTCAAAAAATACGACTCGAAAAAGACTCGCTTTTGATTCGAAATGCGAGTCGAAATTGATATGAAAATGACTAGTTTCTGATTCGAAAAAGACTCGCTTTTGTTTCGAAATGCGAATCGAAAATGAGTCGAAACTGCTATCACATGCGAGTCGCCATAGGGAACCGTTTTCTCCCGAAGAAAGTATCATTTTTGATCGGAAAGAGAGCGCATAAATGATTTTTTTGAATCATATGGCGATTCCGAAAAGACTCCCTGATGATTCAAAATGCTTGCTGGGTATTGTGGCCGGATTCTTTAATATATTTTTAATGTTTTATTTCGTCTTACGATCTGTTTGCCTCACTTTTCCAACATACAATGTCAAGTTGGTTGCGCTACATATATCACGCGTGCCTTATATATACTCGATAGTCAATCAACTGACCGCCACATTCATCGATAGTGTATCGATCTGTAGTACTACCACCTACTATTATCAGCCTACTACAACTCGGCCATCCTGACTTGAGATAGTCCTCTATCTCGTACAATTTTTAAAATAAACTTATCTGGTATATCGTGTTTACATTACAGTTTTGTATGTTTCTTACATGCTAAATACAAATTTTACTTAAAGTTATTTTTTAAGCCAGTGCCTTATATTTTGGGCACTCCAAACTCCATGGTATGAATTTCGAGCTAATTGAAAACCCTCAATGTCTTTAATTAAATATCTATCATTTTTCAATACTTTATCTATAACATATGGACCCTTGCTCTTTGGTATTAGTTTCCTTGCGACTCCTGCTGTACTGTCAAAATTTTTTACCATAATATAGTCTCCTGTCGTATATTGATTTGGCTTTTTCTTTTTCTTATTATAATTTCTTTCATTATCTGCTTGTGCTATCAATTGATTCCGCTCACCTAATTTTCTTATATTATCTATATTTCTTTCACTAACTGTATCTAAATACGCTGATTCCTCCAATTTTTCTCTTAATTTATCACTGGTTTCTCCTTTTTGTATTAAACCAAACAACATTTTACTAGGAAATTGTTTTGTGCTACGATGTTGCGTGTTGTTCAACGCAAATTCTACTTTTTCAACTACTACATCCCAATGTTGACCATTTTCAGAATCCGTAAGTTTTGACAACATTGGCCCTAAACTTCTATTTATCCTTTCTACCTGGCCATTAGCTTGTGGAGAGCCTGTTGCGATTTTTATATGTTTAACTTTAGCTTCTCCTAAATAGTCTTCAAATTCTGCGGACGTAAAACAACTTCCTCTGTCCGATACAATACAACTAGGCCTACTGTATGCTCGAAAATAGTCGTTTAACGCGCTAATCACTTCTTTAGTATTTGTTGTTTTGGTCGTGTACAACCTCACAAATTTCGTAAATGCATCCACTACTACAAATATATATTTTTTCGCTCTACCTTTGTCTACTGGACCATAATGATCAATATGTATTATTTCAAACGGTTTATTGCCTTTTGGTATGCTGTGTAAGAAACCTTCTCCTTGTCCTGTCTTAGGTGAAAACGCTATACACTTTAAACAATTCTCAATATGTTGTACAGCTTTTAATTTTATGTTTGGAAACCAATAACTTTTTCCTATAGCATCTATCACCTTGTCTCTACCAACATGTCCCAATTCATCATGGTACTTATATAACACATGATGCTCCATTTCTTCAGGTACATAAAACAATACACGATTATCATTCGTTTTTCTAAATACCACTCCATTTCTCATTTCAAATAATTTATGCTCTCCTTTTTCTAATAGTCTTTTAATATTTTGCATTTTTTTATCCTTTGTTTGGCAAATTACTAAATTAGTTTCAAAACTATTTGCTTCCGTTATCATAATACTGTCGTTACACCTGCTTAGTGCATCCACGTGTTGCATCATCTTACCACTTCTATGAACAATGTCAAAGTCATATTCTTGTAACTCCAACGCCCACCTCGCTATTCTCGGATTAATATCTATTTTATTTAATGTGGCTGCTAACGAGTTACAATCTGTCATGATTTTAAACCGTTTACCCTGTAAATATATTCTAAACCTGCGCAAAGCATATATTATTGCTAACGTCTCCAATTCAAAACTGTGATACTTTGCTTCAGTTCCCGTTGTACGTTTTGAAAAATAAAAAATCGGATGTAACTTCCCGTCTTCTTTCTTTTGCAACAACACTGCTCCATATCCTAACGCACTTGCATCACAATGCAGCTCAATGTCATTTTTATAATCATAAATTGATAGTACCGGTGCCTCTAACAGTTTCCCTTTCAAATACAGAAAACAATTTAATTCCTGTTCTTCAAATTGAAATTTTCTGTCTTTTTTTATTAGATCATACAAAGGTTTTGCAATTATAGAAAAATCTTTGATAAACCTCCTAAAATATGAACACAACCCAAGAAAACGATGTACTTCTTGAGCCTTTACTGGTGTTGGAAAATTTTTTACCCCATCTAAACCTTTGTCATCCGCTTTAATTCCTTCTTTTGATATTAAAAATCCTAAGTATTTTATTCTTTCTTGCAAAAATTCGCACTTGTCTAATCTCAACTCTAACTTATTATCCACTAACCTTTTAAATACTTCCTTCAAAATTTCTAAATGTTCTCTCATATCTTTGCTCGCTATCATTATGTCATCCATATATATTATAACCTTATTTTCTCTTATCATATCTGCAAATATACTATTTATAAACCGTTGAAATACTTGTGGGGCATTTTTCAGACCCATTGGCATTCTTAAAAACTCGAATTGTCCTAATGGAGTTACAAACGAGGTGTATTTGATTGATTCTTTACCAACAAATACATGAAAATAACCATTTTTTAAATCAAGCTTTGTAAAAACCGTTTTTCCAACTAATCTGTCTAGTAAATCATCGATTAAAGGTAATGGGTAGTTATCTTTAACTATGACTTTATTAAGTCTTCTAAAATCAATGCACATTCTTAAGTCACCCGACTTCTTCTTGACTAACACAATCGGTGATGCGTAATTAGAACTACTTGGTTGAATAATATTGTCTTTAAGATATTCATCTAACATGACCTGCAATTTTTCTTTTTCTGCATATGACAACCGCCTTGGTGAACAACTAAATGATTTGGCATTTTCTACTAAAATATTCATCTCGCACTTAATATTTGGTTCATCTGGTCTTTTTGCATTGACATAAGTGCTTTCTAATAATTGTATAAATTTATTTTGCCAGAAACATTCTACTTTACTACCAATGTTGTAAATAATTTGATTACTGCTTGCATCTAAAATATTTATTCTCAATATAGCTTGTTCAAAATCTTTGCAAGATTTTTGTTCACTGTCGTTTAATTCCTCATTATCTAACAATTTATCACTTTCTAAAACTTTTTCATAATCTAACAATATATCTGGGTCTAACAATTCTTCAGTATTTAACAATTTATTTTTGTCTAACAAATTTTCATTAACTAACAATTTATCACTATCTGCCATTTTTCCATAATCTAACAATATATTTTTGTCTAACAATCTTTTAGTATCTAACAATTTACCTTCTAATTCTCTGTTATCTAAAATATTATTCTGCTCTAAAACAGTATCACCTAATGCTTTGCTCTCCACTAAACATTTACTCTTTAACTTTCTGTTATCTAACAACTCTATTTTTTTACAAGTTGGATCCTCAGCACACTCAACTGAAACCATATTTAAAGCACAAGGGTCAATATTTATCTCACAAACTTGCATGAAATCTCTTCCTAACACAACGTTCCACCTCATAGACTCATTTGCCACTATGTATAAATCAAAAAATACTTTATTCATTTCTTTGTATATATAACATTTAGTTTTTCCAAAAATATTTAATTGGCTTTCATTTAGCCCAAAATACTGATTATCTTGCTCTTGTTGTTCCACTCCATAGGGAACTGATGCATATTTAATAAAAGAAATGGGGCTTCCTGTGTCTATGAGGCATTCTGAAATAATTGGTCTACTATTAACTATACCAAAATATATCTTAACTTGTCTTACGTATTTATTTTTTTCCATATCATTTCTCTTTGAGCATTGAGCCACCAAATGATCGCCCGAACCACAGCCGTAGCACGTTCCTTTTTCCCTCTTTGGCTTACGGCAGTCTTTGGCCCAATGTCCTTTAAAGTTGCAGTTGAAACAACGCGAAGAACTGTTGGCCACTCCAGTTTGTCCAGTTTTGTCTTGCAATGGAAGACCAATCTCTGCGAACGCCTTAAGCATCCTTTTTGGACTATCGAAACACTGGAGCCTGGCCTGAATGCGCAAATTTTCTACTGGTATGCCATCAATTAAACCATCCAGTAGTTCATCCTCGCCCATGTCGACATCCCGAGCCAACCAAGCCTTGCTCTCGTAATAACTAATAAATTTTTCATCTGCATTCCAACGACGTGCCTCAAATTTACGACGCATTTCCATTTTGGAACATTTTTCGCCAAATGCCAGCACTAATTTCTCCAGTAGTTCGTCTGTTCGCATGATTATACGATACGGATCGGCATGCATCCACTCTCTGGCATTTCCTTTGAGTTTGCTCACCAATAACATTTGGCGTTGCGTCTCGTTAAGTTGATGCAATTGACAAACATTTTCGAATTGCATGATCCATTTTCGCACTATAACTTGCCCAGTGAAATCCAGTAAAATTTCTTTTGCCAATTGAAATGCGCCAGAGGTCCACATCATGTTACTAGTTAATTCCGGTTCTGGCAAAATTTTCCGCTGCTCTCCAAAAACTGTACTTTTGCGCCTTTCAGCGCCCATTCCATTCGTATCTTCTTCTCGTTCTAGCTGACCGTCGCTTACCGACTGCGCACTATAGTTGTCCTCTTCTAACTCACGCTGCTGATTTGCATTTGCCAGAATGTTCTGGTTGCTGCGCAGTTGTATTTGTTCAAATTGCTTTTGCGCTTGCTGAATTTGTTCGCGCACATCCTCCAATATTTTCTGATTCTCAGAAATTTCTCTTTGCTGTTGCGAAACTGCACCCTCGCCGTCCGACTGCTGATCTGCACGTTCTGGCTCAATATCAGGCCCATCGCCGCGGTCTGCCATCGGTACTGCGCAAATACGTGCAAAGAGCTCAGCCTTCGAGCCGTTCGTGGGCAATCCCAACACTTTTAACCAATTTTTAAGTTGAATCACGGAAAAATCATTTATTTGTATGTCCATGGCGTCTTTATCCCACTTCTGAATATTGTGGCCGGATTCTTTAATATATTTTTAATGTTTTATTTCGTCTTACGATCTGTTTGCCTCACTTTTCCAACATACAATGTCAAGTTGGTTGCGCTACATATATCACGCGTGCCTTATATATACTCGATAGTCAATCAACTGACCGCCACATTCATCGATAGTGTATCGATCTGTAGTACTACCACCTACTATTATCAGCCTACTACAGTATGTACATGTACATATGTACGTATGTTTTCTTTATGTAAGGCACAGCAGCGTCAGTTCAACTGCAAATTAAAGGCGCGTTTACAATGTCAGCGTGAGATTGGAATGTGTTTTGTTTCCGTCTGACACACATATTTTTCACAAAAGTTCGTCTCACTCACTCTCAATCTGAAACCGCTTTCGCATGAATCTCAGCTTGGAGTGGAAAAAAGCTATTCGAAAATTTTGTTTTAAAAGCTGTCAATAGATTCCGTATTTTCGAAATTAGTAACATGTGCTTGAAAGCTCCAAAGTTTTTACCTCTATTTTACTCAATACTGAGGTAAATGATAACAGAACTCACTATTAAATATATACATATTAAGTACATATTAATGAATATATAACAATAAAATCATTGTTAAATAAAAAGACAAATCGATAATTTTTGCGCTATTTCACATGTTGTTAGCCGAGTTCGGATCAGCTGATTGCACTGTTCGAATTGCGCTTATGTTGACAATTCTGCTCTTCTACTACAGCAGCAGCAGCAAGAACTGCCTGCGTCATCATGGAACTATAAACTTATAAAATTGCTTGTTTTTTCTCTATTTTTAAAATAATTCCGTTTCTGATTCCGACTTTGATTCACATTATTAATTTTCGACACAAACATAAAACAAACATCAGCTGTTCATAGCTCATATACAGCTGTTTTACAATTTCGAAATTCGAACATGTTGTTCACGCTGACATTGTAAACTATCAGCGTACATTTCAGATTTTTAAAAGCTTCAATACAAGCTAAGCTGACATTGTAAACCCCCCCTTAAAGTGTGTAAAAACTTGGCAAAACTCTTTTTTGCAAACGTAAATATATACACGTATATTTGCAATCACTGCACAGTGGTCCCAATTCCCAAATAAGTGGCATAAAGTCGAAAAATTTGTTGAAGCAAATATCAGTTATGTTTGAATATATTCAAAATAGAGTCCCCATAGATGAAAAATCAATAATCGCTTTTGCTAAAAATGCAACCCTGGCATTGTGATCAAGCTTCAAAGTCAGCTGATTAGTCAGCTGCTGCCTGCAACAAAATTGGCGGGAAATTTTTGTTCACTTTGAGCGCTTGGCAAATTACCACATTGTTCTAATAAAATGTTGTAAAAAATGGATTTCGAAGGCCAGGGTATGTAGAATGAATAACAAAAAGCGTTTTGTGTTAAAAGTTGTTCTGTGTTATTTATATGTATTGTTTTGTATTGTCCAAAAAGATAGGAAACCAAACAAAAGTGTTCGTCTTGTGTGGAGTAGAACTAACGTTGTGCGTGTTTGTGCGGTATGTAGTTTATGTCAAAATAAAGTATAAAGTGTGTACTAAAAGATAGTAATAATCTCGTTTGCGGCTCTTGTGGTACTTTGAACTTGTAGGTCAGCTTGAGTTCAGTCATGCAACGCTGTTGGACATGTGGATGGTCAAGGGCCGCAACTCTACCGCCCTTGCAAACTGGATATTTGGGCAATTGGCTGAAAGTTCGCTAACCAATGAAAAAAAAAGTGAAATTAAGAAGAAAATAAGGAGATTTGAACTTTATATTACTTCAAATCTGCAAAAGTGCAGCCGAAACATGCGCACATTCAAAAAAAACATTCACTTTGGCTTTCAATGCGCTTAAGAATTGTTTTGGAAAACAAAGACGAGACACACAGTCTTCAATTGGGTAGACCAAAGCTGACTTATAATGAAGCAGGGCCTCGTCTAAAAAGAAAACTAGCTGCCGATATAGCAAACAGTAATAAAAACGACACCAAGCTTTTAGTTCATGCAGCTACAATGTCAGCCAGGAAATCAAACGTCAATGATACTGCATTTATGCTTAACAAAGTACTTAGCACTTCTGAAAGCGAGGCTACTGAAGCTAAAAGAAAGCTTGGGATTGTAGAACCAGTACCTTTAACAAGAAATGAGGCTTTGGAATTCTTGATGGAAAATTCTTTAAGCAAACGTATATATAATGAAATACGTCAAATAAGCAAACAGAAAAATTGTGACATTTACCCAAGCTATACAAATGTCCTTGAAGCCAAATTGCAGTTGAGACCTACGGGAATAACTGTTACGGAAACTATGGCAAAAGTTTCCTTGCAAGATTTATTAAACCACACTGCCAAGCGCATCTTATTGTTACAGGAGGAGTTATTCGCTAATTTAGAAAGCGTTTCTAGTATTACATTAATTGCAAGTTACGGATACGATGGATCAACTGGACAAAGTATGTATAAAAAAAGGTTTGAAACGAACGTTCCGGATACTTTTGATCAATCTTTGTTTGTTACTACGGTTATACCTCTGAAGCTCATAGATGAAGCAGGAACAATTTTTTGGAATAATAGAACTCCGCAGTCTGTAAGATTTTGCCGACCCCTCAAAATGGAATTTGCCAAAGAAACAAAAGATCATATTCTCGCAGAAAAAAACGATTTAGATACACAAATATTAAAGCTGGAACCATGTGTAGTAACAATTTGTAATGAAAGGAATATCACTATCTCATACGACCTTCACATGACACTTATAGATGGGAAAGTTTTAAACGTTTTAACGGGCACAAAATCTTGCCAGCTGTGTTCAATATGTGGTGCAGGCCCAAAACAATTTATGGAAACTCAAGATATAAATGCCTTCAAGCCAAACCCTCTGCATCTTCAATATGGAATAAGTCCACTTCATGCTTGGATACGCATTTTTGAATTGCTGCTTAAAATATCGTATAGAATGGGATTTAAAAAATGGCAAGTAAGAAACGAAAATGACAAATTAGAAATGATTGCCAAAAAAAAAATATATACAGAGAAGATTGTGGGAGTAAATGGGATTGCATTTGGATAAACCTAAAAAGAATGGAAGCGGAAACTCGAATGACGGCAATCCTGCCCGAAGAGCTTTTTCAAATACAAAATTATTTGCATCAATTTTAGAGCTCGACATGGAGTTACTTGAGAATCTTCATACTATTCTTATTGCTATAAACTGCGAATTTGCAATCGACGCTTTAAAATTTAAAAATTTCACAGATAAAATCATTAAATCATATATGTTGCATTACTCATGGTATCCAATGTCACCAACTCTCCATAAGATTTTAGTTCATGGATCACAAATAATAACTGCATCAGTGTTGCCGGTAGGCTGTCTGGGCGAAAATGCGTCTGAGGCCAAAAATAAATTTTACAAGCGTGACCGGCTTATGCACGCTCGACAGAATTCTCGAGTCCATAACATGATGGATGTGTTTCACAGATCTATGGACTCTTCAGATCCCCCTCATCTCAAGTTTATCCATAAAGAGAAGGGCAACTCAACAAAAAAAAACAAACCCTTCCGCTAGATGTCATTGAGCTTTTAGAAAAACCCCATTATGTTTGTCCAAAAAATATCCAACCTTCAACTCCTAATTATAGCGTTGATAATGACTCCGATGAATCGGAAGTAGACGACATAAATCCCTATTCCTTTGAATTAGATGTTCAACAAAACTAAATAATCATTGAAACATTAATTGTAAGAAATAAATAAATAGTAAAATAAATGTAATTAATTTTTTTTTTCTAAATATTACCAAAAAAAATTTTTTTTTCTCTTAAAATTGCATTATCACGTATGCGCTCTGTGGCCATATATGGGCTATTCGGGTGGGCATGGTCCGATAAACGTAAAATTTTGTTTACATGTTAAGAGTGCTATATTTATCAAATATACCAAGTTTCAGCTCGATATCTACATTTTTCGACTTTATGCCACTTATTTGGGGATTGGGACCACTGTGCACTGTTAGAATTATTAACTAGATTAAACAGAGTTAAACACCGTTCACAAACACAAGAGAACAATAAATACTTAAGAGCACGCAAAAACACGACCGTCACCAACGAAAGACAACTTGTAATAATGTCATACAGACGGACAGACGGAAAAACACTATGACGGACATTGCACAAAACAAATATACTCTTTACCTTCGGTAACGAATATAAAAAGTAAACCCAAATTCAATCAAATATTATTTTTATACCCTGAACCCATAAAATGGGTAACAAGGGTGTAATGCTTTTGTGCAAAAGTATGTAACAGGCAGAAGGAAGCATCTCCGACCCCATAAAGTATATATATTCTTGATCAGCATCAACAGCCGAGACGATCTAGCCATGTCCGTCTGTATGAGCCCGCCGATCTGAGACTACAAGAGAAAGAGACATCAGGTTTCGAATATAAGTTCTCCTATACCATAAGCAGAACAAGTTTGTTTCAAATTATCGATAACTATTCTGGTTTCCGATATGCACATGGAATCGATTACAAAAAAATATCGAATTTAGAACATAAAAAAATAATGGGTAACGATAAAACTTTTCTGAAAATTTCGTCCAAATCGGTTAAGAAACACCGGAGATATCGAGTTTAATCGATTGAAGTTAAGTCAGTATACCAAAGTCTTATATAAATTTAATTTATTTATTGCAACTGGGTTAAGGGTATCTTCTAGTCGGGCTCTCCCGACTAGAGCCTTCTAACTTGTTACAGTTACAAACACACCAACAGGTGTTAACACATCGCCCGTGAGTTCCAACAACCATTGATTTTTATACTCGATACCGAAGGTAAAGAATATATTGAGTTTGTGCAATGTCCGTCATGGTGTCTGTCCGTCTGTCCGTCTGTATGAACGCAACTTTTTTCCACACCCTTCAAGCTAGAGACTTGAAACTTTCCAAATCTCTTTATCTATGGGATAGTAAATTAAAGTGTCAAGATGGGGGTTCTACGATAACTGGGGGGCTGGCAAATCGATAAATTCAATAACTCAAAACCGATAAATCCACATATTTCGCACATCCTTACAGCTAGAACTACCAAATTTGGTAAGAAGATAGCTACTAGCAACCCTCAAAAAACTGCATCAAAAATTTTGGAGCCACGCCCCCCCATTTCGCCCCCAGCCCCCCCCGAATTTTAAAGTCAAAAAAGCCTATATCTCCCACAGTTTCTGAGCTATAGCCACCAAATTTGGTGCCAAGATAGGTGATGATGACCCCTCAAAAACTGCATCAAAAGATTGGATGCTACGACCACCAATACCGCCCTAGCCACCCCCATGTGCCCCAACGCTTCGTCAAAAACGGGAATGCGTGTATCTTCCAGAGTTGTGGAGCTAGAGCCTCCAAATTTGGTGGGAAGATAGCTGGCAACGACCCCCAAAAATCTGCATCAAAGTTTTGGAGCCACGCCCTCCATTTCGCCGTCCTTTCTCTACATTTTACAATTTTCGAGTTAGAGTCACCAAATTTGGTATGAAGATAGCAATTGACATTTCAGAAAGATCTGCATCAAAAATTTGGATGCTACGCCCACCCATACCGCCCACAGCCCCCCTTTCCTCACTTATTACAAATTTCGAGCTAGAGTCACCAAATTTGGTATGAAGATAGCAATTGACATTTCAGAAAGATCTGCAACAAAAATTTGGATGCCACGCCCACCCAAACCGCCCCAAGCCCCCCCTTTCCCCACCTTTTACAAATTTTGAGCTAGAGTCAGAAAATTTGGAAGGAAGACAGCTGGTGGCATACCCATCTGCATCGGAGAATCTTTAAGGCAGTGTATACCCTTGCCGCTTCCGTAACCTGGTAACGCGTATACCGCAGTCGGTTGCGTCCGACTGCAACGTTTCCACTTGTTTATATCTAATTTCAATGCTTCAAATTTATTATACTCGATACCGAAGGTAAAGAGTATATTGAGTTTGTGCAATGTCAATGACATAAAATCCAAATTAATTTAAATTTAGTGGTTAAGATTAGATAAAGAAGAAAGGATCGATCGTTTTAGTATTGGAATTGAGGTCTCCAACGAGACAAGAGAATAAAATTTTTTGTAGTCAGAACACATAACACTAAATGGTTCATGAATTAAATAGTTGCTCAAGCAATGATCAAGGCTAAGGGGTAAAAAGTTACGTGAAGATCTAGTTGGGACATTAAATTCAATTCGACTCAAAAGAACTGATGAGTCGATTTCACCATTAAGTAGGTTTGTAATTAATAATACTCTATGCATAGTTCTACGGTTGAACAGGTAGGGAAGATTTATTACAAGGAGTCTACTTGAATACGGGGGTAAGTCAACTCCAGGAACCCAGTTAAAACTTCTAAGGGCAAATAGAAGAAATTTCTTCTGCACAGATTTAATCCTATCCTAGTGAATCGAGTATTGTGGGGACCACACACAAGATCCATACTCCAGGATGGGACGTACTAGGGATGTATAAAGCGTTTCAGTGGAGTAGGGATCGTTAAACTCTTTCGACCACCGCTTGATGAAGCCAATGACATTAATGGCCTTATTAACCATAGACGAAATATGAGAGTCAAACTTTAGCTTAGGATCAAGAATAATGCCTTAATCTTTAATTTCAAACACGCGGTCAAGCGGTGAAGCATCAAGCAAATAGTGAGCAGTATGAGGGGTACTTCTACAAAAAGACATTATTTTAATCTACGCCTAACAAAACCGTGTTTATAAGGCGATATAATTGAACTACATGTGTGTTGCAGTTGAGAACATATAATTTTTTCAAAGACTTTTGGAATGGCAGACAACTTGGATATACCCGTATAATTTTTAACGTTTGATTTTGAATAATTTTTATGGAGTGGAATTATAAAGGATTCCTTCCATATATCAGGAAACACAGTTGAGTCAACAGACAAGTTAAAAATTATTTGAGGGCTCACAAAGAGAATCCGCGCAGTATCTAAGAATACAGCCTGGAACTCCATCAGGACCAGGCAAGTAGCTAGGTTTGATAGAGTTAAATTCACTCAGGAGCGTAGACTCAGTAATTACTTGGACATATATGCAAATTTACGTTTGAATTTGAAAAGGATAGGAATTACTGCAACTATATAAACTCGTTGAGTATACTGATTGAAAATACTCAGCAAATAGATCGGGTACTGCCTGATCAGAACTTGCTTTTGTATTATCAAGGTATACTGCGGATGGCAAGCAAGAAGACTTACGTTTAGAGTTAACAAATTTATAAAACTGTTTAGGGTCACGTGAAAAGTTTAGTCTACAACGATTATGATAATTATTATAACAAGATGTGTTAACAGAAAGAAAACTAGATTTAGCTACTAAATAAGAAGATTAATCTAAAGTAGTTCCCGATTTTTTAAATTTTTTATATGAACTTGCCTTCACGTTTTTCAATTTCGATAGTTCCTCGTAAACCAAGGTGGTTTATTATCACTTGAAGAACAAGTGAGGGGAACACAAATATCCAAAAGCGAATTCAAGGTCCTATAAAATATGGCAATGGCAGTTTCTATATCACTACAAGAATAAAGGCGAGACCAATTAGGGTTAAGAATTTCGATGGATAGCTATAAGGTTGGATGATAGGTATCTTCCGGAAGCACTAGAGGGGGAATTCTACTAGCATTACTGCAATCTGAGTCCGAAACAAATATTAAGACCAACATTCTACCACTACAGTTATGCACCCTGTTAACTTGAGATAGGCCATCGATAAAATCATCAGAAGTGACTGGTAATACCGCCGCAGATGTGTCATTCACAGACCATACAACATGTGGCAGATTAAAATCACCAACTACTATCAGATTATCCATATCTGTCAACAATGACGAAACAAGTTGCAGGGCACTTAGATGGGATGAGTAAATGTTAGTATCAGAATGAGGAGGAATATAAGAACAAGTAACATAAAGTGAACGGCCGTTTAGTAATATTTTAACACATAAAAACCCTAAGTCCGGAAGATCATGAGAATGAATCTGTTCAGAGGAAAAACAAGAGTCAACAGCAATTAGAACACCACTCCCCTTGCGGGAAGTGCGATCGCATCTGTACAAGTTATATTTTGAAGGAAAAACGGAATTATCAGAAATACCGTGTTTTAACCAGGTTTCTATAAGTGCAACTATTTGTGAATCAAAAGATAGGCTGTTAACATATAAATTGGCAAGTTTATTATTAAGGCCTCTAATATTTTGATAGGCCAAGCTAATTACATTTGTTAGTTTTTTTCCGACGACGTGGAGGCCACAGGGTGGCTAACAGGCTGTGCACTAGTAATCCTAATTCCATTATTTTTATACTCGATACCGAAGGTAAAGAGTATATTGGTTTTGTGCAATGTCCGTCATGGTGTCTGTCCGTCTGTCCATCTGTCCATCCGTATGTGTGCAAGTTTTTTCCACACCCTTCAAGCTAGAAACTTTCCAATTCTCTTTATCTATGGGATAGTAAATTAAAGTGTCAAGATGGGTGTTCTACGATAACTGAGGGGCTGGCAAATCGATAAATTCGATAACTCAAAACCGATAAATCCACATATTTCGCACATCCTTACAGCTAGAACTACCAAATTTGGTAAGAAGATAGCTACTAGCAACCCCCAAAAAACTGCATCAAAAATTTTGGAGCCACGCCCCCCCATTCCGCCCCAGCCTTCCCGCATTTTAAAGTCAAAAACGCCTATATCTCCCACAGTTTTTGAGCTATAGCCACCAAATTTGGTGCCAAGATAGGTGATGATGACCCCTCAAAAACTGCATCAATAGTTTTGATGCCACGCAAACCGATACTGCCCGAGCCGCCCCCATCCACCCCAACGCTTCGTCAAAAACGGGAATGCGTGCATCTTCCAGAGTTGTGGAGCTAGAGCCTCCAAATTTGGTGGGAAGATAGCTGGTAACGACCCCCAAAAAACTGCATCAAAATTTTGGAGCCACGCCCTCCATTTCGCCCCCCTTTCCTCACTTATTACAAACTTCGAGCTAGAGTCACCAAATTTGGTATGAAGATAGCAATTGACATTCCACAAAGATATGCAGCAAAAATTTGGATGCCACGCCCACCCATACCGCCCCCAGCCCCCCTTTCCCAACTTATTACAAACTTCGAGCTAGAGTCACCAAATTTGGTATGAAGATAGCAATTGACATTCCACAAAGATCTGCATCACAAATTTGGATGCAACGCCCACCCATACCGCCCCCAGCTCCCCTTTCACCACTTTTTAAAAACTTTGAGCTAAGGTCACCACATTTGGTATGTAGATAGCAATTGACATTCCACAAAGATCTGCAACAAAAATTTGGATGCCACGCCCACCCATACCGCCCCCAGCCCCCCTTTCCCAACTTATTACAAACTTCGAGCTAGAGTTACCAAATTTGGTATGAAGATAGCAATTGACATTTCACAAAGATATGCATCAAAAATTTGGATGCCACGCCTACCCATAAGGCCCCATTCCCCCTTTCCCCACATTTTACAAACTTCGAGCTAGAGTCACCAAATTTGGTATGAAGATAGCAATTGACATTTCACAAAGATCTGCATCAATCTGCATTTTTATGCCACAACTACCCATACTGCCCCAGCCCCCTCCCCCCTTTCCCTACCTTTTACAAACTTTAAGCTAGAGTCATCAAATTTGGGAGGAATATAGCTGGTGGCACCCCCACCTGCAGCGGAGAATCTTTAAGGCAATCAGGCCTCTTTTTACCGGTTTTAATACTGGTATCGAGTATGCCGCAGTCGGTTGCGTCCGACTGCAACGTTTCCACTTGTTATAATTATCATTACGCCTATTCACATACTCCTTTACAACGAGCTGTGGCGGCCAAAACTTTTCAGAACAAATCGTCATGAAAATTTCGGGCAGAACACTCAACTTAAAAGAAGACATGCTTTGGGCGTGCTTGAATTGAAATTTTTGCACCCTAATATGTGGGGACTCGATATAACTTTTAATGTAGGCACTAACATCATCCGATGAAGTATCGGATGCTAGCCTAGACACGAAGATAAATTTATTGATAGGCACAACAACAAGATGCTTGGGAGCTGTGCCTACAGTAGGATTACTAGGCACACAAGCTGTCGAATCGGAGGGCACTAGTATAGGACTGGTAGCTGTGGTTAAGTTATTAATATGATTTCTGGCTGGCGAGTTAAAAACCATTAATGGGCCAGCAATAGGACCCGTTGTGGGATTATTGCTTGGCACCAGAAGTGGCTTGGTTGGCAAGACAGGTGGGACACAAGGTGGAAAAGGACCCGAAGTCTTTTTGCGCTTCGGAGATTCCGTCATAATCTTTCCGCTTTTAAAATTCGCTTCAAGCTCTTTGAAAGCCGTATGCAGATTATTTAACGCTTTGTTCATAGATACAAAGCTTAGGTGAATTTGCTTTATGAATTGAGCAGTTTCCTTCTCAACCTCATTGCAGGACTCACAATACCATTTTAGGCCAGAGTCAGCAACTAAGTAGTCACTTATTTTGGCAGTAAAGCCAGCACATTTCATGTGGATCGCGTTGTCACACAATCTACATAAAATAAAATCTTTGTTGGTTGTACAATTCTTGCTGCAGCAGGTAAATATTTTGAAAATGTGAACAATGAAATAAGCAAATCGAAATGGTAAAACAAAACAATTAAGAGTGCATGTATTTACATATGTATATGGCCGAACACAAAAAGTTGTTTTTAAGTCGTCTGTATCTAAACCTATTTTAGTTACCTCTGGTGTTCCCCAAGGTAGTCACCTTGGACCTTTGCTATTTAATTTGTTTATTAACGATCTTCCAGCTGTTATTACTAACTCTTTCGTTTATATGTTTGCTGATGATGTAAAACTATGTTTCACCTACAATGATGCTTCTCTGTGCAACTTACTACAGTCGGATTTGTGTGCGCTGTCGGCCTGGTGTCGTTTTAACTTACTCAATTTAAATTGTTCTAAATGTAAAGTAATGTCTTTTTGTAGAAGTATCCCTCATACTGCTCACTACTTGCTTGATGCTTCACCACTTGACCGCGTGTTTGAAATTAAAGATTAAGGCATTATTCTTGATCCTAAGCTAAAGTTTGACTCTCATATTTCGTCTATGGTTAATAAGGCCATTAATGTCATTGGCTTCATCAAGCGGTGGTCGAAAGAGTTTAACGATCCCTACTCCACTGAAACGCTTTATACATCCCTAGTACGTCCCATCCTGGAGTATGGATCTTGTGTGTGGTCCCCACAATACTCGATTCACCAGGATAGAATTAAATCTGTGCAGTAGAAATTTCTCCTATTTGCCCTTAGAAGTTTTAACTGGGTTCCTGGAGTTGACCCCATTATTCAATTAGACTCCTTTTAATAAATCTTCTCTCCCTATTAAACCGTAGAACCATGGAGTATTATTTATTACTAACCTACTTAATGGTGAAATTGACTCATCAGTTCTTTTGAGTCGAATTGAATTTAATGTCCCAATTAGATCTTCACGTAACTTTTTACCCCTTAGCCTTGATCATTGCTTGAGCAACTATTTAATTCATGAACCATTTAGTTTTATGTGTTCTGACTATAACAAATTTTATTCTCTTGTCTCCTTGGAGACCTCAATTCCAATACTAAAACGATCGATCCTTTTTGCTTTATCTAATCTTAACCACTAATTACTAATCTAACGCTGGTCTGATTGGGTTTTTCTGGGTTTTTCCTAATCCACGCAACAAATGTTGGACCACTAATTGTATTGTTGAACTTCCCAGAGCTTTAACGTTAACTTTATAAATTTTTTTACCTAAATTTACTTTCAGATTTATATATAATTTTATTTTAATTAATTTTTAATTTCAATTTTTAATTTTATTTTAATTTTAATTAATTTGGATTTTATGTCAGCTGATTATAGTTGACAATAAACAAATAAATAAATAACACTCTCCATTTAAGTTTATGGTGAAGCAAGCAAAAATTTGCCAGTTGGTTACAACATGGGCTACAATATGTTGGCGTATGGTGCCATGGAAGCCTTGCCTACCAAATAAAAGGTAGGAATTAGATATAACAAGTGGAAACGTTGCAGTCGGACGCAACCGACTGCGGCATACTCGATACCAGTATTAAAACCGGTAAAAAGAGGCTGATTGCAAAGGGGTACGGATGCGGCAGGGGTGTACGCTGCCTTAAAGATTCTCCGATGCAGATGGGGATGCCACCAGCTATATTCCTTCCAAATTTGGTGACTCTAGCTCAAAGTTTGTAAAATGTAGGGAAAGGGGGGGGGCTGGGGGCGGTATGGGTAGTTGTGGCATCAAAATTTTTGTTGCAAATCTTTGTGAAATGTCAATTGCTATCTTCATACCAAATTTGGTGACTCTAGCTCGAAATTTGTAATAAGTGGGGAAAGGGGGGCTGGGGGCGGTATGGGTGGGCGAGGCATCCAAATTTTTGATGCAGATCAATGTGGAATGTCAATTGCTATCTACATACCAAATTTGGTGACTCTAGCTCGAAGTTTGTAAAAAGTGGGGAAAGGGGGGCTGGGGGCGGTTTGGGTGGGCGTGGCATCCAAATTTTTGATGCAGATCTTTGTGAAATGTCAATGGTGGGCGTGGTATCCAAACTTTTGGTGCAGTTTTTAGGGGGTCATCATCACCTATCTTGGCACCAAATTTGGTGGCTATAGCACAAAAACTGTGGGAGATATAGCCATTTCTGATTTCAAAATGCGGGGGGGCTGGGGGCGTAATGGGTGGGTGTGGCTCCAAAACTTTGATGCAGTTTTTTGGGGGTCGTGTACAGCTATCTTCCCACCAAATTTGGAGGCTCTAGCTCCACAACTCTGGACGATACACGCATTCCCGTTTTTGACGAAGCGTTGGGGTGGATGGGGGCGGCTAGGGCAGTATCGGTGGGCGTGGCATCCAAACTTTAGGTGCAGTTTTTGGCGGGTCATCATAACCTATCTTGGCAACAAATTTGGGGACTATAGCTCAAAAACTTTGGGAGATATAATCTTTTTTGACTTTAAAATTCGGGGGGGCTGGGGGCGGAATGGGGGGGGCGTGGCTCCAAAATTTTTGATGCAGTTTTTTGGGGGTTGCTAATAGCTATCTTCTTACCAAATTTGGTACTTCTAGCTGTAAGGATGTGCGAAATATGTGGATTTATCGGTTTTGGGTTATCGAATTTATCGATTTGCCAGCCCCCCAGTTATCGTAGAACCCCTTTCTTGACACTTTAATTTACTATCCCATAGATAAAGAGAATTGGAAAGCTTCAAGTCTCTAGCTTGAAGGGTGTGGAAAAAACTTGCAACCATACGGACGGACAGACGGACAGACGGACAGACACCATGACGGACATTGCACAAAACCAATATACTCTTTACCTTCGGTATCGAGTATAAAAAGGCAGGCTCCATCACCAATTATGGCAACAACTGAATGCGGCACCAAAACACCACTAATATCTAAAGTTTCATTAGACATATTTTAATTTGGCTGTGAGTCAATTGACTTCACTGTAAAACGATTGTTACAACGTTACAGTGTCTATACGTAAGTATAAAATTCAATAAAATTGAATATACCAACTTATACTGTTAATAGCATATTCAGACTGCTTAGTTTTATTTGATTTTTAAATGCACTTAAGCAGCGTCTATATAACTATTATATAATATGCAAAATAGAAGACAACTATATATAATGTTGCTTCAATTATTAAGTCTAACATCGACTTATTATTTTTGTTCAAAAAAAAAAAAAAACAAGTGGAAACGTTGCAGTCGGACGCAACCGACTGCGGCATACTCGATACCAGAATTAAAACCGGTAAAAAGAGGCCTGAATGCAAAGGGGTACGGATGCGGCAGGGGTTTAAGCTGCCTTATAGATTCTCCGATGCAGATGGGGATGCCACCGGCTATCTTCATACCAAATTTGGTGACTCTAGCTAAAAATTTGTAAAAGGTGGGGAAAGGGGGGCTGGGGGCGGTTTGGGTGGGCGTGTCATCCAAATTTGTGATGCAGATCTTTGTGGAATGTCAATTGCTATCTTCATACCAAATTGGTGACTCTAGCTCGAAATTTGTAATAAGTGGGGAAAGGGGGCTGGGGGCGGTATGGGTGGGCGTGACATCCAAATTTTTTATGCAGATCTTTGTGAAATGTCAATTGCTATCTATATACCAAATTTGGTGACTCTAGCTCGAAGTTTAAAAAAGATGGGGAAAGGGGGGCTGAGGGCGGTAAGGGTGGGCGTGGCATCCAAATTTTTGATGCATATCTTTGTAAAATGTCAATTGCTATCTTCATACCAAATTTGGTGACTCTAGCTCGAAATTTGTAATAAGTGGGGAAAAGGGGGGCTGGGGGCGGTATGGGTGGGCGTGGAATCCAAATTTTTGATGCAGATCTTTCTGAAATGTCAAATGCTATCTTCATACCAAATTTGGTGACTCTAGCTCGAAAAAGGTAAAAAGTGGGGAAAGGGGGGCGAAATGAAGGGCGTGGCTCCAAAACTTTGATGCAGATTTTTGGGGGTCGTTGCCAGCTATCTTCCTACCAAATTTGGTGGCTCTAGCTCCACAACTCTGGAAGATACACGCATTCCCGTTTTTGACGAAGCGTTGGGGCACATGGGGGTGGCTGGGGCGGTATTGGTGGGCGTGGCATCCAATCTTTTGATGCAGTTTTTGAGGGGTCATCATCACCTATCTTGGCACCAAATTTGGTGGCTATAGCTCAAAAACTGTGGGAGATATAGGCTTTTTTAACTTTAAAATTCGGGGGGCTGGGGGCGGAATGGGGGGCGTGGCTCCAAAATTTTTGATGCAGTTTTTTGGGGGTTGCTAGTAGCTATCTTCTTACCAAATTTGGTACTTCAAGCTGTAAGGATGTGCGAAATATGTGGATTTATCGGTTTTGAGTTATCGAATTTATCGATTTGCCAGCCCCCCAGTTATCGTAGAACCCCCATCTTGACACTTTAATTTACTATCCCATAGATAAAGAGATTTGGAAAGTTTCAAGTCTCTAGCTTGAAGGGTGTGGAAAAAAGTTGCGAACATACGGACGGACAGACGGACAGACGGACAGACGGACAGACGGACGGACACCATGACGGACATTGCACAAAGTCAATATACTCTTTACCTTCGGTATCGAGTATAAAAAAACAAAACAAATTAACAACTTAATTTAAAGTAAGTATTTTAAATAAATAAATACTTCAAAATAAGTCAAAAATTGACTTCACTGTACAACGTTACAGCGTCTATAAGTAAGTATGGTCTGATTGGGTTTTTCTGGGTTTTTCCCAATCCTCGCAACAAATGTTGGACTACTCAATTTTTATTGAATTTCCCAGAGCTTTAACGTTAACTTTTGATTATATTTTCAGATTTATATATTAATCTATATTTTTATTTTAAATTATTTTAACTATTTTTTAATTTAAATTAATTTTGATTTCATTTTAATGTCAGCTGCTCTTAGCTGACAATAAATAAATAAATAAATAAATAAAATAAAATTCAATAAAATTTAATATACCAACTTATATTAATTTAATAGAATATTTAGACTGCTTAGTTTTATTTGATTTTTAAATGCACTTTAGCAGCGTCTATATATCTATTATATAATATGCAAAATAAGGACAACTGTATATAATGTTGCTTTAATTATTAAGTCGAAAATCGACTTAATTTTCTTGTGTTTACCAAACAACAAAGGAAATTAAAAGACGTAGATCGTTATTTAAATATTTAAGTAATTGCAATTAAATATTTTTTATAACTTATCATTAAAAACTATTTTTAAGAGAATATATATATATATACGTATTTTAAAGGAATGTATATATATTTATAATACGAAAATCAGAATATTGAAAAACTCACTGATTCAAAAAGTAACTTTCGATGTTATTATTATCCTTAATATAAACAACATTAAACAAGTGGAAACGTTGCAGTCGGACGCAACCGACTGCGGCATACTCGATACCAGAATTAAAACCGGTAAAAAGAGGCCTGAATGCAAAGGGGTACGGATGCGGCAGGGGTTTAAGCTGCCTTATAGATTCTCCGATGCAGATGGGGATGCCACCGGCTATCTTCATACCAAATTTGGTGACTCTAGCTAAAAATTTGTAAAAGGTGGTGAAAGGGGGGGCTGGGGGCGGTTTGGGTGGGCGTGTCATCCAAATTTGTGATGCAGATCTTTGTGGAATGTCAATTGCTATCTTCATACCAAATTGGTGACTCTAGCTCGAAATTTGTAATAAGTGGGGAAAGGGGGGCTGGGGGCGGTATGGGTGGGCGTGACATCCAAATTTTTTATGCAGATCTTTGTGAAATGTCAATTGCTATCTATATACCAAATTTGGTGACTCTAGCTCGAAGTTTAAAAAAGATGGGGAAAGGGGGGCTGAGGGCGGTAAGGGTGGGCGTGGCATCCAAATTTTTGATGCATATCTTTGTAAAATGTCAATTGCTATCTTCATACCAAATTTGGTGACTCTAGCTCGAAATTTGTAATAAGTGGGGAAAAGGGGGGCTGGGGGCGGTATGGGTGGGCGTGGAATCCAAATTTTTGATGCAGATCTTTCTGAAATGTCAAATGCTATCTTCATACCAAATTTGGTGACTCTAGCTCGAAAAAGGTAAAAAGTGGGGAAAGGGGGGCGAAATGAAGGGCGTGGCTCCAAAACTTTGATGCAGATTTTTGGGGGTCGTTGCCAGCTATCTTCCTACCAAATTTGGTGGCTCTAGCTCCACAACTCTGGAAGATACACGCATTCCCGTTTTTGACGAAGCGTTGGGGTGGATGGGGGCGGCTAGGGCAGTATTGGTGGGCGTGGCATCCAAACTTTTGATGCAGTTTTTGGGGGTCATCATCACCTATCTTGGCACCAAATTTGGTGGCTCTAGCTCAAAAACTGTGGGAGATATAGCCATTTCTGATTTCAAAATGCGGTGGGGCTGGGGGCGGAATGGGTGGGCGTGGCTCCAAAACTTTGATGCAGTTTTTTGGGGTCGTTACCAACTATCTTCCCACCAAATTTGGAGGCTCTAGCTCCACAACTCTGGAAGATACACGCATTCCCGTTTTTGACGAAGCGTTGGGGCAATGGGGGTGGCTGGGGCGGTATTGGTGGGCGTGGCATCCAATCTTTTGATGCAGTTTTTGAGGGGTCATCATCACCTATCTTGGCACCAAATTTGGTGGCTATAGCTCAAAAACTGTGGGAGATATAGGCTTTTTTAACTTTAAAATTCGGGGGGCTGGGGGCGGAATGGGGGGCGTGGCTCCAAAATTTTTGATGCAGTTTTTTGGGGGTTGCTAGTAGCTATCTTCTTACCAAATTTGGTACTTCAAGCTGTAAGGATGTGCGAAATATGTGGATTTATCGGTTTTGAGTTATCGAATTTATCGATTTGCCAGCCCCCCAGTTATCGTAGAACCCCCATCTTGACACTTTAATTTACTATCCCATAGATAAAGAGATTTGGAAAGTTTCAAGTCTCTAGCTTGAAGGGTGTGGAAAAAAGTTGCGAACATACGGACGGACAGACGGACAGACGGACAGACGGACGGACACCATGACGGACATTGCACAAAGTCAATATACTCTTTACCTTCGGTATCGAGTATAAAAATTCACTGAAACGAAAAGTAACTTTCTTTGTTCACATTAAATATGAACTAAAATGCATAACCAATTCCCTTACCATTGTATGTAAAAACATAATGTTGGAAAGAGCATTACAGTTATTCCTCTAAGCAGCAGATCCCGAGCTCATACATACAACGCTTCACTTAAGAGCTATGTATGGGTGGTGCAAATTAGGCAATGCAATTCCCTTAACTGCAACCTGTTAGTTATGGTTAGCTTAGCTTAGTGAGTGCGGTGGAGATAGGGATATTAAGATTTATGTTTGACATGCAGAGCGCGCGCATAAACAAAAGAGTGAGCGTAAATGGGCAACAACAATGACGCATGATTGCATTCAAATTATGTTATATCTAGCGGCGGTCATTAGAGAGACGCGCGCGCTGAGCAAGCTTTAAGCCGCTCTTTGTGTTGCAGCATATATTCGCTCAGCTGTGCATGCTGCTTGCAGTGAGTACCATTTACAGTTATATTTCTTCGTCTTTGTTCTTCTCTCTGTTATCTTACTGTGGCTATCCATGCGTAAAATATTACATTGTTTTTATACCCTGAACCCATAAAATGGGTAAAAAAGGGTATTATTGATTTGTGCAAAAGTATGTAAGAGGCAGAAAGAAACATCTCCGACCCCATAAATTATAAATTCTCTTGATCAGCATCAACAGCATCCGTTTGAATGATACAATACTCTTTTTAACCCATTAAGTGCCCATTAAAAGATTTAAATTTTAGTTAAAGTCTACTTTTGAAACTTTTTTCCCTAGGCTTAAACAAACAAGTGGAAACGTTGCAGTCGGATGCAACCGACTGCGGCATACTCGATACCAGTATTAAAACCGGTAAAAAAAAGGCCTGATTGCGGAGGGGTACGGATGCGGTAGGGGTGTACGCTGCCTTAAATATTTTCCGATGCAGATGGGGATGCCACAAGCTATCTTCCTTACAAATTTGGTGACTCTAGCTCAAAGTTTGTAAAAGGTTGGGAAAGGGGGGGGCTGGGGCGGTATGGGTGGGCGTGGCATCCAAATTTTTGATGCAGATCTTTGTGGAATGTCAATTGTTATATTCATACCAAATTTTGTGACCCTAGCTCAAAGTTTGTAAAAAGTGTGGAAAGGGGGGCTGGGGGCGGTAGGGGTGGGCGTAATATCCAAATTTTTGATGCAGATCTTTGTGGAATGTCAATTGCTATCTTCATACCAAATTTGGTGACCCTAGCTCAAAGTAGGAGAGGGGGGGGCTGGGGGCGGTATGGGTGGGCGTGGCATCCAAATTTGTGATGCAGATATTTGTGGAATGTCAATTGCTATCTTCATACCAAATTTGGTGACCCTAGCTCAAAGTTTGTAAAAAGTGGGGAAAGGGGGGCTGTGGGCGGTATGGGTGGGCGTGGCATCCAAATTTGTGATGCAGATCTTTGTGGAATGTCAAATGCTATATTCATACCAAATTTGGTGACCCAAGCTCAAAGTTTGTAAAAAGTGGGGAAAAGGGGCTGGGGGCGGTATGGGTGGGCGTGGCATCCCAATTTGTGATGCAGATCTTTGTGGAATGTCAGTTGCTATATTCATACCAAATTTGGTGACTCTAGCTAAAAAATTGTAAAAGGTGGGGAAAGAAGGGCGAAATGGGTGGGCGTGGCTCCAAAACTTTGATGCAGTTTTTTGGGGGTCATCATCACCTATCTTGGCACCTAATTTGGTGGCTATAGCTCAAAAACTGTGGGAGATATAGGCGTTTTTGACTTTAAAATGCGGGGGGGTTGGGGGCGGACTGGGGGGCGTGGCTCCAAAATTTTTGATGCTGGTTTTTGGGGGTTGCTAATAGCTATCTTCTTACCAAATTTGGTAGTTCTAGCTGTAAGGATGTGCGAAATATGTGGATTTATCGGTTTTGAGTTATCGAATTTATCGATTTTTATCTTGACACTTTAATTTACTATCCCATAGATAAAGAGAATTGGAAAGTTTCAAGTCTCTAGCTTGAAGGGTGTGGAAAAAACTTGCACACATACGGACGGACAGACGGACAGACACCATGACGGACATTGCACAAAACCAATATACTCTTTACCTTCGGTATCGAGTATAAATAGGAATGCAAAGAAGAGTTGCAAAATCTGCAATATGAGTTGCAAACGCCAAAAATTTAAGAACATTAGAACAAAACAAGTGGAAACGTTGCAGTCGGACGCAACCGACTGCGGCATACTCGATACCAGAATTAAAACCGGTAAAAAGAGGCCTGATTGCAAGGGGTACGGATGCGGCAGGGGTGTACGCTGCCTTAAAGATTCTCCGATGCAGATGGGGATGCCACCGGCTATCTTCATACCAAATTTGGTGACTCTAGCTCAAAATTTGTAAAAGGTGGGGAAAGGGGGGGCTTGGGGCGGTTTGGGTGGGCGTGGCATCCAAATTTTTGATGCAGATCTTTGTGGAATGTCAATTGTTATCTTCATACCAAATTTGGTGACTCTAGCTCAAAATTTGTAAAAGGTGAGGAAAGGGGGGGCTGGGGGCGGTTTGGGTGGGCGTGGCATCCAAATTTTTGTTGCAGATCTTTCTGAAATGTCAATTGCTATCTTCATACCAAATTTGGTGACTCTAGCTCGAAATTTGTAATAAGTGGGGAAAGGGGGGCTGGGGGCGGTATGGGTGGGCGTAGCATCCAAATTTTTGATGCAGATCTTTCTGAAATGTCAATTGCTATCTTCATACCAAATTTGGTGACTCTAGCTCGAAATTTGTAAAAAGTGGGGAAAGGGGGGCTGGGGGCGGTAAAGGTGGGCGTGGCATCCAAATTTTTGATGCAGATCTTTGTAAAATGTCAATTGCTATCTTCATACCAAATATGGTGACTCTAGCTCGAAATTTGTTACAATTGGGGAAAGGGGGGCTGGGGGCGGTATGGGTGGGCGTGGAATCCAAATTTTTGATGCAGATCTTTCTGAAATGTCAATTGCTATCTTCATACCAAATTTGGTGACTCTAGCTCGAAAATTGTAAAAAGTGGGGAAAAGGGGGCGAAATGGAGGGCGTGGCTCCAAAACTTTGATGCAGATTTTTGGGGGTCGTTGCCAGCTAGCTTCCCACCAAATTTGGAGGCTCTAGCTTCTCAACTCTAGAAGATGCACGCATTCCCGTTTTTGACGAAGCGTTGGGGTGGATGGGGGCGGCTAGGGCAGTATTGGTGAGCGTGGCATCCAAACTTTTGATGCAGTTTTTAGGGGTTCATCATAACCTATCTTGGCACCAAATTTGGTGGCTCTAGCTCAAAAACTGTGGGAGATATAGCCATTTCTGATTTCAAAATGCGGTGGGGCTGGGGGCGGAGTGGGTGGGCGTGGCTCCAAAACTTTAATGCAGTTTTTTGGGGGTTGCTAGTAGCTATCTTCTTACCAAATTTGGTACTTCTAGCTGTAAGGATGTGCGAAATATGTGGATTTATCGGTTTTGAGTTATCGAATTTATCGATTTGCCAGCCCCCCAGTTATCGTAGAACCCCCATCTTGACACTTTAATTTACTATCCCATAGATAAAGAGAATTGGAAAGTTTCAAGTCTCTAGCTTGAAGGGTGTGGAAAAAAATTGGACACATACAGACGGACAGACGGACAGACACCATGACGGACATTGCACAAACTCAATATACTCTTTACCTTCGGTATCGAGTATAAAAATACTGTACATACAGTAACGAAAAGGTAATTGTCGTTCCAACAAAAGATAATAGCATCGTTGTCTTTAGGAAAACCCACATTCTGAAAGTAAACGTATAATGATTTAAACTTTAAATGTAAATTTTAAAGTAAAAAGGCGGCAGTTTAGATTCAAAGATTTTACAATATGTATTTTATTTTTTTGTATGTACAGTATCTTTTTGTTCTAATGTTCCGTAATTTTAAGTGCTTACAACTCATATTGCAAGTTTCTATATTCTTTCTTAACTTCATTTTTATACTCGATACCGAAGGTAAAGAGTATATTGGTTTTGTGCAATGTCCGTCATGGTGTCTGTCCGTCTGTCCGTCTGTCCGTCCGTATGGTTGCAAGTTTTTTCCACACCCTTCAAGCTAGAGACTTGAAACTTTTCAATTCTCTTTATCTATGGGATAGTAAATTAAAGTGTCAAGATGGGGGTTCTACGATAACTGGGGGGCTGGCAAATCGATAAATTCGATAACTCAAAACCGATAAATCCACATATTTCGCACATCCTTACAGCTATAAGTACCAAATTTGGTAAGAAGATAGCTATTAGCAACCCCCAAAAAACTGCATCAAAAATTTTGGAGCCACGCCCCCATTCTGCCCCCAGCCCCCCGTCTTTTTAAGTCAAAATAGCCCATATCTCCCACAGTTTTTGAGCTATAGCCACCAAATTTGGTGCCAAGATAGGTGATGATGACCCCCTAAAAACCGCACCAAAAGTTTGGATGCCACGCCCACCGATACTGCCCTAGCCGCCCCCATCCACCCCAACGCTTCGTCAAAAACGGGAATGCGTGTATCTTCCAGAGTTGTGGAGCTAGAGCCTCCAAATTTGGTGGGAAGATAGCTGTTAACGACCCCCAAAAATCTGCATCAAAGTTTTGGAGCCACGCCCACCCATTACGCCCCCAGCCCCCCGCATTTTGAAATCAGAAATGGCTATATCTCCCACAGTTTTTGAGCTATAGCCACCAAATTTGGTGCCAAGATAGGTGATGATGACCCCCTAAAAACCGCACCAAAAGTTTGGATACCACGCCCACCGATACTGCCCTAGCCTCCCCCATCCACCCCAACGCTTCGTCAAAAACGGGAATGAGTGTATCTTCCAGAGTTGTGGAGCTAAAGCCACCAAATTTGGTAAGAAGATAGCTGGCAACGACCCCCAAAAATCTGCATCAAAGTTTTGGAGCCACGCCCTCCAATTCGCCCCCCTTTCTCCACTTTTTACAATTTTCGAGCTAGAGTCACCAAATTTGGTATGAAGATAGCAATTGACATTCCACAAAGATCTGCATCAAAAATTTGGATGCCACGCCCACCCATACCACCCCCAACCCCCCTTTTCCCACTTTTTACAAACTTCGAGCTAGAGTCACCAAATTTTGTATGTAGATAGCAATTGATATTTCACAAAGATCTGCATCAAAAATTTGGATGCCACGCCCACCCATACCACCCCCAACCCCCCTTTCCCCAATTTTTACAAATTTTGAGCTAGAGTCACCAAATTTGGTATGAAGATAGCAATTGATATTTCACAAAGATCTGCATCAAAAATTTGGATGGCACGCCCACCCATACCACCCCCAACCCCCCTTTCCCCAATTTTTTTAAATTTCGAGCTAGAGTCACCAAATTTGGTATCAAGATAGCAATTGACATTTCACAAAGATCTGCAAAAAAATTTTGATGCCACAACTACCCATACCGCCCCCAGCCCCCCCCCCCTTTCCCTACATTTTACAAACTTTGAGCTAGAGTCACCAAATTTGGAAGGCAAATAGTTGGTGGCATCCCCATCTGCATCGGAGAATCTTTAAGGCAGCGTACACCCCTGCCGCATCCGTACCCCTTTGCATTCAGGCCTATTTTTACCGGTTTTAATACTGGTATCGAGTATGCCGCAGTCGGTTGCGTCCGACTGCAACGTTTCTACTTGTTTATTTCTAATTTCATTGTTTCGAATTTATTTTTATTTGCAATTCAATTTGTTTTTGTTTTTTTATCATGATATTTAATTATTTATTTAATTTGCAAACTTGGCTGTGCAGCTTTTTTACGTTTTGTCGCAGCTTTAAAATCATTTGTTGTTGCTGTTGC
Source organism: Scaptomyza montana (assembly GCA_018904305.1). NCBI lineage: Eukaryota > Metazoa > Arthropoda > Insecta > Diptera > Drosophilidae > Scaptomyza > Scaptomyza montana. The sequence goes on along the minus strand of JAEIGR010000057.1, from coordinate 237,592 downwards.
TGACGATGCATTTGTTGTTGTTGTGGCTGACGCTGATGCTGTCGCTGGTGAGGCTGAAACTGCTGCTGCTGCTGCGGCTGAAACTGCGGTTGTAGCTGCTGCTGGTAGAGCTGCTGGTGTAGCTGAAATGGTTGCTGCTTTGGCTGAAACTGTTGCTGCTGTGGCTGCATATACAGCTGATAATGCTGCAATGGGGCCACCACAGGCAAAGCACCCCAATAATTTTGTCCGTTCATGTTGCACTTTAAAGATGAATTGAAGCATTACGCAAATGGCACATTAAAAAACAAGTGGAAACGTTGCAGTCGGACGCAACCGACTGCCGCATACTCGATACCAGTATAAAAACCGGTAAAAAGAGGCTTGATTGCCTTAAAGATTCTCCGCTGCAGATGGGGATGCCACCAGCTATATTCCTCCCAAATTTGATGACTCTAGCTTAAAGTTTGTAAAAGGTAGGGAAAGGGGGGGGCTGGGGCGGTATGGGTGGGCGTGGCATCCAAATTTTTGATGCAGATCTTTGTGGAATGTCAATTGTTATATTCATACCAAATTTTGTGACCCTAGCTCAAAGTTTGTAAAAAGTGTGGAAAGGGGGGCTGGGGGCGGTAGGGGTGGGCGTAATAACCAAATTTTTGATGCAGATCTTTGTGGAATGTCAATTGTTATATTCATACCAAATTTGGTGACTCTAGCTCAAAGTTTGTAATAAGTGTGGAAAGGGGGGCTGGGGGCGGTATGGGTGAGCGTGGCATCCAAGTTTTTGATGCAGATCTTTGTGGAATGTCAATTGCTATCTTCATACCAAATTTGGTGACCCTAGCTCAAAGTTTGTAAAAGGTGTGGAGAGGGGGGGGCTGGGGGCGGTATGGGTGGGCGTGGCATCCAAATTTGTGATGCAGATATTTGTGGAATGTCAATTGCTATCTTCATACCAAATTTGGTGACCCTAGCTCAAAGTTTGTAAAAAGTGGGGAAAGGGGGGCTGGGGGCGGTATGGGTGGGCGTGGCATCCAAATTTGTGATGCAGATCTTTGTGGAATGTCAGTTGCTATATTCATACCAAATTTGGTGACTCTAGCTAAAAAATTGTAAAAGGTGGGGAAAGAAGGGCGAAATGGGTGGGCGTGGCTCCAAAACTTTGATGCAGTTTTTTGGGGGTCATCATCACCTATCTTGGCACCTAATTTGGTGGCTATAGCTCAAAAACTGTGGGAGATAAAGGCGTTTTTGACTTTAAAATGCGGGGGGGTTGGGGGCGGACTGGGGGGCGTGGCTCCAAAATTTTTGATGCTGGTTTTTGGGGGTTGCTAATAGCTATCTTCTTACCAAATTTGGTAGTTCTAGCTGTAAGGATGTGCGAAATATGTGGATTTATCGGTTTTGAGTTATCGAATTTATCGATTTTTATCTTGACACTTTAATTTACTATCCCATAGATAAAGAGAATTGGAAAGTTTCAAGTCTCTAGCTTGAAGGGTGTGGAAAAAACTTGCACACATACGGACGGACAGACGGACAGACACCATGACGGACATTGCACAAAACCAATATACTCTTTACCTTCGGTATCGAGTATAAAAAGGAATGCAAAGAAGAGTTGCAAAATCTGCAATATGAGTTGCAAACGCCAAAAATTTAAGAACATTAGAACAAAACAAGTGGAAACGTTGCAGTCGGACGCAACCGACTGCGGCATACTCGATACCAGAATTAAAACCGGTAAAAAGAGGCCTGATTGCAAAGGGGTACGGATGCGGCAGGGGTGTACGCTGCCTTAAAGATTCTCCGATGCAGATGGGGATGCCACCGGCTATCTTCATACCAAATTTGGTGACTCTAGCTCAAAATTTGTAAAAGGTGGGGAAAGGGGGGCTGGGGGCGGTTTGGGTGGGCGTGGCATCCAAATTTTTGTTGCAGATCTTTCTGAAATGTCAATTGCTATCTTCATACCAAATTTGGTGACTCTAGCTCGAAATTTGTAATAAGTGGGGAAAGGGGGCTGGGGGCGGTTTGGGTGGGCGTGGCATCCAAATTTTTGATGCAGATCTTTGTGGAATGTCAATTGTTATCTTCATACCAAATTTGGTGACTCTAGCTCAAAATTTGTAAAAGGTGAGGAAAGGGGGGGCTGGGGGCGGTTTGGGTGGGCGTGGCATCCAAATTTTTGTTGCAGATCTTTCTGAAATGTCAATTGCTATCTTCATACCAAATTTGGTGACTCTAGCTCGAAATTTGTAATAAGTGGGGAAAGGGGGGCTGGGGGCGGTATGGGTGGGCGTAGCATCCAAATTTTTGATGCAGATCTTTCTGGAATGTCAATTGCTATCTTCATACCAAATTTGGTGACTCTAGCTCGAAATTTGTAAAAAGTGGGGAAAGGGGGGCTGGGGGCGGTAAAGGTGGGCGTGGCATCCAAATTTTTGATGCAGATCTTTGTAAAATGTCAATTGCTATCTTCATACCAAATTTGGTGACTCTAGCTCGAAATTTGTTATAATTGGGGAAAGGGGGGCTGGGGGCGGTATGGGTGGGCGTGGAATCCAAATTTTTGATGCAGATCTTTCTGAAATGTCAATTGCTATCTTCATACCAAATTTGGTGACTCTAGCTCGAAAATTGTAAAAAGTGGGGAAAAGGGGGCGAAATGGAGGGCGTGGCTCCAAAACTTTGATGCAGATTTTTGGGGGTCGTTGCCAGCTAGCTTCCCACCAAATTTGGAGGCTCTAGCTTCTCAACTCTAGAAGATGCACGCATTCCCGTTTTTGACGAAGCGTTGGGGTGGATGGGGGCGGTTAGGGCAGTATTGGTGGGCGTGGCATCCAAACTTTTGATGCAGTTTTTAGGGGGTCATCATCACCTATCTTGGCACCAAATTTGGTGGCTCTAGCTCAAAAACTGTGGGAGATATAGCCATTTCTGATTTCAAAATGCGGGGGGCTGGGGGCGGAGTGGGTGGGCGTGGCTCCAAAACTTTGATGCAGTTTTTTGGGGGTCGTTACCAGCTATCTTCCCACCAAATTTGGAGGCTCTAGCTCCACAACTCTGGAAGATACACGCATTCCCGTTTTTGACGAAGCGTTGGGGCACATGGGGGTGGCTAGGGCGGTATTGGTGGTCGTGGCATCCAATCTTTGATGCAGTTTTTGAGGGGTCATCATCACCTATCTTAGCACCAAATTTGGTGGCTATAGCTCAAAAACTGTGGGAGATATAGGCTTTTTTGACTTTAAATGTAAAGTAATGTCATTTTTTAGATATTTGCCCTTTTTTAATATATATTTTCTTGACAACAAACCACTAGATAGAATTGAATGGGTTGACGATTTGGGCATCGTTATGGACCCAAAGCTTAAGTTTGACAAGCATATTTCTTCAATTTCCAATCGAGCATCTGGTGTCTTGGGGTTCATTAAGCGCTGGTCGAAGGAGTTTAACGATCCCTACTTAACAAAAACTCTGTATACTTCTCTTGTTCGACCGATTCTGGAATATGGATCTTGTATATGGTTTCCGAAATACGAAATTCATCACAATAAAATAGAATCGGTACAAAAACAATTTCTGCTCTTCGCACTTAGAGGTCTTAACTGGGACACTAACAATAATTTGCCGTCTTATCGTAGTAGACTTTTACTAATAGATCTTCCTTCTCTAAGTGATCGTAGAATAATGCTATCATTTTCCTTTTTTCACAAATTAATTAATGGTGAAATTGATTCTTCTGAATTAATTAACCAAATTAACTTTGCTGTTCCTATTAGAAATACTAGAAATTTTGTACCTAAATCTCTTCAAACTTGTAATTCTAATTATGCTCTTCATAACCCTTTTCGTATTCTGTGTTCTATTTATAACGATCTTTCCCACTTAATACACAGTGCCACTCCTACTTGCTCTATTAAAAAGTTAGTTTTGTGTCATTTGTCTACATGTTCGCGATCATCGTAACCGCACGATAAGCGGAGCGCCCCTCGGTCGGATGGGCGGGAGGTGGGTCGCTTTGTGCGTGGGTCCGCGCGTTAACAAGCCGGTGCTTGGTATCGTTGGGCCACTTGACTGTACTGTTCGTTAGTACATCTACGTCCAATAAAAAAAAAAAAAAAAAAAAAAATTCGGGGGGGCTGGGGGCGGAATGGGGGGCGTGGCTCCAAAATTTTTGATGCAGTTTTTTGGGGGTTGCTAGTAGCTATCTTCTTACCAAATTTGGTACTTCTAGCTGTAAGGATGTGCGAAATATGTGGATTTATCGGTTTTGAGTTATCGAATTTATCGATTTGCCAGCCCCCCAGTTATCGTAGAACCCCCGTCTTGACACTTTAATTTACTATCCCATAGATAAAGAGAATTGGAAAGTTTCAAGTCTCTAGCTTGAAGGGTGTGGAAAAAAATTGGACACATACAGACGGACAGACGGACAGACACCATGACGGACATTGCACAAACTCAATATACTCTTTACCTTCGGTATCGAGTATAAAAATACTGTACATACAGTAACGAAAAGGTAATTGTCGTTCCAACAAAAGATAATAGCATCGTTGTCTTTAGGAAAACCCACATTCTGAAAGTAAACGTATAATGATTTAAACTTTAAATGTAAATTTTAAAGTAAAAAGGCGGCAGTTTAGATTCAAAGATTTTACAATATGTATTTTATTTTTTTGTATGTACAGTATCTTTTTGTTCTAATGTTCCGTAATTTTAAGTGCTTACAACTCATATTGCAAGTTTCTATATTCTTTCTTACATTCATTTTTTATTTCTAATTTCATTGCTTCGAATTTATTTTTATTTGCAATTCAATTTGTTTTTGTTTTTTTATCATGATATTTAAACATTTATTTAATTTGCAAACTTGGCTGTGCAGCTTTTTTACGTTTTGTCGCAGCTTTAAAATCATTTGTTGTTGCTGTTGCTGACGATGCATTTGTTGTTGTTGTGGCTGACGCTGATGCTGTCGCTGGTGAGGCTGAAACTGCTGCTGCTGCTGCGGCTGAAACTGCGGTTGTAGCTGCTGCTGGTAGAGCTGCTGGTGTAGCTGAAATGGTTGCTGCTTTGGCTGAAACTGTTGCTGCTGTGGCTGCATATACAGCTGATAATGCTGCAATGGGGCCACCACAGGCAAAGCACCCCAATAATTTTGTCCGTTCATGTTGCACTTTAAAGATGAATTGAAGCAATACGCAAATGGCACATTAAAAAACAAGTGGAAACGTTGCAGTCGGACGCAACCGACTGCCGCATACTCGATACCAGTATAAAAACCGGTAAAAAGAGGCTTGATTGCCTTAAAGATTCTCCGCTGCAGATGGGGATGCCACCAGCTATATTCCTCCCAAATTTGATGACTCTAGCTTAAAGTTTGTAAAAGGTAGGGAAAGGGGGGAGGGGGCTGGGGCGGTATGGGTAGTTGTGGCATCAAAATGCAGATTGATGCAGATCTTTGTGAAATGTCAATTGCTATCTTCATACCAAATTTGGTGACTCTAGCTCGAAGTTTGTAATAAGTGGGGAAAGGGGGGCTGGGGGCGGTATGGGTGGGCGTGGAATCCAAATTTTTGATGCAGATCTTTGTGAAATGTCAATTGCTATCTTCATACCAAATTTGGTGACTCTAGCTCGAAGTTTGTAATAAGTTGGGAAAGGGGGGCTGGGGGCGGTATGGGTGGGCGTGGCATCCAAATTTTTGCTGCAGATCTTTGTGGAATGTCAATTGCTATCTTCATACCAAATTTGGTGACCCTAGCTCAAAGTTTGTAAAAGGTTTGGCAAGGGGGGGGGGCTGGGGGCGGTGTGGGTGGGCGTGGCATCCAAATTTTTTATGCAGATCTTTGTGGAATGTCAATTGCTATCTTCATACCAAATTTGGTGACTCAAGCTCGAAAATTGTAATAAGTGGGGAAAGGGGGGCTGGGGCCGGTATGGGTGGGCGTGGCATCCAAATTTTTGCTGCAGATCTTTGTGGAATGTCAATTGCTATCTTCATACCAAATTTGGTGACTCTAGCTCAAAGTTTGTAAAAGGTGTGGAAAGGGTGGCTGGGGGCGGTATGGGTGGGCGAGGCATCCAAATTTGTGATGCAGATCTTTGTGGAATGTCAATTGCTATCTTCATACCAAATTTGGTGACTCTAGCTCGAAAATTGTAAAAAGTGAGGAAAGAGGGGCGAAATGGAGGGCGTGGCTCCAAAACTTTGATGCAGATTTTTGGGGGTCGTTACCAGCTATCTTCCCACCAAATTTGGAGGCTCTAGCTCCACAACTCTGGAAGATACACGCATTCCCGTTTTTGACGAAGTGTTGGGGTGGATGGGGGCGGCTAGGGCAGTATTGGTGGGCGTGGCATCCAAACTTTTGATGCAGTTTTTAGGGGGTCATCATCACTTATCTTGGCACCAAATTTGGTGGCTCTAGCTCAAAAACTGTGGGAGATATAGCCATTTCTAAGTTCAAAATGCGGGGGGGCTGGGGGCGTAATGGGTGGGTGTGGCTCCAAAATTTTTGATGCAGTTTTTTGGGGGTTGCTAGTAGCTATCTTCTTTCCAAATTTGGTATTTCTAGCTGTTAGGATGTGCGAAATATGTTGATTTATCGGTTTTGAGTTATCGAATTTATCGATTTGCCAGCCCCCCAGTTATCGTAGAACACCCATCTTGACACTTTAATTTACTATCCCATAGATAGGGATGGCAAGATTAATCGATTGAAAGGAAATAATCGATTAATTTTGGGTAATAAACGATTATATTATATGATTTTTTTTGTTTAGATTAAATGATTAATAATCGAGTAATGAGAAAATAATCGTAATATTTTTTTAATAATTATACTTTTAATTACTTATGTTTCTTCTGGCAGCGTCGATTCTATTAGACCCCAGATTCAAAAACTTCATTTCAGTGACCCTTTAGCGCTTGCTGGAGTTATGAGGCATTTGCGAACAGATATGAAAAATATTGATGACAGTATTGAAAGCAGAAGCGAGACCTCAGTGGGGTCAATAGAAGAATATTTTGACCTCTGGGCTACTCATAAGTCTTTAATTCATAAAAGAAAGAAGAAAAATTATGACATGCCACAAGATGAATTAGCTTTCTTTCTAAATGCTCAAAATCTGGAACTAAAGCGCAATGTCATTGATGCTTGGGACGAAATGAAATCAGTGTATCCAAAGCTTTACTCTCTTGCCAACAACTATTGCCATTTAATAGGAACATCAGTACCCGCCGAGAGACTGTTTTCAAAAGCAGGTGCAACAGCCACTCTTAAGAGAAACAGACTAACTACAAAACGTTTGGGAAAACTTTTATTCCTGCAGTCATGGCTAAATCACTGATAAAAAATGTTTGTACTAAACGTAAAAATCACATTTCATTTTTCACATCAAAATAATTAAATTTTTCATTTCAAAATCACATTTCATTTTTGTAAAATATTGATTTTAGTGTACCCTACGAATTAATAAATAAATAAATATATGTAAAACATAAAAAAATATAATGCAAAAACAAAAATAAAATTTAATCGAGAAATTACTCGATTAATTGCTCAAATTGCGATTAATTGCAATTAATTTATGTTTTCTTGCGATTAATCATTTGATAGATTAATCGATTATTTCAAAAACTCTGCCATCCCTACCCATAGATAAAGAGAATTGGAAAGTTTCAAGCAGTGTTTGAATTTGCTGCTACATAGCAGCAATTTCAATAAAAATGTAGCTCTGCTCCCGCTACTGCTCTGATTTCGAACGGCTCTGTAGCATAGCAGAGAGCACAAAAACAAAACGGCTGCTCTTCTGCTCTGCTCTATAGCACAGAACGGCGGAGTACAGAGCAATAGCAATAGCAAAAAATTTGCGACGCACTATTTGTAGTTGTAGCAATAGCACAAGCATCGATAGCGAGATGAGAGCAGAGCGAACGAAAATAATTTTTGTGCTACTGCGCGAGAGCATTAGCGTTCTTTTGTCTCTTTTGCTCCAATAGCATTTCTGATGTTGCTCTCGTAGCAGCTTCGTAGTCGCTCTCATAGCATTTCTATAGTTGCGTTCATGGCAGCTTTGCATTTTGCGGCATACCACATATTGCCGTTAAAGACGTTAATTTCAAATAATAAGAATTTACTCATTTTCCTATATTTTCTATACTCAATATATATATGTATATATATATATATATATATATGTAATATATATATATATATATATATATATATATATATATATATATATATATATATATATGTATATGAATGAAACAAATCACAAAAATATAAAATGAATATTCAAACAAGACATAATTTTTAATTTAAATTATGGTTTTCTTCGTCTTCAAATGAAGGGAAATTGTCGATGGCATTATCCAAATGGGATGAGTTTAGTTTGACCAGTAAAATATTTTCTAATGTGTCGTGGCTTAGCCTATTCCGATTGTCGGCCAATATAAGTTTCAATGATGAAAATGCGCGTTCTATTGTGACCTAAATAAAATTAAAAGTTATTAATATATTTCTTGCAGCATAAACAATACTTTTTACTTGTGTTGGCGGAATGGCAAAGCATACTTTGCTTAGTGCATACAGTTCAGGATCAGTCGACTTTCTTTCTCTCCAGAAGTTCAATACATTTACACTTGCTTTCATGTATGGGAGTTTTAGTGTTTCAATTTTTTGATAAACATCCGTGCATTCATCTGATGGCGATATCGTACATCCCAAATAGCTGTCTAACAAATCGAACTCATTATTTTCCAGCCCTTCTTCAAGACTCATATAATTAATTGAAGTTGTTGAGGAATTCATTTTTGGGTTATTTGCTTTAATTTTTTCCCACAAAGCCTTTAAGAAGTGCACAGCATTTTTTTTCTGAGTCCAGGTGAGAATTTGTTGAAATCTCGGGTCTAAGTATAGGCATGCATCAAATCCCACATTCGATATAAGTTTTTCTGTTCGCGTGTCTATGCTTTCAATGAGGGTTTTACCAATTTCAAAACTAATAGAATTTTCGCTATCTGAACGTGATAGTAAAATTTGATTTGTAGTCAGCTTACATGTGAGCCACAAAGCGTAGAAATTGCCGTAGTGCAATTGCTCTTCTTGGAACTTCACAATAGTTTTTTGCAGTGGATTCATAATGCAAGTGTAGCTATCTATAAACTCCCACAACATAGAGCTAGCGTCGAAATTTTCATCATCCGTTTTATTTTCGATTGCTTCAATTTCGCTCAAGACGTCCTTAGCTTTGTTTAGTCGATCGATCATTTCATATGTTGAACCCCACCTTGTGGGACAATCTAATTGGGGCATTTTCAGTTTGCGTATGTCAAATGCCTCACGATAACCATGTGATGGCTTACGAATGTATTTCGTCATGTTGCGACATTGAAGTAAATAACTTTTAATGTCTGCCTTTTTTGAAACATCAAGTGCGCAAAGTTGTGCAGTATGTGCTGCGCACCGGCATATTTGTATATTACCCACGTGCAATTCTTCTGAGGTCTCAAAATTATCAATTTTTTTAGTGTATTCTATGTTTTTTTCCACTTCCTCTAAGCCTTCAAAATCATCATCAAACATATAACTTTGTGATAGTATTTTTGATGTTTTAATCATGTTAGCGCCATTGTCTGATGTAATTGAAATAATTTGATTCAATCGGATGTTGTACTTGTCCAAAGTAGCTATAATTTCTTTGGCCAGATTTTTAGAAGTACTTCCACTAGCGCCTTTGATTTCAGACATGCCTAATATCCGAGATATAATTTCATTTTCATTAATAAATTGCGCACTTATTCCAAAGATATTACGGCTAAGCCGAGTTGCGCTATCTATTTTTAAAGACAGTAAGCGGCCCTGCATTTCTTGTTGCATTTCGCTGCGTATGTTTTCTGCCACATGCTTAAGCATGTTTTTGCATTTACTGCCATTTAATTTGAAGCTTTTTCCGCTCTTTTCTGTAAGACCGTGACATATCGGATCTATTATATTTCGCATATTTTTATACTCGATACCGAAGGTAAAGAGTATATTGACTTTGTGCAATGTCCGTCATGGTGTCCGTCCGTCTGTCCGTCTGTCCGTCTGTCCGTCTGTCCGTCCGTATGTTCGCAACTTTTTTCCACACCCTTCAAGCTAGAGACTTGAAACTTTCCAAATCTCTTTATCTATGGGATAGTAAATTAAAGTGTCAAGATGGGGTTCTACGATAACTGGGGGGCTGGCAAATCGATAAATTCGATAACTCAAAACCGATAAATCCACATATTTCGCACATCCTTACAGCTTGAAGTACCAAATTTGGTAAGAAGATAGCTACTAGCAACCCCAAAAAACTGCATCAAAAATTTTGGAGCCACGCCCCCATTCCGCCCCCAGCCCCCCGAATTTTAAAGTTAAAAAAGCCTATATCTCCCACAGTTTTGAGCTATAGCCACCAAATTTGGTGCCAAGATAGGTGATGATGACCCCTCAAAAACTGCATCAAAAGATTGGATGCCACGCCCACAATACCGCCCCAGCCACCCCCATGTGCCCCAACGCTTCGTCAAAAACGGGAATGCGTGTATCTTCCAGAGTTGTGGAGCTAGAGCCTCCAAATTTGGTGGGAAGATAGTTGGTAACGACCCCCAAAAAACTGCATCAAAGTTTGGAGCCACGCCCACCCATTCCGCCCCAGCCCCACCGCATTTTGAAATCAGAAATGGCTATATCTCCCACAGTTTTTGAGCTAGAGCCACCAAATTTGGTGCCAAGATAGGTGATGATACCCCCAAAAACTGCATCAAAAGTTTGGATGCCACGCCCACCAATACTGCCCTAGCCGCCCCCATCCACCCCAACGCTTCGTCAAAAACGGGAATGCGTGTATCTTCCAGAGTTGTGGAGCTAGAGCCACCAAATTGGTAGGAAGATAGCTGGCAACGACCCCCAAAAATCGCATCAAAGTTTGGAGCCACGCCCTTCATTTCGCCCCCCTTTCCCCACTTTTACCTTTTCGAGCTAGAGTCACCAAATTTGGTATGAAGATAGCATTTGACATTTCAGAAAGATCTGCATCAAAAATTTGGATTCCACGCCCACCCATACCGCCCCCAGCCCCCTTTTCCCCACTTATTACAAATTTCGAGCTAGAGTCACCAAATTTGGTATGAAGATAACAATTGACATTTTACAAAGATATGCATCAAAAATTTGATGCCACGCCCACCCTTACCGCCCTCAGCCCCCTTTCCCCATCTTTTTAAACTTCGAGCTAGAGTCACCAAATTTGGTATATAGATAGCAATTGACATTTCACAAAGATCTGCATAAAAAATTTGGATGTCACGCCCACCCATACCGCCCCCAGCCCCCTTCCCCACTTATTACAAATTTCGAGCTAGAGTCACCAATTTGGTATGAAGATAGCAATTGACATTCCACAAAGATCTGCATCACAAATTTGGATGACACGCCCACCCAAACCGCCCCCAGCCCCCTTTCCCCACCTTTTACAAATTTTTAGCTAGAGTCACCAAATTTGGTATGAAGATAGCCGGTGGCATCCCCATCTGCATCGGAGAATCTATAAGGCAGCTTAAACCCCTGCCGCATCCGTACCCTTTGCATTCAGGCCTCTTTTTACCGGTTTTAATTCTGGTATCGAGTATGCCGCAGTCGGTTGCGTCCGACTGCAACGTTTCCACTTGTTTGAATTTAAAACATTGAAAGGTACGCTTTCTTCTGTCACCAGTCCTATGTACGAACGAATTAACTGTTTTTTGTTTATTTTCACTTTAATTATTTCTTTTCTGGGTTGTGTTATATTTTCTGAACACGTGGACTCCTCGTCTTGATAATCTATTTTTATCTTGTGCACTCCAATAATATGTTTCTTTCAATTAAATGTTCGATCTTTCTTTAAAGAACGATTACATGATTTGCACTGCACATAAGTTGAGCCATTTTCTTCAAAATATTTTAAAATATTAAATGTGCTTTTTAGCGGAGCCATGTTTACGCATAAAATCAATTAACATTACTGCGCTTTAAAAAAAAATGTGAGAGGTGCATGTATACCAAAACAAAATATAGCGGTAAAATGTGGTATGCCGCAAAATGCAAAGCTGCCATGAACGCAACTATAGAAATGCTATGAGAGCGACTACGAAGCTGCTACGAGAGCAACATCAGAAATGCTATTGGAGCAAAAGAGACAAAAGAACGCTAATGCTCTCGCGCAGTAGCACAAAAATTATTTTCGTTCGCTCTGCTCTCATCTCGCTATCGATGCTTGTGCTATTGCTACAACTACAAATAGTGCGTCGCACATTTTTTGCTATTGCTATTGCTCTGTACTCCGCCGTTCTGTGCTATAGAGCAGAGCAGAAGAGCAGCCGTTTTGTTTTTGTGCTCTCTGCTATGCTACAGAGCCGTTCGAAATCAGAGCAATAGCGGGAGCAAAAAAAAAAACTCTGATATAGCATAGCATTTTCAATCACTGGTTTCAAGTCTCTAGCTTGAAGGGTGTGGAAAAAACTTGCACACATACGGACGGACAGACGGACAGACACCATGACGGACATTGCACAAAACCAATATACTCTTTACCTTCGGTATCGAGTATAAAAATTGTAAAATTCCCTGAGAGCTGAAAGAGTTACAGTTATTTATGTGAATTTATCTCATCTACAGAACAATATCACATTTTCATGCTCTTAAGCCAATCGCATTGCTCTTAGTCCTCCTTTGTTGTTGCAATTGCTTCGAAACATAGAAAACCAATTTCGTGCGTGCATACAGCGACTTACGATATGCCGAAAGCGATAGACAAAAACAGCAACAACAAATTTTTTGCATTCACAGCTATTTTTATACCCTGAAATGAGTAAAAGAGGGTATAATGATTTTGTGCAAAAGTATGTAACAGGCAGAAAGAAGCATCTCCGACCCCATAAATCAGCTTCAACAGCCGACTCCACATAGCCATGCCTGTTATTTAGAAAATGTAATAAATATAGTTTGAAAAAATTAAAAAATACGCTTTTTAAAAACATTGAACTAAAAATTTAAAAAATAATTTCTAATGTAAGCTTAAAGCATTTAAAAATTTTTGAATTATTGTCAAAAAAGCGTGGGCGCTTTGTGATATATTTTTCGTGAATCGAGCGCCAGACGCTTTTTCACAATAATTCAAAAATTTTTAAATTTTTAAGCTTACATTAGAAATTATTTTTTAAATTTTTAGTTCAATGTTTTTAAAAAGCGTATTTTTTAGTTGTTTTTTCGAAATATATTTATTATAATTATAATTATTACTGAATATTAACTATTAAAAAATACAAAAAATCTAATAAAAAAAACAAAATTGGACTAAAAAACTAAAATACCAAATATACTGCACGCGGATTCGAACCCGCACCTCCCGTTTAAGAGTCTGGCAACCTTACCAATAGACTATATGAGAGAGTTCCCGAAGTGCCTTTAAAACTTAATTTATACTTTTTTTTTGAGAGTTACTCACTCACTCCGCCTCAAGTGAAGCTAATAAAAACTTAAATATCAATTTTTCTACTTTGGGATTCGAACCCGAACCTCCCGGCTATGAGTCGGGTATCCTAACCACTGGGCCATATGAGTTAGTGTGCCTTTAAAACCTAATTTATACTTTTTTTTGAGTTACTCACTCCGCCTCAAGTGAAGCTAATAAAAAGGTCTTAAAAATAGGAGTTAAAACTATGGATAACTTTATAGCTTCTGTGCAAATTAATAATCCAAATCGGTTAAGAAACACAGGAGATATTTTATATTAAAATGAAGTCAAGAACAAGTGGAAACGTTGCAGTCGGACGCAACCGACTGCGGTATACTCGATACCAGTATTAAAACCGGTAAAAAGAGGCCTCATTGCAAACGGGTACGGATGAGGCAGGGGTGTACGCTGCCTTAAAGATTCTCCGATGCAGATGGGGATGCCACCAGCTGTCTTCGTTGCAAATTTGGTGACTCTAGCTCAAAGCTTGTAAAATGTGGGGAAAGGGCGGTATGGGTGGGCGTGGCATCCAAATTTTTGATGCAGATCTTTGTGAAATGTCAATTGCTATCTCCATACCAAATTTGGTGACTCTAGCTCGAAGTTTGTAAAAAGTGGGGAAAGGGGGGCTGGGGGCGGTATGGGTGGGCGTGGCATCCCAATTTTTGATGCAGATCTTTGTGAAATGTCAATTGCTATCTTCATACCAAATTTGGTGACTCTAGCTCAAAGTTTGTAAATGGTGGGGAAAGGGGGGCGGAATGGGTGGGCTTGGCTCCAAAACTTTTGGGGGTCGTTACCAGCTATCTTCCCACCAAATTTGGTGGCTCTAGCTCCACAACTCTGGAAGATAAACGCATTCCCGTTTTTGACGAAGCGTTGGGGTGGATGGGGGCGGCTAGGGCAGTATTGGTGAGCGTGGCATCCAAACTTTTGATGCAGTTTTTAGGGGGTCATCATCACTTATCTTGGCACCAAATTTGGTGGCTCTAGCTCAAAAACTGTGGGAGATATAGCCATTTCTGATTTCAAAATGCGGGGGGGCTGGGGGCATAATGGGTGGGCGTGGCTCCAAAACTTTGATGCAGTTTTTTGGGGGTCGTTACCAGCTATCTTCCCACCAAATTTGGAGGCTCTAGCTCCACAACTCTGGAAGATACACGCATTCCCGTTTTTGACGAAGCGTTGGGGTGCATGGGGGCGGCTAGGGCAGTGTCGGTGGGCGTGGCATCCAAAATTTTGATGCAATTTTTGGGGGGTCATCATCACCTATCTTGGCACCAAATTTGGTGGCTCTAGCTCAAAAACTGTGGGAGTTATAGGCTTTTTTTACTTTAAATTGCGGGGGGGCTGGGGGCGGAATGGGTGGGCGTGGCTCCAAAATTTTTGATGCAGTTTTTTGGGGGTTGCTAGTAGCTATCTTTTTGCCAAATTTGGTAGTTCTAGCTGTAAGGATGTGCGAAATATGTGGATTTATCGGTTTTGAGTTATCGAATTTATCGATTTGCCAGCCCCCCAGTTATCGTAGAACCCCCATCTTGACACTTTAATTTACTATCCCATAGATAAAGAGAATTGGAAAGTTTCAAGTCTCTAGCTTGAAGGGTGTGGAAAAAAGTTGCGAACATACAGACGGACGGAAACGTTGAACGGACGGACGGACACCATGACGGACATTGCACAAACCCAATATACTCTTTACCTTCGGTATCGAGTATAAAAACTCACTTTTGCAAGTCATTTTAATACACGGGTTCAGGGTATCTTTTTGTCGGGATTTCTCGACTAAAGCCTTCTTACTTGTTTTCAGATTCGCTCATTCTCGTGTTGTGCTGACAGTCGGCAATACAACACTTGCATCATGATTTGAGCGCTGTTGGTTCCAAACCCAAAGAGGCAGCTTAAAACTTGAACACGATCGCGCATCGCTCTTCATGTTCGGCGCTAGATGACAAATTATTTTTAAATCTCGCTCCGATCATGCGCCTTCGTTGTTGGCTGTTTCGGCTAATGCTGCATTTACACTAGTTGATAAACAAGTCAACGTTGATATCAACTTTATCAATCCTAGTGTGAACAGCTATCAACTTGATCAACTTTTGCGTTGACAGTAGATTGACAATGCGAAAATCATCAATTGTTGCTCTGAGTGTAAACATAGTGTAAACACTTTGTGTCAACAGTTGAAGTCACAATCGGCGCGTTGACAACACAAAATTAAGTTGAGCTCATGTTCATTCTTTTGCTTTGTGTTGACAAACTTTATGTACATATTATAGGTGGCAGCACTTCGCTTCGCCACCCGTTTTTATTAATGTTGTCTGCTTTTTCAACTGTGCAGTCTATAAAAAACAATAATTAGTAATAAAAAGCTATTTAAAAATACAATTTTATTTATTTTTATGCATTTTATTGAACCATATTTTAAAGACAAGGTTTCAAATAAATTGAACTTGTTGCGCCAGCAATTCCGTGCAAGTAAAAATAATTTTCTTTACATTTAATTATTTATATTTTATTAAGGGCAATGTCGTTTATTTTAGAATGCACATAGCAAGGTACAATCGACCAAAAGTGGTCAAGCTGCTGCTGATCGGAAGACGCCAAATAAATTTTATAGCGCAAATGATCGGAAAAAACCACTTTCCTCTCGATCCAAATATAGTTCTTGAACCCACATAGCTCGCTTGCGTTTTTTTTAGCTCTTGCTTTTCCTCGTCCTCAAGAGCTAGAATCAAAACCACTGCTGCCGCTATTTTCATCTTCTTCGCTGTTGCCATTGTTTTGATTTTATTCTAAAGTAAACAAATTGCTTATCAATTAGTTTTAAGTTACATATGCATTAGTACTTACCACTTTTTTACTTTTTTCAATTAACAAAACAACACAATATCGATTACAATCAGTTTCGATACATTCACAATATCGACGTCAACGAAAAATGCTTAGCAACGTGAATGTCAACGAATGTGGATATCAACTGGTGTAAATTACTCTCAACTTCAATATCAACGCGTTGGCATCTTGCGCGTTGCTCAACTCGAAAATTAGTTGGCAACCCGATTTTTTTGTCAACTCAGTCAACTAATGTAAACACAACAAATGCGTTGACGTTGGATATCAATTGTTGATAGAGCTAGAATTGACGCTGCATCAACTAGTGTAAATGCACCATAACTCTCTTACGATACATTCACAATATCGACGTCAACGAAAAATGCTTAGCAACGTGAATGTCAACGAATGTGGATATCAACTGGTGTAAATTACTCTCAACTTCAATATCAACGCGTTGGCATCTTGCGCGTTGCTCAACTCGAAAATTAGTTGGCAACCCGATTTTTTTGTCAACTCAGTCAACTAATGTAAACACAACAAATGCGTTGACGTTGGATATCAATTGTTGATAGAGCTAGAATTGACGCTGCATCAACTAGTGTAAATGCACCATAACTCTCTTACGATACATTCACAATATCGACGTCAACGAAAAATGCTTAGCAACGTGAATGTCAACGAATGTGGATATCAACTGGTGTAAATTACTCTCAACTTCAATATCAACGCGTTGGCATCTTGCGCGTTGCTCAACTCGAAAATTAGTTGGCAACCCGATTTTTTTGTCAACTCAGTCAACTAATGTAAACACAACAAATGCGTTGACGTTGGATATCAATTGTTGATATAGCTAGAATTGACGCTGCATCAACTAGTGTAAATGCACCATTATGTATGCGCGGGCTCTGCTACCTTCTTCGCACGCACTGAATCAACGCAAAACATATCTAAAAGGCTGCAGTTAAGTGAATTGCATATTGCCTTAAGCTTTAAGGCCTGTACGCATGAGCCCTGTACAGCTCCCGTACCGTACACATGAGTTTTACGATTGTAACGACAAGTGTTGAAAAATTCACATATTGTGGCGGTAGGCTAATTGTTTTTTGTAAATAAATCGGAAATGCAACTGTGTTTTGTACACTTGATTTCAAAATAATGATTCACGACCAACGCGCGCTTCTTTTGTGTTTGAGTACAACTAACACTCTGCTGCTGGCGGTTGCATTTTAGTGAACCCATATTTGATGGACAGAGCTGAGATTACCAAATATTATGCTAAACATAACTGAAACCACTCAAACGACTCAAAGCAAATTCACCTTACTGATCTATACCCTGCAATAGATCAGTGGCAGTACAATCCTGTTTATATGTTATTTAAATTGTATCTTATTACTTAATTAATATATTTTTATTCAATACTTCTTGCGCAGCATTGACTGCCAAAACAATAAGTATGGCTTTATTGGAACCTGAATTAGGTCAACCTTGTTAATATTATCCGAAATATGTATAAGCCGGCTCTTGCCCGACATGTTGTTGCTTTTTTTACAATCGTAAATAGCTGCTGAAAGCTATTTACTGCCCGTAACATTTTAACATTTTCATTGTTCAACACTACCGTACCACCAGTAGTCAACAGAACTGCAGACCGAAAATGTAAGTACGGTACTGAAGCTGTATAAGACCATTTTTATACTCGATACCGAAGGTAAAGAGTATATTGGTTTTGTGCAATGTCCGTCATGGTGTCTGTCCGTCTGTCCGTCTGTCCGTCCGTATGTGTGCAAGTTTTTTCCACACCCTTCAAGCTAGAGACTTGAAACTTTCCAATTCTTTTTATCTATGGGATAGTAAATTAAAGTGTCAAGATGGGGGTTCTACGATAACTGGGGGGCTGGCAAATCGATAAATTCGATAACCCAATACCGATAAATCCACATATTTCGCACATCCTTACAGCTAGAAGTACCAAATTTGGTAAGAAGATAGCTATTAGCAACCCCCAAAAAACTGCATCAATAATTTTGGAGCCACGCCCCCCCATTCCGCCCCCAGCCCCCCCGCATTTTAAAGTCAAAAAAGACTATATCTCCCACAGTTTTTGAGCTATATCCACCAAATTTGGTGCCAAGATAGGTGATGATGACCCCCTACAAACTGCTTCAAAAGTTTGGATGCCACGCCCACCGATACTGCCCTAGCCGCCCCCATCCACCCCAACGCTTCGTCAAAAACGGGAATGCGTGTATCTTCCAGAGTTGTGGAGCTAGAGCCTCCAAATTTGGTGGAACGATAGCTGTTAACGACCCCCAAAAAACTGCATCAAAGTTTTGGAGCCACGCCCACCCATTACGCCCCCAGCCCCCCGCATTTTGAAATCAGAAATGGCTATATCTCCCACAGTTTTTGAGCTATAGCCACCAAATTTGGTGCCAAGATAGGTGATGATGACTCCCTAAAAACTGCATCAAAAGTTTGGTTGCCACGCCCACCAATACTGCCCTAGCCACCCCCATCCACCCCAACGCTTCGTCAAAAACGGGAATGAGTGTATCTTCCAGAGTTGTGGAGCTAGAGCCACCAAATTTGGTAGGAAGATAGCTAGCAACGACCCCCAAAAATTTGCATCAAAGTTTTGGAGCCACGCCCTCCATTTCGCCCCCCTTTCCCCACTTTTTACAATTTTCAAGCTAGAGTCACCAAATTTGGTATGTAGATAGCAATTGACATTCCACAAAGATCTGCATCAAAAATTTGGATGCCTCGCCCACCCATACCGCCCCCAGCCCCCTTTTCCCCACTTATTACAAATTTCGAGCTAGAGCCACCAAATTTGGTATGAAGATAGCAATTGACATTTCACAAAGATCTGCAACAAAAATTTTGATGCCACAACTACCCATACCGCCCCCAGCCCCCCCCTTTCCCTACATTTTACAAACTTTGAGCTAGAGTCACCAAATTTGGATAGGAATATAGCTGGTGGCATCCCCATCTGCATCGGAAAATCTTTAAGGCAGCGTACTTCCCTGCCGCATCCGTACCCCTTTGCAATCAGGCCTCTTTTTACCGGTTTTAATACTGGTATCGAGTATGCCGCAGTCGGTTGCGTCCGACTGCAACGTTTCCACTTGTTTTTATATGAAGTTTTTACAGTACGGGAGCTGTACAGGCTTCTGCGTACAGGCCTTAAATTTAGTGTGTGCGCAGGAGGTAGGGTTATTAAACTTTATGACTGACATGCAAAGCGCGCACATAAAATAGAGAGTGAACGTAAATGAGCAACAACAAAGGAGCATGATCGGAGCGAGATTTCAAATTATCTGATTATCATAAGAGCATCACGCTCGCTTATGTGAACGCCCTTTACTAGTTCGAAATTGTATATCAATAATTTTAGTATGTTACGTTTTGTCTAAGTTATATAAGCAGCAAGTGGGCGAATCCACCCCCATAACATATCCTGGTGTGGGAAATTTTTCTAGACGCACCAAGTTTTGTTATGTTGTTGTTTTTTTATACTCGATACCGAAGGTAAAGAGTATATTGGTTTTGTGCAATGTCCGTCATGGTGTCTGTCCGTCCGTATGGTTGCAAGTTTTTTCCACACCCTTCAAGCTAGAGACTTGAAACTTTCCAATTCTCTTTATCTATGGGATAGTAAATTAAAGTGTCAAGATGGGGGTTCTACGATAACTGGGGGGCTGGCAAATCGATAAATTCGATAAATCCAAACCGATAAATCCACATATTTCGCACATCCTTACAGCTATAAGTACCAAATTTGGTAATAAGATAGCTATTAGCAACCCCCAAAAAACTGCATCAAAAATTTTGGAGCCACGCCCCCCAATTCCACCCCCAGCCCCCCCGCATTTTAAAGTCAAAATAGCCCATATCTCCCACAGTTTTTGAGCTATAGCCACCAAATTTGGTGCCAAGATAGTTTGGATGCCACGCCCACCGATACTGCCCTAGCCGCCCCCATGTGCCCCAACGCTTCGTCAAAAACGGGAATGCGTGTATCTTCCAGAGTTGTGGAGCTAGAGCCTCCAAATTTGGTGGGAAGATAGCTGTTAACGACCCCCAAAAAACTGCATCAAAGTTTTGGAGCCACGCCCACCCATTACGCCCCCAGCCCCCCCGCATTTTGAAATCAGAAATGGCTATATCTCCCACAGTTTTTGAGCTATAGCCACCAAATTTGGTGCCAAGATAGGTGATGATGACCCCCTAAAAACTGCACCAAAAGTTTGGATACCACGCCCACTGATAGTGCCCTAGCCTCCCCCATCCACCCCAACGCTTCGTCAAAAACGGGAATGCGTGTATCTTCCAGAGTTGTGGAGCTAGAGCCTCCAAATTTGGTGGGAAGATAGCTGGCAACGACCCCCAAAAATCTGCATCAAAGTTTTGGAGCTACGCCCTCCATTTCGCCCCCCTTTTACCACTTTTTACAATTTTCGAGCTAGAGTCACCAAATTTGGTATGAAGATAGCAATTGACATTCCACAAAGATCTGCATCAAAAATTTGGATGCCACGCCCACCCATACCACCCCCAACCCCACTTTCCCCAATTTTTACATATATCGAGCTAGAGTCACCAAATATGGTATGAAGATAGCAATTGATATTTCACAAAGATCTGCATCAAAAATTTGGATGCCACGCCCACCCATACCGCCCCCAGCCCCCTTTTCCCCACTTTTTACAAACTTCGAGCTAGAGTCCCCAAATTCGGTATGTAGATAGCAATTGACATTCCACATAGATCTGCAGCAAAAATTTGGATGCCTCGCCCACCCATACTGCCCCCAGCCCCCCTTTCCCCACTTATTACAAATTTCGAGCTAGAGTCACCAAATTTGGTATGAAGATAGCAATTGACATTTCACAAAGATCTACAACAAAAATTTTGATGCCTCAACTACCCATACTGCCCCCAGCCCCCCCCCCTGTCCCTACATTTTACAAACTTTGAGCTAGAGTCACCAAATTTGGAAGGAATATAGCTGGTGGCATCCCCATCTGCATCGGATAATCTTTAAGGCCACGTACACCCCTGCCGCATCCGTACCCCTTTGCAATCAGGCCTCTTTTTACCGGTTTTAATACTGGTATCGAGTATGCCGCAGTCGGTTGCGTCCGACTGCAACGTTTCTACTTGTTTTTTTTTTAAATCAATGACACCACATGTGGGCCCAACAACAACACTTACAACAACAACAAACGCTACTTGGGTCGTAAATCAGTTTTCAAAGGCACACAAATTTGAAAAAAAAAAAAAAATGTGCACTGTGCGAAGTGATACATGTACATACAATTATGAAAATTATTTTCAAGCGCATTGTTCACTTAATTGTGTATGCACTTATTCATTAAGAAGCGGAAATCCGTTACTTTTTTGCAAGTGTTTGAACCTTTTGTTATGACTTTGCTTGTGCGACGCGAAGGCGTCACTGATCATTTGTTTTGTCTTTGTATTCTCGCTCGCGATCAAACTCTCAGCTTGTGCGACAATCAGGCGACAGTAGTGGAATGGGTACTTGTTGTAATTGTAATTTGTTTTTTAAAATGGGTAAAAAGTGTGTAACGACGTAAATCTGGGGCTGGGGTCGGCGTCTCAGTCGCGCCAGGGTCGCTTACAGAATATTTATAAGTTGCTGGGACACTGGAGGAGCTGTACCGGGGCATACCTAGGGGTCGGGGCAATAAAGGAAAGTGTAGGGGAAATAGCAGGGGGGGTTCGTGAGCATATTTTACGCACTGGCGACGATTTGAGAGGCACCTGAAGGAATAGGTTGGTTAGTCCAGAGTAATACTCGGAGAACCAACCAATCACTCCCCCAAATGGCTCTTCGTCACCGACCAGGGCGTCGGGCGAAGTTCTGTGTTAGTACGAGCGGGTGAGAGTCAACCAGCCAGCTGGTCAGGCCGAGGGTAAGACCCGGAAGCCTGCGCACTAACTGCCTAACCCCATCCGCCCGCACCAGTCACCGGCCGCGTCCTTGAGGAGCTCTCGGACGCGTGTGAGAGATACGGGTGAGAAGATTTCGTCACGCATAGAGTGAGACTCGGAATGCGTGCCCATCCTCCACCCGATCTCTCACATCTGCAACGCCTGGGTATTACCCACTTGTCGCTACACCTGGGACATACCCAAGAGGCAGGCGTCGCAGAATCTAGAGTAAAACTCGGAAGATTCGCTAGCATACCACTCAGGTTTGCCTCACGTGGGCCATTTGGTGAGGCGCACTGAGCCACTACGACCCCACTCGTCGCTTCACGTGGGACATACCCAAGAGACAGGCGTCGCAGAATCTAGAGTAAAACTCGGAGGATTCGCTAGCATGCCCCTCAGGTTTGCCCCCCGCGGGCTATGTGAGTGAGGCTCACTCGCTGAAAGGGGGGAAAAAAAGGGGAAAAAGAGTAACAAAGAGTGCTTCATGCACGCACAAATTTGGCTACACTAAGATCTTTATTAATTCTATATCACAGACAGCAAGACATATAGGTATTACACAAAAGGGGTGGGGATACTATCCTAGGCCGCACCAAATCCAAGCATGGCTGCCTTAGCAACCTTTGGGCCCATCGCAGATGGCCGTCACTTACCCCTGTGTATGTGTGTTTGTAGATGCCGGTGGGTGTGTGTGTATATGCCTGTGTGTGTGTGCGTAAGCCTGGGTGTGTGTGTGTGGATGTCGGTGCGTGCGTGTGTATATGCCTGTGCGTTTGCCTGTGTGTGGGTAAGCCTGGGAGTGTGTGTTGGTGTGTATGTGCAAGCCTGGGTGTGTGTGTGTGCGTATATGCTTGTGTGTGTGTGGGTATAAGCCGGTGTGTGTGCGTAAGCCTGGGTGTGCGTGTGTGCCTGTGTGTGTGGGTGTAAGCCTGGGTGTGTGCCTGGGTGTGCGTAAGCCTGGGTGTGCGTGCTGGTGTGTATATGCAAGCCTTGGTGTGTGTGGGTGCGTATATGCTTGTGTGTGTGTGGGTATAAGCCGGTGTGTGTGCGTAAGCCTGGGTGTGCGTGTGTGCCTGTGTGTGTGGGTGTAAGCCTGGGCGTGTGCCTGGGTGTGCGTAAGCCTGGGTGTGCGTGTGAGCCTGTGTGTGTACGTGAGCCTGGGTGTGCGGGGATGCCTGTGTGTGTGCGTAAGCCTGGGTGTGCGTGTGAGCCTGTGTGTGTGGGTGTAAGCCTGGGTATGTGCCTGGGTGTGCGTATGAGCCGGTGTATTCCTGGTAGTGTGTGTGTGTGTTAGCCGTGGGTATTCCTGGGTGTGCGTGTAAGCTGAGTGTATTCCTGGTAGTGTGTGCCTGTGTGTCGATGCCGGGTGTGTGTGGAGTGTTGTGCGTGTGTAATATGCCTGGGTGTACGCGTGTGTGTTTGTGTATGCGGGTGTCGATGCCGGGTGTGTGTGGGTATGTATGTGCCTATTGCTGCTGGCGTTGAAGCCGAGCGCTACCACTGATCGTGGTCGTTGTTGTTATTCTTGTTGTCCGGGCTGCTGTGGCGCGCTGCTGTTGCCGGCTGTGGTTGTTGTTGTTGCAGTGGCTGCTGTGGTGCGCTGCTGTTGCAGGCTGCGGTGGCTGCCGTGGTGTGTGGGGTGTGTGTGCCACTGTCACTGGTCAACTCCTACTGGCCGTTGTTGTTGTTGTTGTTGCAGTGGCTGCTTTGGCGCGCTGCTGTTGCCAGCGGTGGTTGTTGTTGTTGCAGTGGCTGCTGTGGTGCGCTGCTGTTGCAGGCTGCGGTGGCTGCCGTGGTTGCTACTGCTGTTGTTGTTGTTGTTGCTGTGGCTGCGGTGGCAAGCTGCTATTGCAGGCTTGTTGTTGTTGTTGCGGTGGCTGCGGTGGTTGCTACTGCTGTTGTTGTTGTTACCGTTGTGTATCACTGTCGCGTACCGGTTATAGCAAGCTCACTCGAAAAACTGATCTTTGCATTAAAATTGCAATATCATTTTCGAGCTTCTTATCTTCCTCTTCCACAGCTTCCATTCCCCTGGAACGCGCAAAATACCAGCTCGTTCCGCGCGGAGCAAGATTTTGCGTTTGCGTTTACGCAAAATGCGGGCGGAGCAAGAATTTGCGTTTGCCTTTGCGCAAAATGCGAACGGAGCGCTATCTTGCGTTTGCGCTTGCGCAAAGTGTGAGCGGAGCACTATTTTGCGTTTGCGTTTACGCAAACGCGAACGGAGCATGGTAAATGCAACCATAAGATAACATAAATGACGGCACAAACGAAAAACATAAATGTGCGGTAGCTGATCGCTACCTCACACCCTCTCCTTACTTCGGGGGCGGTGACGGACAGTAACTTTCCCGGCTTTGGTCACCTTGACCTGGAAAGCATGGCCTTCCATCTCCATCAGGTATTTGGTCCCGTGAATGGTGTTGCGCCGCACCGCCACCTCGACGCTGTCCAGGACGTCTTGGGGTAGCAATCCCCCCGTTCCCTCTACCCGCCAGCTCTCCGGGGCCATCACCCAGTCAATGGTGAAAAGTGGCAGGTCGTTGAGCCCAGCGTCTTCGAGGGTGAGTGTGTTTAACACCTCCTCAACGGCGTCGTCTGACAGCCATCCCGGATCTATACTTAGGTCTCTCCAGGGGTCCATGGAGGGTAGGGGTACGCTTCCACTAGAGTCGGGGGTGTCCTCAGGTGGTTCGTAGATGTCGGTGTTCCTGCTATCATCGGAGTGGTATCCGTCATGATACAGGTATTTACGGCTGTGCCCCTCCGGATCGAACAGGATGCGGCCCTCTGCTTCGGACATATTCTCGCTATAATAAGATGGAGGCGTTAGTATTATTTGCATCGCCCTACCTACAACGCGGCTTGTGGGGGGGTCTGAAGGACTTGACACAGTGATGGGGGAAGGTGGACTTGGTGCTAGGGCAAGAGTGGTGTCTGGGTGGTCCTCGTCGGGGTCAGTGACGAACGGCTTCAGATCTGCTAGGCTAGCCATCCGACGCCGATTCGTCTCCATATGTTGGAGGCGTACCACATTCGGGGAGACGAATTTCTTCACGACGTAGGGTCCGTCGAACTTTGGCGCCAACTTTGCTGCAAATCCTTCGGCGGCGTTAGACAAGACGTGATGTTTGGCCCATACCTGAGTGCCCACGGTTGGTCGCCAGTCTCGATGGCGTAGGTTGTATTGTCTTGCCTGGTCTTGGGACGCCCTTTGTACATTCTGTTGCACTGCCTCGAAAACCTTTCGTAGCTCGGTGGCGCGTGTCTCGGGAGTTGTCTCTATTCTTCCACTTCCCGGGGTAACCTGGTCGTATAGTGCGTTCGGCAGACGGGGCTCGCGTCCTTGGACTAGGAACGCTGGGCTGAATCCGGTCGTGTCCGAAGCGCTGGTATTTATGGCCAACATTATCTCCGGGAGCAATTCATCCCACGAACTCTGGTGTCCCTCGATGTACTGGGCCAGCATGGTCTTTATCGTCCGATTTGCTCTCTCCGTCGGGTTCTGTTGGGGGCTGTAGGGGGCGGTGTGTTGTAGCTCCATCCCGAGTTTCTCGCAGAATCGGTTGAAAGATCTGCTCGTAAACTGGGTCCCGTTGTCACAAACGAAACACCGCGGTGTCCCGAAGCGACAAAGGATCCGTTCTCGGAAGGCTCGTTCCAAGTGGGCAGTCGTAGCTTTGCGCAGCGGGACTAACTCTACCCATTTAGAGAATAAGTCGAAGAACACCAGGAGCATGGTGTTTCCGTGTTTCGAGCGTGGCAGGGGACCAATGAAATCCGAGCAGACAGTCCCGAAGGGTTCCGCTACTTGTCTGGTCAACATCTTCCCCGCAGGCTTCATCTGGCTCACCTTGTACGCCTGGCATTTGGTACATCGTCGTACGTATCGGGTTACGTCTCGAAACAAGCCGGGCCAGTAATACCGTTGCATTACTCGACTCGCTGTCTTCCGTATTCCCAGATGACCAGCGGTGGGGTTGTCGTGACACTCCTTCAGGACGCGGGAGCGCTGGTCCGATGCTACGCATAGCTTCCAGGGGACGTTGTCCTCTTCCGTGGGGCGATGACCTAGGTGTCGGTACACGTGACCGTTCTCCAGCGTATAGTCCGGGTGATTCTTGGGGTACTCCTCGATGCGCTTTGTCAATTTGAGGAGCCATGGGCACGTGATGGTTTCGGTTAGTACCGTCTGTAGTACTTCTTCCAGAGGTTGCCTCGACAGCGCATCAGCCACGACATTTAACTTCCCCCGACGGTAGTGGATGTCGAATTGGTATTGCTGTAATTCCAGGGCCCACCTCGCAATTCGGCCAGTCGGGTTGTCAATGCTATTAAGCCACTTAAGGGCTAAGTGGTCTGTGATCACATCGAAACGGTAGCCCTCGAGGAAACATTTCAGCTTGCGGATGGCCCAAACAATCGCTAAACATTCCTTCTCCGTCGCTGAGTAGTTTTCTTCGGGCTTCGACAACCGTCGGCTGACGTACGCTATCACGCGCTCTGCCCCGTCTATTTCTTGTGTCAACACTGCTCCCAACCCAAAGTCACTGGCGTCCGTTTGTAGCACAAACTTGGCCGAGAAATCTGGGCAAGCAAGGACCGGAGCTTTGGTAAGTCGCAGTTTCAGCTCGTCGAACGCGGCCTGTTGTGGTGCACCCCACTCCCATCGTTTGCTCTTCCGGAGCAGTATCGACATCGGTTGCACTATCTCCGCGAAGTTTGACACGAACCTCCGGTACCACGATGCTATCCCCAGGCAGCGGCGCAATTCCCGGACGTTGGTTGGGGGAGTTAGTTTTCGGACGGCTGCGATCTTCTCGGGGTCGGTGTGTATCCCTTGTTCGCTGACGACGTGGCCTAGATAAGCAATGCTTTTGCGGAAGAACTTGCACTTGGCTTTGTTCAGGCGCAGATTTGCTTCGCGTAGACGGCGAAGAACTTCCTGAAGGTTCCGGAGGTGGTCGTCTAAATCCGAGCCCGTGATGATGATGTCGTCGAGATACGCGAAGGCATGTGGTTCCATGTCGGGGCCTATGACTCCATCGAGTGCTCTTTGGAACGTGGCTGGTGCGGAGTGTAAGCCAAAAGGCATGACCTTCCAGTGGAAAAGGCCTCGTCCCGGCACCGTGAACGCCGTGTATTGACGGCTGTTGCGTGCCATGGGGATCTGCCAGTACCCACTCTTCAGATCCAATGTGGTAATGTATTTCGCGTTACGAAGTCTCTCCAAGATGTGATGAATCCTCGGCAGCGGGTACGCATCCGGAACAGAGCGTGCATTTAGCTGCCGGTAGTCAATGCACATCCGGATGTCTCCCGTCTTCTTTCCTACCAACACAATAGGCGCACTGTGGGGACTCTTCGAAGGCTCGATGCAGTCGTTTTTCAGAAGTTCATCTACCTGGTCGTAGATGACCTTCTGCATCGCCGGGTTCTTCGGATAATATCTCTGTTTGATTGGTCTCTCATCGCGCATGGTGATCACGTGCTCCGCGATGTGTGACACGCCCTTCAAACCATCAAACAAAGCTAGCTCGCGTTCCAGGAACTCCCGTACCCGAGGGTCTGTTTCCGCTTCACGGTCGTCTTCCATCTTGCCTGGGTCTGGTAAATCTTGGGCGACTGCGAAATGTTCGCTTCTTTTCCCCGAAGGGGAACGAGGACGTTGGGGTGGTACGCCACCCTCAAGTGGCCCTCGTGAAATATCGCCTTCCTGTAGTACAATCCTTTGCTGCTCTTCCTCGTCGACCGGTCTCATCTCGTTATCCTGAGGCAGCTCCGTTGACGCCCTAAAGGTCACCTCACGACTGCAGACAGCTGGTGGCTCACGGGTGCTCGGGTCTTCTTTTAATTGGTCGGATCTCGGGGCTGGTGTGGGTGGTTCCTCGTGGTGTTTTGCTTTTTGCGCTCTCGGGGCTGGTGTGGGTGGCTCCGGGTGGTGGTCGGTTGTCCGTACCCTCCGTCGGCCAGTCGGGCTCTGAAGCATCCCGGGCGTCAGCTGCAGTTCCATGGCTCCGAAAGACAGGGTGGCTTCCACTGCGCACAGGAAGTCGATCCCCAGGATGAGCTCATCAATGATCGTAGGTAGCACCAGCAGCGGCAGGTGGACATGCTGCTCCCCGAACTGTACAGTCGTCGTACAGGCCTTAGTGACGGTGGTACGAGATCCGTCTGCTAGGCTTACTCCCACTTGAATGCCCTGTTGTCCCGTTGCTGTCAGCTGTCGTGCGACTGCCTCACTGATGAAACTTCGCGTCGCTCCGGTGTCGATAGTAGCCAGGAAGGGTTTCCCTTCCATTCTCACTCTGGCTACTATCCGCGCGTTCTCTAGTCGTATGGCTCCGTTTATTTCCGTGGCTGGCTGTTCATCGCTCCCCCCTGGTCCGGATTCGAGGAGGGAGGC
Organism: Scaptomyza montana; assembly: GCA_018904305.1. Taxonomy (NCBI): domain Eukaryota; kingdom Metazoa; phylum Arthropoda; class Insecta; order Diptera; family Drosophilidae; genus Scaptomyza; species Scaptomyza montana. The sequence goes on along the minus strand of JAEIGR010000057.1, from coordinate 208,869 downwards.
ATTCCGTTTCCCGACGGCTGGGTGCAACACTCAATCGTCCTCACGCCTCGTCGTCCACACTGCCAGCAGTGGAGCACTTGTGGGTTTCTGCAATCCCGGTTGAGATGTCCTGGTTGCCCACAGCGTCGACATGCGGTCTGGACGTCTATCAGTGTGTCCGGTCGGGGTTCGTTGCTGGCTCCGGGGGCACTGTCGCGAAACGGGTTGCGATGTCGAGGGGTCGGGGTGGGAACTTCTGGATTTGCTGTGGCTGGCTTATGCACTGAGTGGGGTCTCGTAGGTGTCTTCATCTGCCCTTCTCTCTCACGGACCATCTCATAATGTGTGGCCAACTGGGTAAGTTGGCTCAGGCAACTCACCTCATGACGTCGGATGTACAGCTGGTATTCCGGTAATAAATTCTCGTAGATCCGGTCAAGCTCCCTGTCGTCCGTATACCCGGCACGCTGCATCATAAGCCGCAGCTGTACCATATAGCGCTTGAAAGTTTCTCCGTTTCGCTGCAGGTGGGTGCGGATCTGATCTTCCAGCCTCTCGAAGTACCGTGGTGGCAGGTAGAAATCCAAGAACTCCCTTTTGAACCTGGTCCAGGTTTCCCCATACATATGACTGACCCTGAACCAACTCTCGGCTTCCCCAGTCAAGAGCTCCGAAATGGCTAGAGGTAAGCGATTCAGCTCGATTTGATGTGCTGCCGCCCTTTCCTCTACACGCTCAATGAAGCTAAGCGGGTCCGTGGTCCCGTCGAAAGTTATGCCCCAGCGGTGAACCTTCTCCGCCAGCATTCCATATGGGGCTTCTGGTCTGGTGCCTGTGGTGACTTGCGGCGAGCTGTGCCGGAGTCGCGGAGGTGATCGTCCTGCTAATCGTGTCGGGTCGGGTCTGGGGACAGCTCCATCGGTATTAGTCACCACTATCTGGGGTTGGGCTGGGGCTACCGGGTTGGTATCGGAAAGTGAAAGACTCCTTGAGCGTGGTTTCCTTTCCGGATCGGCTGGTGAGCTGTCTCGGTATTTCGCCTCTAGCTCTGAGAAGCGTGCTAGCAAGGTGTCTGGGTGTTCGCTCAGAGATACGAAGCCCGCTACGCGACTGCGTAGCTCAGTCACCGTGCCCTCGGCGTCGAGCGCGAACTCGCTGGCCATGGACATGAGTTCGTCCTTCCTGCGGTAGTAAATCCAGCTGACGTTCACCATGATGTTGTATTGTCGGAGAAGTCTGTAGAATTTTTATAATGATTTATTAATATCCTTTGATAGGATCTGTAAAATTTTTATTATTATTATCCTGCTGGAGGATCTGTAGGTTTATAATTATTATCCTGCTAGAGGATCTGTAGATTTAAATTTTATTATCCTGCTGGAGGATCTGTAGGTTTTTTTTAATTATTATTATCCTGCTGGAGGAATTTTTGTGTCGCACGAGATGTGTTCACTTTGATGACCGGGTCTTGACTGCCTACTCTGGGCACGCGGTCCGCCTTATATAGCGGCTCAGCTCTGTTGGTTGTCGGCAGCGCAGTCCTTATCAAGCTTGGCAGCGCTGCCCTTAGTAGGCGTCAGCAGCGCTGCGCTTATTGGGCGTCAGCATCCTCCGTCGCCCACGGCTGCGGAGGCAACAAAACGTAGACTGCTGCGGCAAAGGGGGGGTCGGGCGCTGAGGGGTTTTCAAGGGACTGGAGGAGCTGTACCGGGGCATACCTAGGGGTCGGGGCAATAAGGGAAAGTGTAGGGGAAATAGCAGGGGGGGTTCGTGAGCATATCTTACGCACTGGCGACGATTTGAGAGGCACCTGAAGGAATAGGTTGGTTAGCCCAGAGTAATACTCGGAGAACCAACCAATCACTCCCCCAAATGGCTCTTCGTCGCCGACCAGGGCGTCGGGCGAAGTTCTGTGTTAGTACGAGCGGGTGAGAGTCAACCAGCCAGCTGGTCAGGCCGAGGGTAAGACCCGGAAGCCTGCGCACCAACTGCCTAACCCCATCCGCCCGCACCAGTCACCGGCCGCGTCCTTGAGGAGCTCTCGGACGCGTGTGAGAGATACGGGTGAGAAGATTTCGTCACGCATAGAGTGAGACTCGGAATGCGTGCCCATCCTCCACCCGATCTCTCACATCTGCAACGCCTGGGTATTACCCACTTGTCGCTACACCTGGGACATACCCAAGAGGCAGGCGTCGCAGAATCTAGAGTAAAACTCGGAAGATTCGCTAGCATACCACTCAGGTTTGCCTCACGTGGGCCATTTGGTGAGGCGCACTGAGCCACTACGACCCCACTCGTCGCTTCACGTGGGACATACCCAAGAGACAGGCGTCGCAGAATCTAGAGTAAAACTCGGAGGATTCGCTAGCATGCCCCTCAGGTTTGCCCCCCGCGGGCTATGTGAGTGAGGCTCACTCGCTGAAAGGGGGAAAAAAAAGGGGAAAAGAGTAACAAATAAAGCACACACAAATTTGGCTACACTAAGATCTTTATTAATTCTATATCACAGACAGCAAGACATATAGGTATTACACATAAGGGGTGGGGATACTATCCTAGGCCGCACCAAATCCAAGCATGGCTGCCTGAGCAACCTTTGGGCCCATCGCAGATGGCCGTCACTTACCCCTGTGTATGTGTGTTTGTAGATGCCGGTGGGTGTGTGTGTATATGCCTGTGTGTGTGTGCGTAAGCCTGGGTGTGTGTGTGTGGATGTCGGTGCGTGCGTGTGTATATGCCTGTGCGTTTGCCTGTGTGTGGGTAAGCCTGGGAGTGTGTGTTGGTGTGTATGTGCAAGCCTGGGTGTGTGTGTGTGCGTATATGCTTGTGTGTGTGTGGGTATAAGCCGGTGTGTGTGCGTAAGCCTGGGTGTGCGTGTGTGCCTGTGTGTGTGGGTGTAAGCCTGGGTGTGTGCCTGGGTGTGCGTAAGCCTGGGTGTGTGCCTGGGTGTGCGTAAGCCTGGGTGTGTGCCTGGGTGTGCGTAAGCCTGGGTGTGCGTGCTGGTGTGTATATGCAAGCCTTGGTGTGTGTGGGTGCGTATATGCTTGTGTGTGTGTGGGTATAAGCCGGTGTGTGTGCGTAAGCCTGGGTGTGCGTGTGTGCCTGTGTGTGTGGGTGTAAGCCTGGGCGTGTGCCTGGGTGTGCGTAAGCCTGGGTGTGCGTGTGAGCCTGTGTGTGTACGTGAGCCTGGGTGTGCGGGGATGCCTGTGTGTGTGCGTAAGCCTGGGTGTGCGTGTGAGCCTGTGTGTGTGGGTGTAAGCCTGGGTATGTGCCTGGGTGTGCGTATGAGCCGGTGTATTCCTGGTAGTGTGTGTGTGTGTTAGCCGTGGGTATTCCTGGGTGTGCGTGTAAGCTGAGTGTATTCCTAGTAGTGTGTGCCTGTGTGTCGATGCCGGGTGTGTGTGGAGTGTTGTGCGTGTGTAATATGCCTGGGTGTACGCGTGTGTGTTTGTGTATGCGGGTGTCGATGCCGGGTGTGTGTGGGTATGTATGTGCCTATTGCTGCTGGCGTTGAAGCCGGGCGCTACCACTGATCGTGGTCGTTGTTGTTATTCTTGTTGTCCGGGCTGCTGTGGCGCGCTGCTGTTGCCGGCTGTGGTTGTTGTTGTTGCAGTGGCTGCTGTGGTGCGCTGCTGTTGCAGGCTGCGGTGGCTGCCGTGGTGTGTGGGGTGTGTGTGCCACTGTCACTGGTCAACTCCTACTGGCCGTTGTTGTTGTTGTTGTTGCAGTGGCTGCTGTGGCGCGCTGCTGTTGCCAGCGGTGGTTGTTGTTGTTGCAGTGGCTGCTGTGGTGCGCTGCTGTTGCAGGCTGCGGTGGCTGCCGTGGTTGCTACTGCTGTTGTTGTTGTTGTTGCTGTGGCTGCGGTGGCAAGCTGCTATTGCAGGCTTGTTGTTGTTGTTGCGGTGGCTGCGGTGGTTGCTACTGCTGTTGTTGTTGTTACCGTTGTGTATCACTGTCGCGTACCGGTTATAGCAAGCTCACTCGAAAAACTGATCTTTGCATTAAAATTGCAATATCATTTTCGAGCTTCTTATCTTCCTCTTCCACAGCTTCCATTCCCCTGGAACGCGCAAAATACCAGCTCGTTCCGCGCGGAGCAAGATTTTGCGTTTGCGTTTACGCAAAATGCGGGCGGAGCAAGAATTTGCGTTTGCCTTTGCGCAAAATGCGAACGGAGCGCTATCTTGCGTTTGCGCTTGCGCAAAGTGTGAGCGGAGCACTATTTTGCGTTTGCGTTTACGCAAACGCGAACGGAGCATGGTAAATGCAACCATAAGATAACATAAATGACGGCACAAACGAAAAACATAAATGTGCGGTAGCTGATCGCTACCTCACAAGTGCTCCAAATCGTATGGGAGGTACTTGAAGGAGTTGTCAAAATAAAAATTCCCTTCTTAGTGCTCACTTTCAACCTGCATGAAATATTGTGTGAAATTTTCACCCTTCTAGCTCTTTTCGTTTAGGCTGTGGCGATTCGGACAATCAGGACAAACTCTTTTATATATATAGATAAATATAAATAATAATGAAATCGAAAAGTTTTCTTTGTATGTGATTTGTCGATATTTAATTCGTTTTGATATGTTTCAGGTCTCTTTGTGAATTCTGTGCGGCTTATTTTGTTGTTTATGTTTGTCTAGTTTAGTCACTTAGTTTTATAGTTTGTGTTATGTTTAGTTTTATGCGCAATCTCCAATAACTACCATATGGAGACTGAGTGAAAATAAATTGTAATCAATTATTTCTTTTCTCAGACGGCATAAAAAAAAAGAAAAAAACAGCTGGAGCAGCGGAGCAGCCGATGCAACCAATTGCAGGCTGCTAAACAATGGAAAAAAATGCAACAATTGAAACAAATGTAAGTAGTTATTTTTTAATGTTGGATGGATTTCTTTGTTTCAACGTAGGTCGCTTGAGGCTGCCTACATAGATGATGGTCTTGACGCAGACAATGCAGATAAGTTCGCTACAAAAGAAGCAATATCTGCAATGACTAGAAACTGCGAAAACGAAAAATTAACAAGTAGAAACGTTGCAGTCGGACGCAACCGACTGCGGCATACTCGATACCAGTATTAAAACCGGTAAAATGAGGCCTGATTGCAAAGGGGTACGGATGCGGCAGGGGTGTACGCTGCCTTAAAGATTCTCCGATGCAGATGGGGATGCCACCAGCTATATTCCTTCCAAATTTGTTGACTCTAGCTCAAAGTTTGTAGAATGTAGGGAAAGGGGGGGGGGCTGGGGCAGTATGGGTAGTTGAGGCATCAAAATTTTTGTTGCAGATCTTTGTGAAATGTCAATTGCTATCTTCATACCAAATTTGGTGACTCTAGCTCGAAATTTGTAATAAGTGTGGAAAGGGGGGCTGGGGGCGGTATGGGTGGGCGAGGCATCCAAATTTTTGATGCAGATCTATGTGGAATGTCAATTGCTATCTACATACCAAATTTGGTGACTCTAGCTCGAAGTTTGTAAAAAGTGGGGAAAAGGGGGCTGGTGGCGGTATGGGTGGGCGTGGCATCCAAATTTTTGATGCAGATCTTTGAGAAATATCAATTGCTATCTTCATACCAAATTTGGTGACTCTAGCTCGAAATTTGTAAAAATTGGGGAAAGGGGGGTTAGGGGTGGTATGGGTGGTATGGGTGGTATGGGTGGGCGTGGCATCAAATTTTTGATGCAGATCTTTGTGGAATGTCAATTGCTATCTTCATACCAAATTTGGTGACTCTAGCTTGAAAATTGTAAAAAGTGGGGAAAGGGGGGCGAAATGAAGGGCGTGGCTCCAAAACTTTGATGCAGATTTTTGGGGGTCGTTGCCAGCTATCTTCTTACCAAATTTGGTGGCTTTAGCTCCACAACTCTGGAAGATACACTCATTCCCGTTTTTGACGAAGCGTTGGGGTGGATGGGGGTGGCTAGGGCAGTATCGGTGGGCGTGCGGTTTTAGGGGGTAATCATCACCTATCTTGGCACCAAATTTGGTGGCTCTAGCTCAAAAACTGTGGGAGATATAGCCATTTCTGATTTCAAAATGCGGGGGGGCTGGGGGCGTAATGGGTGGGCGTGGCTCCAAAACTTTGATGCAGTTTTTTGGGGGTCGTTAACAGCTATCTTCTCACCAAATTTGGAGGCTCTAGCTCCACAAATCTGGAAGATACACGCATTCCCGTTTTTGACGAAGCGTTGGGGTGGATGGGGGCGGCTAGGGCAGTATCGGTGGGCGTGGCATCCAAACTTTTGGTGCGTTTTTTAGGCGGTCATCATCACCTATCTTGGCACCAAATTTGGTGGCTATAGCTCAAAAACTGTGGGAGATATAGTCTTTTTTGACTTTAAAATGCGGGGGGGATGGGGGTGGAATGGCGGGGCGTGGCTCCAAAACTTTTGATGCAGTTTTTTGGGGGTTGCTAATAGCTATCTTATTACCAAATTTGGTACTTATAGCTGTAAGGATGTGCGAAATATGTGGATTTATCGGTTTTGAGTTATCGAATTTATCGATTTGCCAGCCCCCAAGTTATAGTAGAACCCCCATCTTGACACTTTAATTTACTTTCCCATAGATAAAGAGAATTGGAAAGTTTCAAGTCTCTAGCTTGAAGGGTGTGGAAAAAACTTGCACACATACGGACGGACAGACGGACAGACGGACAGACACCATGACGGACATTGCACAAAACCAATATACTCTTTACCTTCGGTATCGAGTATAATTACCTTCGGTATCGAGTATAAAAACCATATTGGAAGCAGGCAATTTCAACACTATGAATAGTGTTATCGAAAAGTACATACACTGCTGTACAGAAATGATTGGCAATACTAATACTGTCTTTTTCTACAACAATAGAGGACAAAGTTATTATTATTATTATTATTGGACGTAGATGTACTAACGAACAGTACAGTCAAGTGGCCCAACGATACCAAGCACCGGCTTGTTAACGCGCAGACCCACGCACAAAGCGACCCACCTCCCGCCCATCCGACCGAGGGGCGCTCCGCTTATCGTGCGGTTACGATGATCACGAACATGTAGACAAATGACACAAAACTAACTTTTTAATAGAGCAAGTAGGAGTGGCACTGTGTATTAAGTGGGAAAGATCGTTATAAATAGAACACAGAATACGAAAAGGGTTATGAAGAGAATAATAAAATAACAAGGTTGAAGAGATATAGGTACAAAATTTCTAGTATTTCTAATAGGAACAGCAAAGTTAATTTGGTTAATTAATTCAGAAGAATCAATTTCACCATTAATTAATTTGTGAAAAAGGAAAATGCTAGCATTATTCTACGATCACTCAGAGAAGGAAGATCTATTAGTAAAAGTCTACTACGATAAGACGGCAAATTATTGTTAGTGTCCCAGTTAAGACCTCTAAGTGCGAAGAGCAGAAATTGTTTTTGTACCGATTCTATTTTATTCTGATGAATTTCGTATTTCGGAAACCATATACAAGATCCATATTCCAGAATCGGTCGTACAAGAGAAGTATACAGAGTTTTTGTTAAGTAGGGATCGTTAAACTCCTTCGACCAGCGCTTAATGAACCCCAAGACACCAGATGCTCGATTGGAAATTGAAGAAATATGCTTGTCAAACTTAAGCTTTGGGTCCATAACGATGCCCAAATCGTCAACCCATTCAATTCTATCTAGTGGTTTGTTGTCAAGAAGATATAAATTAAACAAGTGGAAACGTTGCAGTCGGACGCAACCGACTGCGGCATACTCGATACCAGAATTAAAACCGGTAAAAAGAGGCCTGATTGCAAAGGGGTACGGATGCGGCAGGGGTGTACGCTGCCTTAAAGATTCTCCGATGCAGATGGGGATGCCACCGGCTATCTTCATACCAAATTTGGTGAGTCTAGCTCAAAATTTGTAAAAGGTGGGGAAAGGGGGAGCTTGGGGCGGTTTGGGTGGGCGTGGCATCCAAATTTTTGATGCAGATCTTTGTGGAATGTCAATTGTTATCTTCATACCAAATTTGGTGACTCTAGCTCGAAATTTGTAATAAGTGTGGAAAGGGGGGCTGGGGGCGGTATGGGTGGGCGTAGCATCCAAATTTTTGATGCAGATCTTTCTGAAATGTCAATTGCTATCTTCATACCAAATTTGGTGACTCTAGCTCGAAATTTGTAATAAGTGGGGAAAGGGGGGCTGGGGGCGGTAAAGGTGGGCGTGGCATCCAAATTTTTGATGCAGATCTTTGTAAAATGTCAATTGCTATCTTCATACCAAATTTGGTGACTCTAGCTCGAAATTTGTTATAAGTGGGGAAAGGGGGGGCTGGGGGCGGTATGGGTGGGCGTGGAATCCAAATTTTTGATGCAGATCTTTCTGAAATGTCAATTGCTATCTTCATACCAAATTTGGTGACTCTAGCTCGAAAATTGTAAAAAGTGGGGAAAAGGGGGCGAAATGGAGGGCGTGGCTCCAAAACTTTGATGCAGATTTTTGGGGGTCGTTGCCAGCTATCTTCCTACCAAATTTGGTGGCTCTAGCTCCACAACTCTGGAAGATACACGCATTCCCGTTTTTGACGAAGCGTTGGGGTGGATGGGGGCGGCTAGGGCAGTATTGGTGGGCGTGGCATCCAAACTTTTGATGCAGTTTTTAGGGGGTCATCATCACCTATCTTGGCACCAAATTTGGTGGCTCTAGCTCAAAAACTGTGGGAGATATAGCCATTTCTGATTTCAAAATGCGGGGGGGCTGGGGGCGGAGTGGGTGGGCGTGGCTCCAAAACTTTGATGCAGTTTTTTGGGGGTCGTTGCCAGCTATCTTCCCACCAAATTTGGAGGCTCTAGCTCCACAACTCTGGAAGATACACGCATTCCCGTTTTTGACGAAGCGTTGGGGCACATGGGGGTGGCTAGGGCGGTATTGGTGGTCGTGGCATCCAATATTTTGATGCAGTTTTTGAGGGGTCATCATCACCTATCTTGGCACCAAATTTGGTGGCTATAGCTCAAAAACTGTGGGAGATATAGGCTTTTTTGACTTTAAAATTCGGGGGGGGCTGTTGGCGGAATGGGGGGGCGTGGCTCCAAAATTTTTGATGCAGTTTTTTGGGGGTTGCTAGTAGCTATCTTCTTACCAAATTTGGTACTTCTAGCTGTAAGGATGTGCGAAATATGTGGAGTTATCGGTTTTGAGTTATCGATTTGCCAGCCCCCCAGTTATCGTAGAACCCCCATCTTGACACTTTAATTTACTATCCCATAGATAAAGAGATTTGGAAAGTTTCAAGTCTCTAGCTTGAAGGGTGTGGAAAAAAGTTGCGTTCATACAGACGGACAGACGGACAGACACCATGACGGACATTGCACAAACTCAATATACTCTTTACCTTCGGTATCGAGTATAAAAAGGGCAAATATCTAAAAAATGACATAACTTTACATTTACTGCAATTAAGATTTAAAAAATTTACTTTACACCACATTTGAAAGTTGTCTAAATCTCTTTGAAGCTGTTGAGCAGCAAGGGGAGTTGCCGCCGACGTGCATAATTTTACATCATCAGCGTACATCAAAACCCGAGAGATCTTTATAACTGATGGAAGATCGTTTATAAACAAAATAAATAACAAAGGACCAAGATGACTACCCTGTGGAACGCCTGAAGTGACCTGAACCGTCTTTGAAACGGACCCTTTAAATAAAACCCTCTGAGTTCTAAGAGTTAGGTAGTCTTTAATCCAAAGAACTAGAATATTTGAAAAGCCCAAGACTTCTAGTTTATGTATAAGAAGACGATGATCTACAGAGTCGAAAGCCTTACTAAAATCAGTATAAATAACATCAGTCTGCAATTTGTCCTGAAAACCCTTGATAACAAATGAAGTAAATTTTAACAAGTTAGTGGTAGTAGATCTTTGTTTCATAAATCCGTGCTGGCACGGTGAAATAATAGATTTGCAAAGGTGTTGAAGATGGGAGGTTATTAATTTTTCAAAAATCTTAGGAGTAGCAGACAACTTGGAAATACCCCTATAATTTTGAACATTAGATTTGTTTCCTTTTTTACGGAGAGGAATAATAAATGACTCTTTCCAAATTTTTGGAAAGGAGCCTAACTCCAGGGACAAGTTAAACATTTTAAGCAACGGCTTTAAAAGACCATGAGCACAGTGTCTAAGCACGCAGCTTGGCACTCCGTCAGGTCCTGGGGAAAATATAGGTTTCAAACCATGTAGATTATTTAAAAGTGAGTTTTCAGTGATTTTCAGTCCAAAGATGCGATTCGAGCCATTAACCCGATAAGGGTAAGGCAAATCGACTTGAGATTGAAATGAGCTATAAGTCGTTTGAAAAAATTGGCCAAATATATTTGCAATCTCCTGATCAGAATTGGCCTTTGTTTCCTCAAAGAATACTTCCGTTGGGAGTGTCGATGACCTACGCTTCGCATTAACAAAATCAAAAATCAAAAAAAATCATGCTGCCTGCTGTCCAAGCAGTAACCCCGCTGCCCACGGCTCCTGTTGCCGCGCCTCTGCCTGTCACAGCGCTAGCCCTGCCGTTATCGAATTCCTGCTTTAAATGCGGGAAAATGGACCACATTTACAGGAACTGCCCGTCCAAGATTGGAAATGCCGTCGCCGCCAATGCCACCGCTGCCGATGCAGTCACACCTCCCGTTGCGGAGACGCTTTGGTAGATAAGGTAGAACATCTACAAATGGTGAGTGTTGCCTTTATGTCAAATCAAGTGAAAAGCAGTGAGTTTACAAATATTTTTTCCCATCTTGACTCGGGTAGTCCTAGAAGTTTCATTCGGCAATCGGGAGTGCCATCTTCATATAGCCTGAAGCCAGCCCTGTTGAACTGCCGTGTTCTAGGTAACGACCAACTAATGTCTTTAGGAAAAATTCAGTGTAAAGGCCCATTCCCAGCAGCTGCGAAACGTAATTTTTAGCTGCAACTCTATATAAAAAAAACAGTTGTCAGAAATTTTCGTGCATGCTTTCCGTTTTTAAATTCCCAGCAACCATCAGAAAAGTTCATCGATAGTTCCGATAGTGGAACAATTGTGGATTCCATAATCAGCTGTTCTTAAAAACGGAATAATAGCTTCACAATTATTTCGTGCAGCAAACACAATGGACGCGCCAAAATTTTAAAACGTTAGCGACTTGATAGCTTCTCTCGCGCTGACAAAATTGATTTATTGAATGCTATTAAGCAAAATGAAGCAATATGGAATATCAAATCCAAGAAATACTGCGACCAGCACACCTAGTGCTTACACATACAAAAGAAAGAAGCCCAAGGCTAAGGAGGTTGACCCAACCGATCAGCAACTGGTGGCATTATAGACAAATATCTTAATGCCCCAAAACCTGTCAGTCGGGAGATATTTCCATTTTGGAATAGTTTATTTAGTAGACTTCCGCAAAATCTAGCCACCGATGTGGAAGTGGAAATTACCAATTTAATATATTCAAAAATTAAAGCCTATGAGCAGAAACAAGAAAAACAATAAAATTAAATTATAATTGAATTGAATATTTTAATTTATTTAAACACCAGCCAAATTGTTTTGCCAAGGAACAGAACCTTGGCTTGAGTTAACATATTCCTTAATGTTATTTCTAACAAATTTTGGATAATCTTCGAGGCGTCCCCTAATGCTATCCGACAAATATTTACATTTTTCCATACAAATATTTGGCACAGCTGGTCACTCTAACTTTATGTGGAACCTAACGAAATAATTGAGTACTTTTCACAAATTAAATTTTTTTTGCTGGGAATGGGCCTTAAAATTAAAATTTTCCGTCAAACAGTATTCCATCAATTTGATGTACTGCCTAACAGTGCCACAGATTTGCCCATGATCTTGGGTAGAGATTTTTTGTAAAAACCAATGTGAAATTATGCAAAATAAAAACGTATTATACTAGAAGCCAATTGCTTAAGTTAGATATATATAAAATGAATTGTAACAAGAAACTCACTGCTGTCCTTAATTCACTTGATTTGTGTAGGAAGGTTGTCAAACGCACAGTAGACAAAAATGAGTCAACCCGGTCGTTAAATGAAAATGAGTTTATGCCTGCCGAATCACAGTCGTGTATCACTGAGAGAGAGTCTTCTGTCATGTCTGACCATTCGCTGCGGGATGCCCTGGCAGCTATTAATGCAATCGAGTTACCTGCTGTTAGTGGAAATGAGTTTAATATAGAGCCTACTCTGCCGTCAGAACAACCTGCAAAGTTGCAGTCTGTTATTTCCGCCTCTTATGTTGATGTCCCTTCCGAACTGATTAAACCAACCAATTACGAAATGAAAATCGAATTGACAAGTCAGACTCCTATTTTCTGCCGTCCCCGCCGATAATCCCATTACGAGCGCAACGAAGTGCGCCAAATATGTATGTGATGACTTATTAACTGCCGGTATTATCCGTCATAGTAGTTCCCCTTACGCTTCCGCTATAGTGCCAGTTCGGAAAAAAGATAATACCTTAAGGAAGTGTGTTGATTATCGCCCGCTGAACAAAATAACTGTCCGTGACCACTTCCCAATTCCGCTGTTAGAGGATTGTGTTGAACAGCTGGGGGGTAAATCGTACTTTACTGTACTAGATTTAGAAAGTGGATTTCACCATGTCAAAATGCACCCTGATTCGATTAAATACACTGCCTTTGTGACACCTGATGTTCAATTTGAGTACGTACGCATGCCGTTTGGCTTATGTAATGGTCCCCCAGTTTTCGCTAGATTTGTATACTTTGTGCTGAAGAACTTGATCAACAAAGGTCAATTAGTGATTTATATGGACGACATATTAATCGCGTCGAGTGATTTTGAAACCCATCTGCAAGTGCTGAAAGAGACACTTTATACCTTACGAGTGAATGGGTTATGCCTTAAATTGTCTAAGTGTCGTTTAGCGCACAAAGAGTTGGAGTATTTGGGGTATTTTGCGAATTCTTCCGGTATCACCCCGAAACCAGGTCACCTTCAAGCCATAAAAAGTCTGCCGGAACCCCAGGATAGGAAAGAATTGGAACGCTGTTTGGGTTTCTTTTCTTACTTCCGCCGCTTTGTACCCAACTTTGCCAAAATTGCTTATCCGATGTCGCGCCTGCTGAAAAAAGATACCCCTTACGTTTTTTCTGATATGTGTCTTAAATCATTCCGAACACTGCAGTCCAAACTGATCGAGTCACCGGTGCTGTCTATTTTTAACCCGAAGTCTGAAACTGAGTTACATTGTGATGCTAGTTTCGCCGGTTTTGGAGCGATGCTCCTGCAGAAACAAACTGATGATAAATTTCATCCTGTGTGTTATTTTTCGAAGACCGCTTCCGTCCGAGAATCCAAATTGCATAGATATGAATTGGAAACCTTGGCTATCGTTTACGCCTTTAAGCGTTTTGAGACATTTCTGAAAAAAAAATGGTGGATCTTCCGCGAAAATTGCCCGCTGGGCATTACTTTTAGAAAATTATAACTATACCATTGTACATCGGTCCGGTATTTGTATGCCTCACGTGGATGCACTTAGTAGATTAGAAATTTCTGCATATGTGGACGATGTGAACCTGGATTTCCTACTACAACTGACGCAAAACCGTGATCCAGAAATTGTCAAACTTAGGAGTGTCCTGGAGAACCAAGAGGTTGCTGGTTTTGAGTTGCAAGATGGTGTCGTGTATCACCGATTACCGACTGACGTACTTCAACTTTATGTCCCTGCCGAAATGATTAACAGTGTCATACGAACAGTGCATGAGAAGTTAGGCCATCTGGCCACTGAAAAGTGTTGCACACGGATTAAAAAACATTATTGGTTTCCGTATATGAAATCTTACGTTAACAACTTTATTAAAAACTGCCACAAATGTATTTACTATTCCCCTTCCGCTAATAATAGTAATGCTACCCTGCATAGTATTCCGAAAACCCCTCTGCCATTTGATACTCTTCATATTGACCACTTAGGACCCCTTCCGTCCACGCTGTCTAGAAAAAAATATCTTCTTGTCGTCATTGATGCCTTTACGAAATTTGTCAAATTGTACCCTGCCGCTACAACTTATTCCCGAAAAGTATGTCACACTTTAGAGACGCAGTATTTCCCCAAACATAGTCGACCCCGCCGAATTGTTAGCTTCACTTCCGCCGAATTCGCTGATTTTCTGCAGTCCCATCATATAATCCATGTCCAGAATGCCACTGCCTCCCCTCGTGCTAATGGGCAAGTGGAACGTGTCAACCGTGTCTTAAGTCCCATGATTGCTAATTTGGCCAAACCATTGGATCTTGCCGATTGGGTGAAGCAACTTCCGAAAATTGAGTTCGCCTTGAATAATTAAATCAACTCCACAATTAAATTTGCACCCTCCGTCCTCCTTTTTGGTGTCGAACAGCGCGTTGCTGTTATAGATGAGTTAACTGAGCGTTTGGATGATAGGCTTATTGGTGAAGTGTCCCTAGTGGACACCCGTAAAATTGCCCTTCAGAACATTGTCAAGTCTCAAAGTATAACACAGAGTACTTTAGCAAATATCATCGCCCTGCCGTTAATTTTGAAGAATGTGATTTTGTCGTCATCAAGAATGTTGATACGACGGCTGGCATAAACAAAAAACTCATTAAGCGATACCGCGGTCCCTATGTCATGGCTTTAATGTATGGCTTTAAGCCCTCTATGATCCATAGTAGGTGGAATCGAGGTCGATTCCCTATCAGAAAGTGTGGTTCGGCCACACTGATCTTGCCTCTGTCTTTTTTTTTCCGGTTACCCTGACGCCGAACACACGTATATGAAAATGTCGAAAAAAGAATCGATTAAAATAATAACCATCGTAAAGATTTAAATAAATAATTAAGCTTATTACATTATGTAAGTTTTTGTTTTTTATGCAATTAAACAATGAAAATCAAACGAATTTATTATTTTACTAATTATTATTACTCGTTATGAGCATTATCGCAATTAATGCATCGATATATCGAATGACGTATCGATCTATGCATCGCACGCTCAACATTGCTCACATACCTCATTAAAATGGCGCGAAATATGTAAACAAACTAATTATTCTTTTTTTTTTTTTGGTTATTTTCATCAAAATTATTTACTATGAAATTATTTATTCAATTAACTATGAATTTCAATATTACCAATTTAATCGCGGCCAACAAATTTTGTTGCGAATGTACGTCTTCTCGTTGCGCGCTCATTTTGATACATGTACATTTATGAAGTTGACACGATTTTAGATACAATTGAATGAAAATATAGATTTTAATTAATCGTGTTCAATTGTGAAACATCGATAGTGTCCAGTTTACAAGAAAACACGGTTTTAACATTTTTGAATGTAAAACCCAAAATATTTAAAAAAAAAAATTGTTTTATTGCGAAATATGAAAGACCATGATAAAACGAATTAGAAAAAATGTATTTACATAAGCGTTGAAATATTAAAAAGTTTTGGTCGGAATATCGGTATTTTATTTTTATACTCGATACCGAAGGTAAAGAGTATATTGAGTTTGTGCAATGTCCGTCATGGTGTCTGTCCGTCTGTCCGTCTGTATGAACGCAACTTTTTTCCACACCCTTCAAGCTAGAGACTTGAAACTTTCCAAATCTCTTTATCTATGGGATAGTAAATTAAAGTGTCAAGATGGGGGTTCTACGATAACTGGGGGGCTGGCAAATCGATAAATTCGATAACTCAAAACCGATAAATCCACATATTTCGCACATCCTTACAGCTAGAAGTACCAAATTTGGTAAGAAGATAGCTACTAGCAACCCCCAAAAAACTGCATCAAAAATTTTGGAGCCACGCCCCCCCATTCCGCCAACAGCCCCCCCCCCGAATTTTAAAGTCAAAAAAGCCTATATCTCCCACAGTTTTTGAGCTATAGCCACCAAATTTGGTGCCAAGATAGGTGATGATGACCCCTCAAAAACTGCATCAAAAGATTGGATGCCACGCCCACCAATACTGCCCTAGCCGCCCCCATCCACCCCAACGCTTCGTCAAAAACGGGAATGCGTGTATCTTCCAGAGTTGTGGAGCTAGAGCCACCAAATTTGGTAGGAAAATAGCTGGCAACGACCCCCAAAAATCTGCATCAAAGTTTTGGAGCCGCGTCCTCCATTCGCCCCCTTTTCCCCACTTTTTACAATTTTCGAGCTAGAGTCACCAAATTTGGTATGAAGATAGCAATTGACATTTCAGAAAGATCTGCATCAAAAATTTGGATTCCACGCCCACCCATACCGCCCCCAGCCCCCCTTTCCCCACTTATAACAAATTTCGAGCTAGAGTCACCAAATTTGGTATGAAGATAGCAATTGACATTTTACAAAGATCTGCATCAAAAATTTGGATGCCACGCCCACCTTTACCGCCCCCAGCCCCAATTTTTCCACTTATTACAAATTTCGAGCTGGAGTCACCAAATTTGGTATGAAGATAGCAATTGACATTTCAGAAAGATCTGCATCAAAAATTTGGATGCTACGCCCACCCATACCACCCCCAGCCCCCCTTTCCCCACTTATTACAAATTTCGAGCTAGAGTCACCAAATTTGCTATGAAGATAGCAATTGACATTTCAGAAAGATCTGCATCAAAAATTTGGATTCCACGCCCACCCATACCGCCCCCAGCCCCCCTTTCCCCACTTATAACAAATTTTGAGCTAGAGTCACCAAATTTGGTATGAAGATAACAATTGACATTCCACAAAGATCTGCATCAAAAATTTGGATGCCACGCCCACCAAAACCGCCCCAAGCCCCCCCTTTCCCCTCCTTTTACAAATTTTGAGCTAGAGTCACCAAATTTGGTATGAAGATAGCCGGTGGCATCCCCATCTGCATCGGAGAATCTTTAAGGCAGCGTACACCCCTGCCGCATCCGTACCCCTTTGCGATCAGGCCTCTTTTTACCGGTTTTAATTCTGGTATCGAGTATGCCGCAGTCGGTTGCGTCCGACTGCAACGTTTCCACTTGTTTGTCTCTAAATTAGCCAAAACTAGGTATTAACACCTGAAGACCATGTCAAAAGTAAGCCGGCACTGAGAGCTATCTGTCACTGTAATTAGACCGCGCTAGCATCAAAACTCGCAAAACTAAGGGGGGTGCCCGACTAATGTACAGTGTCCGAGATTGGGGCTTCTCCCTTACTAATTGATTGCGGATATAAGCATATTATATGTGAAGTTGGAATAGTGTAGCTTAGTGTAAGTGCTAAGCATAAAAAAATGGAAAATAATGGACTTAACTTTTTTTTTGTCGGACCTTGATCCAGGGGATGAAATCCTGATTTTCCTTGAAAATCCTTTAAAGAATCCGGCTCGAAGGACCAAATGTTGTGGTGTGGTGGCGCTTCAGATCACTTGTCCGATGTATATATTTTGTGGGAAAGTATGGCGCAATGTGCGCTCCTAAAGTTGCGTTATGATCACAAAGAAAAAAAACACGTCTGGTGCGTTCAAGAATATATTTTCGAATAATAAACATGTTGCTAAAAATAGCTAAGGCTAGCTTACATGTAACAAGTTGCTAATGTGTGGTGGATTTATGATTTCTGCAGAGAGAGGATGAGGAATTGGCATCTCCTTGTTCACTGCCTGCTTTTAGGCATGAACAATTAGCAATTGCAAAACTGAAAGTTGACTGTGTGTGTACATCTATGCATATGCAGCACCTTTAAATGTGTGTGTAAATTTTATATCGTAACCAGTCTAAACTACATATTATAATTGTCAGTTTATGAACAAGTTGGAGAAATTTGTAAAAAATTCATTAAACTATTATTATCTAGGGGTAGTTTTGAAACTTGAATCCTTGTATCGGAAAGGTTGTCAATAAAAAACAAAAGATTCTTCACAAATATCCATTATATATTTTGTTTTCAAGTATTATTAATTTTTGAGTTGTATAAAGTTTTTTGAACAATTTAAAAATATATAAAAATCAATAATTAATAATAATTTAAATGCATTTCCCATGAATTTCTCCAACTTGTTCATAAGTTGACAAAGCACTTGAGTTGGCACGTACACATTTATGGGAGCTGCATATGCATAGATGTACACACACACAGTCAACTTTCAGTTTTGCAATCACTGGTCATACTATTTAAAATTTTTAATTTTATAGCACTAGCCAAAAATGATGCCATCGCAACTACCATACAGTTATGGAGCGATGCGCACAAATTCCGAAAGTGTATTTAGAAGTGCATTTGTTGATTTCATTTGACGACACAGAAAAAGAAATAATATCAAAAATAACAAAAATCTCGACAAGCAGGCCCAGCAGAAATGTAAAAGACGCACATACACACAAATACTTTCACATTTTTACAGTTTTTGGTTGCCGCTGGCCCGATTGACGATTGACGGGCCGCTGAGTGCTAAGGTAACTGAATAACGGCGAACCTGCTATCCGCTATCGAGCTCGCTCACAGGCAAAACAAAGCAAAATACCGTTATGGCCTACCTCCATCTGCCTGAGACGAAAAAGCTATTTTGCTTGCTCTTACCAATTGCAAACTCTTGAGATTCTATACTCTTTGGTACAACTAAAAACAAGTGCAAACGTTGCAGTCGGCCGCACCCCACTGCGGTATACTCTAATACCTGTATGAAAACGGTTTTTGGTGGTCTTCAATGTAGCCGCTACATACATAGGGGGAGGCGCCAGGGGACAGCGTCAGTATCTATCTTCTTACAAAATTTGGTAAATCTAGCTTTATGGATGTGGGAAATATGTTTATTTATAGATTTTCAGCTATCGAATTCATCGATTTCACAGCCCCCAGTAGGTGTTGAAACGCAATCTTCAACTTTTATCTGTCCTACCCATAGCCAAAAATATTTACAAAGTTTCAAGTCTCTAGCTTTATGGGTGTTGACAAAAATTGCATCAATACAGACGGACAGACACCACACAAAACCAATACTCTTTTCTTACGGAATCAGGATAAAAATTTTACATCTATTCCAGCTGCATCTGCTGGTGAATTTAATTAGACTTCCGTGAATGGATGATCCGATGTATCGCTACAGTTGCGTCGTCTTTTCTCCAATATTTTATTCGCTTCTTCAAGCGTCTCCTTGTAGAACATGATTTTCCATGCAGTGCTAGGCAACGAATATTTTGAGTCATCGAGATGCCACGTCAGTCCCAACACAATGTTGAAAGCTGATGCATCATAGCCATGACATCCAGAGTACCGGTAAAGTGGCTTTTTGTTGAATTTGCAGCCATTCGACTGAGCTCCTGGATAAACAAAGTAATATATAAAAATTAGATAGATAGCCGATTAGTAAAATATTCGTTTGAATCTAGATACAATTTCATGGTTTGTAAAAAATTATTAAAGTTATTAATTCACCCCGCAATAGTGTGTAAGGACGTAATTTCTTAGGCCGAGGTCGGCGTCTCAGTCGCGTCCAGGGATTTTACAGAAAATTTGTAAACTGCTGGGACACTGGGGAGCTGTGCCAGAGTATACCTAGGGGTCGGGGCAATAAGGGAAAGTGTAGGGGAAATAGCAGGGGGGTTCGTGAGCATATCTTACGCACTGGCGACGATTTGAGAGGCACCTGAGGGAATAGGTTGGTTAGTCCAGAGTAATACTCGGAGAACTAACCAATCACTCCCACAAATGGCTCTTCGTCGCCGACCAGGGCGTTACCACTGATCGTGGTCGTTGTTGTTATTGCGGCTGCGGTGGCGGTCGTGGTTGCTACTGCTGTTGTTGTTGTTGTTGCTGTGGCTGCGGTGACACGCTGCTATTGCAGGCTTGTTGTTGTTGTTGCGGTGGCTGCGGTGGTTGCTACTGCTGTTGTTGTTGTTACCGTTGTGTACCACTGTCGCGTACCGGTTATAGCAAGCTCGCTCGAAAAACTGCTCTTTGCATTAAAATTGCAATATCATTTTCGAGCTTCTTATCTTCCTCTTCCACAGCTTCCATTCCCCTGGAACGCGCAAAATACCAGCTCGTTCCGCGCGGAGCAAGATTTTGCGTTTGCGTTTACGCAAAAATGCGGGCGGAGCAAGAATTTGCGTTTGCCTTTGCGCAAAATGCGAACGGAGCGCTATCTTGCGTTTGCGCTTGCGCAAAGTGTGAGCGGAGCACTATTTTGCGTTTGCGTTTACGCAAACGCGAACGGAGCATGGTAAATGCAACCATAAGATAACACAAATGACGGCACAAACGAAAAACATAAATGTGCGGTAGCTGATCGCTACCTCACACCCTCTCTTTACTTCGGGGGGCGGTGACGGACGGTGACCTTCCCGGTTTTCGATACCTTCACCTGGAACGCATGGCCTTCCGTCTCGATAAGGTACTTGGTACCGTAGATGGGGTTGCGCCGTACCGCTACCTCGACACTGTCTCGAACATCCTGTGGTAACAACCCTCCCGTTCCTTCTACCCGCCAGCTCTCCGGGGCCATCACCCAGTCGATGGTGTAGAGTGGTAGGTCGTCGAGACCCAAAACGTCATCCGCGAGGCTAAGTGTAGATAGCACCTCGTCGATTGCGTCGTCGGACGGCCATCCAGGGTCCACCCTTAGGTCTCTCCAGGGGTCTATCGTGGGTAGGGGTACGTCTGAGGTGGAGTCGGGGACTTCGGGTACTTCGGGGATATCCTCGGGCGGCACGTAAATGTCCGTGGCGCGGCTGTCGTCGGAGTGGTACCCTTCGGGGTCCACGTATCTTCGGCAGTGCCCCTCTAGCCCGAACAGGATGTGTCCCTCTGCTTCAGACATCTTCTCGCTGTAACACAATGGAGTCGTAATTTTCATTTGCATAACCCTACCTACAATGCGGTTTGTAAGAGGGTCTGAAGGACTTGACACAGGTATGGGGAAAGGTGGACTTGGTTCTTGGGTCTGGGTGTCATTCGGGGAATCCTCGTCGGGGTCGGAGTGAAACGGGTTCAAGTCTGCTAAACTAGCCATTCGACGCTTATGAGTCTCCAAATGCTGTAGGCGTACGACATTCGGGGATACGAACTTCTTTAGTTCATATGGCCCATCGAACTTCGGTGCTAGTTTCGCTGCAAATCCCTCTGCTGCGTTACTCAGAACGTGATGCTTGACCGGCACTTGCGTACCCACGGTAGGGCGCCAGTCTCGACGGCGAAGGTTGTACTGTTTTGCTTGGTCCTGGGATGCTCTCTGTACGTTTTGCTTCACGACCTCGAAGACTTTTTGCAGCTCTGTGGCTCGGGTCTCGGGATTCGTCTCCAATCGTCCACTTCCTGGCGTAACTTCGTCATATAATGCGCTCGGTAGACGGGGCTCACGTCCTACAACCAAGAATGCGGGGCTGAATCCTGTCGTATCGGAGACGCTGGTATTGATCGCTAACATGATTTCCGGGAGCAACTCATCCAACGTGCTCTGGTGTCCCTCGACGTATTGAGCCAGCATGGTCTTGATCGTCCGGTTTGCACTCTCCGTCGGATTCTGTTGGGGGCTGTAGGGAGCGGTGTGCTGTAGCTCCATCCCTAGCTTTTCGCAGAATCGGCCAAACGATCGACTGGTGAACTGTGTCCCGTTGTCGCATACAAAGCACCGCGGTACCCCGAAGCGGCAAAGTATTCGCTCCCTGAACGCTCGCTCCAAATGCACGGTCGTAGCCTTGCGTAAGGGTGCCAGCTCTACCCATTTAGAGAAATGATCAAAGAACACCAGGAGCATGGTGTTTCCGTGCTTGGATCGTGGGAGTGGGCCAACGAAGTCGGAACAGATGGTACCAAACGGTTCTTCCACTTGCCTGGTCAACATTTTCCCAGCGGGCTTCAGCTGGCTCACCTTGTATGCCTGACATTTGGCACATCGTCGCACATACCGGGTTATGTCTCTTAAGAGACCGGGCCAGTAATACCGCTGCATGACACGGCTGGCTGTTTTCCGCATCCCTAGGTGACCAGCGGTAGGGTTGTCATGGCACTCCTTGAGGACGCGGGAGCGTTGTTCGGATGCCACACAGAGCTTCCAGGGTACGTAATCCTCCTCGGTTGGGCGTAGACCTAGGTGTCGGTACACCTGACCGTTCTCCAGTGTATAGTCCGGATGGTCCTTGGGGTGTTCCTCGATGCGCTTAGTCAGCTTGAGGAGCCATGGACACCTAACCGTTTCGACTCGTGCCGTCTGTAGCGTCTCCTCCAGTGGTTGCCTGGATAATGCATCTGCCACGACGTTAAGCTTCCCTCGGCGATAGTGAATATCAAATTGATATATTTGCAACTCGAGTGCCCACCTCGCAATTCGTCCCGTCGGATTGTCGATGCTGTTAAGCCACTTCAATGCAAGGTGATCCGAAATCACGTCAAATTTATAGCCCTCCAGGAAGCACTTCAGTTTGCGGATGGCCCAAACGATGGCCAGACATTCCTTCTCCGTCGCTGAGTAATTCTCTTCGGGCTTCGACAACCGCCGGCTGACGTAGGCTATCACCCGCCATGCTCCGTCTATCTCCTGCGTCAATACTGCTCCCAATCCATAATCGCTGGCGTCGGTCTGCAATACGAATTTTGCCGAGAAGTCCGGACAGGCGAGGACTGGGGCCTCAGTGAGGCGTAGCTTAAGCTCCTCGAAGGCGGCTTGCTGGGACTCCCCCCATTCCCAACGTTTGCTCTTTCGGAGTAGCAGAGACATCGGCTGCACTACTTCCGTGAAGTTTGCCACAAATCTCCGATACCAGGACGCTATTCCCAAGCAACGGCGCAGCTCGCGTATGTTTGTCGGTGGGGTAAGCTGTCGAACAGCGGCGATTTTCTCCGGGTCCGTGTGAATCCCTTGCTCGCTGATGACATGGCCTAGATACGCTATACTTTGGCGAAAGAATTTGCACTTGGCCTTGTTCAAGCGCAGATTCGCTTCGCGCAGGCGGCGAAGCACTTCTTGGAGGTTCCTCAGGTGATCCTCTATGTCTACGCCGGTGATGATGATGTCATCGAGGTAGGCGAAGGCATACGGTTCCATAGCGGGGCCTATGACTCCATCCAGTGCTCTCTGAAACGTCGCCGGTGCAGAATGCAAGCCGAAAGGCATAACTTTCCAGTGGAACAGGCCTCTTCCCGGTACAGTGAACGCCGTGTACTGACGGCTGTTGCGCGCCATAGGGATCTGCCAGTATCCACTCTTCAGGTCCAACGTGGTGATGTACTTCGCATTTCGGAGTCTCTCCAAAATGTGATGTATCCTCGGCAGTGGGTACGCATCTGGGATGGAACGTGCATTAAACTGTCGGTAATCAATACACATGCGGATGTCCCCCGTCTTCTTCCCCACCAACACTATTGGTGCACTATGAGGGCTCTTGGACGGCTCTATACAGTCGTTCCGCAGTAGTTCGTCCACCTGCTCATAGATCACCTTCTGCATAGCTGGATTCTTCGGGTAGTATCTCTGTTTGATGGGTCTCTCGTCGCGCATGGTAATCACGTGTTCCGCGATGTGTGATACGCCCTTCAAGCCATCAAACAAAGCTAGTTCGCGCTCTAGGAACTCCCGTACCCGAGGGTCTGCTTCAGCTTCACGATCGTCTTCCGCCTTAGCTGGATCCGGTAAATTTTGGGCGGCTGCGATATATTCGCTTCTTTTCCCCAAAGGGGAACGAGGACGTTGGGGTGGTATGCCACCCTCAAGTGGCCCTCGTGAGATGTCGCCTTCCTTGCGCCGGATTCCCTCCTCGTCGGTATTGCTCATCCTCTCGTCTTCGTCAGGATCGGTTGGAGTAGCCTCGCTGGTCCCTTCGTTCGTTCGAATTTCGGCTGCTACGCATTTGTTCCTTTCCTCCCAGTGCAAGTCCGTCGGTGCCCTAGAGGTCACCCCGCGACTGCAGACATCAGGTGTCTCATGAGTGCTTGGATCTCCCTCTCTTGAGGCTCTTGGGGTTGGGATGGGTAGCTCCTGGTAACCTGTGTTCTTCTTCTCCTTAGAGGTCACCTTGCGACTGTAGACATCGGGTGTATCACGAGTGCTTGGATCTTCCTCCCTTGGGGCCCTTGGGGCTGGGATAGGTGGCTCCTGGTTGTATCCGGTCGTTCGTGCCCTCCGTCGGCCGTTTGGGCTCTGGAACAATCCGGGTGTTAACTGTAACTCCAAGTCTCCGAAGGACAAGGTGGCTTCTACGGCACATAGGAAGTCGATCCCCAAGATCAGGTCGTCGATTCCTGTCGGCAGTATTAGTAAGGGAAAACAGACGCGTTGTTCTCCGAGCTGTATGGCAGCGGTACATGCCTTGGTGATAGTGGTATGTGACCCGTCCGCCAGCCTTACTATCACTTGCAAGTTTTGTTGTCCCCGGGTGGACAATTTCTTCGCGACCGCTTCGCTGACAAAACTCCTCGTAGCTCCAGTGTCGATAGTAGCCAGGAAAGGTTTCCCTTCTAAACTTACTCTGGCTACTATCCTTGCGTCTTCGAGTCATATGACTCCGTTTACTTCCGTTGGTTGACCCTTGCTCCCCCCTGGTCCGGATTCGAGGAGGGAGGCATTCCGTTTCCCGACGAGCGGGTACAGCATTCTATTGTCCGGACTCCTCGTCGTCCGCACTGCCAACAGTAGATCACCTGTGGGTTCCCGCAATCCCGGTTGAAATGGCCCGATTGTCCACAGCGTCGGCAAGCGTTCTGGACATCTATCGGGGTGTCTGGGCTAGTCCCGTTGCTGGTTCCGCGTGTCCCTGGGATGTTGTCACGAAATGGGTTGCGATACCGTGGCGTCGGTGTGGGCATTTCGGGACTCACTGCTGCAGGTCTATGTGTGATTTGGGGCTTCGTGTGGGGCTTGAGTTGTACTTCCCTCTCGCGGACCATCTCGTAGTGCGTGGCCAGCTGTGTAAGCTGGCTCAGGCAACTTACCTCGTGACGCCGAATATAAAGCTGGTATTCCGGTAGCAGGTTCTCATATAGTCGGTCAAGTTCCCTGTCGCTAGTATACCCCGCACGCTGCATCATTAGGCGCAGCTGAATCATATACCGCTTGAAAGGTTCCCCGTTTTGCTGTAGATGGGTGCGGATCTGGTCCTCAAGCCTCTCGAAATACCTCGGTGGCAGGTAAAATTCCAGAAATTCTCGCTTGAATCGGGTCCAGGTCTCACCATGCATGTGACTGACCCTGAACCAGCTCTCAGCTTCCCCGGTTAGGAGTTCCGAAATGGCCAGGGGTAATCGATTCGGCTCTATCTGGTGAGCTACCGCCCTCTCTTCTACGCGCTCAATGAAGCTCAGTGGATCCGAGGTTCCATCGAAGGTGATTCCCCAGCGCTGAACTTTATCTGCCAATGCTCCATATGGGACCTCGTGACTTGTGGTTGTTGAGCCTTGTGGTGAACTGTGCCGGGGACGTGGTGGTGATCTTCCAGCGAGTCGGGTAGGATCAGGTCCAGGAACAGCTCCATCTGTGTTCGTCACGGTGATCACGGATCGGGTTGGAGCGACTGAGCTGGTATCCAAGGGTGATGGACTCCGTGAGCGCTGCTTCTTGTCTTTGTCGCTTTGGTCGGTTGG
Source organism: Scaptomyza montana (assembly GCA_018904305.1). Lineage (NCBI taxonomy): Eukaryota > Metazoa > Arthropoda > Insecta > Diptera > Drosophilidae > Scaptomyza > Scaptomyza montana. Next base: position 183,343 of record JAEIGR010000057.1, on the reverse strand, counting down.
AGAGATATCCCGGTACTTCGTTTCTAACTCCGAGAAACGCGCTAGGAGAGTGTCCGGATGGTCACTCCTGGATATGAATCCTGCGACCCGGCTGCGTAGTTCAGTCACGGTGCCCTCTGCGTCGAGCCCAAACTCACTGGCCATGGACACAAAATCGTCCTTACGGCGATAGTAAATCCAGCTGACATTCACCATGATGTTATCTACCCCCTGTGTATGTGTAAAAAAAATTTTTTTTTTTTTTTTTGATAAGTTTTTATTTATTATTATCCTTCGAGAGGATCTGTAGGTTTTATTTATTATTATCCTTCGGGAGGATCTGTAGGTTTTATTTATTATTATCCTTCAGGAGGATCTGTAAAAATTTTATTTATTGTTATCCTTCGAGAGGATCTGTAGATTATTATTATCCTTCGAGAGGATCTGTAGGTTTTATTTATTATTATCCTTCGAGAGGATTTGTAGATTATTATTATCCTTCGAGAGGATCTGTAGATTATTATTATCCTTCGAGAGGATCTGTAGATTTTTATTATTATTATCCTTCGAGAGGATCTGTAGATTATTATTATCCTTCGAGAGGATCTGTAGATTTTTATTATTATTATCCTTCGAGAGGATCTGTAGGTTTTATTTATTATTATCCTTCGAGAGGATCTGTAGATTTTAGTTATTATTATCCTTCGAGAGGATATTTGCGTCGCACTGTGATGTGTTCACTTCGATGGCCGGGTCTTGACTACCTATCCTCAGCTCGCGGTCTGCCTTATATAGCAGAACGCAGCTCTGCTCTTTGATGGGCGGTGGCAGCGCTGCGCTTATAAGGCTTTGGCAGTGCTGCCCTTATTGAGCGTCGGCGCATCTGCTCTGTAGCCTGCAAAGACAGCAAAGCCAAGACTTCCGTGGCAAAGGGGGGGGGGGGTCGGATGCTGGATGTTTTAAGGGGACGTGTAAGGGGCGAAGAGACTTAAATTTTGAGACTTTGACAACAACAGGGCACAAAATAAGGACACAAACAACAAGAAGACGTAACATAGTTCTGGCTTAAGGCGACCCTGGACTCCCTAGGTACTATGTGGTGGTGGTTCTTTAAGCCACCATGATGTTATACTCCCAAAAGTGTTTGCCAGTGTCCCTGCTCGGGCGCCATCTGTAAGGACGTACTTTCTTAGGCCGAGGTCGGCGTCTCAGTCGCGTCCAGGGGTTTTACAGAAAATTTTTAAATAGCTGGGACACTGGGGGAGCTGTGCCAAAGTATAACTAAGAATCGGGCCAATAGAGGAAAGCGTAGGGGGGAATAGTGGGGGTTCGTGAGCATGCCTTACGCACTGGCGATGATTTGGGAGACATTCGAAGGAATAGGTTGGTAAGTCCAGGGTAATACCCGGAGAACTAGCCAATCATTCCCCCGAATGGCTCTTCGTCGCCGACCAGGGCGTCGGGCGAAGTTCTGTGTTAGCACGGGAGGGTGAGAGTCACTCAGTTAGCTGGTCAGGCCGAGGGTAAGACCCGGAAGCCTGCGCACCAACTGCCTAACCTCATCCGCCCGCACCAGTCACCGGCCGCGTCCTTGAGAAGCTCTCGGACGCGTGTGAGAGATACGAGTGAGAGGATTTCGTCACGCACAGAGTAAGACTCGGAATGCGTGCCCATCCTCCACCCGATCTCTCACCGCTGCAACGCCTGGGTATTACCCCCTTGTCGCTACACCTGGGACATACCCAAGAGGCAGGCGTCGCAGAATCTAGAGTAAAACTCGGAGGATTTGCTAGCATACCCCTCAGGTTTGCCCCACGTGGGCCATTTGGTGAGGCGCACTGAACCACTACTACCCCACTCGTCGCTTCACGTGGGACATACCCAAGAGGCAGGCGTCACAGAATCTAGAGTAAAACTCGGAGGATTCGCTAGCATTCCCCTCAGGTTTGCCCCACGCGGGCTATGTGGGTGAGGCTCACTCGCTGAAAGGGGAGGGAAAAGGGTAACAAGTAAAGCACACACAAATTTATCTACATTAGGATCTTTATTATTTTTATATCACAGACAATAAGATATTCATTACACAAAAGGGGTGAGGATGCCATCCTAGGCCGCACCAAATCCAAGCATGGCTGCCTGAGCAACCTTTGGGCCCATCGCAGATGGCCGTCACTTACCCCTGTGTATGTGTGTATGTATGCCAGCGTACGGGTGTGTGTGTGGGTAAGCCTGTGTGTGTGTGTGTTCGTAAGCCTGGGTGTGTGTCTGTAGATGCCGGTGGGTGTGTGTGTATATGCCTGTGTGTGTGTGCGTAAGCCTGGGTGTGTGTGTGTGGATGTCGGTGCGCGCGTGTTTTTTTTTTAATTCATTTATTAACTCTAAATAAATAACTATTCTATGTACTATCCTATATAATACAATAAGGCGGTTAGAGGTTTCGAGAAGAAGTGACATTTGCGGAACGGCCGTTAGGTATTGCGTCGCAAACGCCTTTGCTCCTCCTACTCCCGGTGCCCGTTACGCTCGAGCTCGGCCTTTCGCAGTTCCGTCATGACGGCAACCGCAAAGCCGCTAAATGCTTCCCAATTCCCGCTACTTTCTAGTATGAGCCGTACGAGGTTCTCTACCTCGATGGCACAACCAAAAATCCTTTCCAATTCTAAGCGAAGCCCTGCGAATCGAGCGCAGTGGAACAGCACATGCTCCGCATCCTCGATGAAGGTACTCCCGCAGTAGGTGCAGAAGGGAGCATCCTCGTGACCGAAGCGGTATAGATACCCGCGGAAGCAGCCATGTCCGCTGAGGAGCTTGGTGATGTGGAAATTCACCTGTCCATGTCTTCTGTCCAGCCACTCAGATAGACTTGGGATTAGGCGGTGTGTCCATCGCCCTTTAGAGGATGAATTCCATCGCCGCTGCCAGTTGGCCAAAGTGCGCGATTTGGCCGAGGTGCGCGCTGCCTTCTTATAGGCCACTGGATGGTCCCTGCCATGAGTCTCCTCATAGACCTCTGTAATTTCTCTGGCTATCTCGGCTATGGGGGCAACTCCAGCTAGCACCAGACACGCTTCGTCCAAAATAGTTCGGAAGCCGCTACACACCCTGATCGCCCCTAGTCGGTGAGTAGCCGTTAGTCCACGGGAGTAGCTGTCGTAGCGGAGGCCAGGGTGCCAAATAGGTGCCGCGTACAACATCACCGCCCTAGTCACGCTGGAAATTAAAGCTCTCCTATACTGCTTCGGGCCTCTCGTATTTGGCATAATACGCGATAGAGCACGGTTTGTTACAGCAGCTTTCGAGCTGGCGTACGCCAAATGCTCCTTAAAGGAAAGCCTTGTGTCCAGCATCACTCCCAGGTACTTGATTGCTCTCTTTGATGTGATGGGCGTATTTCCCACTATAATGGTTGCTGATTCCATTACTTTTCTTCTGCTTATGAGTACAGCCTCAGTCTTGTGGGGGGCAATCTGGAGGCCAACCGAGGAGAGCCACTGGATGACCATTTCGATCGAAAGGTTGCATCTGGCCTCGGCAGCCTTGAGCTCCTTAGCCACCACCACCAACGCCACGTCGTCCGCAAAACCGACTATACGGACCTCTTCAGGTAGAGTGAGCCGAAAAACGCCGTCGTACATGGCATTCCAAAGGAGAGGGCCAAGAACTGACCCTTGCGGCACGCCTCCAGATACGTGGTACTCCTCGGTCGCCTCACTGGTATTATACTGCAGTATTCTGTCCTGAAAATAGCTCCTTATCAGTCTTAGTAGATAACTCGGCACTCCAAACGCTACCAGGGCCTCCAAGATGCAGCTCCATTTTGCCGTGTTGAACGCGTTTTTTACATCTAGCGTTGCGATCAGACAGTACTTTTTGGCACCTCCTTGCCACCTAGTGCCGGCTATAGCTTCTGCGGCTATCTCCACCACCTTGCCGATTGCGTCGATCGTTGACCTCGATTTACGGAAGCCGAACTGCTTATCCGAAAGCCCTCCTGCTGCGGATATGGCGCGCTCGAGACGTGAGCAGATTATATGCTCCAATATCTTTCCAACCGTATCGATGAGGCAAATGGGCCTGTAGGCAGCTGGGTCCTCAAGCGGCTTCCCAGGCTTTGGAAGCAGTACCAGTCGCTGCAATTTCCATCTATTAGGAAAGACTCCGCTGCGTAGGCAGTTGTTAAACATCTCGGCAAAGATATCGGGGCGGATCGCAAGTGCTAGCTTGAGAGATCTGTTAGGAATCCCATCGGGCCCTGGCGCCTTGCTAGGCTTCGTCCTCGTTGCTGCTTGGCGGATCTCTTCCAAGGTGACCTCCTCGATGACGGCAGGCATGCTAGACTCTGGCGCGGGATTAAGATCGTAAGCCATTCTGGGAAAGAGGTGCGTCACAATCTCTCTGAGCGCCCCCGAGTCGGTAGGCTGGCAGCGGGAAAAGGCGTTAAAGCGTTTGACAACGATTTTGTAGGCGTCGCCCCAAGGATCGTTCTCAGCTGTGTCGCAGAGCTCAAGAAAGCATTTGCGCTTGCTAGCCTTAATAAGCTTCTGCAGCTGCCTCCTGCATGTGAGAAAATCAGCTTGTCGGGCTTGGTACATCCGGGAACCGCGTGAGCGCTGGTAGCGGCGTCTAGCGTGGTTGCAGACGTTTCGAGCTTCAGCTATCTCCTCATTCCACCAGTATACTTGCACATGGTGCCTCTGGTACCTCTTGCTCCTCGCCATGCTAGCATCGCAGGCTCGGCTTATCAGCATCATGGTTTTTTCCACCACAGCCTCGGTACTGTCTGCACTATCCGGGATCCCTGCTGATGTAAGCTGTGTACCAAAGATTCGCGTGTCGAGCGTCTCAGCACGGTATTTCTGCCTAGGTTGGGCTGGAGCATGCTGGAGATTATGACGTGCTCCGACGGTGAACCATATGGCAGCATGGTCGCTCCCATTGTAGGAGTCGTCGATGCTCCCAGCCCTGCTCTGCTGAAAGTGTGTTGGGTCCCCTGGTTCAGTATGGCAACGTCCAGAAGCGTGAAGGCCTCAAGTAAGGCTCGGCCCCTAGCGTTCGTGGACGAGCTACCCCACTCCTCTGCCCATGCGTTGAAGTCACCAGCGATGATGACCGGGTGCCGGCCTCAGCATCTGCCACCAGAGAGTCCAGGGCGGTGCAAAACTCGGAGAGCTGCCGGCTGGGGGCCAGATAGACGGAGTAGATCCACATGCCACCCGCCATCGCACGTACGAAGCTATCAGCTCGGTAAACTCTGGTCAGTGGTGGCGCGGCGCTCCCACAAGACCAAATTGCCGCTCTTCCTGATGTGTCTAGTGCGCAGTTTGGTCCCTCCTGCATCCGGTATGGCTCACTCAGCACCGCAAGATCCGCAAAGCGTTCACGCACTGTTTGCGACAACAAGTCCTGAGCCGCCGCACAATGGTTGAGGTTCAGCTGGATGCACTTCATTTTGGACGATTACTTACACCTCCGCTGAGTGGACATCTGCTACTGCCCGCCTGGTGGCTGATTGAGGCACTGCCCTTAGCGGTGCAGATGAAGCACCTCGCCTCGCTCTTACAGCTCACTGCCTTGTGACCCGATTCTCCGCACCTGATGCAGCACTGGGACCTATCCACTGGGTTACGGCAGCTGCTAGCGGTGTGTCCCATTTCCAGACATCGGTAGCACCTCGTGCGTACTTCCTGCGGGCGGATGGCGCAGCTGGTCCAGCCTCGGTGCGCGCGTGTGTATATGCCTGTGCGTGTGCCTGTGTGTGGGTAAGCCTGGGTGTGTTTTTTTTTTTTTTTTTTTTTTTTTTTTAATTCATTTATTTACTCTAACTAAAAAAAAAAAATAACTAATAAATACTATTCTTAATAAAACAATAAGGCTATTTGAGAGATTTTTGAGAAAGAATGACATTTGCGGAACGGCCGTTAGGTATTGCGTCGCAAACGCCTTTGCTCCTCCTACTCCCGGTGCCCGTTTCGCTCGCGCTCGGCCTTTCGCAGTTCCGTCATGACGGCAACCGCAAAGCCGCTAAATGCTTCCCAGTTGACGCTGCTGGCTAGTATTAGCGTTACCAGGTTGCCTACCTCTATGGCACAACCAAAGGTCCTTTCCATTTCTGCGCGAAGGCCTGTGAAACGAACACAGTGGAACAGCACGTGCTCCGCGTCCTCTATGAAGCTACTTCCGCAGTAGGTGCAGAAAGGAGCATCCTCATGACCGAAGCGGTGTAGATATCCTCGGAAACAGCCATGGCCGCTGAGGAGCTGGGTTATGTGGAAGTTCACCTGCCCATGTCTTCTGTCCAACCACTCTGGTAGTCTTGGGATTAGGCGGTGTGTCCATCGCCCTTTAGAGGATGAATCCCAACGCCTCTGCCAGTTGGAGATAGTGCGCACTCTGGCCGAGTTGCGTGCAGCCTTCTTGTGGGCCACTGTATGGTCTCTGACATGTGTCTCCTCGTAAACCTCTGCAGCATCTCTGGCTGTCTCGGCTATGGGGGCAACTCCAGCTAGCACCAGACACGCATCGTCCAAAATAGTTCGGAAGCCACTACACACCCTGATTGCCCCTAGACGGTGAGTAGCCGTTAGTCCACGAGAATAGCTGTCGTAGCGGAGGCCAGGGTGCCAGATAGGCGCCGCGTACAACATCACCGCCCTAGTCACGCTGGAAATTAACGCTCTCCTAAACTGCTTCGGGCCTCTCGTATTTGGCATAATACGCGATAGTGCACGGTTTGTTGCAGCAGCTTTCGAGCTGGCGTACGCTAAGTGCTCCTTAAAGCAAAGTCTTGTGTCCAGCATCACTCCCAGGTACTTGATCGCTCTCTTTGATGTTATTTGCGTATTTCCCACTGTAATGTTTGCTGTCTCCACTACTTTTCTGCTGCTTATGAGTACAGCCTCGGTTTTGTGGGGGGCAATCTTGAGGCCAACCGAAGAGAGCCACTGGATGACCAGTTCAATCGATTGGTTGCATCTAGCCTCGGCAGCCTTGAGCTCCTTAGCCACCACCACCAACGCCACGTCGTCTGAAAAACCGACTATGCAGACCTCTTCAGGTAACGTGAGCAGAAAAACGCCGGCCTACATGGCGTTCCAAAGGAGAGGGCCAAGAACTGACCCTTGCGGCATGCTTTCAGATACGTGGTACTCCTCGCTCGACTCGCTGGTACTATACAGCAGTATTCTGTCCTGAAAATAGCTCCTTATCAGCCTTAGTAGGTAACTCGGCACTCCAAACGCTACCAGGGCCTCCAAAATGCAGCTCCACTTTGCCGTGTTGAACGCGTTTTTTACATCCAGCGTTGCGATCAGACAGTACTTTTTGGCACCACCTTGCCACCTAGAGCCGGCTATAGCTTCTGAGGCTATCTCCACCACCTTGCCGATTGCGTCGAGCGTTGACCTCGATTTACGGAAGCCGAACTGCTTATCCGAAAGCCTTCTTGCAGCGAATATGGCGCGCTCAATACGTGTACAGATATTATGTTCCAATATCTTCCCGACCGTATCAATGAGGCAAATAGGCCTGTAGGCAGCTGGATCCTCAAGCGGCTTCCCAGGCTTTGGTAGCAGTACCAGGCGCTGGAGTTTCCACCTATTAGGAAAGACTCCATTGCGAAGACAGTTATTGAACATCTTGGCAAAGATGTCGGGGCGGATCGCAAGTGCTAGCTTGAGAGCTCTGTTTGGAATCCCGTCGGGCCCGGGCGCCTTGCCAGGCTTCGTCCTCGTTGCTGCTTGGTGGATCTCTTCCAAGGTGACCTCCTCGATGTTGGCTGGCATGCTAAACGCTGGCGCGGGATCAAGATCATCAGCCATTCTGGGAAATAGATGCGTCACAATTTCTCTGAGCGCCCCCGAGTCGGTAGGCTGGCAGCGGGAATATGTGTTGAAGCGTTTGACAACGATTTTGTAGGCGTCGCCCCAGGGATCGTTCTCAGCTGTGTCGCAGAGCTCGAGAAAACATCTGCGCTTACTAACCTTTATAAGCTTCTGCAGCTGCCTCCTGCATGTGAGGAACTCAGCATGTCGTGCTTGGTACATATGGGAACCACGTGAGCGCTGATAGCGGCGTCTAGCGTGGTTGCAAATGTTTCGAGCCTCAGCTATCTCTTCGTTCCACCAGTAAACTTGCACATGGTGCCTCTTATACAGCTTGCTCCTCGCCATGCTGGCATCGCAGGCGCGGCTTATCAGCATCATGGTTTTTTCCACCACAGTCTCGGTGCTGTCTGCGCTATCCGGGATCCTTGCGCATGCAAGCTGTGCACCAAAGATTTGCGTGTCGAGCGTCACGGCACGGTACTTTTGCCTAGGTTGGGCTGGAACAATCTGGCGATTATTGCGTGCACCAACGGTGAACCATATGGCGGCATGGTCACTCCCATTGTAGGAGTCGTCGATGCTCCAGCTGGATAAGGTAGACAGCGAACTGCTGGTGAACGTGATGTCAACCACGGATCCCAGCCCTGCTCTGCTGAAGGTGTGTTGAGTCCCCTGGTTTAGAATAGCAACGTCCAGTAGCGTGAAGGCCTCGAGTAAGGCTCGACCCCTAGCGTTCGTGGACGAGCTACCCCACTCCTCTGCCCATGCGTTAAAGTCACCAGCGATGATGACTGGGTGCCGGCCTCTAGCATCTGCCACCAGAGAGTCCAGGGTGTTGTTATACTCGGACAGCAGCAGGCTAGGGGCCAGATAGACGGAATATATCCACATATCGCCCGCCAACGCACGTACGAAGCTATCCGCTCGGTAAACTCTAGTTAATGGTGACGCGCCACTCCCACAAGCCCAGATAGCCGCTCGTCCTGATGTGTCCAAAGCGCAGTTTGGACCCTCCTGCAGCCTGTATGGCTCACTTAGCACAGCCAGATCCGCAGATCGTTCGCGCACTGTTTGCGACAACAAGTCCTGAGCCGCTGCACAGTGGTTGAGGTTCAACTGGATGCACTTCATTTTGCACGACTACTTACACCTCCGCTGAGTGGGCATCTGCTACTGCCCGCCTGGTGGCTGGTTGAGGCAATGCCCCTAGCGATGCAGATGAAGCACTTCGCTTCGCTCTTACAGCTTGCTGCCTTGTGACCCAAGTCTCCGCACCTGATGCAGCACTTGGATCTATCCACGGGGTTACGGCAGCTGCTAGCGGTATGTCCCATTTCCAGGCAGCGGTAGCACCTCGTGCGTGCTTCCTGCGGGCGGATAGCGCAGCTGGTCCAACCAACTCGAACTGCGCGCAAGGCAGTGATGCTGCTCGCCAGATTCGCCGGTACTGAAAAATTGGCGACCTGTGTGTTGCCATATCCAGGTCGGATGCTTTTGAAGTTGCATACCTCGAAGGGTATATTTGCCTGTGTCGCCAACGCAGCCACGATTTCCTCCTTAGTTGCCAACTCGTCCAGATCGCGAATCGCAAAGTGTGATTGCTCTGTAAATGAGCGAACCACTGCGCTCTTGCCCAGCACCATCTCCATTTCATCCTTGAGCTGCTTGGTGCACTCCAGGCCGCCTTCCTTTAGCTCTAGAAGCAAGTCGCCTTTTGCAGTGCAACGAGCTTTGGAGACCTTATCGCGGACTCCGTTGAGCTTGCCATCATCTCTGCGCGTAACAAGCGCTAGAACTTCGCTGAAAGACATCTCGCTGGTACTTATGACCAGCGCATCTGATCTGCACTTCAAGGGCTGCCTACCGGGCGGCTTGCCATGATTTATAGGTGGCTTTGTCTTATTCCTACGTTGCACCGTATGCCACGTGGTGCCTGGAGCCGATTCCAATGACACCGGATCTGGGAGGCCAGTTTTGCTTCTCTTGGATGGAGAAGGGCGCTGGCCAGGCTCGCGTTCTCGCCGTCTCTTGGGTGTTACGAACGTCCTCGCGACACCGCTACCTTGCTGACTAGTCTTACTGGATATGCTGGGTGGCAGTTTTGCAACCGGCGTAGTCTGGGTGGTAGCATCTGCACTTACTTTGGAAGCTGGCTTGCTTCCGCCAGCAATTGCTTCGTAGAATTTAACTGCGTTCACTGCTAAATCCCTCACCTGTTGGTTTATATGGCGCTGCCCGAATAGGAGAGCACTGAGATTCTTAAGGGTGACACCCAGCTGCTCGAACGCATCCATCTCTACTGGCTCCTGGGGTGAAGCGGCTGCCACTGGTGCAGGCAAGGCACCTAAAGGTGCCAAGCCTTGCACGGGGCAAGGCGCAACCCCCTGAGGGGGAGATCTCGGCAATGCCGAGCGGCGCACAATTTCTTCCAGTGCTACCACGTGTCTCCAATTCGCGTAGAACTTCAAGCAGTCCCTCGGTGACCTAAGGTTTCCCTAGGGTGTTTAACCGGTGGGGGTTATACCGCCCCAAATCGGTCACCAGAGCCCCACGGAGCACCGCCGCGACGGAGGGGGTTGGTAATAGCCGGTTCCGTGGCCTTTTGCTTGATGCTGCTTGAAATACCCTGCTAGAGAAAAGCACCAAATGCCGCGCCTGATGGTTATGCAACGAAAAATTCGTCGCACTTGCACCTAGCCAGTGCGTGAACCACTCACAGCTGGGACACCTCTTGGAGTGTTGGCGCCACCTGTGATCAACTGCAAAAACTAGTTGCAAAACTAATTGACGCTGTTCGCTCAACTGGCACTGCTGTACAAATCGCGCAGCCCTGGTACACTGCGCGATCAGCTGGCAGTGTGGTCTTCCCAATTACACGAATAAACACAAATAGCACACCACGGAGGATAAGTGTGCAATATGTGTAATAATTACATGTAATACAGCCACGCACACCAGCTCTAATACCCAAAATGCGCAAAGCAAGCGGGGAGACTCCAAAATATTACAAGCGGCAAGAGCCAGGAAACGCGCTGGCATCGGCGATGAAGACAACAGGTAGGTGGCACTACCTCTTGAAAAATTTGCTTCCAACACAGGTTTGGCACTGCGAAAACACTACAAGGACGGAGCAATACGAAAAAGCGACCGCACTTGCAAAAAGCACACACATATCAAGCCTGGGTGTGTGTGTTGGTGTGTATGTGCAAGCCTGGGTGTGTGTGTGTGCGTATATGCTTGTGTGTGTGTGGGTATAAGCCGGTGTGTGTGCGTAAGCCTGGGTGTGCGTGTGTGCCTGTGTGTGTGAGTGTAAGCCTGGGTGTGTGCCTGGGTGTGCGTAAGCCTGGGTGTGCGTGCTGGTGTGTATATGCAAGCCTGGGTGTGTGTGGGTGCGTATATGCTTGTGTGTGTGTGGGTATAAGCCGGTGTGTGTGCGTAAGCCTGGGTGTGCGTGTGTGCCTGTGTGTGTGGGTGTAAGCCTGGGTATGTGCCTGGGTGTGCGTATGAGCCGGTGTATTCCTGGTAGTGTGTGTGTGTGTTAGCCGTGGGTATTCCTGGGTGTGCGTGTAAGCTGAGTGTATTCCTGGTAGTTTGTGCCTGTGTGTCGATGCCGGGGGTGTGTGGAGTGTTGTGCGTGTGTAATATGCCTGGGTGTACGCGTGTGTGTTTGTGTATGCGGGTGTCGATGCCGGGTGTGTGTGGGTATGTATGTGCCTATTGCTGCTGGCGTTGAAGCCGGGCGCTACCACTGATCGTGGTCGTTGTTGTTATTGCGGCTGCGGTGGCGGTCGTGGTTGCTACTGCTGTTGTTGTTGTTGTTGCTGTGGCTGCGGTGGCACGCTGCTATTGCAGGCTTGTTGTTGTTGTTGCGGTGGCTGCGGTGGTTGCTACTGCTGTTGTTGTTGTTACCGTTGTGTACCACTGTCGCGTACCGGTTATAGCAAGCTCGCTCGAAAAACTGCTCTTTGCATTAAAATTGCAATATCATTTTCGAGCTTGTTGTCTTCCTCTTCCACAGCTTCCATTCCCCTGGAACGCGCAAAATACCAGCTCGTTCCGCGCGGAGCAAGATTTTGCGTTTGCGTTTACGCAAAAATGCGGGCGGAGCAAGAATTTGCGTTTGCCTTTGCGCAAAATGCGAACGGAGCGCTATCTTGCGTTTGCGCTTGCGCAAAGTGTGAGCGGAGCACATTACGGAGCATGGTAAATGCAACCATAAGATAACACAAATGATGGCACAAACGAAAAACATAAATGTGCGGTAGCTGATCGGTACCTCACAAGTGAATTTTAATGATCAGGTTAAAATTGAGACTCATCATACACAACTATGAAATCAGCACCATGGTTCCAAAAATCAGGTATCTACTCTTACTTGTATACTATGTCAACACTGGTGAAGAGTATTATCCATGTAAAAAGCACCACACGACGTGGAATTTCTTTGCGAGCTGTTGCTTGATGAATCACAAAGACCCACTAACAATTTCGATTTGGTCGAGCCGAGAATGAGATTGTTACATCGTTTCAATTTGTTGCTAATGCTTTGTTTTTTTTTTATACCTTGATACCGAAGGTATATATTTTATTATTTTCGTCTGTCAGTCTGTATGAAAGCGCGTTTCTTGGACACTGTTAAAGCTTAGAGCTTGCAACTTTGCAAATATCTTGGTACATGGGTGTGTCACACAAAGTGTCAATATAGGGGCGATACGCCCACGGAGGTGCTTCGAAATCGATGACATGTCGATAAACTTCGAAGTGCAAATCGATAAAACACACATACTTTCCACACATACTTATCACAAAATTGGGCAGAAAGATAGCTTATGACAGCTCTCGAATATCTGCTTCTTAAACTCGAATGCACCTAAGCTAAGCCTCTCGCTCCATCGTTTCTTTAAAAACGGGAATGCATGTTTCTATCACGTTTTAAGGCAAGTCACTAAATTTTGTAGGAAGATAGCTGGTAACGTCCCCCAAAGATCTGATCAAAATCCACCCATGCCACCAACCTTTTAAACCGAAAATCCCCATATCTTATCGAGTTTTTGAGCTAGAGTTACAAAGGTGGCAATATAGGTGACATCGATGAAAGATCTGCATAAAATATTTGGTTGAAACGTCCACCCATGTCACCCGCTCCTCAAAACCTGTAATCGCCATATCTTTCACAGTTTTTGAGCTAGAGGCCGTAATGTGGTTGCAACATAGCTGAAAGCATCCCCTTAAGATCTGCATTAAACTATCGTTGTCGCTGCAATCAGGCCTCTTTTGTTCTTATATTTTGGTCAATTGAAATAGTGAAATAAAGCAAAAAAAAAAATAATAAAAATAAACTATAACAGATATTGCCATTTTGCATATTTATAAACGTTATCGTTATGTGCCCTTCCCGCATCCGTACCCTTTTGCAATCAGACCTCTTTTAACCGGCTATAATACAGGTATCGAGTATACCGCAGTCGGTGCAGTCTGACTGCAACGTTTCCACTTGTATAAACATTTTTATTATTTGTGTAATTGCATTTCAAATTGCAAATTGAAATCAGCTTTTCCCTGCAACGTGTGAGGTAGACCCCGGACAGGCCTCCCCCACAGCTGTTTAAATAAGGTTTAAGTTTCACTTAAATAAGTTTGTCATCAAATATAAATTAACCGTTTTAGTTCTGAGCAAATTTCTCTTATTCTTTACTCTCTGATTTTATTTAATTTTCTTTCTCCTTCCAATTTCTCTCTTCTAGTTTTAAGAGAAACACAAATAAATGAATAATTTTGCGCCGCGCCGCAATTCTTCTCTATGAATATTGTAAAGACGTACTTTCTTAAGCCGAGGTCGGCGTCTCAGTCGCGTCCAGGGGTTTTACAGAAAATTTGTAAATAGCTGGGACACTGGGGGAGCTGTGCCAGAGTATACCTAGGGGTCGGGGCACTAGAGGAAAGCGTAGGGGGGGAATAGTGGGGGGTTCGTGAGCATGCCTTACGCACTGGCGATGATTTGGGAGACATTCGAAGGAATAGGTTGATAAGTCCAGGGTAATACCCGGAGAACTAGCCAATCATTCCCCCGAATGGCTCTTCGTCGCTGACCAGGGCGTCGGGCGAAGTTCTGTGTTAGCACGGGAGGGTGAGAGTCACTCAGTTAGCTGGTCAGGCCGAGGGTAAGACCCGGAAGCCTGCGCACCAACTGCCTAGCCTCATCCGCCCGCACCAGTCACCGGCCGCGTCCTTGAGAAGCTCTCGGACGCGTGTGAGAGATACGAGTGAGAGGATTTCGTCACGCACAGAGTAAGACTCGGAATGCGTGCCCATCCTCCACCCGATCTCTCACCGCTGCAACGCCTGGGTATTACCCCCTTGTCGCTACACCTGGGACATACCCAAGGAGAGGCGTCGCAGAATCTAGAGTAAAACTCGGAGGATTCGCTAGCATACCCCTCAGGTTTGCCCCACGTGGGCCATTTGGTGAGGCGCACTGAACCACAACTACCCCACTCGTCGCTTCACGTGGGACATACCCAAGAGGCAGGCGTCACAGAATCTAGAGTAAAACTCGGAGGATTCGCTAGCATACCCCTCAAGTTTGCCCCACGCGGGCTATGTGGGTGAGGCGCACTCGCTGAAAGGGGAGGGAAAAGGGTAACAAGTAAAGCACACACAAATTTATCTACATTAGGATCTTTATTATTTTTATATCACAGACAATAAGATATTCATTACACAAAAGGGGTGAGGATGCCATCCTAGGCCGCACCAAATCTAAGCATGGCTGCCTGAGCAACCTTTGGGCCCATCGCAGATGGCCGTCACTTACCCCTGTGTATGTGTGTATGTATGCCAGCGTACGGGTGTGTGTGTGGGTAAGCCTGTGTGTGTGTGTGTGTGTAAGCCTGGGTGTGTGTCTGTAGATGCCGGTGTGTGCGTGTGTAGATGCCTGTGTGTGTGTGCGTAAGCCTGGGTGTGTGTGCCTGTGGGTGTGTGTTTTTTTTTTTTTTTTTTTTTTTTTTCGCCGCCGGGAGGTGAGAATCTTAAAAAGATATTGGCGGTCCACCAATATGCACGACTCATCGACATCGTCGACGCCTACGTACTAAACTCACCCCCCCCACACACCGCATCCCCCGCGGGATCCACCGCAAAGTATTACTTCGCGGGGGGCGGTAGCCTGCTTAGGCTAACAACCTTTCACGTCGCTCTTTCTCACATCGTCTCAGATTAATCTGGATGCCTGTTATGAGCTGACGCATACTCTCCCAGTTGTCCTCCGACTCCAGCATGAACTTCAGCAAGTTCTCCGTTGATGGCACTGTTCTTGTTCTTCCAGCGTATCGTTTGCAGCTGTACAGAACGTGCTCCGGGTCCTCATCCTCCCCTTGGCCGCACTGGCACACCGGGCTGTCCTCGTTATTGAAGCGGTGGAGATACTTCCTGTATCCTCCGTGGCCCGTGAGGAATTGCGTTAGGTGGAAGTCCACCTGTCCAACTCCGCGGCCAAACCAAACGCTGACATCTGGGATCAGGCGGTGCGTCCATCTACCTCCGCTGGCCGCATCCCACCTTCTCTGCCACCTGATCAGGGATTCCTGTCTTGCCTCCTTATTGGCCTCTGCAGCGGACACACCCGTGTCTCGCCGTGCTATGCGGATCCTCTTCGTCTCCTCCGGCAGGATGTCCACCGGCACCATCCCGGCCAGCACTAGGTCTACGTCTTCGGAAATCGTCCTGAACGCAGATATTACGCGTAGCGCCGAAAGCCTGTATGGCGCCGCCAGCCTCTTCTTCATGCCACTATTTGTGGTCAGCGCCGATGCCCATATAGGCGCTGCATACAGTAGAATAGACGAAACTACTTGTGACAGCAGTCGTCTTCTACCTTCTTTCGGTCCTCCAATGTTCGGCAGCATGCCTGCCAGTGCCGCTTGCGTCCTTAGAGCCTTTCCTGTGGCATATCCGATGTGAGCTCCAAAGTTCAATCGGCTGTCGACCATGACTCCGAGTTACTTAATGGCTTCCTTCGACTTCACGAGCGCATTGCCCACTCTGAAAGTAGCGATCTCCAACACCTTTCTGCTCGTAATGAGCACTGCCTCCGTCTTATGGCATGCTTGTTCCAGTCCGGCCTGCTCGAGCCACTCCGCGATCGTGTCGGCTGCCGCGCTAACGGCCGCTTCCACCTGCTCGACCTTTTTGGCCACTACCACAAGCGCTAGGTCGTCTGCGAAACCGATTAGTCTGCACCCATTTGGAAGTTGCAGCCTCAGGACGTCGTCGTACATCAAGTTCCAAAGGAGTGGTCCGAGGACCGATCCTTGTGGAACACCCGCCGTAACGTTGTGCCGCTTCAAGCCATCGTCGGTGTCGTACTCGAGCACCCTCTCCGACAGATAACTGCTGATTATTCGTAGGAGGTAGTCCGGAACTCCTATTCGAGCGAGCACATCCTGAATCCGTGACCATCTGGCCGAGTTGAACGCGTTTTTCTTATGTCCAACGTTACCACCGCACAGTACTCCTTCGTCCCCCTCGCCATCTTGCTCCTGCGATTGCCTTTGAGGCTATATCCACCACCATCTCTATTGCGTCCACCATTGACCTGGCTTTTCGGAAGCCAAACTGTTGCTCCGACAGTGCTCCATTCTCCTCGGCTACTTTCAGCAAGCGACCGTAGATTATCCTCTCGAATACTTTACCCACCGTGCTCAGCAGGCATATTGGGCGGTATCCTGAGGGTTCTTCCACGGGCTTCGTCCCCTTGGGCAGCAGTACAATGTGCTGCCGTTTCCATTGCTTTGGAAACACTCCCTCCAGCAAGCACTCGCTGTAAACCTCTGCCATGATGTCCGGTCTTACCAGCGAGATCCTCTTCAGGACACTGTTGGGGACGCCGTCGGGGCCCGGTGCCTTCCTGTCGCCAAACTGGCCCGCTGCCAAGATCACTTCCTCCGGTCGTACAGGTTCAGGCAGACCAACGTGATGCCCCTGCTCTTGCACACGTCTCACCGGATCGTGAGGGAATAATGCCTCCACGATAGTGCCCAGCAGTCTTGGGCATGTCACGCGCAGCGTGGTCTGACCTCTCAACCTCCTAGTCACCACTTTGTAGGCCGTACCCCACGGGTCGACCTCCGCCTCGCAAATTTTCCGGGAGCACTCCCTGTGGGTGTGTGTGTATATGCCTGTGTGTTTGCGTAAGCCTAGTTGTGTGTGTGTGGATGGCGGCGTTTGTGTGTGTATGTGCCTGTGTGTGTGCGGGTGTCGATGCCTGGGTGTTCGTATATGCCTGTGTGTGTGCGTGTGTATATGCTTGTGTGTGTGGGTATAAGCCGGTGTGTGTGCGTAAGCCTGGGTGTGCGTGTGTGCCTGTGTGTGTGGGTGTAAGCCTGGGTGTGTGTGCCTGGGTGTGCGTAAGCCTGGGTGTGCGTCTCTGTGTGTGTGCGTAAGCCTGGGTGGGTGTGCCTGTGTGTGTACGTGAGCCTGCGTGTGCGGGTGTGCCTGTGTGTGTGTGCCTGGGTGTGCGTAAGCCTGGGTGTTTTTTTTTTTTTTTTTTTTCCTTTATTGCTTATCCTATATATACAATGGCTTATTATTAGGTAATAAAAGCGAAACATAACATTGGCGGTACGGCCGTTAGGTTATGCGTCACCAATGCCTATGTTCCACCTAATCCTCTTGCTCTTTTCGCTCGCGCTCAGCCTTACGCAGATTGGTCATGACTGCCGCCGCGAACGCGCTGAATGCTTCCCAATTGACGCTGCTGGCCAGTATCAATGTCACCAGGTTGTCCAACTCGATGCTACAGCCGAAAGCCCTCTCCAGTTCATCTCGGGGCCCTGTAAAACTTCCGCAGTGAAACAAGACGTGTTCGGCATCCTCTACGAACCTATCACCACAGGAGGTACAGAACGCTGCACTCTCATGCCCAAGTCGGTGCAAGTACTCACGGAAGCAGCCATGACCACTTAGGAGTTGGGTGGTGTAGTAGTCGAGCTGCCCATGCCGCCGGTTTTGCCACGCTGAAATGCTCGGGATGAGGCTATGCGTCCAACGCCCTTTGCTAGACGCATCCCATTGCCTCTGCCAGTTATCCAAAGTGCGCGTTTTGGCCGCTGTGCGCACTTCATGTTTCTGGGGATCCGAAAGTTCCTTGCCATGAGTTCCCTCGTAGATCACCGAGATTTCCCTAGCCAGCTCGGCTATGGGAGCTATTCCAGCCAGGACCAGACATGCGTCATCCGAGATGGTTCTGAAACCGCTACAAACTCTGATCGCTCCAAGACGGTGAGTAGCTCTCAGACCGCAGGTGTAGCTCTCAAAGCGGCAAGCTGGTTGCCATATCGGCGCCGCATACAGCATCGTCGCTCTTATGACGCTGGATAAAAGGAGTCTCTTGAATTGCTTCGGACCTCTCGTATTTGGCATGATACGCGAGATCGCACGATTTGCTAAGGCGGCCTTTGTGCTAGCGTACTCCAAATGCTCCTTGAAGCATAGCCTGGTATCCAGCATAACGCCCAGATATTTAATCTCCCTCTTAGACCTGACTGCAGTGTTAGCTACGATTATGTTTGCTGTCTCCACCGCTTTTCGGCTGCTAATGAGCACTGCCTCTGTTTTTTGGGGTGCTATCTGCAGTCCTACTGAGGAGAGCCACTGTATGGCTTTCGAGATGGCTAGGTTGCACTTTTCCTCCACTACCTTGAGATCCTTGGCGACAACCACTATTGCAACATCGTCAGCAAAGCCCACCAGCTGAACATCGTCTGGCATTGACAGCCGAAAAATGCCGTCATACATGACGTTCCACAGAAGAGGTCCCAGTACCGACCCTTGTGGCACGCCTCCAGAAACTTCGTGCTCCTCCATCGTCTCGCAGGTATCATACCTTAGGATTCTATCCTTGAAGTAGCTCCTTGTTATCCTTAGTAGGTACTCCGGCACGTTTAGCGCCTCAAGAGCCTCCAGGATGCAGCCCCATTTAGCCGTATTGAAGGCATTTTTGACGTCCAACGTTGTCACTAGGCAGTACTTCTTGGCGCCGCCTTTCCATCTACATCCAGCTATAGCTCCCGAAGCTATCTCGACTACCTTGCCGATAGCGTCCAGCGTAGATCGCGCTTTGCGAAAGCCATACTGCTGCGGTGAAACTCCACCAGCAGCAGCAATGGCGCTATTGAGCCGGGTGCAAATCAAATGCTCCAGTAGCTTGCCCGCAGTATCGATCAGGCATATCGGACGATATGCAGCTGGATCTTCGAGCTTTTTGCCAGGCTTCGGTATGAGGACCAGGCGCTGAATTTTCCAGCGGTTTGGAAATTTTCCGCTTCGTAGGCAGCTGTTGTACATGCTCGAAAAGACATCTGGGCGGAGCGCAATTGCTAGCTTAAGCGCTCGGTTGGGAATCCCATCTGGGCCAGGTGACTTGCTGGGCTTCAACCTCGTTGCAGCGTGTCGAATCTCATCTAGCATGATGGGCTCAATTTGAGAATACGTGCTTGGCGCAGGCGGGAGCTCGTCGATATCCTCATCCACACTGGGAAATAGGTGCCTTACTATATCCTTCAATGATCTTGGGTCCATGGGGTGGCAGCGTGGAGAGGCATTGAAGCGTTTTACTACCAGCTTGTAGGCATTGCCCCACGGGTCGTTTTCCGCTGTGTCGCAGAGGTCCAGGAAGCATCTACGCTTGCTGTTTTTAATAAGCTTCTGGAAGCGTCTCCTACTGGCGAGGAATTCCGCCTGGCGTTCATGGAACAGCAGCGATCCACGTGAGCGCTGGTAGCGGCGTCTAGCATAGTTGCATTCGCTTCGAGCTTCAGCGATCTCCTCGTTCCACCAGTATACTGGGGCATGGTGCCTCTGGTACCTTCTGCTCCTAGTCATGCTATCATCGCAGGCACGGCTTAGCATCCGCATCGTTTTGTCCACCACGTCCTCGGTGCTATCAGTAGTATCAGAGGTCACAGCAGACTCCAGATGGGCACTGAAAATCCGCATGTCTAGCGTCTCGACACGATACCTAGGCCAGTGGTGAGCTGGCGTATTACGGTGTTCCGGGCGTATTCCAACAGTGCACCATATGGCAACGTGATCACTTGCATTGAAGGAGTCGTCGATGCTCCAGGTGGACGAACTGAAGAGCGAGCTACTGACAAATGTTATGTCAACGACCGAACCCAGTCCAGCTCTGCTGAACGTGTGCTGCGTTCCATGATTTAGGAGCGCCACATCGAGGAGAGAGAACGCCTCCAGCAACCCCCGTCCTTTGGCATTGGTTGACGAGCTGCCCCACTCCTCTGCCCACGCGTTGAAGTCTCCAGCGATGACGATCGGGTGACGGCCTCTTGCGTCTGCTACCAGGGAGTCCAGGGTGTTAGCGAACTCTGATAGCTGCAGACTAGGGGGTAGGTAGACTGCGTAGAACCACAGGCCGCCCACCGACGCGCGCACGTAGTTTTCGTCCCGAAGTACATTTACCAGAGGAGTCCCGTCAATCCCGCAGGACCATAGAGCCGCTCTTCCAGTTATGTCCGAAGCGCACCTAGGGCTCTCAGAAAGCCGGTATGGCTCGCTTAGCACCGCAAGGTCTGCAGAGCGTTCACGCACTGTTTGCGACAACAGGTCCTGGGCCGCTGCACAATGGTTAAGGTTTAGCTGTATGAACTTCATTTTGCACAACCAAGTACGCTTCCACTGAGTGGACATCTATTACTGCCCGCCTGGTGGCTGAATGAGGCACTGCCCTTTGCAACACAGATGAAGCACTTCGCCACCTCGCTCTTGCAACTCGCTGCCTTGTGGCCTGTAACTCCACACCTGATGCAGCACTGAGATCTATCCACGAGGTTACGGCAGCTGCTTGCGGTATGTCCCATCTCCAGACAGCGGTAGCACCGCGTGCGCGCTTCCTGCTGGCGAATGACGCAGCTGGTCCAGCCAATGCGAACTGTGCGCAGGGCAGTAATGCTGCTTGCCAGATTTGCTGGTACTGAAAACTGAGCCACCTGTGTGTTACCATATCCAGGTCGAATGCTCTTAAAGATACAGACGTCGGCTGGTATGTTTGCCTGCGCTGACAGCGCAGTCACTATCTCCTCTTTAGTGGCTAACTCGTCCAAGTCCCGAATGGCGAAGTGAGTCTGCTCGGTAAATGAGCGAACCACTGCACTCTTGCCCAGCACAAGCTCCACTTCGTCCTTCAGCTGCTTTGTACACTCCAGGCCTACTCCATTCAACTCAAGTAGCAGGTCACCTTTTGCTGTGCGACGAGCTTTGGAGACCTTGTCGCGGACTCCGTTGAGTTTTCCGTCGCTTCTGCGCGTAACTAGCGACAGAACTTCGCTGTAGGAAAGCTCGCTGGTACTTATTACCAGTGCATCCGATCTGCTCTTCGTATGTGGCTTGCCAGATGCCTTACCGGCTAGCTTGCTAGACTTCTTTCACTGAGCCATTTGCCACGTATTCCGTGGAACCGACTCCGAAGCCGCTGGACTTGCATTGCCAGTTTTGTTCCTCTTTGAGGGCGTAGCTCGCTGCCCTGGTTCGAGCTCGCGCCGCCTCTTGGGAGTCACTGTACTCCTCGCAGCACCGCAACTCTGCTGTTGCACTTTATCGGCTACTCTAGTAGGCAGATTTACAATCGGCGACGTCTGTGTGGCCATATCCGCGCTATCACTGGAAGCTGTCTTGCTTCTGCCAGAGCAGACTTTGTATAGCTTAAGTGCCTTCGCTGCTTGGTCCCTCATCAGCTGGTTTACGTGCCGCTGCCCGAACAAAAGAGCATTAAGGCCGTTCAGGATGGCACCCAGCTGCACAAAGACATCTTCCTCCTCTGGCTTCTTCCCCTGTGGTGGACTGGCCGCCGCAGGTGCAGGCATGTCACCTGGAGGTACCAGGCTGGGCGCCGGGGGTAGCGTACTCCCCTGGGGGGGAGACCTCGGCAATGCCGAGCGGCGCACAATACCTTCCACTATAACCACTTGTCTTCACTCACTTGTAGATCTACAAGCAGTCCCGCGTTGACCAAAGGTTTCCCTAAGGTTTTTAACCGGTGGAGGTTATACCGCCCCGACTCGGTCACCAGAGCCCCACTGAGCACCGCCGCAACGGAGGGGGTTGGTAATAGCCGGTACCGTGGCCTTCTGCTTAATCTGCTTGGAGTTTCCTACTGGAGAAATCGCCAAGTGGTGCGCCTGTTGGCTATGCAGTGCTTATCGCAAAATCCTTGCGCGTATGCAACAAAAATTTTTGATTGCACTTGCACCCTGTCCACGAACCACTCACAGCTGAGACACCTCTTTTCGTGTTGGCGCCACCTATGATTAGCAAGCGAGGGTATTTTAGCGCTTCTCGCTCAGCTGGCACAGCCAAACACAGCCCTGGTACTCGCGATCAGCTGACATTGTGGTATTCCTAAAACTTGTAAGCACAAGCAGCACACCACGAAGTTTGGGTGTGCAATGCGTGTAATGTTTACGTGTAGTATTTCCACTCACACCAGTTGGAGTGCCCTAGATTGCACGCGGCTTAAGGGAGACTCCACAACAACCCGGTAGACGAACGCGATTGGCAAAGGCGAATGAGAACAACAGGTGAGTTGCCCAGCCTATTGACGCGCTTATTAATTTGGAAAATTGGTTTTCACTTTAGGTTTAGCACTGCGAAAACACTAAAAGGACGGAGCGACAGGAAAAACTCGACCGTACTTTGCGTATCATACACTGTGTGCGTAAGCCTGGGTGTGCGTGCCTGTGTGTGTGCGTAAGCCTGGGTGGGTGTGCCTGTGTGTGTACGTTTTTTTTTTTTTTTTATATTCATTTATTGCTTATCTAAGTAATATATATGTACACATTTATTAGGGTAAGGTATACATAAGCGGAACCTTGCAGTAGCGGTACGGCCGTGAGGTATTGCGTCGCTACTGCCGAGTTCCACCTATTCTACTAGTCCTCTACGCTCTCGCTCAGCCTTGCGCAGATCCGTCATGACTGCCGCCGCAAACGCGCTGAACGCCAGCCAATTGGCGTCGCTGACCATCATCAGTGACACGAGGCTGCCCACCTCGATGCTACAGCCTAAAACCCTCTCCAGATCGCTGCGAAGCCCGGAGAAGCGTCCGCAGTGAAGTAGGACGTGTTCGGCATTCTCGACAAAACTGTCGCCACAGAATGTACAGAACGGGGCGTCCTCATGCCCAAATCGGTGCAGGTATTCCCTGAAGCAGCCATGACCACTTAATAGTTGCGTAGTGTAAAAGTTTAGCTGCCCATGCCGCCTGTTTATCCACGCTGAGATGCTCGGAATGAGGCGATGTGTCCAGCGCCCCTTGCAAGACGCATCCCATTGCCTCTGCCAGTTCTCCTGTGTGCGCGTTTTGGCTGTAGTGCGCACTGCCTTCTTTTGGGGAGCGGAAAGAGCCTCGCCATGCGTTCCCTCGAAGATCTCCGCGGCTTCTCTAGCCAGCTCGGCTATGGGTGCTACTCCAGCCAGAACCAGGCAGGCGTCGTCCGAGATGGTTCTGAAGCCGCTGCAGACTCTAATAGCTCCAAGGCGGTGTGTGGCTCTCAGACCGCGGGTGTAACTAGCAAAGCGGCATCCTGGTTGCCATATCGGCGCCGCGTATAGCATTGTCGCTCTTGTGACTCTGGATAAGAGGAGCCTCTTGAACTGCTTTGGGCCTCGCGTATTAGGCATGATTCGCGAGATTGCACGATTTGTTAGGGCGGCCTTTTTGCTAGCGTACTCCAAGTGCTCTTTAAAACATAGTCTGGTATCCAGCATCACGCCCAGGTATTTAATTGCCCTCTTTGAGGTGACCACAGTGTTGGCCACCATTATGGTAACTGTCTCCACTGCTTTCCGGCTGCTAATGAGCACTGCCTCCGTTTTTTGGGGTGCTATCTGTAGCCCTACTGAAGACAGCCACTGTAAGACTGCCGCGATGGCTAAGTTGCACTTCCCCTCCACTGTCTTAAGTTCCTTGGCGACGACCACTATTGCCACGTCGTCAGCAAAGCCCACTAGGTGAACATCATCGGGCATCAGTAAACGAAAAACGCCGTCATACATGACGTTCCATAATAGAGGTCCCAGAACCGACCCTTGTGGCACGCCTCCAGATACTTCATGCTCCTCTGTCGCCTCGCTGGTGTCATACTTCAGGACTCTATCCTTGAAGTAGCTTCTTGTGATCCTAAGTAGGTAGTCCGGGACGTTGAGCGCCTCTAGGGCATCCAGGATGCAGCCCCATTTAGCCGTGTTGAAGGCATTTTTGACGTCCAACGTTGTCACTAGGCAGTACTTCTTAGCGCCGCCTTTCCATCTGCATCCGGCTATCGCTCCCGAGGCTAGCTCGACTACCTTGCCGATCGCATCCAGCGTAGATCTCGCTTTGCGGAAGCCATACTGCTGCGGTGAAACTCCACCAGCAGCTGCAATATTGCCGTCAAGCCGGGTGCAAATCAGGTGCTCCAGTAGCTTACCGACCGTATCGATCAGGCAGATAGGGCGATATGCAGCTGGATCTTCGAGCTGCTTACCAGGCTTCGGTAGTAGGACCAGACGCTGAATTTTCCAGCGGTTTGGAAACACTCCGCTTCGTAGGCAGCTGTTGAACATACTCGAGAAAACCTCAGGGCGGAGTGCGATTGCCAATTTTAGTGCTCGGTTAGGGATCCCATCTGGGCCAGGCGACTTGCTCGGCTTCAACATCGATGCAGCTTGGCGAATCTCCTCAAGTGTGATGAGCTCAGCTGCTGGAGGAATGGCTGGCACGGGCGGGAGCTCACCGATATCCTCCGCCATACTGGGAAAGAGATGCCTAATAATCTCTTTCAGCGATGCTGGGTCCTTGGGGTGGCTGCGGGAAGAGGCGTTAAAGCGTTTAACTACTAACTTGTAGGCATTGCCCCACGGGTCATTCTCCGCAGTGTCGCATAGGTCCAAGAAGCATCTGCGTTTGCTTTCTTTAACAAGCTTTTGGAAGCGTCTCCTGCTGGCGAGAAACTCAGCCTGCCGTTCCTGAAATACCAGTGATCCACGTGAGCGCTGGTAGCGGCGTCTCGCATAGTTGCAGTCGCTCCGAGACTCGGCTATCTCCTCGTTCCACCAGTATACTGGGACATGGTGCCTATGCCTGTGTGTGTACGTGAGCCTGCGTGTGCGGGTGTGCCTGTGTGTGTGTGCGTAAGCCTGGGTGTGCGTGCCTCGGTGTGCGTGTTTGCCTGTGTGTGTGTGGGGTATCTGCGTGTTTGTGCCTGGGTGTATGCTAGTGTCGATGCCGGGGTGTGCGGGGTATATGCGTGTGTGACTGGGTGTACGCTGGTGTCGATGCCGTGGTGTGCGGGGTGTGTGTGCTGGTGTCGATACCGGTGGCTGTGCGTGTGTTTGCTAAAACTTTCGCTGCCACTGTTTGCAAATCACCACTTTGCTACCCCCGCTAGCCGTTGTGGTTGTTGTCTCTGCTGCTGTCGTTGCTGCCACCGATCGTGGCCGTTGTTGCTTTTTCTGCTGCGGTGGCACCCTGTGGTTGTTGTTGTTGTTGAAGTCGCTGCTGTTTTCCTCCCTGGTTGCGTTGTTGTTGTTGCCGTTGCGTACCACTGTCGCGTACCGATTTTATCCAGCTCGCTCGAAAAAACTGACCTTTTGCATTAAAATTGCAATATCACTTTTCCACCTTGTTTTCTTCCTCTTCCACAGCTTCCACTCCCCCGGAACGCGCAAAATACCAACTCGTTCCGCGCGGAGCAACATTTTGCGTTTCATTTTACATTTTCGCAAATGTGAGTGGAGCATGATATATGCAATCACAAGATAACATAAACGACGGCACGAACGAAAAAAATAAATGTGCGGTAGCTGATCGCTACCTTACACCCTCTCCTTACTTCGGGGGGCAGTGGCGGACGGTGACCTTCCCGGCTTTCGATACCTTCACCTGGAACGCATGGCCTTCCGTCTCGATAAGGTACTTGGTACCGTAGATGGGGTTGCGCCGTACCGCCACCTCGACACTGTCTCGAACATCCTGTGGTAACAACCCTCCCGTTCCTTCTACCCGCCAGCTCTCCGGGGCCATCACCCAGTCGATGGTGTAGAGTGGTAGGTCGTCGAGACCCAGAACGTCATCCGCGAGGCTTAGTGTAGATAGCACCTCGTCGATTGCGTCGTCGGACGGCCATCCAGGGTCCACCCTCAGGTCTCTCCAGGGCTCTATCGTGGGTAGGGGTACGTCTGAGGTGGAGTCGGGGACTTCGGGTACTTCGGGGATATTCTCGGGCGGCACGTAAATGTCCTTGGCGCGGCTGTCGTCGGAGTGGTACCCTTCGGGGTCCACGTATCTTCGGCAGTGCCCCTCTAGCCCGAACAGGATGTGTCCCTCTGCTTCAGACATCTTCTCGCTGTAACACTTTACTATTTGCACATTAGGGTGGACCTGTATTTTAATCATAACAATTTTCTGCAGCGATATTTTTTTTATTTTTTATTTGTATTTTTCTTTTCTTTTAATAAATTAAATAAAAATTTCTGTCTGCTGCTATGCGAATTGTCAAGTCCGCGCAAACTCTAAAATGGGTTTTGTCTGCTGCTGGATGTGCACAAATGTTGCTCATGAGCAATGTGCTGGCATTAATGGCCGTATCTCCGACCTCATGAAGGTTACTTATTTAGAGTGGCCGTGTTGGTCATGTTTGGAGAAAAAAAAAGACATTGCAAGCTTTATAGAAACTCAACTTGGCTTAGAGGGCGTTTTCTGCCAGTTGAATAAACTGTGTGAAAAATTCTCATCGGTTCAAAGAAACCTTAACGAGAAAAATCTCGTAATGGATTCTCCAAAGCGTAAAAAGGCCAACGTTGGGCAGTTATCGGGCTCTGTGATGTCCGAAAATACTCCAAACGCTCCGATACCATAGTGTAAAGTAAATAAAGTAAATAAAAATCTTCACGTCCCTCCTACTAAAATTATCGAGAACTTAGATGATATACCAATAACTCCATGGATATTGTGTTATCTGATCCCGATCCTTCGGTTCCTTTGGTGGTTAGTAGTGTTGATGTTAATCAACAAAAAAACTCTATCAAACTGAAAGAGCCAAATATTCAATTATCCGAGACTGAGTCTTCCAAACCAGCCTCAGTGGAGGATATAATTAAAAAATTTATTGCTGTTCCACCTAAAAAACAAATATTTGTTTCAAGGCTTCCCCCTGATTTAACATCAGATGATGTCAAGGTCTATATAAAGGCCAAATCGAATGCCAATTTAACGGTGGAGAAATTCAAATTTGCTTATGATCGGAACATTTCGTCTTTTAAAATCAGTGTTTCGAATCAAGATTTTTGCACTATATGCTGCAAAGAATTTTGGCCAGAACACATAATTGTGAAAGAGTATACTGCAAGGAAGAAAAAAATCGGCCCCCGATTGTATCTACCCTTCCGGTGGTTGGATCTAAGGTAACTCTCCCAATTACTGATAGTTCAAAAAACTAACATCCTCCTTCTTACTTGGCTATCAGAATGTAAGAGGTCTTTGTAGTAAACTCACTAGTTTATACCTTAATAGTCTTTCTTTCGCTTTCCATGTCATTGCCTTTACTGAAACGTGGTTAAGGCAAGACATTCTCAATTCCGAAATTCTATGTAGTTTACACATTCTATTTACAGAAAAGACCGTACTCTTCGGCGTGGTGGTGGAGTGCTTATTGCTGTGAATGTAGACTTTCCTTCTGAAACTGTCGAATTAGATAGTTCTTTTGATATAGAGTTTATTGCTGTAAAGCTAAATATTTACGGTATTAACATTTTTATCACTTGTTCGTATATACCTCCTTCCTCTGATCTCTCTATCTATGAGACACATCTATCTGCTATCCATTCTGTCTCTGCCTTGCTTTCTGATCGCGATTTTCTTGTAGTTCTTGGTGATTTCAACATTGCTGAAGCTACTTGGATTTCTTCTCCTGACTCTGGTGCCCTGACTCCCGCGGCCCCGAATGAATTTTTAATCGACCTACTTGGGATGTCATTGAGTCAAATTAATGCTATCCCAAATTCTCTTAATAAAATGCTTGATCTGATTTTTGTTTTGGATTTTTTTTGCATAACCCTACCTACAGTGCGGTTTGTAAGAGGGTCTGAAGGACTTGACACAGGTATGGGGATAGGTGGACTTGGTTCTTGGGTCTGGGTGACATTCGGGGAATCCCCGTCGGGGTCGGAGTGAAACGGCTTCAAGTCTGCTAAACTAGCCATTCGGCGCTTATGAGTCTCCAAATGCTGTGGGCGTACGACATTCGGGGATACGAACTTCTTTAGTTCATATGGCCCATCGAACTTCGGTGCTAGTTTCGCTGCAAATCCCTCTGCTGCGTTACTCAGAACGTGATGCTTGACCAGCACTTGCGTACCCACGGTAGGGCGCCAGTCTCGACGGCGAAGGTTGTACTGTTTTGCTTGGTCCTGGGATGCTCTCTGTACGTTTTGCTTCACGACCTCGAAGACTTTTTGCAGCTCTGTGGCTCGGGTCTCGGGATTCGTCTCCAATCGTCCACTTCCTGGCGTAACTTCGTCATATAATGCGCTCGGTAGACGGGGCTCACGTCCTTGAACCAAGAATGCGGGGCTGAATCCTGTCGTATCGGAGACGCTGGTATTGATCGCTAACATGATTTCCGGGAGCAACTCATCCCACGTGCTCTGGTGTCCCTCGACGTATTGAGCCAGCATGGTCTTGATCGTCCGGTTTGCCCTCTCCGTCGGATTCTGTTGGGGGCTGTAGGGAGCGGTGTGCTGTAGCTCCATCCCTAGCTTTTCGCAAAATCGGCCAAACGATCGACTGGTGAACTGTGTCCCGTTGTCGCATACAAAGCACCGCGGTACCCCGAAGCGGCAAAGTATGGCAAAGTATTCTCCGTCGCTGAGTAATTCTCTTCGGGCTTCGACAACCGCCGGCTGACGTAGGCTATCACCTGCTCTGCTCCGTCTATCTCCTGCGTCAATACTGCTCCCAATCCATAATCGCTGGCGTCGGTCTGCAATACGAATTTTGCCGAGAAGTCCGGACAGGCGAGGACTGGGGCCTCAGTGAGGCGTAGCTTAAGCTCCTCGAAGGCGGCTTGCTGGGACTCCCCCCATTCCCAACGTTTGCTCTTTCGGAGTAGCAGAGACATCGGCTGCACTACTTCCGTGAAGTTTGCCACAAATCTCCGATACCAGGACGCTATTCCCAAGCAACGGCGCAGCTCGCGTATGTTTGTCGGTGGGGTAAGCTGTCGAACAGCGTGGATTTTCTCCGGGTCCGTGTGAATCCCTTGCTCGCTGATGACATGGCCTAGATACGCTATACTTTGGCGAAAGAATTTGCACTTGGCCTTGTTCAAGCGCAGATTCGCTTCGCGCAGGCGGCGAAGCACTTCTTGGAGGTTCCTCAGGTGATCCTCTATGTCTACGCCGGTGATGATGATGTCATCGAGGTAGGCGAAGGCATACGGTTCCATAGCGGGGCCTATGACTCCATCCAGTGCTCTCTGAAACGTCGCCGGTGCAGAATGCAAGCCGAAAGGCATAACTTTCCAGTGGAACAGGCCTCTTCCCGGTACAGTGAACGCCGTGTACTGACGGCTGTTGCGCGCCATAGGGATCTGCCAGTATCCACTCTTCAGGTCCAACGTGGTGATGTACTTCGCATTTCGGAGTCTCTCCAAAATGTGATGTATCCTCGGCAGTGGGTACGCATCTGGGATGGAACGTGCATTCAACTGTCGGTAATCAATACACATGCGGATGTCCCCCGTCTTCTTCCCCACCAACACTATTGGTGCACTATGAGGGCTCTTGGACGGCTCTATACAGTCGTTCCGCAGTAGTTCGTCCACCTGCTCATAGATCACCTTCTGCATAGCTGGATTCTTCGGGTAGTATCTCTGTTTGATGGGTCTCTCGTCGCGCATGGTAATCACGTGTTCCGCGATGTGTGATACGCCCTTCAAGCCATCAAACAAAGATAGTTCACACTCTAGGAACTCCCGTACCCGAGGGTCTGCTTCAGCTTCACTATCGTCTTCCGTCTTAGCTGGATCCGGTTAATTTTGGGCGGCTGCGATATATTCGCTTCTTTTCCCCAAAGGGGAACGAGGACGTTGGGGTGGTATGCCACTCTCAAGTGGCCCTCGTGAGATGTCGCCTTCCTTGCGCCGGATTTCCTCCTCGTCGGTATTGCTCATCCTCTCGTCTTCGTCAGGATCGGTTGGAGTAGCCTCGCTGGTCCCTTCGTTCGTTCGAATTTCGGCTGCTACGCATTTGTTCCTTTCCTCCCAGTCCAAGTCCGTCGGTGCCCTAGAGGTCACCCCGCGACTGCACACATCAGGTGTCTCACGAGTGCTTGGATCTCCCTCTCTTGAGGCTCTTGGGGCTGGGATGGGTAGCTCCTGGTAACCTGTGTTCTTCTTCTCCCTAGAGGTCACCTTGCGACTGTAGACATCGGGTGTATCACGAGTGCTTGGATCTTCCTCCCTTGGGGCCCTTGGGGCTGGGATAGGTGGCTCCTGGTTGTATCCGGTCGTTCGTGCTCTCCGTCGGCCGTTCGGGCTCTGGAACAATCCGGGTGTTAGCTGTAACTCCAAGTCTCCGAAGGACAAGGTGGCTTCTACGGCACATAGGAAGTCGATCCCCAAGATCAGGTCGTCGATTCCTGTCGGCAGTATTAGTAAGGGAAAACAGACGCGTTGTTCTCCGAGCTGTATGGCAGCGGTACATGCCTTGGTGATAGTGGTATGTGACCCGTCCGCCAGCCTTACTATCACTTGCAAGTTTTGTTGTCCCCGGGTGGACAATTTCTTCGCGACCGCTTCGCTGACAAAACTCCTCGTAGCTCCAGTGTCGATAGTAGCCAGGAAAGGTTTCCTTTCTAAGCTTACTCTGGCTACTATCCTTGCGTCTTCGAGTCATATGACTCCGTTTACTTCCGTTGGTTGACCCTTGCTCCCCCCTGGTCCGGATTCGAGGAGGGAGGCATTCCGTTTCCCGACGAGCGGGTACAGCATTCTATTGTCCAGACTCCTCGTCGTCCGCACTGCCAACAGTAGATCACCTGTGGGTTCCCGCAATCCCGGTTGAAATGGCCCGATTGTCCACAGCGTCGGCAAGCGTTCTGGACATCTATCGGGGTGTCTGGGCTAGTCCCGTTGCTGGTTCCGCGTGTCCCTGGGATGTTGTCACGAAATGGGTTGCGATACCGTGGCGTCGGTGTGGGCATTTCGGGACTCACTGCTGCAGGTCTATGTGTGATTTGGGGCTTCGTGTGGGGCTTGAGTTGTACTTCCCTCTCGCGGACCATCTCGTAGTGCGTGGCCAGCTGTGTAAGCTGGCTCAGGCAACTTACCTCGTGACGCCGAATATAAAGCTGGTATTCCGGTAGCAGGTTCTCATATAGTCGGTCAAGTTCCCTGTCGCTAGTATACCCCGCACGCTGCATCATTAGGCGCAGCTGAATCATATACCGCTTTAAAGGTTCCCCGTTTTGCTGTAGATGGGTGCGGATCTGGTCCTCAAGCCTCTCGAAATACCTCGGTGGCAGGTAAAATTCCAGAAATTCTCGCTTGAATCGGGTCCAGGTCTCACCTTGCATGTGACTGACCCTGAACCAGCTCTCAGCTTCCCCAGTTAGGAGTTCCGAAATGGCCAGGGGTAATCGATTCGGCTCTATTTATCCTCTCTTCTACGCGCTCAATGAAGCTCAGTGGATCCGAGGTTCCATCGAAGGTGATTCCCCAGCGCTGAACTTTATCTGCCAATGCTCCATATGGGACCTCGTGCCTTGTGGCTGTTGAGCCTTGTGGTGAACTGTGCCGGGGACGTGGTGGTGATCTTCCAGCGAGTCGGGTAGGATCAGGTCCAGGAACAGCTCCATCTGTGTTCGTCACGGTGATCACGGGTCGGGTTGGAGCGACTGAGCTGGTATCCAAGGGTGATGGACTCCGTGAGCGCTGCTTCTTGTCTTTGTCGCTTTAGTCGGTTGGAGAGATATCCCGGTACTTCGTTTCTAACTCCGAGAAACGCGCTAGGAGAGTGTCCGGATGGTCACTCCTGGATATGAATCCTGCGACCCGGCTGCGTAGTTCAGTCACGGTGCCCTCTGCGTCGAGCCCAAACTCACTGGCCATGGACACAAAATCGTCCTTACGGCGATAGTAAATCCAGCTGACATTCACCATGATGTTATCTACCCCATGTGTATGTGTAAAAAAAAAATTTTTTTTTTTTTTGATAAGTTTTTATTATTATTATCCTTCGAGAGGATCTGTAGGTTTTATTTATTATTATCCTTCGTTTATTTATTATTATCCTTCGGGAGGATCTGTAAAATTTTATTTATTGTTGTCTTATTTATTATCCTTCGGGAGGATCTGTAAAAATTTTATTTATTGTTATCCTTCGAGAGGATCTGTAGATTATTATTATCCTTCGAGAGGATCTGTAGGTTTTATTTATTATTATCCTTCGAGAGGATCTGTAGATTATTATTATCCTTCGAGAGGATCTTTGCGTCGCACTGTGATGTGTTCACTTCGATGACCGGGTCTTGACTGCCTATCCTCAGCTCGCGGTCTGCCTTATATAGCAGAACGCAGCTCTGCTCCTTGATGGGCGAAGGCACACGCTGCGCTTATAAGGCTTTGGCAGCGCTGCCCTTATTTGGCGTCAGCAGCGCTGCCCTTATTGAGCGTCGGCGCATCTGCTCTGTAGCCTTAGCCTGCAAAGACAGCAAAGCCAAGACTTCCGTGGCGCGGCGGGGGTGGGGGGGGGGTCGGATGCTGGATGTTTTAAGAGGACGTGTAAGGGGCGAAGAGACTTAAATTTTGAGACTTTGACAACAACAGGGCACAAAATAAGGACACAAACAACAAGAAGACGTAACATAGTTCTGGCTTAAGGCGACCCTGGACTCCCTAGGTACTATGTGGTGGTGGTTCTTTAAGCCACCATGATGTTATACTCCCAAAAGTGTTTGCCAGTGTCCCTGCTCGGGCGCCATCTGTAAGGACGTACTTTCTTAGGCCGAGGTCGGCGTCTCAGTCGCGTCCAGGGGTTTTACAGAAAATTTTTAAATAGCTGGGACACTGGGGGAGCTGTGCCAGAGTATAACTAAGAATCGGGCCAATAGAGGAAAGCGTAGGGGGGAATAGTGGGGGGTTCGTGAGCATGCCTTACGCACTGGCGATGATTTGGGAGACATTCGAAGGAATAGGTTGGTAAGTCCAGGGTAATACCCGGAGAACTAGCCAATCATTCCCCCGAATGGCTCTTCGTCGCCGACCAGGGCGTCGGGCGAAGTTCTGTGTTAGCACGGGAGGGTGAGAGTCACTCAGTTAGCTGGTCAGGCCGAGGGTAAGACCCGGAAGCCTGCGCACCAACTGCCTAACCTCATCCGCCCGCACCAGTCACCGGCCGCGTCCTTGAGAAGCTCTCGGACGCGTGTGAGAGATACGAGTGAGAGGATTTCGTCACGCACAGAGTAAGACTCGGAATGCGTGCCCATCCTCCACCCGATCTCTCACCGCTGCAACGCCTGGGTATTACCCCCTTGTCGCTACACCTGGGACATACCCAAGAGGCAGGCGTCGCAGAATCTAGAGTAAAACTCGGAGGATTTGCTAGCATACCCCTCAGGTTTGCCCCACGTGGGCCATTTGGTGAGGCGCACTGAACCACTACTACCCCACTCGTCGCTTCACGTGGGACATACCCAAGAGGCAGGCGTCACAGAATCTAGAGTAAAACTCGGAGGATTCGCTAGCATTCCCCTCAAGTTTGCCCCACGCGGGCTATGTGGGTGAGGCGCACTCGCTGAAAGGGGAGGGAAAAGGGTAACAAGTAAAGCACACACAAATTTATCTACATTAGGATCTTTATTATTTTTATATCACAGACAATAAGATATTCATTACACAAAAGGGGTGAGGATGCCATCCTAGGCCGCACCAAATCTAAGCATGGCTGCCTGAGCAACCTTTGGGCCCATCGCAGATGGCCGTCACTTACCCCTGTGTACGTGTGTATGTATGCCTGCGTACGGGTGTGTGTGTGGGTAAGCCTGTGTGTGTGTGTGTGTAAGCCTGGGTGTGTGTCTGTAGATGCCGGTGTGTGCGTGTGTAGATGCCTGTGTGTGTGTGCGTAAGCCTGGGTGTGTGTGCCTGTGGGTGTGTGTGTATATGCCTGTTTGTGTGGGTAAGCCTAGGTATGTGTGTGTGGATGGCGGCGTGTGTGTGTGTATGTGCCTGTGTGTGTGCGGGTGTCGATGCCTGGGTGTACGTATATGCCTGTGTGTGTGCGTGTGTATATGCTTGTGTGTGTGGGTATAAGCCGGTGTGTGTGCGTAAGCCTGGGTGTGCGTGTGTGCCTGTGTGTGTGGGTGTAAGCCTGGGTGTGTGTGCCTGGGTGTGCGTAAGCCTGGGTGTGCGTCTCTGTGTGTGTGCGTAAGCCTGGGTGGGTGTGCCTGTGTGTGTACGTGAGCCTGCGTGTGCGGGTGTGCCTGTGTGTGTGTGCCTGGGTGTGCGTAAGCCTGGGTGTGCGTGCCTGTGTGTGTGCGTAAGCCTGGGTGGGTGTGCCTGTGTATGTACGTGAGCCTGCGTGTGCGGGTGTGCCTGTGTGTGTGTGCGTAAGCCTGGGTGTGCGTGCCTCGGTGTGCGTGTGTGCCTGTGTGTGTGTGGGGTATCTGCGTGTGTGTGCCTGGGTGAATGCTAGTGTCGATGCCGGGGTGTGCGGGGTATATGCGTGTGTGCCTGGGTGTACGCTGGTGTCGATGCCGTGGTGTGCGGGGTGTGTGTGCTGGTGTCGATACCGGTGGCTGTGCGTGTGTTTGCTAAAACTTTCGCTGCCACTGTTTGCAAATCACCACTTTGTTACCCCCGCTAGCCGTTGTGGTTGTTGTCTCTGCTGCTGTCGTTGCTGCCACCGATCGTGGCCGTTGTTGCTTTTTCTGCTGCGGTGGCACCCTGTGGTTGTTGTTGTTGTTGAAGTCGCTGCTGTTTTCCTCCCTGGTTGCGTTGTTGTTGTTGCCGTTGCGTACCACTGTCGCGTACCGATTTTATCCAGCTCGCTCGAAAAAACTGACCTTTTGCATTAAAATTGCAATATCACTTTTCCACCTTGTTTTCTTCCTCTTCAACAGCTTCCATTCCCCCGGAACGCGCAAAATACCAACTCGTTCCGCGCGGAGCAACATTTTGCGTTTGCGTTTACGCAAATGTGCGCAGAGCACTAGCTTGCGTTTGCATTTACGCAAATGTGAGTGGAGCATGGTATATGCAATCACAAGATAACATAAACGACGTCACGAACGAAAAACATAAATGTGCGGTAGCTAATCGCTACCTCACAATATAGAACAGATAAGACAAAGTAAGAAAATACCTTTGCTGTTTAAATTGTTGTGAGGTAATAATGACAGATAAGACAAAGTAGTCGTAAAAGGTGGGATTTTTTTTTGGCAAAACCATAACTCACTAAAATTTCATCAAAATCGGATCAGTGGTTTCAGAGTCTATAAGCCACAAATCGAAACACAAACATACATACATACATTGCCAATTATAAATAAATAAATTTCCAATATGATCCAACGTTGCTCAAACGTAAATCGATCCATTTCGTTCAGCGGAAATAATATAATGAATATTAAGAAGAAGAAGCATTACATGAGTGTGGCCAGACTCAAATTAACATATGCCTCAAATTTAAACCGATATATGGCCCACCCTATATATGTAGAAAACGAATTTTAATATTGTTAGTTAACGATCATTTATGTAAATAAGTTTGAAATGCAAACTGTCATTGGGGCCGAAAAGCCAAAGCACTAGACAGAGCTTTCGATCCATAATATAAGATCCACTAAGATCGCAGAGTCGAGTTGGGATGTTCAAAATGCGTAGACGCGTATTTTACTGCCCCCAGTTAAATGTAATGCAGCCATTTAGACGAAAGAAGAAGGGGCAAACCTGCCGACCTAAAAGTAGTTGAGGAAAACAAAAAAATCAATGAGTGTTAGAACTCACGGGCGATGTGTAAACACATGTTTGTAGGTGTGTTTGTACCTGTATTATTGCTATGAGCACGTTTTCTTGAACAAAAATAATATTTTATTGAATTTTGGTTTACTTTTTGAATTAAGGTTTATCATTCGTCAGTTCATTCTCTTATTAAAGAAGTCCTCTATGTTAGTCTGTAAGTGTGTGTGTGTGTGTGTGTGGGTGTGTGTGTGGGTGTTTTTTTTTTTTTTTCTTCCCCCCACACACCGCATCCCACGCGGGATCCACCGCAAAGTATTACTTCGCGGGGGGCGGTAGCCTGCTTAGGCTAACACGCTTTCACGTCGCTCTTTCTCGCATCGTCGCAGATTTATCTGGATGCCTATTATGAGCTCTCCCAGTTGCCCTCCGACTCCATCATGAACTTCAGAAAGTTCTCCGGTGATGGCACTGTTCTTGTTCTTCCAGTGTATCGTCTGAAACTGTACAGAACGTGCTCCGGGTTCTCATCCTCCCCTTGGCCGCACTGGCACACCGGGCTTTCCTCGTGTTTGAAGCGGTAAAGATACTTCCTGTATCCTCCGTGGCCCGTGAGGAATTGTGTAAGATGGAAGTCCACCTGTCCAACTCCGCGGCCAAGCCAATCGCTGACATCTGGGATCAGACTGTGCGTCCATCTACTTCCGCTGGCCGCATCCCACCTCCTCTGCCACCTGATCAGGGATTCCTGCCTTGCCTCCTTCTTGGCCTCTGCAGCGGACACTCCTGTGTCTCGCCGTGCTATGCGGATCCTCCGCCAGGATGTCCACCGGCACCATCCCAGCCAGCACCAGGGCTGCGTCTTCGGAAACCGTCCTGAATGCAGATATTACTCGCAGCGCCGACAGCCTGTATGGGGCCGCCAGCCTCTTCTTCATGCCCATATTTGTGGTCACCGCCGATGCCCATATAGGCGCTGCATACAGTAGAATAGACGAAACTACTTGTGGCAGCAGTCGTCTTCTACCTGCTTTCGGTCCTCCAATGTTCGGCGGCATGCCTGCCAGTGCCGCTTGCGTCCTTAGCGCCTTTCCTGTGGCCGATGTGAGCTCCAAAGTTCAATCGGCTGTCGACCATGACTCCGAGTTACTTAATGGCTTCCTTCGACTTCACGAGCGCATTGCCCACTCTGAAAGTAGCGATCTCCAACACCTTTCTGCTCGTAATGAGCACTGCCTCCGTCTTATGGCATGCTAGGTCCAGTCCTAGCCACTGCTAGCCAGTGCTAGCCACTCCGCGATTGTGTCGGCTGCCGCGCTAACGGCCGCTTCTACATGCTCGACTTTTTTGGCCACTATCACAAGCGCTAGGTCGTCTGCGAATCCAATTAGTCGGCACCCATCTGGAAGTTGCAGTCTCAGGACGTCGCCGTACATCAAGTTCCATAGCTCCATCCCAGGACCGATCCGACGTAATATTGTGCCGCTTCAAGCCATCGTCCGTGTCGTACTCGAGCACCCTCACCGACAGATAACTGCTGATTATTCGTAGGAGGTAGTCCGGTACTCCTATTCGAGCGAGCACATCCTGGATCCGTATCCATCTGGCCGAGTTGAACGCGTTTTTCTTATGTCCAACGTTACCACCGCACAGTACTCCTTCGTCCCCCTCGCCATCTTGCTCCTGCGATTGCCTTTGAGGCTATCTTCACCACCATCTCTATTGCGTCCACCGTTGAGCTGGCCTTTCGGAAGCCAAACTGTTGCTCCGATAGTGCTCCTTTCTCCTCGGCTACTTTCAGCAAGCGACCGTAGATTATCCTCTCGAATACTTTACCCACCGTGTTCAGCTGGCATACTGGGCGGTATCCTGACGGTTATTCTACGGGTTTCGTCCCCTTGGGCAGCAGTACAAGGCGCTTCCGTTTCCATTGCTTTGGAAACACTCCTTCCAGCAGGCACTCGGTCTTACTAGCGGGATCCTCTTCCGGACACTGTTGGGGACGCCGTCGGGGCCCGGTGCCTTCCTGTCGCCAAACTGGCCTACTGCCGAGATGACTTCTTCCGGTCGTACAGGTTCAGATAGACCAACGTGATGCCCTTGCTGTAGCACACGTCTCAAAGGATCGTGAGGGAATAATGCCTCCACATTAGTGCCTAGCAGTCTTGGGCTTGTCACGCGCAGCGTGGTCTGTTCTCTCAACCTCCTAGTCACCACTTTCTAGGCTGTACCCCACGGGTCGACCTCCGCCTTGTCGCAAATTCTCCGGAAGCACTCCCTCTTACTGGCTTTGATGCTCTGTTTAAGAGCACGTTTCGCCCTTTTGAACTCTTCCTCCTTGGCTCCTTGGTCCGGGTGTCCTCTGGCCCGTTGGGGTCGCCTTCTCGTTCGCAGACACTCTTTCCTCAGTGTGCTTGTCTCCTCAGTCCACCAATAGCAAGGTGCTCCTCTTCTGCTTGGTTTTCTTCTTGGCATGGAGCAGTCACATGCTTCGTCTATGAGCTTGGAGAGCTTGTCCGCCTTGCTCTCCCCCGGTGCGGGTGAGCAGTTAGCGTTCCGTTCGACGTAACGTTTCCTCATCCAGTTTGCTGTCCTTCCATTTCGGGCCCGTCAGTTTCGGTGGTTGCCTCTTCACGCTTCCAATCCTGAAGTGAATCGCATGGTGATCACTATGCGTGAATTCACCACCCACCCTCACTTCGTTTTTCTACAGAGAGAGCAGCTGAGCTACGTTAAATCAATAATTGATCCACGTCCGGCCCTGTGATATGTCTCCGTGCACCCATCGTTGGCCAAGACTACGTCCAGCAGTGCTAGGGACTCCACCAAGTTGGCTCCTCTAGCGTTCGTCAGCCTACTTCCCACTCATGCGCCCATGCGTAGAAGTCACCCGCTAAGACCAGGGGGGTCCTTCCACGTGCGTCCTCCACCAGGTTTTCTACTATGCTCTGGAAGCGACCAAGATCCCAGCTCGGTGGTGCGAAGCAACTGTAAAAGGTGATGCCTTTGACCTTTGCCCGTACAAATCCCTCGCTCTTCCCATTCACGTCCTGTGGTGGTGACTCTACTGTCCATATAGCTGCCTTCCCGCATTTGCTGACTGTCCATCCGTTTCCTGGGATCCTCTTATACGGCTCGCAAATCAATGCGACATCCGTATGCAATTCCCTCGCCGTTTGTCTCAGTAGTGCCTGAGCCGTCCAAATTCTAGGCATCTGAAGCACTTGACCACCGGGACGCGCTCTTTCAGCCTGCACCTCACCCAGCCGACTTTCAGCGATCCCTTTTCCAGCGCCTTGCGTGCGCTCTCGGCTGGCATCCTGATCGTTGCTGCTTGGGTCTCCCCATAAACACTCCTCAGGTAGATATCCTCAACCGCCACCTCCGTCATCAGCTGGTTCTTCAACGCCATGCATATCTCCTCCTTGGTAGTGCTCTCGTCCAAGTCGCAGCACTCGATCTCCACCCGGTGCGAAAGGGTGCGGACCTCCACCTGTTCTCCCAGTGTCTCTCCAACCAGGCTCTTATAGTTGTCCACTGCGCCTCCTGCTTTGGTGAGCTGCAGAAGCAACTCCCCTTTTGAGTCCTCCTTATTCTCGACACTGCGTCTCCTAGACCCTGCAGCTTTTCATCCGCCTTAACTTTCCGTAGATTGTCCACGTAGCTGACTTCTCCCTTTGTCCTGATGACTATTTCGTCCGGCCTTATCTTCTCCGTCAGTCCCTTCCTCTTTTTGGGCTGCTTGCGCTTTGACGTCACCTTCTTTCATTCCGTCTCTTTCCTCACAGGCATACCCTGTGCTGGTGTGGCCTCCTTGGGGTTGGTTACCACCTTGGCAGATGGGGTCTCCTGGATTCCTGCATCCTTCCTTTCCCTGCTTTTCTTACTGCCTGGTGTGCCAGCTCCCGGCCCTAGTCTCCGTGTGTGTGTGTGCGTGTGTGTGTGTGTGTGTGTGTTTCTGTGTGTGTGTGTGCATTCACAAAAGAAGCAATACAGCATTGCACTAGACTAATGATAAATGATGGATACTCTTATAATGTTGGAAGATGATATGTTATTAAACTGTTTTTAGTTATTTCTCAACCTTTGCTAATCAAAATAATCAAAATATGCAAATATATTCTAATTATTGCCAACTCATTATTCTCTATTTAAACTAAATACATTAATAATTGCCAACCCAGAAACCCTGCACCTACATATAAATAAGCTTGTACGTAATAGTTTTTTACTTTGTGGTTGTTTACTTTGTGGACCGTATCAGTCGGCTGCTTTCTGCAACTAAGCACAAACAAAGCGAATTCAAAGCAATAGACAGCGTTCGTTAATTCACGAGCGAGAATTCGTCTTTTACGACCACTTTTCTCTGCCGCAACACCAATGCCATCATATTCTTTTGCAAGCAGAGACAATTGTTGTACAAAAACCTATTTTAATTTTTATCTGCCTATCAGTGTGAGTTACAGCAGCGAAATAACGCGGCGAGGTATGCATTTGAGTTACAGCAGCGAATTAACGCTGCGAATTGACATTTGTGATTTTACGCTACCCGCGCGTATAGACGTTAACACATCAAACAGCAAAGAGTAAGATTTGCAGCCGTGCCCCGCGTTTTTAATAATTATTCATTGATATTAATAATTACTTCCAGCAAAATAACGCACTAAAATACAGAATAATTTTTGGATATATACATATATATATGCACGGCAAAGCTGTTGATGAGCGTAAAATTCACGTGCCGACCTCACAATAAAAACAAGTGCCGCATAGTTAATTTTGGCTATGCCAAGACTATGCTACCCTTCACACATGCATTAATTTTTTTTTTGTTATTGTGTGGAAATCTCGAAAGACTATAAAGACGGTAATTAATGCTCCCCTCTCTTATTTATGTTTTTGTGCAGTTGTTGGTTATTTTTCGCTCCTATTTTTACTCTTGAGCGTCATTTACTTGTTCGAGTGCTACAACATTAACAACAATTTGACAATTTTTTGCGTTATACCACTTTTGAAGCAAATGAGCTATATTTAGGTACTTGAAAGTGCACGACAGCAACAACAATTGATAGTACGATATGGTCAATTTTGTATGGTGGCTATGTCGTAGAATGCTCCGATCGGGATGAAATTTCATAGTGTATGTCGGCATGACGCCGGTATCGCATAGCCTTTTGAATACTTGCCACTATTTTTACCTTTTGAGGCTAGTACAGTGCGCGTCAAAAGTCGTTCTCCAAAGCGCATTTGAAGAGAGCCGCGTGAAAGACCAAAAATGTCTGACTCTGAAGCGTTGCGGTAATACAAGAAACGCAGGAAGCATACGTGCAGTTAACAGTGGGACGAGAACAAATGAAAGCGGAATTTTCTTTTTGCGAACGGATTGAAAGATAAAAATAAAAAATAAAACAAAACAATAAACAAGTGGAAACGTTGCAGTCGGACGCAACCGACTGCGGCATACTCGATACCAGAATTAAAACCGGTAAAAAGAGGCCTGAATGCAAAGGGGTACGGATGCGGCAGGGGTTTAAGCTGCCTTATAGATTCTCCGATGCAGATGGGGATGCCACCGGCTATCTTCATACCAAATTTGGTGACTCTAGCTAAAAATTTGTAAAAGGTGGGGAAAGGGGGGCTGGGGGCGGTTTGGGTGGGCGTGTCATCCAAATTTGTGATGCAGATCTTTGTGGAATGTCAATTGCTATCTTCATACCAAATTGGTGACTCTAGCTCGAAATTTGTAATAAGTGGGGAAAGGGGGCTGGGGGCGGTATGGGTGGGCGTGACATCCAAATTTTTTATGCAGATCTTTGTGAAATGTCAATTGCTATCTATATACCAAATTTGGTGACTCTAGCTCGAAGTTTAAAAAAGATGGGGAAAGGGGGGCTGAGGGCGGTAAGGGTGGGCGTGGCATCCAAATTTTTGATGCATATCTTTGTAAAATGTCAATTGCTATCTTCATACCAAATTTGGTGACTCTAGCTCGAAATTTGTAATAAGTGGGGAAAAGGGGGCTGGGGGCGGTATGGGTGGGCGTGGAATCCAAATTTTTGATGCAGATCTTTCTGAAATGTCAAATGCTATCTTCATACCAAATTTGGTGACTCTAGCTCGAAAAAGGTAAAAAGTGGGGAAAGGGGGGCGAAATGAAGGGCGTGGCTCCAAAACTTTGATGCAGATTTTTGGGGTCGTTGCCAGCTATCTTCCTACCAAATTTGGTGGCTCTAGCTCCACAACTCTGGAAGATACACGCATTCCCGTTTTTGACGAAGCGTTGGGGTGGATGGGGGCGGCTAGGGCAGTATTGGTGGGCGTGGCATCCAAACTTTTGATGCAGTTTTTGGGGGTCATCATCACCTATCTTGGCACCAAATTTGGTGGCTCTAGCTCAAAAA
Organism: Scaptomyza montana; assembly: GCA_018904305.1. Lineage (NCBI taxonomy): Eukaryota > Metazoa > Arthropoda > Insecta > Diptera > Drosophilidae > Scaptomyza > Scaptomyza montana. Next base: position 141,136 of record JAEIGR010000057.1, on the reverse strand, counting down.
CTGTGGGAGATATAGCCATTTCTGATTTCAAAATGCGGTGGGGCTGGGGGCGGAATGGGTGGGCGTGGCTCCAAAACTTTGATGCAGTTTTTTGGGGGTCGTTACCAACTATCTTCCCACCAAATTTGGAGGCTCTAGCTCCACAACTCTGGAAGATACACGCATTCCCGTTTTTGACGAAGCGTTGGGGCACATGGGGGTGGCTGGGGCGGTATTGGTGGGCGTGGCATCCAATCTTTTGATGCAGTTTTTGAGGGGTCATCATCACCTATCTTGGCACCAAATTTGGTGGCTATAGCTCAAAAACTGTGGGAGATATAGGCTTTTTTTAACTTTAAAATTCGGGGGGCTGGGGGCGGAATGGGGGCGTGGCTCCAAAATTTTTGATGCAGTTTTTTGGGGGTTGCTAGTAGCTATCTTCTTACCAAATTTGGTACTTCAAGCTGTAAGGATGTGCGAAATATGTGGATTTATCGGTTTTGAGTTATCGAATTTATCGATTTGCCAGCCCCCCAGTTATCGTAGAACCCCCATCTTGACACTTTAATTTACTATCCCATAGATAAAGAGATTTGGAAAGTTTCAAGTCTCTAGCTTGAAGGGTGTGGAAAAAAGTTGCGAACATACGGACGGACAGACGGACAGACGGACAGACGGACAGACGGACGGACACCATGACGGACATTGCACAAAGTCAATATACTCTTTACCTTCGGTATCGAGTATAAACAATAAAATTTAATATATAATATAAAATTTAATAAATCAAATTTAATGAACTTTAAAATTAACAAACATAGTATAATACATACTTAAATGAAACAAATAAAATTTAAAAAATAAATTAAATTTGATCAAGAATTGAAATAAAACAAGTGGAAACGTTGCAGTCGGACGCAACCGACTGCGGTATACTCGATACCAGTATTAAAACCGGTAAAAAAAAAGGACTGATTGCAAAGGGATCCGGATGCGGCTGGGGTGTACGCTGCCTCAAAGATTCTCCGATGCAGATGGGGATGCCACCGGCTATCTTCATACCAAATTTGGTGAGTCTAGCTCAAAATTTGTTAAGGGTGTGGAAAGGGGGGCTGGAGGCGGTATGGGTGAGCGAGGCATCCAAATTTGTGCTGCAGATCCATGTGGGATGTCAATTGCTATCTTCATACCAAATTTGGTGACTCTAGCTCGAAGTTTGTGAAAGTTGGGGAAAGGGAGGCTGGAGGCGGTATGGGTGGGCGTGGCATTCAAATTTTTTATGCAGATCCATGTGAAATGTCAATTGCTACCTTCATACCAAATTTGGTGACTCTAGCTCGAAGTTTGAAAAAAGTTGGGAAAGGGGGGTGTAATGGGTGGGCATGGCTAAAAAACTTTGATGCAGATTGTTGGGGGTCGTTGCCAGCTATCTTCCTACCAAATTTGGTGGCTCTAGCTCCCCTACTCTGGAAGATACACGCATTCCCGTTTTTGACGAAGCATTGGGGCAGATGGGGGCGGCTAGGGCGGTATTGGTGGGCGTGGCATCCAATCTTTTGATGCAGTTTTAGTGGGGTCATCATCACCCTTCAATGAGTGTTAGAACTCACGGGCGATGTGTAAACACATGTTTGTTGGTGTGTTTGTACCTGTATTATTGCTATGAGCACGTTTTCTTGGTCCGCTATGTTAGTCTGTAAGTGTGTGTGTGTGGGTGTGTGTGTGGGTGTTTTTTTTTTTTTTTTTTCTTCCCCAGGAGTTGAGAATCTTCAAAAGATGTCGGCGGTTCACCAATATGCACGATTCGTCGACAATCGTCGACGCCTACGTACTAAACTCACCCCCCCCCCACACACCGCATCCCACGCGGGATCCACCGCAAAGTATTACTTCGCGGGGGCGGTAGCCTGCTTAGGCTAACACGCTTTCACGTCGCTCTTTCTCGCATCGTCGCAGATTTATCTGGATGCCTATTATGAGCTCTCCCAGTTGCCCTCCGACTCCATCATGAACTTCAGAAAGTTCTCCGGTGATGGCACTGTTCTTGTTCTTCCAGTGTATCGTCTGAAACTGTACAGAACGTGCTCCGGGTTCTCATCCTCCCCTTGGCCGCACTGGCACACCGGGCTTTCCTCGTGTTTGAAGCGGTAAAGATACTTCCTGTATCCTCCGTGGCCCGTGAGGAATTGTGTAAGATGGAAGTCCACCTGTCCAACTCCGCGGCCAAGCCAATCGCTGACATCTGGGATCAGACTGTGCGTCCATCTACTTCCGCTGGCCGCATCCCACCTCCTCTGCCACCTGATCAGGGATTCCTGCCTTGCCTCCTTCTTGGCCTCTGCAGCGGACACTCCCGTGTCTTGCCGTGCTATGCGGATCCTCCACCAGGATGTCCACCGGCACCATCCCAGCCAGCACCAGGGCTGCATCTTCGGAAACCGTCCTGAATGCAGGTATTACTCGCAGCGCCGACAGCCTGTATGGGGCCGCCAGCCTCTTCTTCATGCCCATATTTGTGGTCACCGCCGATGCCCATATAGGCGCTGCATACAGTAGAATAGACGAAACTACTTGTGACAGCAGTCGTCTTCTACCTTCTTTCGGTCCTCCAATGTTCGGCAGCATGCCTGCCAGTGCCGCTTGCGTCCTTAGAGCCTTTCCTGTGGCATATCCGATGTGAGCTCCAAAGTTCAATCGGCTGTCGACCATGACACCGAGATACTTAATGGCTTCCTTCGACTTTACGAGCGCATTGACCACTCTGAAGGTAGCGATCTCCAACACCTTTCTGCTCGTAATGAGCACTGCCTCCGTCTTATGGCATGCTAGGTCCAGTCCTAGCCACTGCTAGCCAGTGCTAGCCACTCCGCGATTGTGTCGGCTGCCGCGCTAACGGCCGCTTCTACATGCTCGACTTTTTTGGCCACTATCACAAGCGCTAGGTCGTCTGCGAATCCAATTAGTCGGCACCCATCTGGAAGTTGCAGTCTCAGGACGTCGCCGTACATCAAGTTCCATAGCTCCATCCGAGGACCGATCCGACGTAATATTGTGCCGCTTCAAGCCATCGTCCGTGTCGTACTCGAGCACCCTCACCGACAGATAACTGCTGATTATTCGTAGGAGGTAGTCCGGTACTGCTATTCGAGCGAGCACATCCTGGATCCGTATCCATCTGGCCGAGTTGAACGCGTTTTTCTTATGTCCAACGTTACCACCGCACAGTACTCCTTCGTCCCCCTCGCCATCTTGCTCCTGCGATTGCCTTTGAGGCTATCTTCACCACCATCTCTATTGCGTCCACCGTTGAGCTGGCCTTTCGGAAGCCAAACTGTTGCTCCGATAGTGCTCCTTTCTCCTCGGCTACTTTCAGCAAGCGACCGTAGATTATCCTCTCGAATACTTTACCCACCGTGTTCAGCTGGCATACTGGGCGGTATCCTGACGGTTATTCTACGGGTTTCGTCCCCTTGGGCAGCAGTACAAGGCGCTTCCGTTTCCATTGCTTTGGAAACACTCCTTCCAGCAGGCACTCGGTCTTACTAGCGGGATCCTCTTCCGGACACTGTTGGGGACGCCGTCGGGGCCCGGTGCCTTCCTGTCGCCAAACTGGCCTACTGCCGAGATGACTTCTTCCGGTCGTACAGGTTCAGATAGACCAACGTGATGCCCTTGCTGTAGCACACGTCTCAAAGGATCGTGAGGGAATAATGCCTCCACATTAGTGCCTAGCAGTCTTGGGCTTGTCACGCGCAGCGTGGTCTGTTCTCTCAACCTCCTAGTCACCACTTTCTAGGCTGTACCCCACGGGTCGACCTCCGCCTTGTCGCAAATTCTCCGGAAGCACTCCCTCTTACTGGCTTTGATGCTCTGTTTAAGAGCACGTTTCGCCCTTTTGAACTCTTCCTCCTTGGCTCCTTGGTCCGGGTGTCCTCTGGCCCGTTGGGGTCGCCTTCTCGTTCGCAGACACTCTTTCCTCAGTGTGCTTGTCTCCTCAGTCCACCAATAGCAAGGTGCTCCTCTTCTGCTTGGTTTTCTTCTTGGCATGGAGCAGTCACATGCTTCGTCTATGAGCTTGGAGAGCTTGTCCGCCTTGCTCTCCCCCGGTGCGGGTGAGCAATTAGCGTTCCGTACGAACTCCGCTAACGTTTCCTCATCCAGTTTGCTGTCCTTCCATTTCGGGCCCGTCAGTTTCGGTGGTTGCCTCTTCACGCTTCCAATCCTGAAGTGAATCGCATGGTGATCACTATGCGTGAATTCACCACCCACCCTCACTTCGTTTTTCTACAGAGAGAGCAGCTGAGCTACGTTAAATCAATAATTGATCCACGTCCGGCCCTGTGATATGTCTCCGTGCACCCATCGTTGGCCAAGACTACGTCCAGCAGTGCTAGGGACTCCACCAAGTTGGCTCCTCTAGCGTTCGTCAGCCTACTTCCCACTCATGCGCCCATGCGTGGAAGTCACCCGCTAAGACCAGGGGGGTCCTTCCACGTGCGTCCTCCACCAGGTTTTCTACCATGCTCTGGAAGCGACCAAGATCCCAGCTCGGTGGTGCGAAGCAACTGTAAAAGGTGATGCCTTTGACCTTTGCCCGTACAAATCCCTCGCTCTTCCCATTCACGTCCTGTGGTGGTGACTCTACTGTCCATATAGCTGCCTTCCCGCATTTGCTGACTGTCCATCCGTTTCCTGGGATCCTCTTATACGGCTTGCAAATCAATGCGACATCCGTATGCAATTCCCTCGCCGTTTGTCTCAGTAGTGCCTGAGCCGTCCAAATTCTAGGCATCTGAAGCACTTGACCACCGGGACGCGCTCTTTCAGCCTGTACCTCACCCAGCCGACTTTCAGCGATCCCTTTTCCAGCGCCTTGCGTGCGCTCTCGGCTGGCATCCTGATCGTTGCTGCTTGGGTCTCCCCATAAACACTCCTCAGGTAGATATCCTCAACCGCCACCTCCGTCATCAGCTGGTTCTTCAACGCCATGCATATCTCCTCCTTGGTAGTGCTCTCGTCCAAGTCGCAGCACTCGATCTCCACCCGGTGCGAAAGGGTGCGGACCTCCACCTGTTCTCCCAGTGTCTCTCCAACCAGGCTCTTATAGTTGTCCACTGCGCCTCCTGCTTTGGTGAGCTGCAGAAGCAACTCCCCCTTTTGAGTCCTCCTTATTCTCGACACTGCGTCTCCTAGACCCTGCAGCTTTTCATCCGCCTTAACTTTCCGTAGATTGTCCACGTAGCTGACTTCTCCCTTTGTCCTGATGACTATTTCGTCCGGCCTTATCTTCTCCGTCAGTCCCTTCCTCTTTTTGGGCTGCTTGCGCTTTGACGTCACCTTCTTTCATTCCGTCTCTTTCCTCACAGGCATACCCTGTGCTGGTGTGGCCTCCTTGGGGTTGGTTACCACCTTGGCAGATGGGGTCTCCTGGATTCCTGCATCCTTCCTTTCCCTGCTTTTCTTACTGCCTGGTGTGCCAGCTCCCGGCCCTAGTCTCCGTGTGTGTGTGTGCGTGTGTGTGTGTGTGTGTGTGTGTTTCTGTGTGTGTGTGTGCATTCACAAAAGAAGCAATACAGCATTGCACTAGACTAATGATAAATGATGGATACTCTTATAATGTTGGAAGATGATATGTTATTAAACTGTTTTTAGTTATTTCTCAACCTTTGCTAATCAAAATAATCAAAATATGCAAATATATTCTAATTATTGCCAACTCATTATTCTCTATTTAAACTAAATACATTAATAATTGCCAACCCAGAAACCCTGCACCTACATATAAATAAGCTTGTACGTAATAGTTTTTTACTTTGTGGTTGTTTACTTTGTGGACCGTATCAGTCGGCTGCTTTCTGCAACTAAGCACAAACAAAGCGAATTCAAAGCAATAGACAGCGTTCGTTAATTCACGAGCGAGAATTCGTCTTTTACGACCACTTTTCTCTGCCGCAACACCAATGCCATCATATTCTTTTGCAAGCAGAGACAATTGTTGTACAAAAACCTATTTTAATTTTTATCTGCCTATCAGTGTGAGTTACAGCAGCGAAATAACGCGGCGAGGTATGCATTTGAGTTACAGCAGCGAATTAACGCTGCGAATTGACATTTGTGATTTTACGCTACCCGCGCGTATAGACGTTAACACATCAAACAGCAAAGAGTAAGATTTGCAGCCGTGCCCCGCGTTTTTAATAATTATTCATTGATATTAATAATTACTTCCAGCAAAATAACGCACTAAAATACAGAATAATTTTTTGGATATATACATATATATATGCACGGCAAAGCTGTTGATGAGCGTAAAATTCACGTGCCGACCTCACAATAAAAACAAGTGCCGCATAGTTAATTTTGGCTATGCCAAGACTATGCTACCCTTCACACATGCATTAATTTTTTTTTGTTATTGTGTGGAAATCTCGAAAGACTATAAAGACGGTAGACAGTCAGCAAATTAATGCTCCCCTCTCTTATTTATGTTTTTGTGCAGTTGTTGGTTATTTTTCGCTCCTATTTTTACTCTTGAGCGTCATTTACTTGTTCGAGTGCTACAACATTAACAACAATTTGACAATTTTTTGCGTTATACCACTTTTGAAGCAAATGAGCTATATTTAGGTACTTGAAAGTGCACGACAGCAACAACAATTGATAGTACGATATGGTCAATTTTGTATGGTGGCTATGTCGTAGAATGCTCCGATCGGGATGAAATTTCATAGTGTATGTCGGCATGACGCCGGTATCGCATAGCCTTTTGAATACTTGCCACTATTTTTACCTTTTGAGGCTAGTACAGTGCGCGTCAAAAGTCGTTCTCCAAAGCGCATTTGAAGAGAGCCGCGTGAAAGACCAAAAATGTCTGACTCTGAAGCGTTGCGGTAATACAAGAAACGCAGGAAGCATACGTGCAGTTAACAGTGGGACGAGAACAAATGAAAGCGGAATTTTCTTTTTGCGAACGGATTGAAAGATAAAAATAAAAAATAAAACAAAACAATAAAACAATAAAATTTAATATATAATATAAAATTTAATAAATCAAATTTAATGAACTTTAAAATTAACAAACATAGTATAATACATACTTAAATGAAACAAATAAAATTTAAAAAATAAATTAAATTTGATCAAGAATTGAAATAAAACAAGTGGAAACGTTGCAGTCGGACGCAACCGACTGCGGTATACTCGATACCAGTATTAAAACCGGTAAAAAAAAGGACTGATTGCAAAGGGATCCGGATGCGGCTGGGGTGTACGCTGCCTCAAAGATTCTCCGATGCAGATGGGGATGCTACCGGCTATCTTCATACCAAATTTGGTGAGTCTAGCTCAAAATTTGTTAAGGGTGTGGAAAGGGGGGCTGGAGGCGGTATGGGTGAGCGAGGCATCCAAATTTGTGCTGCAGATCCATGTGGGATGTCAATTGCTATCTTCATACCAAATTTGGTGACTCTAGCTCGAAGTTTGTGAAAGTTGGGGAAAGGGAGGCTGGAGGCGGTATGGGTGGGCGTGGCATTCAAATTTTTTATGCAGATCCATGTGAAATGTCAATTGCTACCTTCATACCAAATTTGGTGACTCTAGCTCGAAGTTTGAAAAAAGTTGGGAAAGGGGGGTGTAATGGGTGGGCATGGCTAAAAAACTTTGATGCAGATTGTTGGGGGTCGTTGCCAGCTATCTTCCTACCAAATTTGGTGGCTCTAGCTCCCCTACTCTGGAAGATACACGCATTCCCGTTTTTGACGAAGCATTGGGGCAGATGGGGGCGGCTAGGGCGGTATTGGTGGGCGTGGCATCCAATCTTTTGATGCAGTTTTAGTGGGGTCATCATCACCCTTCAATGAGTGTTAGAACTCACGGGCGATGTGTAAACACATGTTTGTTGGTGTGTTTGTACCTGTATTATTGCTATGAGCACGTTTTCTTGGTCCTCTATGTTAGTCTGTAAGTGTGTGTGTGTGTGTGTGTGGGTGTGTGTGTGGGTGTTTTTTTTTTTTTTTTTCCCCCACACACCGCATCCCACGCGGGATCCACCGCAAAGTATTACTTCGCGGGGGGCGGTAGCCTGCTTAGGCTAACACGCTTTCACGTCGCTCTTTCTCGCATCGTCGCAGATTTATCTGGATGCCTATTATGAGCTCTCCCAGTTGCCCTCCGACTCCATCATGAACTTCAGAAAGTTCTCCGGTGATGGCACTGTTCTTGTTCTTCCAGTGTATCGTCTGAAACTGTACAGAACGTGCTCCGGGTTCTCATCCTCCCCTTGGCCGCACTGGCACACCGGGCTTTCCTCGTGTTTGAAGCGGTAAAGATACTTCCTGTATCCTCCGTGGCCCGTGAGGAATTGTGTAAGATGGAAGTCCACCTGTCCAACTCCGCGGCCAAGCCAATCGCTGACATCTGGGATCAGACTGTGCGTCCATCTACTTCCGCTGGCCGCATCCCACCTCCTCTGCCACCTGATCAGGGATTCCTGCCTTGCCTCCTTCTTGGCCTCTGCAGCGGACACTCCCGTGTCTCGCCGTGCTATGCGGATCCTCCGCCAGGATGTCCACCGGCACCATCCCAGCCAGCACCAGGGCTGCGTCTTCGGAAACCGTCCTGAATGCAGATATTACTCGCAGCGCCGACAGCCTGTATGGGGCCGCCAGCCTCTTCTTCATGCCCATATTTGTGGTCACCGCCGATGCCCATATAGGCGCTGCATACAGTAGAATAGACGAAACTACTTGTGGCAGCAGTCGTCTTCTACCTGCTTTCGGTCCTCCAATGTTCGGCGGCATGCCTGCCAGTGCCGCTTGCGTCCTTAGCGCCTTTCCTGTGGCATATCCGATGTGAGCTCCAAAGTTCAATCGGCTGTCGACCATGACTCCGAGTTACTTAATGGCTTCCTTCGACTTCACGAGCGCATTGCCCACTCTGAAAGTAGCGATCTCCAACACCTTTCTGCTCGTAATGAGCACTGCCTCCGTCTTATGGCATGCTAGGTCCAGTCCTAGCCACTGCTAGCCAGTGCTAGCCACTCCGCGATTGTGTCGGCTGCCGCGCTAACGGCCGCTTCTACATGCTCGACTTTTTTGGCCACTATCACAAGCGCTAGGTCGTCTGCGAATCCAATTAGTCGGCACCCATCTGGAAGTTGCAGTCTCAGGACGTCGCCGTACATCAAGTTCCATAGCTCCATCCCAGGACCGATCCGACGTAATATTGTGCCGCTTCAAGCCATCGTCCGTGTCGTACTCGAGCACCCTCACCGACAGATAACTGCTGATTATTCGTAGGAGGTAGTCCGGTACTCCTATTCGAGCGAGCACATCCTGGATCCGTATCCATCTGGCCGAGTTGAACGCGTTTTTCTTATGTCCAACGTTACCACCGCACAGTACTCCTTCGTCCCCCTCGCCATCTTGCTCCTGCGATTGCCTTTGAGGCTATCTTCACCACCATCTCTATTGCGTCCACCGTTGAGCTGGCCTTTCGGAAGCCAAACTGTTGCTCCGATAGTGCTCCTTTCTCCTCGGCTACTTTCAGCAAGCGACCGTAGATTATCCTCTCGAATACTTTACCCACCGTGTTCAGCTGGCATACTGGGCGGTATCCTGACGGTTATTCTACGGGTTTCGTCCCCTTGGGCAGCAGTACAAGGCGCTTCCGTTTCCATTGCTTTGGAAACACTCCTTCCAGCAGGCACTCGGTCTTACCGGCGGGATCCTCTTCCGGACACTGTTGGGGACGCCGTCGGGGCCCGGTGCCTTCCTGTCGCCAAACTGGCCTACTGCCGAGATGACTTCTTCCGGTCGTACAGGTTCAGATAGACCAACGTGATGCCCTTGCTGTAGCACACGTCTCAAAGGATCGTGAGGGAATAATGCCTCCACATTAGTGCCTAGCAATCTTGGGCATGTCACGCGCAGCGTGGTCTGTCCTCTCAACCTCCTAGTCACCACTTTCTAGGCTGTACCCCACGGGTCGACCTCCGCCTTGTCGCAAATTCTCCGGAAGCACTCCCTCTTACTGGCTTTGATGCTCTGTTTAAGAGCACGTTTCGCCCTTTTGAACTCTTCCTCCTTGGCTCCTTGGTCCGGGTGTCCTCTGGACCGTTGGGATCGCCTTCTCGTTCGCAGACACTCTTTCCTCAGTGTGCTTATCTCCTCAGTCCACCAATAGCAAGGTGCTCCTCTTCTGCTTGGTTTTCTTCTTGGCATGGAGCAGTCACATGCTTCGTCTATGAGCTTGGAGAGCTTGTCCGCCTTGCTCTCCCCCGGTGCGGGTGAGCAATTAGCGTTCCGTACGAACTCCGCTAACGTTTCCTCATCCAGTTTGCTGTCCTTCCATTTCGGGCCCGTCAGTTTCGGTGGCTGCCTCTTCACGCTTCCAATCCTAAAGTGAATCGCATGGTGATCACTTTGCGTGAATTCACCACCCACCCTCACTTCATTTTTCTACAGAGAGAGCAGCTGAGCTACGTTAAATCAATAATTGATCCACGTCCGGCCCTGTGATATGTCTCCGTGCACCCATCGTTGGCCAAGACTACGTCCAGCAGTGCTAGGGACTCCACCAAGTTGGCTCCTCTAGCGTTCGTCAGCCTACTTCCCACTCATGCGCCCATGCGTGGAAGTCACCCGCTAAGACCAGGGGGGTCCTTCCACGTGCGTCCTCCACCAGGTTTTCTACCATGCTCTGGAAGCGACCAAGATCCCAGCTCGGTGGTGCGAAGCAACTGTAAAAGGTGATGCCTTTGACCTTTGCCCGTACAAATCCCTCGCTCTTCCCATTCACGTCCTGTGGTGGTGACTCTACTGTCCATATAGCTGCCTTCCCGCATTTGCTGACTGTCCATCCGTTTCCTGGGATCCTCTTATACGGCTCGCAAATCAATGCGACATCCGTATGCAATTCCCTCGCCGTTTGTCTCAGTAGTGCCTGAGCCGTCCAAATTCTAGGCATCTGAAGCACTTGACCACCGGGACGCGCTCTTTCAGCCTGCACCTCACCCAGCCGACTTTCAGCGATCCCTTTTCCAGCGCCTTGCGTGCGCTCTCGGCTGGCATCCTGATCGTTGCTCCTTGGGTCTCCCCATAAACACTCCTCAGGTAGATATCCTCAGCCGCCACCTCCGTCATCAGCTGGTTCTTCAACGCCACGCATATCTCCTCCTTGGTGGTGCTCTCGTCCAAGTCGCAGCACTCGATCTCCACCCGGTGCGAAAGGGTGCGGACCTCCACCTGTTCTCCCAGTGTCTCTCCAACCAGGCTCTTATAGTTGTCCGCTGCGCCTCCTGCTTTGGTGAGCTGCAGAAGCAACTCCCCCTTTTGGGTCCTCCTTATTCTCGACACTGCGTCTCCTAGACCCTGCAGCTTTTCATCCGCCTTATCTTTCCGTAGAATGTCCGCGTAGCTGACTTCTCCCTTTGTCCTGATGACTATTTCGTCCGGCCTTATCTTCTCCGTCAGTCCCTTCCTCTTTTTGGGCTGCTTGCGCTTTGACGTCACCTTCTTTCACTCCGTCTCTTTCCTCACAGGCATACCCTGTGCTGGTGTGGCCTCCTTGGGGTTGGTTACCACCTTGGCAGATGGGGTCTCCTGGATTCCTGCATCCTTCCTTTCCCTGCTCTTCTTACTGCCTGGTGTGCCAGCTCCCGGCCCTAGTCTCCGCTTTGCTTCAACCGTCATCTTGAAGAGTGGTGATGTTCTTGAAGACTGGTTCGCTCTTATCACCGCATTAGCTCCGTCGTCGTGCATCTTGATGGCCACGAGCTCGAAAAGCACCCTGATGTTCTCTATCGCATCTCTCATAGGCTGGTGGATAGATCGCCGCTTTCCATCCTCCAGCATCTCCGCGAGCTTGCTTATCTCCTTTCCGAGGTCCTGCAGTGGGCCGCTATTCGCCCGCTCCATGGGTTTCTCCATACCCTTCGCCAGTGCAGCTTCTTCTGCTCCTAGCCCTTCTTCGGCCGTTGGGCTAATTCCGTGCCTGAGCACCGGTGACCTTAGCAGCTTACTGCTCCACCTGAACGTTTGGCTCTCTTTCCCGTCGTTCTCTTCTGCCATACCATCATCATGTTTATAAGTGGGGTTCATTATCAATTGGTTCCCAACTCCAAGCCGTTATCGTTGGTCGTAGCACAATCGCGTTTACTGGTCCCATGGTTGTCTATGGATGCAGGGAGGCCATGCGAGGGTTGACAGATGCCTTTATGGGGTCGTCTGTTCAGAGCCGGATCCGCGCTAGTCAGGAATGTTACATCTGAGCTTGTGCGCCCAACTGAATTGGGACGGTCCAACGATCGTACTTGGAGACCTGCCAAGGTTTTAACGGGACGGAGGCAGTTGCGGCATTAGCCTGGCAGTGGTTTCGGCAAGATTTCACTCCGCCTACTAACATGCTAGAATACCGCACGTTGTGCTAGTGTGTGTGTATGTGTGTGTGTGTGTGTGTGCGTGTGTGTGTGTGTGTGTGTGTTTTTTTTTTTTTTTATTTCAAAAGATATGCCTATGTTAACTTAAATTACGATATGTGTAGCATGCACAGTCGTTGCCGGCTTCTGCGGGACCGCCGTGAAGCATTGCTTCGCAGAAGCGGTGGCAACGACTACGATGCACTCGCCCTTAACCTCTCCAACTGACGCAGCTCTACCATCGTAGAGGCTGCAAAGGAGCAAACCGCATGCCAGACTTCAAGCCTCTCCAGCATAAGGGCCACCAGGTTAGTTGGCGATAGACGCTGGCCCGTCAGGTTTTTCACCGCGAGTCGATCCTCGGCGAAACGCCCACAGTGGAAGAAGACGTGTTGGGCGTCTTCATCGCAGCCATCTTCACACCAGGTGCACACTGCGCTAGAGTCGTGCTGAAAACGTTTGAGGTAGCTCCTGAAACATCCGTGGCCGGAGAGAAGCTGGGTAAGGTAAAACGTTACCATCCCGTGCTTCCTCTCCACCCATCGCCTTATGTTGGGGATGAGGAGGTGCGTCCAACGCCCTTTGTTGGAGGTGTCCCACTGCTGCTGCCAGGCGTCAAGGCTCCTCTCGCGGGCAGCTGACCAAACGGCATTTCTCCCCAACGGAAACGCTTCCAGGACTGCCACGGCTTCCACGACGGCGATGCGAATTGGGGTCATCCCCGCAATCACGAGCGCAGCGTCAGAGGACACAGTGCGGAAGGCACAACATACCCGCAGGGCAGAGAGCCGATGACTCTATGACTCTATGCCCCTTGTGTAGCTGGCCACCGACGTAGCACCGACCCAGATTGGAGCCGCGTACATGATAATTGACTTCATAACGTGCATTATCAGTAGCCTCGTCTGCTGCCTCGGACCTCGCGTGTTTGGCATCATCCTTGCCAATGCTCGTCCGGTAATCGCAGCCTTCCTGTGAACGTACGCGAGATGCTCCCCGAAACTAAGGCACCTGTCAATGACCACGCCGAGGTAGCGGATCCAATCCTTGGACCTCAACGTGACGCCATCCACCTTAAAATCCACGTACTCCACCTTTTTCCTACTGCTGATGAGCACCGCCTCCGTCTTGTTCGCAGCAAGCTGTAGACCCACGGATGACAACCATTGAGTCACAGCATCCATGCACCAATTGCAGAGCTCGGTGTTACGCCGTAAGTCCTTCGCCACAAGCACCAAGGCAACGTCGTCAGCGTAGCCAACTGCTGTGGCCCCCGCTGGAAGCTGGATTCTAAGTATGCTATCATACATGATGTTCCACAGGAGAGGACCTAGAACAGATCCTTGTGGGACACCTGCAGAGATAGCATACTCCTTTTCGCCCTCGTCCGTGTCATACCGAAGGATTCGGTTGTCGAAGTAGCTCCTCACAATAGCTACTAGATACTCTGGCACCCGGAGAAGCACCAGAGCATCCAGGATACAGCTCCAGTCGGCAGTGTTGAAGGCTTTCTTCACGTCTATTGTAGCTACAAGGCAGTATTGCTTACTCCCGAAACGCCAGCGGGTACCGGCGATAGCCTCAGCCGAGATACCGACAACAGCTTTGATTGCATCGGTGGTGGATCTTGCCTTCCTGAAACCATATTGTTGAGGTGAAAGGCCACCAGCGCTACGTACAGCATCATCCAGCCTAGCACAGATTAGCATCTCCAGGACCTTGCCGCCGTTGTCGATGAGGCAAATGGGCCTGTATGCCGAGGGGTCGTCAAGGGGCTTGTCGGGCTTTGGAAGCAGCACAATTTTCTGTACCTTCCACCTATCTGGAAAAGTACCCTCGCGCAGACATTTGGAGAAAGTCTCTGCAAACAGACCAGGCCGCAAGGCGATTGCTATGCTTAGGCATCTATTCGGCACTCCATCTGGGCTCGGGGCTTTTTGGGCGGTGAGCTTTCGAGCAGCGATCGCCATCTCTTCCAACGTGACCGGGATGAAGCCCTCGGTTGTGGATGGACCAAGGGCTGGTGGGAGTGGGCTCGATCTCCTAGGAAAAAGAGTTTCCACTATGTCCCTCACTCGAGCGAACTCAGTGGGCGCTTGACCTCTGCCTTTGCCGATGCGCTTGACCACCATCCTGTATGCTCTGCCCCAGGGATCATTGTCCGCAGAGTCGCAAAGTTTGAGGAAGCACTCCTTTTTGCTGACTTTGATTGCTTTCTTGAGTACTGCTCTTGCCGCCTTGTACTCAAACCGCAGTAAGCTTGTTGAGCTCGAGTGCCTTAGCGCTGCTCGCTGATAGCGCCTTCTCGACCTCAGGCATACCCGTCTAGCCTCAGCGATGTCGTCATTCCACCAGAACATGCTTGTGTGGTGGCGTTTGTAGGCCTTTCGCACAGACATGCTTGCAGCGCAGGCAGACAAAAGTGGCTAAGTTGAGGGACTCAGCATGTCTGTGTGTGTGTGTGTGTTTCTGTGTGTGTGTGTGCATTCACAAAAGAAGCAATACAGAATTGCACTAGACGAATGATAAATGATGGATACTCTTATAATGTTGGAAGACGATATGTAATTAAACTGTTTTTAGTTATTTCTCAACCTTTGCTAATCAAAATAATCAAAATATGCAAATAAATTCTAATTATTGCCAACTCATTATTCTCTATTTAAACTAAATATATTAATAATTGCCAACCCAGAAACCCTGCACCTACATATAAATAAGCTTGTACGTAATAGTATTTTACTTTGTGGTTGTTTGTGGGCATAACATTAACAGCAAAACCGCGTGACTCGACCGTATCAGTCGGCTGCTTTCTGCAACTAAGCACAAACAAAGCGAATTCAAAGCAATAGACAGCGTTCGTTAATTCACGAGCGAGAATTCGTCTTTTACGACCACTTTTCTCTGCCGCAACACCAATACCATCATATTCTTTTGCAAGCAGAGACAATTGTTGTACAAAAACCTATTTTAATTTTTATCTGCCTATCAGTGTGAGTTAAAGCAGCGAAATAACGCGGCGAGGTATGCATTTGAGTTACAGCAGCGAATTAACGCTGCGAATTGACATTTGTGATTTTACGCTACCCGCGCGTATAGACGTTAACACATCAAACAGCAAAGAGTAAGATTTGCAGCCGTGCCCCGCGTTTTTAATAATTATTCATTGATATTAATAATTACTTCCAGCAAAATAACGCACTAAAATACAGATTAATTTTTTGGATATATACATATATATATGCACGGCAAAGCTGTTGATGAGCGTAAAATTCACGTGCCGACCTCACAATAAAAACAAGTGCCGCATAGTTAATTTTGGCTATGCCAAGACTATGCTACCCTTCACACATGCATTAATTTTTTTTTTGTTATTGTGTGGAAATCTCGAAAGACTATAAAGACGGTAGACAGTCAGTCAAATTAATGCTCCCCTCTCTTATTTATGTTTTTGTGCAGTTGTTGGTTATTTTTCGCTCCTACTTTTACTCTTGAGCGTCATTTACTTGTTCGAGTGCTACAACATTAACAACAATTTGACAATTTTTTGCGTTATACCACTTTTGAAGCAAATGAGCTATATGTAGGTACTTGAAAGTGCACGACAGCTACAACAATTGATAGTACGATACGGTCAATTTTGTATGGTGGCTATGTCGTAGAATGCTCCGATCGGGATGAAATTTCATAGTGTATGTCGGCATGACGCCGGTATCGCATAGCCTTTTGAATACTTGCCACTATTTTTACCTTTTGAGGCTAGTACAGTGCGCGTCAAAGGTCGTTCTCCAACGCGCATTTGAAGAGAGCCGCGTGAAAGACCAAAAATGTCTGACTCTGAAGCGTTGCGGTAATACAAGAAACGCAGGAAGCATACGTGCAGTGAACAGTGGGACGAGAACAAATGAAAGCGGAATTTTCTTTTTGCGAACGGATTGAAAGATAAAAATAAAAAATAAAAACAAAACAATAAAACAATAAAATTTAATTAATAATATAAAATTTTATAAATCAAATTTAATGAACTTTAAAATTAACAAACATAGTAAAATACATACTTAAATGAAACAAATAATATTTAAAAAATAAATTAAATTTGATCAATAATTGAAATAAAACAAGTGGAAACGTTGCAATCGGACGCAACCGACTGCGGTATACTCGATACCAGTATTAAAACCGGTAAAAAATAAGGCCTGATTGCAAAGGGGTACGGATGCGGCTGGGGTGTACGCTGCCTCAAAGTTTCTATGATGCAGATGGGGATGCCACCAGCTGTCTTCGTTGCAAATTTGGTGACTCTAGCTCAAAGTTTGTAAAGGGTGGGGAAAGAGGGGCTGGAGGCGGTATGGGTGAGCGAGGCATCCAAATTTTTGCTGCAGATCCATGTGGGATGTCAATTGCTATCTTCATAACAAATTTGGTGACTCTAGCTCGAAGTTTGTGAAAGTTGGGGAAAGCGGGGCTGGGGGCGGTATAAGTGGAACTGCATCCAAATTTTTGATGCAGATCTTTGTGGAATGTCAATTGCTATCTTCATACAAAGTTTGGTGACTCTAGCTCGAAGTTTGTGAAAGGTGTGGAAAGGGAGGCTGGGGGCGGTATGGGTGGGCGTGGCATCCAAATGGTTTATGCAGATCCATGTGGAATGTCAGTTGCTTCCTTCATACCAAATTTGGTGACTCTAGCTCGAAGTTTGTGAAAGGTGGGGAAAGGGAGGCTGGGGGTGGTATGGGTGGGCGTGGCATCCAAACTTTTGCTGCAGATCTTTGTGGGATGTCAATTGCTATCTTCTTTCCAAATTTGGTGACTCTAGCTCAAAGTTTGTAAAAGGTGGGGAAAGTGTGCTGGGGGAGGAATGGGTAGGCATGGCTCAAAAACTTTGATGCAGATTTTTGGGTGTCGTTGCCAGCTATCTTCCTACCAAATTTGCTGGCTCTAGCTCCACAACTCTGGAAGATACACGCATTCCCGTTTTTGACGAAGCGTTGGAGCGGATGGGGGCGGCTAGGGTAGTATTCGTGGGCGTGGCATCCAAACTTTTGATGCAGTTTTTGGGGGGTCATCATCACCTATCTTGGCACCAAATTTGGTGGCTAAAGCTCAAAAACTGTGGGAGATATAGGCTTTTTGACTTTAAAATGCGGGGGGGCTGGCGGCGGAGTGGGTGGGCGTGGTTCCGAAATTTTTCATTCAGTTTTTTGGTGGTTGCTAGTAGCTATCTTCTCACCAATTTTGGTAGTTCTAGCTGTCAGGATGTGCGAAATATGTGGATTTATCGGTTTTGAGTTATCGAATTTATCGATTTGCCAGCCCCCCAGTTATCGTAGAACTATTATTAAGTTGCGTTCATACAGACGGACAGACACCATGACGGACATTGCACAAACTCAATATACTCTTTACCCTCGGTATCGAGTATAAAAAGGAGATAGAAATATACGCCAATTTCGTCGACGTTGGAGAAACACACCTACAAAGAGCAAGCTTATCAGCATGCAGTCCGGGGCTGCGGCAATCGAAGGGTGAGCGTGCGATTGGTTTGCAACTTCCGGAAGGAGGAGTAGGAGAATATCGTACACGCACTTGGATCGGTGTGGGAATGTGGGTATGTCGGTGTGCGAATGTGGGTATGTCGGTGTCCGAATGCGGGTATATACGTTCGTCTAAGAAGGGGGTCATCGTTCAGAGACCTGTACGCGGTAGTCTGATGCCGTAGCCCAGGGGGGTCACCCGCAGAGTCGAAATTGCTTTCGCCATTCAGCAAAGTTCAGCATATTAAAACTAGAAATGTGAAAGTTACGAGGGAACCCCTTCTAGTATTCCTTTAGCGTCACCATTCAGTACACTTAAAATACCCAGGTGGGGCAGGTGAGCGACCGAAGAGGTATCTGAACCGGCAACACAGACATAGTACACATGGGCACTATATGGTCGTCCCGCAAATGGGGTATTAGATTTAATGGGTGCACCGACCCGCTCGCGTTCTTGAAGGCGATTGAGGAGCGTTAATGTCCTTCGAGATAAGTCTTGATAGTATGCCCCGGGCAATGAGTGCAGCATAAAAGAAAGGCGACTCACTGGTTGACTACGAGTCGTTTAAGATATGCTACGTGGGCCACTTTTGAAAACAATACTTTGACAGATTAGAAGAAGAGATCAAATATAGCTCGGTAGCGAAGATTTCAAGATGATTTGAAAGATCTCAGGGAGCTTATGTACCATGCTGTATATAGATCGGACCAGGAGTTGTATAGGGTATACGAGAATTTGGCAGCAGAATACCAATTGTATATCCGTAGGAAGGATTCCTTGACCCTGACCCAGCTGACGCAATAAGTCGCTGAATACGAAAATGTCAAAAATCAGAGCTGCGGAGATGCAGTTTGCAGTCAGACGGTAGGTAGTAGGTACAGAAACAAGGAAGACGGCATGGTTGCATCAACTGGTACCGTTGAATAGGAGTGGTTCATACGCTTTAACTCTCACTCAAACAGGTGAAATTTCGAACGGGATGATCAGCGACGAGTAATCCGATTCTAAACACATATTTTAAAGCTGTTCGCAGAGCGGTTACTTTACTATAAAGTGTCTCAATCCGTGAGTACCGTTTTGCAGGTAATTACTCTGGATGGCATCATCCAAAGCGGGACCGGATGGGTGTCGAAGTAAGCCAGGTCTGGAGTTTCAATATCCGTAAGAGTCGGTGACCTGGTAGCGACCACAACGACACAGGGGCGACCAGGAGTTTTGCGAACGAGACGTTTTTGAAAGGAAGCGAAGTGCTAGCGGCTTAAGCAAATTTTCGATTAGCAGATGGGTTAACCCAAGTAGTAGAAAAGCTGTTAAGAACAAAGGTTGGCTTAGCAGGTGATGAGATCCGGATGGATTTGGTCGTGATGGCGTCAATGTTAGACAATTGGATTCTAGAAATGGATGTCTTGTGTAAGGCGGCCACGACCAAACAATGTGAGAAAGCAAAATAAGCTCTCGAAACCGAATGAGCTGATGCAGGCCGGAGTCCGCACAGTGCACCCAGTGTGCTTGACGGCAAGAAAACTAACAAATGACTAATGTGCATAGACTACAGGCAATTAAATGCACATTCTTTACCGATGGTTACCCCGTGCACACAAAAAATTTGTTATTGGAACGGGTACCGCACGCGCGGTTTATATCAACATACTTTATAAGATGTTAACACCGTCGCAAATCGCTAGTATTTTAATAGTAAGGCACGCTATTTACACTGATGATCTCGACTTTTTGCTGATGATGAAACTGATTGTTCTCAAGATAAAGATTTGGATGCCACAGACGACGAGCATATAAAAGATCAAGCTGAAAGTCCAACTAATTTGAATCTTTCAAGAAATGATATTAACGATTGCAGCATCAAATTTTGTTATCAGATTGGTAAGAGGAGTGACCAGACATCAGAATTTTCACCTTTACTTTGACAACTATTTCAACTTATTGCCTCTTTTAAAGAACTTGGTAAAGATTCTCCGATGCAGATGGGGATGCCACCAGGTATCTTCCTTCCAAATTTGGTGATTCTAGCTCAAACTTTGTAAAATGTGGGAAAAGGAGGCTGGGGGCGGTATGGGTGGGCGAGGAATCCAAAATTATGCTGCTTTGTAGAATGTCAATGGCTATCTTCACACCAAATTTGGTGACTCTAGCTCAAAGTTTGTAAAAGGTGTGGTAAGGGGGCTGGGGGTGGTATGGGTGGGCATGGCATCCAAACTTTTGCTGCAGATCTTTGTGGGATGTCAATTGCTATCTTCTTTCCAAATTTGGTGACTCTAGCTCAAAGATTGTAAAGGTGGGGAAAGTGTGCTGGGGGAGGAATGGGTAAGCATGGCTCAAAAACTTTGATGCAGCTCTTTGGGGGTCGTTGCCAGCTATCTTCCTACCAAATTTGGTGGCTCTAGCTATACAACTCTGGAAGATACACGCATTCCCATTTTTGACGAAGCGTTGGGGTGGATGGGGGCGGCTAGGGCAGTATTGGTGGGCGTGGCATTCAAACTTTTGATGCAGTTTTTGGGGGGTCATCATCACCTATCTTGGTTCCATGGGTTCCGAGGGTTGTTTTAATGGCGAGTCATGCCTTTCGGATTTAATTCGGCGTGTGCTACTTTTCAAAGAGCTTTGGACACAGTGATCAGCCTGGATATAGACCCCAATACGTTCGCTTATCTGCTCGATATAAACCTCCCTATTACGTCTCATCCATCCCAGAGTATGGATCTTGTGTGTGGTCCCCACAATACTCGCTTCACCAGGATAAAATTGAATCTGTGCAGAAGAAATTTCTTCTTTTTGCCCTTAGAAGTTTTAACTGGGTTCCTGGAGTAGACTTACCCCCGTATTCAAGTAGACTCCTTTTGATTAATCTACCCTCCCTGTTAAGCCGTAGAACTATGCATTTTGAGTCGAATTAAATTGAATGTCGCAATTAGATCTTCACGTAACTTTTTACCCCTTAGCCTTGATCGTTGCTTGAGCAGCTAATTAATTCATGAACCATTTCGTGTTCTCTTGTCTCCTTGGAGGCCTCAATTCCAGTACTCGACCGTATCAGTCGGCTGCTTTCTGCAACTAAGCACAAACAAAGCGAATTCAAAGCAATATACAGCGTTCGTTAATTCACGAGCGAGAATTCGTTTTTTACGACCACTTTTCTCTGCCGCAACACCAATATCATCATATTTGTTTGCAAGCAGAGACAATTGTTGTACAAAAACCACACACTATTTAAATTTTTAACTGCCTATCAGTGTGAGTTACAGCAGCGAAATAACGCGGCGAGGTATGCATTTGAGTTACAGCAGCGAATTAACGCTGCGAATTGACATTTGTGATTTTACGCTACCCGCGCGTATAGATGTTAACACATCAAAAAGCAAAGAGTAAGATTTGCAGCCGTGCCCCGCGTTTTTAATAATTATTCATTGATATTAATAATTACTTCCAGCAAATTAATCATTAACCCACTAAAATACAGAATACCATTTAACCCCAAGAAGTGCTGGTTTAATTTTTGGGATATATACATATATATATGCACGGCATAGCTGTTGATGAGCGTAAAATTCACGTGCCGACCTCACAATAAAAAACAGTCGATTCCTTAAAGACCCATGTCAGCATGACGACGGTATCGCATAGCCTTTTGATTACTTGCCACGATTTTTACCTTTTGAGGCTAGTACAGTGCGCGTCAAAGGTCGTTCTCCAAAGCGTTTTTGAAGAGAGCCGCATGGAAGACCAAAAATGTCTGACTCTGAAGCGTTGCGGTAATACAAGAAACGCAGGAAGCATACTTGCAGTGAACAGTGGGACGAGAACAAATGAAAGCGGAATTTTCTTTTTGCGAACAGATTGAAAGATAAAAATAAAAAATAAAACAAAACAATAAAATTTAATAAATAATATAAAATTTTATAAATCAAATTTAATGAACTTTAAAATGAACAAACATAGTAAAATACATACTTAAATGAAACAAATAAAATATAATAAATAAATTAAATTTGATCAAGAATTGAAATAAAACAAGTGGAAACGTTGGATTCGGACGCAACCGACTGCGGTATACTCGATACCAGTAGTAAAACCGGTAAAAAAAGGCCTGATTGCAAAGGGGTACGGATGCGGCTGGGGTGTACGCTGCCTCAAAGATTCTCCGATGCAGATGGGGATGCCACCAGCTGTCTTCGTTGCAAATTTGGTGACTCTAGCTCAAAGTTTGTTAAGGGTGGGGAAAAGGGGCTGGGGCGGTATGGGTGAGCGAGGCATCCAAATTTTTGATGCAGATCTTTGTGGAATGTCAATTGCTATCTTCATACCAAATTTGGTGAGTCTAGCTCAAAGTTTGTAATGGTGGGGAAAGGGGGGGGCTGGGGGCGGTATGGGTGAAAATGCATCCAAATTTTGGATGCAGATCTTTGTGGAATGTCAATTGCTATCTTCATACCGAGTTTCGTGACTCTAGCTCAAAGATTGTAAAAGTGAGGAAAGGGGGGCTGGGGGCGGTATGGTTGGGTGTGGCATTCAAATTTTTGCTGCAGATCCATGTGGGATGTCAATTGCTATCTTAATACCAGATTTGGTGACTCTAGCTCGAAGTTTGTGAAATGTGGGGAAAGGGGGGCTGGGGGTGGTATGAGTGGGCGTGGCATCCAAATTTTGGATGCAGATCCATGTGGATTTTAAAATGCGGGGGCTGGGGGTGGAATGGGTGGGTGTGGCTCCAAAATTTTTGATGCAGTTTTTTGGGGGTTGCTAGTAGCTATCTTCTCACCAAATTTGGTAGTTCTAGCTGTAAGGATGTGCGAAATATGTGGATTTATCGGTTTTGAGTTATCGAATTTATTGATTTGCCAGCCCTCCAGTTATCGTAGAACCCCAATCTTGACTCTTCAATCTACTATCCCATAGATAAAGAGAATTGGCAAGTTTCATGTCTCTAGCTTGAAGGGTGTGGAAAAAAGTTGTGTTCATACAGACGGACAGACACCATGACGGACATTGCACAAATTCAATATACTCTTTACCCTCGGTATCGAGTATAAAAAGGAGATAGAAATATACGCCAATTTCGTCGACGTTGGAGAAACAGACCTACAAAGAGCAAGCTTATCAGCATGCAGTCCGGGGCTGCGGCAATCGAAGGGTGAGCGTGCGATTGGTTTGCAACTTCCGGAAGGAGGAGAAGGAGAATATCGTACACGCACTTGGATCGGTGTGGGAATGTGGGTATGTCGGTGTGCGAATGTGGGTATGTCGGTGTCCGAATGCGGGTATATACGTTCGTCTAAGAAGGGGGTCATCGTTCAGAGACCTGTACGCGGTAGTCTGATGCCGTAGCCCAGGGGGGTCACCCGCAGAGTCGAAATTGCTTTCGCCATTCAGCAAAGTTCAGCATATTAAAACTAGAAATGTGAAAGTTACGAGGGAACCCCTTCTAGTATTCCTTTAGCGTTACCATTCAGTACACTTAAAATACCCAGGTGGGGCAGGTGAGCGACCGAAGAGGTATCTGAACCGGCAAACCAGACATAGTATTCATGGGCACTATATGGTCGTCCGGCCAATGGGGTATTTGATTTAATGGGTGCACCGACCCGCTCGCGTTCTTGAAGGCGATTGAGGAGCGTTCAATGTCCTTCGAGATAAGTCTTGATAGTATGCCCCGGGCAATGAGTGCAGCATAAAAGAAAGGCGGCTCACTGGTTGACTACGAGTCGTTTAAGATATGCTACGTGGGCCACTTTTAGAAACAATACTTTGACAGATTAGAAGAAGAGATCAAATATAGCTCGGTAGCGAAGATTTCAAGATGATTTCTGTATATAGATCGGACCAGGAGTTGTATAGGGTATACGAGAATTTGGCAGCAGAATACCAATTGTATATCCGTAGGAAGGATTCCTTGACCCTGACCCAGCTGATGCAATAAGTCGCTGAATTCGAAAATGTCAAATATCAGAGCTGCGGAGATGCAGTTCACAGTCAGACGGTAGGTAGTAGGTACAGAAACAAGGAAGACGGCATGGTTGCGTCAACTGGTACCTTTGAATAGGAATGGTTCATACGCTTTAACTCTCACTCAAACAGGTGAAATTTCGAACGGGATGATCAGCGACGATTAATCCGATTCTAAACACATATTTTATAGCTTTTCGCAGAGCGGTTACTTTACCATAAAGTGTCTTGAGTTTCAATATTTGTAAGAGTCGGTGACCTGGTAGCGACCACAACGACACAGGGGCGACCAGGAGTTTTGCGAACTGGACTTTTTTGAAAGGAAGCGAAGTGCTAGCGGCCAAAGCAAATTTTCGATTAGCAGATGGGCTAACCCGAGTAGTAGAAAAGCTGTTGAGAACAAAGGTTGGCTTAGCAGGTGATGAGATCCCAATGGATTTGGTCGTGATGGCATCAATGTTAGACAATTGGATTCTAGAAATGGATGACTTGTGTAAGGCGGGCATTACCATACAATGTGTGAAAACAAGATAAGCTTTCGAAACCGAATGAGCTGATGCAGGCCGGAGTCCGCACAGTGCACCCAGTGTGCTTGACGGCAAGAAAACTAACAAATGACTAATGTGCATAGACTACAGGCAATTAAATGCACATTCTTTACCGATGGTTACCCCGTGCACAGAAAAAATTTGTTATTGGAACGGGTACGGCACGCGCGGTTTATATCAACACTTGATCTTAATACTTTATAAGATGTTAACACCGTCGCAAATCGCTAGTATTTTAATAGTAAGGCACGCTATTAACACTGATGATCTCGACTTTTTTGCTGATGATGAAACTGATTGTTCTCAAGATAAAGATTTGGATGCCACAGACGACGAGCATATAAAAGATCAAGCTGAAAGTCCAACTAATTTGAATCTTTCAAGAAATGATATTAACGACTGCAGCATCAAATTATGTTATCAGATTGGTAAGAGGAGTGACCAGACATTAGAATTTTCACCTTTACTTTGACAACTATTTCAACTTATTTCCTCTTTTAGAGAACTTGGTAAAGATTCTCCGATGCAGATGGGGATGCCACCAGCTATCATCCTTCCAAATTTGGTGATTCTAGCTCAAACTTTGTAAAATGTGGGGAAAGGAGGCTGGGGGCGGTATGGGTGGGCGAGGAATCCAAAATTTTGCTGCAGATCTTTGTGGGATGTCAATTGCTATCTTCTTTCCAAATTTGGTGACTCTAGCTCAAAGTTTGTTAAAGTGGGGAAAGTGTGCTGGGGGAGGAATGGGTAGGCATGGCTCCAAAACTTTGATGCAGCTTTTTGGGGGTCGTTGCCAGCTATCTTCCTACCAAATTTTGTGGCTCTAGCTATACAACTCTGGAAGATACACGCATTCCCATTTTTGAAGAAGCGTTGGGGTGGATGGGGGCGGCTAGGGCAGTATTGGTGGGCGTGGCATACAAACTGTTGATGCAGTTTTTGGGGGGTCATCATCACCTATGTTGGTTCCATGGGTTCCGAGGGTTGTTTTAGTGGCGAGTCATGCCTTTCGGCCTGGATATAGACCCCAATACGTTCGCTTATCTGCTCGATATAAACCTCCCTATTACGTCTCATCCATCCCAGAGTATGGATCTTGTGTGTGGTCCCCACAATACTCGCTTCACCAGGATAAAATTGAATCTGTACAGAAGAAATTTCTTCTATTTGCCCTTAGAAGTTTTAACTGGAGTCCTGGAGTAGACTTATCCCCGTATTCAAGTAGACCCCTTTTGATTAATCTACCATCCCTGTTGCTTGAGCAGCTAATTAACTCATGAACCATTTCGTGTTATATGTTCTGATAATAAAATAAAAAACTTTATTCTATTGTCTCCTTGGAGGCCTCAATTCCAGTACTCGACCGTATCAGTCGGCTGCTTTCTGCAACTAAGCACAAACAAAGCGAATTCAAAGCAATATACAGCGTTCGTTAGTTCACGAGCGAGAATTCGTCTTTTACGACCACTTTTCTCTGCTGAAACACCAATACCATCATATTCGTTTGCAAGCAGAGATTCCTTAAAGACCCATGTCAGCATGACGACGGTATCGCATAGCCTTTTGATTACTTGCCACGATTTTTACCTTTTGAGGCTAGTACAGTGCGCGTCAAAGGTCGTTCTCCAAAGCGTATTTGAAGAGAGCCGCATGGAAGACCAAAAATGTCTGACTCTGAAGCGTTGCGGTAATACAAGAAACGCAGGAAGCATACTTGCAGTGAACAGTGGGACGAGAACAAATGAAAGCGGAATTTTCTTTTTGCGAACAGATTGAAAGATAAAAATAAAAAATAAAACAAAACAATAAAATTTAACAAATAATATAAAATTTTATAAATCAAATTTAATGAACTTTAAAATGAACAAACATAGTAAAATACATACTTAAATGAAACAAATAAAATATAATAAATAAATTAAATTTGATCAAGAATTGAAATAAAACAAGTGGAAACGTTGGATTCGGACGCAACCGACTGCGGTATACTCGATACCAGTAGTAAAACCGGTAAAAAAAGGCCTGATTGCAAAGGGGTACGGATGCGGCTGGGGTGTACGCTGCCTCAAAGATTCTCCGATGCAGATGGGGATGCCACCAGCTGTCTTCGTTGCAAATTTGGTGACTCTAGCTCAAAGTTTGTTAAGGGTGGGGAAAGGGGGGCTGGGGCGGTATGGGTGAGCGAGGCATCCAAATTTTTGATGCAGATCTTTGTGGAATGTCAATTGCTATCTTCATACCAAATTTGGTGAGTCTAGCTCAAAGTTTGTAATGGTGGGGAAAGGGGGGCTGGGGGCGGTATGGGTGAAAATGCATCCAAATTTTGGATGCAGATCTTTGTGGAATGTCAATTGCTATCTTCATACCGAGTTTCGTGACTCTAGCTCAAAGATTGTAAAAGTGAGGAAAGGGGGCTGGGGGCGGTATGGTTGGGTGTGGCATTCAAATTTTTGCTGCAGATCCATGTGGGATGTCAATTGCTATCTTAATACCAGATTTGGTGACTCTAGCTCGAAGTTTGTGAAATGTGGGGAAAGGGGGCTGGGGGTGGTATGAGTGGGCGTGGCATCCAAATTTTGGATGCAGATCCATGTGGATTTTAAAATGCGGGGGGCTGGGGGTGGAATGGGTGGGTGTGGCTCCAAAATTTTTGATGCAGTTTTTTGGGGTTGCTAGTAGCTATCTTCTCACCAAATTTGGTAGTTCTAGCTGTAAGGATGTGCGAAATATGTGGATTTATCGGTTTTGAGTTATCGAATTTATTGATTTGCCAGCCCTCCAGTTATCGTAGAACCCCAATCTTGACTCTTCAATCTACTATCCCATAGATAAAGAGAATTGGCAAGTTTCATGTCTCTAGCTTGAAGGGTGTGGAAAAAAGTTGTGTTCATACAGACGGACAGACACCATGACGGACATTGCACAAATTCAATATACTCTTTACCCTCGGTATCGAGTATAAAAAGGAGATAGAAATATACGCCAATTTCGTCGACGTTGGAGAAACACACCTACAAAGAGCAAGCTTATCAGCATGCAGTCCGGGGCTGCGGCAATCGAAGGGTGAGCGTGCGATTGGTTTGCAACTTCCGGAAGGAGGAGAAGGAGAATATCGTACACGCACTTGGATCGGTGTGGGAATGTGGGTATGTCGGTGTGCGAATGTCGGTGTGCGAATGCGGGTATGTACGCTCGTCTAAGAAGGGGGTCATCGTTCAGAGACCTGTACGCGGTAGTCTGATGCCGTAGCCCAGGGGGGTCACCCGCAGAGTCGAAATTGCTTTCGCCATTCAGCAAAGTTCAGCATATTAAAACTAGGAATGTGAAAGTTACAAGGGAACCCCTTCTAGTATTCCTTTAGCGTTACCATTCAGTACACTTAAAATACCCAGGTGGGGCAGGTGAGCGACCGAAGAGGTATCTGAACCGGCAAACCAGACATAGTATTCATGGGCACTATATGGTCGTCCGGCCAATGGGGTATTTGATTTAATGGGTGCACCGACCCGCTCGCGTTCTTGAAGGCGATTGAGGAGCGTTCAATGTCCTTCGAGATAAGTCTTGATAGTATGCCCCGGGCAATGAGTGCAGCATAAAAGAAAGGCGGCTCACTGGTTGACTACGAGTCGTTTAAGATATGCTACGTGGGCCACTTTTAGAAACAATACTTTGACAGATTAGAAGAAGAGATTAAATATAGCTCGGTAGCGAAGATTTCAAGATGATTTCTGTATATAGATCGGACCAGGAGTTGTATAGGGTATACGAGAATTTGGCAGCAGAATACCAATTGTATATCCGTAGGAAGGATTCCTTGACCCTGACCCAGCTGATGCAATAAGTCGCTGAATTCGAAAATGTCAAATATCAGAGCTGCGGAGATGCAGTTCACAGTCAGACGGTAGGTAGTAGGTACAGAAACAAGGAAGACGGCATGGTTGCGTCAACTGGTACCTTTGAATAGGAGTGGTTCATACGCTTTAACTCTCACTCAAACAGGTGAAATTTCGAACGGGATGATCAGCGACGATTAATCCGATTCGTTATGTATTATAACCATCATTGTTTAAACCATCGTTTGGTTGTATTGGCGTAAAGCGAACAAATCATTCAAGAATGCATTTGACGTTTATCAGTAATGTTTTAGCATGTATAATTTGCGTTTTCATGTTTTCATTGTGTGTTTGAGGCTCGAAGCTCGAAGCCTGTTTTGACTGCAGGTGTGGAGTTCTGAAGAACAGAACACAACAACACTGCGCTATCACAATTAGTCGGGGATGTGACCAACCCTTGAAGCTGTGAGCTACTCGACCGCCTAAACACATATTTTATAGCTTTTCGCAGAGCGGTTACTTTACCATAAAGTGTCTTGAGTTTCAATATCCGTAAGAGTCGGTGACCTGGTAGCGACCACAACGACACAGGGGCGACCAGGAGTTTTGCGAACGAGACTTTTTTGAAAGGAAGCGAAGTGCTAGCGGCCAAAGCAAATTTTCGATTAGCAGATGGGTTAACCCGAGTAGTAGAAAAGCTGTTGAGAACAAAGGTTGGCTTAGCAGGTGATGAGATCCCAATGGATTTGGTCGTGATGGCATCAATGTTAGACAATTGGATTCTAGAAATCGATGTCTTGTGTAAGGCGGCCACGACCAAACAATGTGAGAAAGCAAAATAAGCTCTCGAAACCGAATGAGCTGATGCAGGCCGGAGTCCGCACAGTGCACCCAGTGTGCTTGACGGCAAGAAAACTAACAAATGACTAATGTGCATAGACTACAGGCAATTAAATGCACATTCTTTACCGATGGTTACCCCGTGCACACAAAAAATTTGTTATTGGAACGGGTACGGCACGCACGGTTTATATCAACACTTGATCTTAATACTTTATAAGATGTTAACACCGTCACAAATCGCTAGTATTTTAATAGTAAGGCACGCTATTAACACTGATGATCTCGACTTTTTTGCTGATGATGAAACTGATTGTTCTCAAGATAAAGATTTGGATGCCACAGACGACGAGCATATAAAAGATCAAGCTGAAAGTCCAACTAATTTGAATCTTTCAAGAAATGATATTAACGACTGCAGCATCAAATTATGTTATCAGATTGGTAAGAGGAGTGACCAGACATTAGAATTTTCACCTTTACTTTGACAACTATTTCAACTTATTGCCTCTTTTAAAAAACTTGGTAAAGATTCTCCGATGCAGATGGGGATGCCACCAGCTATCATCCTTCCAAATTTGGTGATTCTAGCTCAAACTTTGTAAAATGTGGGGAAAGGAGGCTGGGGGCGGAATGGGTGGGCGAGGAATCCAAAATGTTGCTGCTTTGTGGAATGTCAATGGCTATCTTCTTTCCAAATTTGGTGACTCTAGCTCAAAGTTTGTTAAAGTGGGGAAAGGGGGCTAGGGGCGGTATGGGTGGGCATGGCATTTAAATTTTTTATGCAGATCTTTGTGGAATGTCAATTGCTATCTTCATACCAAATTTGGTGACTCTAGCTCAAAGTTTGTAAAAGGTGAGGTAAGGGGGCTGGGGGTGGTATGGGTGGGCGTGGCATCCAAACTTTTGCTGCAGATCTTTGTGGGATGTCAATTGCTATCTTCTTTCCAAATTTGGTGACTCTAGCTCAAAGTTTGTAAAAGGTGGGGAAAGTGTGCTGGGGGAGGAATGGGTAGGCATGGCTCCAAAACTTTGATGCAGCTTTTTGGGGGTCGTTGCCAGCTATCTTCCTACCAAATTTTGTGGCTCTAGCTATACAACTCTGGAAGATACACGCATTCCCATTTTTGAAGAAGCGTTGGGGTGGATGGGGGCGGCTAGGGCAGTATTGGTGGGCGTGGCATACAAACTTTTGATGCAGTTTTTGGGGGGTCATCATCACCTATCTTGGTTCCATGGGTTCCGAGGGTTGTTTTAGTGGCGAGTCATGCCTTTCGGCCTGGATATAGACCCCAATACGTTCGCTTATCTGCTCGATATAAACCTCCCTATTACGTCTCATCCATCCCAGAGTATGGATCTTGTGTGTGGTCCCCACAATACTCTTCACCAGGATAAAATTGAAATAGTACAGAAGAAATTTCTTCTATTTGCCCTTAGAAGTTTTAGCTGGGTTCCTGGAGAAGACTTACCCCCGTATTCAAGTAGACTCCTTTTGATTAATCTACCATCCCTGTTAAGCCGTAGAACTATGCATTTTGAGACGAATTAAACTGAATGTCGCAATTAGATCTTCACGTAACTTTTTACCCCTTAGCCTTGATCGTTGATTGAGCAGCTAATTAACTCATGAACCATTTCGTGTTATATGTTCTGATAATAAAATAAAAAACTTTATTCTATTGTCTCCTTGGAGGCCTCAATTCCAGTACTCGACCGTATCAGTCGGCTGCTTTCTGCAACTAAGCACAAACAAAGCGAATTCAAAGCAATATACAGCGTTCGTTAATTCACGAGCGAGAATTCGACCACTTTTCTCTGCCGCAACACCAATATCATCATATTTGTTTGCAAGCAGAGACAATTGTTGTACAAAAACCACACACTATTTAAATTTTTAACTGCCTATCAGTGTGAGTTACAGCAGCGAAATAACGCGGCGAGGTATGCATTTGAGTTACAGCAGCGAATTAACGCTGCGAATTGACATTTGTGATTTTACGCTACCCGCGCGTATAGATGTTAACACATCAAAAAGCAAAGAGTAAGATTTGCAGCCGTGCCCCGCGTTTTTAATAATTATTCATTGATATTAATAATTACTTCCAGCAAATTAATCATTAACGCACTAAAATACAGAATAATTTTTTGGATATATACATATACATGCACGGCATAGCTGTTGATGAGCGTAAAATTCACGTGCCGACCTCACAATAAAAAACAGTCGATACCTTAAAGACCCATGTCAGCATGACGCCGGTATCGCATAGCCTCTTGAATACTTGCCAGTATTTTAACCTTTTGAGGCTAGTACAGTGCGCGTCAAAGGTCGTTCTCCAAAGCGTATTTGAAGAGAGCCGCATGGAAGACCAAAAATGTCTGACTCTGAAGCGTTGCGGTAATACAAGAAACGCAGGAAGCATACTTGCAGTGAACACTGGGACGAGTACAAATGAAAACGGAATTTTCTTTTTGCGAACGGATTGAAAGATAAAATAAAAAGTAATACAAAACAATAAAATCTAATAAATAATATAAAATTTAATAAATCAAATTTAATGAACTTTAAAATTAACAAACATAATAAAGTACATACTTAAATTATTGGACGTAGATGTACTAACGAACAGGTCAGTCAAGTGGCCCAACGATACCAAGCACCGGCTTGTTAACGCGCGGACCCACGCACAAAGCGACCCACCTCCCGCCCATCCGACCGAGGGGCGCTCCGCTTATCGTGCATTAAGATGATAGCGAACATGTTGACAAATGACACAAAACTAACTTTATAATAGAGCAAGTAGGAGTGGCACTGTGTATTAAGTGGGAAAGATCGTTATAAATAGAACACAGAATACGAAAAGGGTTATGAAGAGCAAAATTAGAATTACAAGTTTGAAGAGATATAGGTACAAAATTTCTAGTATTTCTAATAGGAACAGCAAAGTTAATTTGGTTAATTAATTCAGAAGAATCAATTTCACCATTAATTAATTTGTGAAAAAAGGAAAATGATAGCATTATTCTACGATCACTCAGAGAAGGAAGATCTATTAGTAAAAGTCTACTACGATAAGACGGCAAATTATTGTTAGTGTCCCAGTTAAGACCTCTAAGTGCGAAGAGCAGAAATTGTTTTTGTACCGATTCTATTTTATTCTGATGAATTTCGTATTTTGGAAACCATATACAAGATCCATATTCCAGAATCGGTCGAACAAGAGAAGTATACAGAGTTTTTGTTAAGTAGGGATCGTTAAACTCCTCGACCAGCGCTTAATGAACCCCAAGACACCAGATGCTCGATTTGAAATTGAAGAAATATGCTTGTCAAACTTAAGCTTTGGGTCCATAACGATGCCCAAATCGTCAACCCATTCAATTCTATCTAGTGGTTTGTTGTCAAGAAAATATATATTAAAAAAGGGCAAATATCTAAAAAATGACATTACTTTACATTTACTGCAATTAAGATTTAAAAAATTTACTTTACACCACATTTGAAGGTTGTCTAAATCTCTTTGAAGCTGTTGAGCAGCAAGGGGAGTTGCCGCCGACGTGCATAATTTTACATCATCAGCGTACATCAAAACCCGAGAGATCTTTATAACTGATGGAAGATCGTTTATAAACAAAATAAATAACAAAGGACCAAGATGACTACCCTGTGGAACGCCTGAAGTGACCTGAACCGTCTTGGAAACGGACCCTTTAAATACAACCCTCTGAGTTCTAAGAGTTAGGTAGTCTTTAATCCAAAGAACTAGAATATTTGAAAAGCCCAAGAGTTCTAGTTTATTTATAAGAAGACGATGATCTACAGAGTCGAAAGCCTTACTAAAATCAGTATAAATAACATCAGTCTGCAATTTGTCCTGAAAACCCTTGATAACAAATGAAGTAAATTTTAACAAGTTAGTGGTAGTAGATCTTTGTTTCATAAATCCGTGCTGGCACGGTGAAATAATAGATTTGCAAAGGTGTTGAAGATGGGAGGTTATTAATTTTTCAAAAATCTTAGGAATAGCAGACAACTTGAAGATACCCCTATAATTTTTAACATTAGATTTGTTTCCTTTTTTATGGAGAGGAATAATAAATGACTCTTTCCAAATTTTTGGAAAGGAGCCTAACTCCAGGGACAAGTTAAACATTTTAAGCAACGGCTTTAAAAGACCATGAGCACAGTGTCTAAGCACGCAGCTTGGCACTCCGTCAGGTCCTGGGGAAAATATAGGTTTCAAACCATGTAGATTATTTAAAAGTGAGTTTTCAGCGATTTTCAGTCCAAAGATGCGATTCGAGCCATTAACCCGATAAGGGTAAGGCAAATCGACTTGAGATTGAAATGAGCTATAAGTCGTTTGAAAAATTGGGCAAATATATTTGCAATCTCCTGATCAGAATTGGCCTTCGTTTCCTCAAAGAATACTTCCGTTGGGAGTGTCGATGACCTACGCTTCGCATTAACAAAATCAAAAAACCGCTTTGGATCCTGCTGAAACTGTAATCTACACCGAGTCAGGTAATTCTTATAACATTGGTTATTTAAGATATCAAAACTGGCACGAGCAATCAAGTATGCAGAATAGGCTACCGATGAGCCGTTTTTTCTAAATCTCTTGTAGAGTTTAGATTTTCGATTTTTGAGAATTGTCAACTCTCGGGTAAACCACACAGGTTTGTTAGACCTGTTTAGCTTACCAACCGGGACACATAAATCAAATAAAGAATGTAAGGTATTATAAAAAATACTGATTGCCACGTCCAAGTCGTCAGACTCGTAGAGGGGAGACCAGTCAGTTTGGGATAAAAGCAGAGCGAGTCCTTCAAAATCAGTTTTCCGAAATTGACGAACTCGACTCAAAGGCATCTCGATATTGCAACGCGTCCGGGAAGGTAAATTAATCAACAGCTCCAACGTAGGATGGTATAAGTCTTCGGGATAAGATATAGGCTGGGAACGGGAAATGGATGAAGATGATGATTCCAAAACAAAAATCAGATCAAGCATTTTATTAAGAGAATTTGGGATAGCATTAATTTGACTCAATGACATCCCAAGTAGGTCGATTAAAAATTCATTCGGGGCCGCGGGAGTCAGGGCACCAGAGTCAGGAGAAGAAATCCAAGTAGCTTCAGCAATGTTGAAATCACCAAGAACTACAAGAAAATCGCGATCAGAAAGCAAGGCAGAGACAGAATGGATAGCAGATAGATGTGTCTCATAGATAGAGAGATCAGAGGAAGGAGGTATATACGAACAAGTGATAAAAATGTTAATACCGTAAATATTTAGCTTTACAGCAATAAACTCTATATCAAAAGAACTATCTAATACGACTGTTTCAGAAGGAAAGTCTACAATCACAGCAATAAGCACTCCACCACCACGCCGAAGAGTACGGTCCTTTCTGTAAATAGAATATAAACTACATAGAATTTCAGAATTGAGAATGTCTTGCCTGAACCAAGTTTCAGTAAAGGCAATGACATGGAAAGCGAAAGAAAGACTATTAAGGTATAAACTAGTGAGTTTACTACAAAGACCTCCTACATTCTGATAGCCAAGTAAGAAGGAGGATGTTAGTTTTTTGAACTTTCAGTAATTGGGAGAGTTTCCTTAGAACCAACCACCGGAAGGGTAGATACAATCGGGGGCCGATTTTTTTTCTTCCTTGCAGTATACTCTTTCACAATTATGTGTTCTGGCCAAAATTCTTTGCAACATATAGTGCAAAAATCTTGATTCGAAACACTGATTTTAAAAGACGAAATGTTCCGATCATAAGCAAATTTGAATTTCTCCACCGTGAAATTGGCATTCGATTTGGCCTTGATATAGACCTTGACATCATCTGATGTTAAATCAGGGGGAAGCCTTGAAACAAATATTTGTTTTTTTGGTGGAACAGAAATAAATTTTTTAATTATATCCTCCACTGAGGCTGGTTTGGAAGACTCAGTCTCGGATAATTGAATATTTGGCTCTTTAAGTTTGATAGAGTTTTTCTGTTGATTAACATCAACACTACTAACCACCAAAAGAACCGAAGGATCGGGATCAGATAACACAATATCCATGGGAGTTATTGGTATATCATCTAAGTTCTCGATAACTTTAGTAGGAGGGACATGAAGATATTTATTTACTTTATTTATTTTACACTGTGGTATCGGAGCGTTTGGAGTATTTTCGGACATCACAGAGCCCGATAACTGCCCAACGTTGGCCTTTTTACGCTTTGGATAATCCATTACGAGATTTTTCTCGTTAAGGTTTCTTTGAACCGATGAGAATTTTTCACACAGTTTATTCAACTGGCAGAAAACGCCCTCTAAGCCAAGTTGAGTTTCTATAAAGCCTGCAATGTCTTTTTTTTTCTCCAAACATGACCAACACGGCCACTCTAAATTAGTAACCTTCATGAGGTCTGAGACACGGCCATTAATGCCAGCACATTGCTCATGAGCAACATTTGTGCACATCCAGCAGCAGAAAAAACCCATTTTAGAGTTTGCGCGGACTTGACAATTCGCATAGCAGCAGACAGAAATTTTTATTTAATTTATTAAAAGAAAAGAAAAATACAAATAAAAAATAAAAAAATATCGCTGCAGAAAATTGTTATGATTAAAATACAGGTCCACCCTAATGTGCAAATAGTAAAGCTACAAACAAAACTTACTTCACAGCTTCACAAACAAAAACGGCGCGAGCGCGACCACCGAAAGCAACAAGCAACGGAGAAAAGTTTGACCGCGACCAACACCAACACAAAAGAGCGCGTTAGAGTAAACGATCAAGAAACGGTTTAATGCACCGGGAGCGAAGCGCTTGAAAAAAAAAGAGAGAGAGAGAGTGAGCGTAAAAACACAAAAACAAAACAAACGCAGGCGGCAGCAAGTTGAGCAAATTTTTCAGTATGCTGGACTGCAGTTTGTTGTTGTGTTTGGAATCACTTTAAAACAAATGCAAATTAAATTGTTAATTTACTGTCCACTTTGGGTTTAGGCAAACCGACAAAACACAAAGTCACAAAACTATTAGTTTACACTAAGACGCGAAATAAATAGCAGAAATAAAACGCACAATAAAAAAAACACGTCCGTTACGATGCAAAGCAATGAGCGACTTTATTGCTCTGTAGGTAATACAAGCAACGCCAAGAATGCGGTTGCAGTGTTTAAGCACCGCATAAAATCCGCATATATTAGTAAAGCGACACGAAAATATGCAGAATAAACGCAGACAAAAATGAAGTTATTCAAATTTATGGGAAATGAGATAGCTTGTTATCTTTTGCTTAATTGTTTTAATGTGATGTAAACGAAGTTTTACCTTTATATTTTTTTAGAACCTCTTTTGATTTGTATATATTTTTATACAAATGTATGAAACGCGTGTATTTTGATTTTACGAGCTCGCTCAGAGCAGACTTTTAGCATTAAAAAACTGGAAACGTTGCAGTCGGACGCAACCGACTGCGGTATACTCGTTACCAGTATTAAAACCGGTAAAAAGAGGCCTGATTGCCTTAAAGATTCTCCGCTGCAGATGGGGATGCCACCAGCTATATTCCTCCCAAATTATGTGACTCTAGCTTAAAGTTTGTAAAAGGTAGGGAAAGGGGGGAGGGGGCTGGGGCGGTATGGGCGGGCGTGGCATCCAGATTTGTGACGCAGATCTTTGTGGAATGTCAATTGCTATCTTCATACCAAATTTGGTGACTCTTGCTCGAAATTTGTAATATGTGGGGAAAGGGGGGCTGGGGGCGGTATGGGTGGGCGTGGCCTCCAAATTTTTGATGCAGATCTTTGTGGAATGATAATTGCTATCTTCATACCAAATTTGGTGACTCAAGCTCAAAGTTTGTAAAATGTGGTGAAAGAGGGAATGGGGCCTTATGGGTGGGCGTGGCATCGAAATTTTTGATGCAGATCTTTGTAAAATGTCAATTGCTATCTTCATACCAAATTTGGTGACTCTAGCTCGAAGTTTGTAAAACGAGGGGAAAGGGGGGCTGGGGGCGGTATGGGTGGGCGTTGCATCCAAATTTGCGATGCAGATCTTTGTGGAATGTCAATTGCTATCTTCATACCAAATTTGGTGGCTCTAGCTCCACTACTCTGGAAGATACACGCATTCCCGTTTTTGACAAAGCGTTGGGGCAAATGGGGGCGGCTAGGGCGGTATTGGTGGGCGTGGCATCCAAACTTTTGATGCAGTTTTTTGAGGGTCATCATCACTTATCTTGCCACCAATTTTGGTGGCTCTAGCTCAAAAACTGTGGGAGATATGGCCATTTCTGATTGCAAATTGCGGGAGGCTGGGGGCGGAATGGGTGGGCGTGGCTCCAAAACTTTGATGCAGTTTTTTGGGGTTCGTTACCAGCTATCTTCCTACCAAATTTGGTGGCTCTAGCTCCACAACTCTGGAAGATACACGCATTCCCATTTTTGACGAAGCGTTGGGGTGGATGGGGGAGGCTTGGGCAGTATTGGTGGGCGTGGCATCCAAACTTTTGATGCAGTTTTTTGAGGGTCATCATCACTTATCTTGCCACCAATTTTGGTGGCTCTAGCTCAAAAACTGTGGGAGATATAGCCATTTCTGATTTCAAATTGCGCTGAGGCTGGGGGCGGAATGGGGGGGCGTGGCTACAAAATTTTTGATGCAGTTTTTTGGGGGTTGCTAGTAGCTATCTGCTTACCGAATTTGGTAGTTCTAGCTGTAAGGATGTGCGAAATATGTGGATTTATCGGTTTTGCGTTATCGAATTTATCGATTTGCCAGCCCCCCAGTTATCGTAGAACCCCAATCTTGACACTTTAATTTACTATCCCATAGATAAAGAGAATTGGAAAGTTTCAAGTCTCTAGCTTGAAGGGTGTGGAAAAAAGTTGCGAACATACGGACGGACAGACGGACGGAGACCATGACGGACATTGCACAAACTCAATATACTCTTTACCTTCGGTATCGAGTATAAAAATTAATTAAATTTGATCAATAATTGAAATAAAACAAGTAGAAACGTTGGAGTCGGACGCAACCGACTGCGGTATACTCGATCCCAGTATTAAAACCGGTAAAAAAAGATTTGATTGCACAGGGATAAGATGCTCAAAATTCTCTTCGTTGCAAATTTGGTGACTCTAGCTCAAAGTTTGTTAAGGGTGGGGAAAGGGGGGCTGGGGGCGGTATGGGTGAGCGAGGCATCCAAATTTTTGATGCAGATCTTTGTGGGATGTCAATTGCTATCTGCATACCAAATTTGGTGACTCTAGCTCAAAGTTTGTAGAGGTGGGGAGAGGGGGGCTGGGGGCGGTATGGGTGGAACTGCATCCAAATTTTGGATGCAGATCTTTGTGGAATGTCAATTGCTATCTTCATACCAAGTTTGGTGATTCTAGCTCAACGTTTGTATGAGTGGTGAAAGGGGGGCTGGGGGCGGTATGGTTGGGTGTGGCATTCAAATTTTTGCTGCAGATCCATGTGGGATGTCAATTGCTATCTTCATACCAAATTTGGTGACTCTAGCTCGAAGTTTGTGAAAGGTAGGGAAAGGGGGGCTGGGGGCGGTATGGGTTGGCGTGGCATCCAAATTTATGATGCAGATCCATGTGGAATGTCAATTGCTAACTTCATACCAAATTTGGTGACTCAAGCTCGAAGTTTGAAAAAAGTGGGGAAGGGGGGCGGAATGGGTGGGCCTGGCTTTAAAACTTTGATGCAGTTCTTTGGGGGTCGTTGCCAGCTATCTTCCTACCAAATTTGCTGGCTCTAGCTCCACAACTCTGGAAGATACACGCATTCCCGTTTTTGACGAAGCGTTGGAGCGGATGGGGGCGGCTAGGGCAGTATTCGTGGGCGTGGCATCCAATCTTTAGATGCAGTTTTTGGGGGGTCATCATCACCTATCTTGGCACCAAATTTGGTGGCTATAGCTCAAAAACTGTGGGAGATATAGGCGTTTTTGACTTTAAAATGCGGGGGGGCTGGCGGCGGAGTGGGTGGGCGTGGTTCCGAAATTTTTCATTCTGTTTTTTGGTGGTTGCTAGTAGCTATCTTCTCACCAATTTTGGTAGTTCTAGCTGTCAGGATGTGCGAAACATGTGGATTTATCGGTTTTGAGTTATCGAATTTATCGATTTGCCAGCCCCCCAGTTATCGTAGAACTCCAATCTTGACTCTTCAATCTACTATCCCATAGATAAAGAGAATTGGCAAGTTTCATGTCTCTAGCTTGAAGGGTGTGGAAAAAAGTGGCGTTCATACAGACGGACAGACACCATGACGGACATTGCACAAACTCAATATACTCTTTACCTTCGGTATCGAGTATAAAAAGGAGATAGAAATATACGCCAATTTCGTCGACGTTGGAGAAACACACCTACAAAGAGCAAGCTTATCAGCATGCAGTCCGGGGCTGCGGCAATCGAAGGGTGAGCGTGCGATTGGTTTGCAACTTCCGGAAGGAGGAGTAAGAGAATATCGTACACGCACTTGGATCGGTGTGGGAATGTGGGTATGTCGGTGTGCGAATGTGGGTATGTCGGTGTCCGAATGCGGGTATATACGTTCGTCTAAGAAGGGGGTCATCGTTCAGAGACCTGTACGCGGTAGTCTGATGCCGTAGCCCAGGGGGGTCACCCGCAGAGTCGAAATTGCTTTCGCCACTCAGCAAAGTTCAGCATATTAAAACTAGAAATGTGAAAGTTACGAGGGAACCCCTTCTAGTATTCCTTTAGCGTCACCATTCAGTACACTTAAAATACCCAGGTGGGACAGGTGAGCGACCGAAGAGGTATCTGAACCGGCAACACAGACATAGTACACATGGGCACTATATGGTCGTCCCGCAAATGGGGTATTAGATTTAATGGGTGCACCGACCCGCTCGCGTTCTTGAAGGCGATTGAGGAGCGTTAATGTCCTTCGAGATAAGTCTTGATAGTATGCCCCGGGCAATGAGTGCAGCATAAAAGAAAGGCGACTCACTGGTTGACTACGAGTCGTTTAAGATATGCTACGTGGGCCACTTTTGAAAACAATACTTTGACAGATTAGAAGAAGAGATCAAATATAGCTCGGTAGCGAAGATTTCAAGATGATTTGAAAGATCTCAGGGAGCTTATGTACCATGCTGTATATAGATCGGACCAGGAGTTGTTTAGGGTATACGAGAATTTGGCAGCAGAATACCAATTGTATATCCGTAGGAAGGATTCCTTGACCCTGACCCAGCTGACGCAATAAGTCGCTGAATACGAAAATGTCAAAAATCAGAGCTGCGGAGATGCAGTTTGCAGTCAGACGGTAGGTAGTAGGTACAGAAACAAGGAAGACGGCATGGTTGCATCAACTGGTACCGTTGAATAGGAGTGGTTCATACGCTTTAACTCTCACTCAAACAGGTGAAATTTCGAACGGGATGATCAGCGACGAGTAATCCGATTCTAAACACATATTTTAAAGCTGTTCGCAGAGCGGTTACTTTACTATAAAGTGTCTCAATCCGTGAGTACCGTTTTGCCGGTAATTACTCTGGATGGCATCATCCAAAGCGGGACCGGATGGGTGTCGAAGTAAGCCAGGTCTGGAGTTTCAATATCCGTAAGAGTCGGTGACCTGGTAGCGACCACAACGACACAGGGGCGACCAGGAGTTTTGCGAACGAGACGTTTTTGAAAGGAAGCGAAGTGCTAGCGGCTTAAGCAAATTTTCGATTAGCAGATGGGTTAACCCAAGTAGTAGAAAAGCTGTTAAGAACAAAGGTTGGCTTAGCAGGTGATGAGATCCGGATGGATTTGGTCGTGATGGCGTCAATGTTAGACAATTGGATTCTAGAAATGGATGTCTTGTGTAAGGCGGCCACGACCAAACAATGTGAGAAAGCAAAATAAGCTCTCGAAACCGAATGAGCTGATGCAGGCCGGAGTCCGCACAGTGCACCCAGTGTGCTTGACGGCAAGAAAACTAACAAATGACTAATGTGCATAGACTACAGGCAATTAAATGCACATTCTTTACCGATGGTTACCCCGTGCACACAAAAAATTTGTTATTGGAACGGGTACCGCACGCGCGGTTTATATCAACATACTTTATAAGATGTTAACACCGTCGCAAATC
Organism: Scaptomyza montana; assembly: GCA_018904305.1. Classification (NCBI taxonomy): domain Eukaryota; kingdom Metazoa; phylum Arthropoda; class Insecta; order Diptera; family Drosophilidae; genus Scaptomyza; species Scaptomyza montana. The sequence continues at coordinate 99,880 of JAEIGR010000057.1, read as the reverse complement.
GCTAGTATTTTAATAGTAAGGCACGCTATTTACACTGATGATCTCGACTTTTTGCTGATGATGAAACTGATTGTTCTCAAGATAAAGATTTGGATGCCACAGACGACGAGAATATAAAAGATCAAGCTGAAAGTCCAACTAATTTGAATCTTTCAAGAAATGATATTAACGATTGCAGCATCAAATTTTGTTATCAGATTGGTAAGAGGAGTGACCAGACATCAGAATTTTCACCTTTACTTTGACAACTATTTCAACTTATTGCCTCTTTTAAAGAACTTGGTAAAGATTCTCCGATGCAGATGGGGATGCCACCAGCTATCTTCCTTCCAAATTTGGTGATTCTAGCTCAAACTTTGTAAAATTTGGGAAAAGGAGGCTGGGGGCGGTATGGGTGGGCGAGGAATCCAAAATTATGCTGCTTTGTAGAATGTCAATGGCTATCTTCACACCAAATTTGGTGACTCTAGCTCAAAGTTTGTAAAAGGTGTGGTAAGGGGGCTGGGGGTGGTATGGGTGGGCATGGCATCCAAACTTTTGCTGCAGATCTTTGTGGGATGTCAATTGCTATCTTCTTTCCAAATTTGGTGACTCTAGCTCAAAGATTGTAAAGGTGGGGAAAGTGTGCTGGGGGAGGAATGGGTAAGCATGGCTCCAAAACTTTGATGCAGCTCTTTGGGGGTCGTTGCCAGCTATCTTCCTACCAAATTTGGTGGCTCTAGCTATACAACTGTGGAAGATACACGCATTCCCATTTTTGACGAAGCGTTGGGGTGGATGGGGGCGGCTAGGGCAGTATTGGTGGGCGTGGCATTCAAACTTTTGATGCAGTTTTTGGGGGGTCATCATCACCTATCTTGGTTCCATGGGTTCCGAGGGTTGTTTTAATGGCGAGTCATGCCTTTCGGATTTAATTCGGCGTGTGCTACTTTTCAAAGAGCTTTGGACACAGTGATCAGCCTGGATATAGACCCCAATACGTTCGCTTATCTGCTCGATATAAACCTCCCTATTACGTCTCATCCATCCCAGAGTATGGATCTTGTGTGTGGTCCCCACAATACTCGCTTCACCAGGATAAAATTGAATCTGTGCAGAAGAAATTTCTTCTATTTGCCCTTAGAAGTTTTAACTGGGTTCCTGGAGTAGACTTACCCCGTATTCAAGTAGACTCCTTTTGATTAATCTACCCTCCCTGTTAAGCCGTAGAACTATGCATTTTGAGTCGAATTAAATTGAATGTCGCAATTAGATCTTCACGTTACTTTTTACCCCTTAGCCTTGATCGTTGCTTGAGCAACTATTTAACTCATGAACCATTTCGTGTTCTCTTGTCTCCTTGGAGGCCTCAATTCCAGTACTCGACCGTATCAGTCGGCTGCTTTCTGCAACTAACCACAAACAAAGCGAATTCAAAGCAATATACAGCGTTCGTTAATTCACGAGCGAGAATTCGTCTTTTACGACCACTTTTCTCTGCCGCAACACCAATATCATCATATTCGTTTGCAAGCAGAGACAATTGTTGTACAAAAACCACACACTATTTAAATTTTTAACTGCCTATCAGTGTGAGTTACAGCAGCGAAAAAACGCGGCGAGGTATGCATTTGAGTTACATCAGCGAATTAACGCTGCGAATTGGCATTTGTGATTTTACGCTACCCGCGCGTATAGATGTTAACACATCAAAAAGCAAAGAGTAAGATTTGCAGCCGTGCCCCGCGTTTTTAATAATTATTCATTGATATTAATAATTATTTCCAGCAAATTAATCATTAACCCACTAAAATACAGAATACTACCATTTAACCTCAAGAAGTGCTGGTTTAATTTTTTGGATATATACATATATATATGCACGGCATAGCTGTTGATGAGCGTAAAATTCACGTGCCGACCTCACAATAAAAAACAGTCGATACCTTAAAGACCCATGTCAGTATGACGCCGGTATCGCATAGCCTTTTGAATACTTGCCAGTATTTTTACCTTTTGAGGCTAGTACAGTGCGCGTCAAAGGTCGTTCTCCAAAGCGCATTTGAAGAGAGCCGCGTGGAAGACCAAAAATGTCTGACTCTGAAGCGTTGCGGTAATACAAGAAACGCAGGAAGCATACGTGCAGTGAACAGTGGGACGAGAACAAATGAAAGCGGAATATTCTTTTTGCGAACGGATTGAAAGATAAAAATAAAAAATAAAACAAAACAATAAAATAAAATTTAATATATAATATAAAATTTAATAAATCAAATTTAATGACGCAGCCGACTGCGGCATACTCGATACCAGTATTAAAACCGGTAAAAAGAGGCCTGACTGCAGAGGGGGTACGGATGCGGCAGAAGTGTACGCTGCCTAAGAGATATTCCGATGCAGATGGGATGCCACAAGCTATCTTCCTTACAAATTTGATGACTCTAGCTCAAAGTTTGTAAGTTTGTTGGGAAAAGGGGGCTGGGAGCGGTATAGGTGGGCGTGGCATCCAGATTTGTGATGCAGATCTTTGTGGAATCTCAATTGCTATCTTCATACCAAATTTGGTGACTCTAGCTCGAAATTTGTAAAATGTGGGGAAAGGAAGGCTGGGGGCGGTATGGCTGAGCGTGGCATCCAAATTTTTTCTGCAGATCTTTGTGGAATGTTAATTGCTATCTTCATACCAAATTTGGTGACTCTAGCTCAAAGTTTGTAAAATGTGGGGAAAGGGGGGCTGAGGCCTTATGGGTGGGCGTGGCATCCAAATTTTTGATGCAGATCTTTGTGGAATGTCAATTGCCATCTTCATACCAAATTTGGTGACTCAAGCTCGAAAATTGTAAAAAAAGGGGAAAGGGAGGCTGGGGGCGGTATGGGTGGGTGTGGCATCCAAATTTTTGCTGCAGATCTATGTGGGATGTCAATTGCTATCTTCATACCAAATTTGGTGACTCTAGCTAAAAGTTTGTAAAAGGTGGGGAAAGGGGGGCGAAATGGGTGGGCGTGGCTGCAAAACTTTGATGCAGATTTTTGGGGGTCGTTGCCAGCTATCTTCTTACCAAATTTGGTGGCTCTACCTCCACAACTCTGGAAGATACACGCATTCCCGTTTTTGACGAAGCGTTGGGGTGGATGGGGGCGGCTTGGGCAGTATTGGTGGGCGTGGCATCCAAACTTTTGATGCAGTTTTTTGGGGGTCATCATCACTTATCTTGCCACCAATTTTGGTGGCTCTAGCTCAAAAACTGTGGGAGATATAGCCATTTCTGATTTCAAATTGCGGGCGGGCTGGGGGCGGAATGGGTGGGCGTGGCTCCAAAACTTTGATGCAGTTTTTTGGGGGTCGTTGCCAGCTATCTTCCTACCAAATTTGGAGGCTCTAGCTCCACAACTCTGGAAGATACACGCATTCCCATTTTTGACGAAGCGTTGGGGTGGATGGGGGAGGCTTGGGCAGTATTGGTGGGCGTGGCATCCAAACTTTTGATGCAGTTTTTTGGGGGTCATCATCACTTATCTTGCCACCAATTTTGGTGGCTCTAGCTCAAAAACTGTGGGAGATGTGGGGGTTGCTAGTAGTTGCTAGTAGCTATCTGCTTACCGAATTTGGTAGTTCAAGCTGTAAGGATGTGCGAAACATGTGGATTTATCGGTTTTCAGTGATCGAATTTATCGATTTGCCAACCCCCCAGTTATCGTAGAGCCCCAATCTTGACACTTTAATTTACTATCCCATAGATAAAGAGAATTGGCAAGTTTCATGTCTCTAGCTTGAAGGGTGTGGAAAAAAGTGGCGTTCATACAGACGGACAGACACCATGACGGACATTGCACAAACTCAATATACTCTTTACCTTCGGTATCGAGTATAAAAAGGAGATAGAAATATACGCCAATTTCGTCGACGTTGGAGAAACACACCTACAAAGAGCAAGCTTATCAGCATGCAGTCCGGGGCTGCGGCAATCGAAGGGTGAGCGTGCGATTGGTTTGCAACTTCCGGAAGGAGGAGTAGGAGAATATCGTACACGCACTTGGATCGGTGTGGGAATGTGGGTATGTCGGTGTGCGAATGTGGGTATGTCGGTGTCCGAATGCGGGTATATACGTTCGTCTAAGAAGGGGGTCATCGTTCAGAGACCTGTACGCGGTAGTCTGATGCCGTAGCCCAGGGGGGTCATTCGCAGAGTCGAAATCGCTTTCGCCATTCAGCAAAGTTCAGCATATTAAAACTAGGAATGTGAAAGTTACGAGGGAACCCCTTCTAGTATTCCTTTAGCGTCACCATTCAGTACACTTAAAATACCCAGGTGGGGCAGGTGAGCGACCGAAGAGGTATCTGAACCGGCAACACAGACATAGTACACATGGGCACTATATGGTCGTCCCGCAAATGGGGTATTAGATTTAATGGGTGCACCGACCCGCTCGCGTTCTTGAAGGCGATTGAGGAGCGTTAATGTCCTTCGAGATAAGTCTTGATAGTATGCCCCGGGCAATGAGTGCAGCATAAAAGAAAGGCGACTCACTGGTTGACTACGAGTCGTTTAAGATATGCTACGTGGGCCACTTTTGAAAACAATACTTTGACAGATTAGAAGAAGAGATCAAATATAGCTCGGTAGCGAAGATTTCAAGATGATTTGAAAGATCTCAGGGAGCTTATGTACCATGCTGTATATAGATCGGACCAGGAGTTGTATAGGGTATACGAGAATTTGGCAGCAGAATACCAATTGTATATCTGTAGGAAGGATTCCTTGACCCTGACCCAGCTGACGCAATAAGTCGCTGAATACGAAAATGTCAAAAATCAGAGCTGCGGAGATGCAGTTTGCAGTCAGACGGTAGGTAGTAGGTACAGAAACAAGGAAGACGGCATGGTTGCATCAACTGGTACCGTTGAATAGGAGTGGTTCATACGCTTTAACTCTCACTCAAACAGGTGAAATTTCGAACGGGATGATCAGCGACGAGTAATCCGATTCTAAACACATATTTTATAGCTGTTCGCAGAGTGGTTACTTTACCATAAAGTGTCTCAATCCGTGAGTACCGTTTTGCAGGTAATTACTCTGGGCGGCATCATCCAAAGCGGGACCGGATGGGTGTCAAAGTAAGCCAGGTCTGGAGTTTCAATATCCGTAAGAGTCGGTGACCTGGTAGCGACCACAACGACACAGGGGCGACCAGGAGTTTTGTGAACTAGACTTTTTTGAAAGGAAGCGAAGTCCTAGCGGCAAAAGCCAATTTTCGATTAGCAGATGGGTTAACCCAAGTAGTAGAAAAGCTGTTAAGAACAAAGGTTGGCTTAGCAGGTGATGAGATCTGGATGGATTTGGTCGTGATGGCATCAATGTTAGACAATTGGATTCTAGAAATGGATGTCTTGTGTAAGGCGGCCACGACCATACAATGTGAGAAAGCAAAATAAGCTCTCGAAACCGAATGAGCTGATGCAGGCCGGAGTCCGCACAGTGCACCCAGTGTGCTTGACGGCAAGAAAACTAACAAATGACTAATGTGCATAGACTACAGGCAATTAAATGCACATTCTTTACCGATGGTTACCCCGTGCACAGAAAAAATTTGTTATTGGAACGGGTACGGCACGCGCGGTTTATATCAACACTTGATCTTAATACTTTATAAGATGTTAACACCGTCGCAAATCGCTAGTATTTTAATAGTAAGGCACGCTATTAACACTGATGATCTCGACTTTTTTGCTGATGATGAAACTGATTGTTCTCAAGATAAAGATTTGGATGCCACAGACGACGAGAATATAAAAGATCAAGCTGAAAGTCCAACTAATTTGAATCTTTCAAGAAATGATATTAAAGACTGCAGCATCAAATTATGTTATCATATTGGTAAAAGGAGTGACCAAACATCAGAATTTTCACCTTTACTTTGACAACTATTTCAACTTATTGCCTCTTTTAAAGAACTTGGTAAAGATTCTCCGATGCGGATGGGGATGCCACCAGCTATCTTCCTTCCAAATTTGGTGATTCTAGCTCAAACTTTGTAAAATGTGGGGAAAGGAGGCTGGGGGCGGTATGGGTGGGCATCCAAAATTTTTCTGCTTTGTGGAATGTCAATGGCTATCTTCACACCAAATTTGGTGACTCTAGCTCAAAGTTTGTAAAAGGTGTGGTAAGGGGGCTGGGGGTGGTATGGGTGGGCATGGCATTTAAATTTTTTATGCAGATATTTGTGGAATGTCAATTGCTATCTTCATACCAAATTTGGTGACTCTAGCTCAAAGTTTGTAAAAGGAGGGGCAAAAGGGTCTGGGGGTGGTATGGGTGGGCGTGGCATCCAAACTTTTGCTGCAGATCTTTGTGGGATGTCAATTGCTATCTTCTTTCCAAATTTGGTGACTCTAGCTCAAAGTTTGTAAAGGTGGGGAAAGTGTGCTGGGGGAGGAATGGGTAGGCATGGCTCCAAAACTTTGATGCAGCTTTTTGGGGGTCGTTGCCAGCTATCTTCCTACCAAATTTGGTGGCTCTAGCTATACAACTGTGGAAGATACACGCATTCCCATTTTTGACGAAGCGTTGGGGTGGATGGGGGCGGCTAGGGCAGTATTGGTGGGCGTGGCATACAAACTTTTGATGCAGTTTTTGGGGGGTCATCATCACCTATTTTGGTTCCATGGGTTCCGAGGGTTGTTTTAGTGGCGAGTCATGCCTTTCGGATTTAATTCGGCGTGTGCTACTTTTCAAAGAGCTTTGGACACAGTGATCAGCCTGGATATAGACCCCAATACGTTCGCTTATCTGCTCGATATAAACCTCCCTATTACGTCTCATCCATCCCAGAGTATGGATCTTGTGTGTGGTCCCCACAATACTCGCTTCACCAGGATAAAATTGAATCTGTGCAGAAGAAATTTCTTCTATTTGCCCTTAGAAGTTTTAACTGGGTTCCTGGAGTAGACTTACCCCCGTATTCAAATAGACTCCTTTTGATTGATCTACCCTCCCTGTTAAGCCGTAGAACTATGCATTTTGAGTCGAATTAAATTGAATGTCGCAATTAGATCTTCACGTAACTTTTTAGCAACTAATTAACTCATGAATCATTTCGTGTTCTCTTGTCTCCTTGGAGGCCTCAATTCCAGTACTCGACCGTATCAGTCGGCTGCTTTCTGCAACTAAGCACAAACAAAGCGAATTCAAAGCAATATACAGCGTTCGTTAATTCACGAGCGAGAATTCGACCACTTTTCTCTGCCGCAACACCAATATCATCATATTTGTTTGCAAGCAGAGACAATTGTTGTACAAAAACCACACACTATTTAAATTTTTAACTGCCTATCAGTGTGAGTTACAGCAGCGAAATAACGCGGCGAGGTATGCATTTGAGTTACAGCAGCGAATTAACGCTGCGAATTGACTTTTGTGATTTTACGCTACCCGCGCGTATAGATGTTAACACATCAAAAAGCAAAGAGTAAGATTTGCAGCCGTGCCCCGCGTTTTTAATAATTATTCATTGATATTAATAATTACTTCCAGCAAATTAATCATTAACGCACTAAAATACAGAATAATTTTTTGGATATATACATATATATATGCACGGCATAGCTGTTGATGAGCGTAAAATTCACTTGCCGACCTCACAATAAAAAACAGTCGATACCTTAAAGACCCATGTCAGTATGACGCCGGTATCGCATAGCCTTTTGAATACTTGCCAGTATTTTTAGCTTTTGAGGCTAGTACAGTGCGCATCAAAGGTCGTTCTCCAAAGCGCATTTGAAGAGAGCCGCATGGAAGACCAAAAATGTCTGACTCTGAAGCGTTGCGGTAATACAAGAACGCAGGAAGCATACTTGCAGTGAACAGTGGGACGAGAACAAATGAAAGCGGAATTTTCTTTTTGCGAACGGATTGAAAGATAAAATAAAAAATAAAACAAAACAATAAAATTTAATAAATCAAAAATTAAAAAATTAATTAAATTTGATCAATAATTGAAATAAAACAAGTGGAAACGTTGCAGTTTGACGCAACCGACTGCGGTATACTCGATACCAGTATTAAAACCGGTAAAAAAGGCCTGATTGCAAAGGGGTACGGATGCGGCTGGGGAGTACGCTGCCTCAAAGATTCTCCGATGCCGATGGGGATGCAGTCTTCGTTGCAAATTTGGTGACTCTAGCTCAAAGTTTGTAAAGGTGGGGAAAGGGGGCTGGGGGCGGTATGGGTGGGCGTGGCATCCAAATTTTTGATGCAGACATTTGTGAAATGTCAATTGCTATCTTCATTCCAAATTTGGTGACTCTAGCTCGAAGTATGTTAAAAATGGGGAAAGAGGGGGCTGGTGGCGGTATGGGTGGGCGTGGCTTCAAATTTTTGATGCAGATCTTTGTGGAATGTCAATTGCTATCTACATACTAAATTTGGTGACTTTAGCTCGTAGTTTGAAAAAAGTTGGGAAAGGGGGGTGGAATGGGTGGGCATGGCTCCTAAACTTTGATGCAGATTGTTGGGGGTCGTTGGCAGCTATCTTCCTACCAAATTTGGTGGCTCTAGCTCCACTACTCTGGAAGATACACGCATTCCCGATTTTGACTAAGCGATGGAGCAGATGGGGGCGGCTAGGCTAGTATTGGTGGGCGTGGCATCCAATCTTTTGATGCAGTTTTTGGGGGGTCATCATCACCTATCTTGGCACTAAATTTGGTGACTCTAGCTCAAAAACTGTGGGAGATATAGGTTTTTCTGATTTCAAAATGCGGGGGGGCTGGGGGCGGAATGGGTTGGCGTGGTTCCAAAATTTTTGATGCAGTTATTTGGGGGTTGCTAGTAGCTATCTTCTTACCAAATTTGGTAGTTCTAGCTGTAAGGATGTGCCAAATATGTGGATTTATCGGTTTTGATTTATCGAATTTACGGGCGCTTTACGGGCATCTGCGTACAAGCCTTAAATATAAACGTATAATAAACAAACAGCTGTCAGCTATCACTTAGCAGACCCTTTTAAAAAAGAATGCCGAAACCAATTGTATGTATAGTGGAATCACCTACATTCCCGACTTGCTGTTAATGAAGAATGCAGCTAATGGAATCGTGGTATTATTGGTCGGTGTGTATATTGTTGAGTTCTTTATGTTGAAAAATTTGGATGGGAAGTTTGTGTCACTGAACTCCTTTTCCCAGTGTTGGGCGAAGGTGTTAGCTATTTCTTTTTGGTCAGTAATGTTCTGGTGGGTTTGTGGGTTTTGATAGAGTGTATTACTTTGGTAGGGTTTAGTCCGCAGAATTTTCTGATGTTGGACCATATTTTTGAGGTGGGTGTGTTTGGGTTAATGTCTCGTGTAAATTGGGATGTAGATTTTTGTTTTGATATTTTGATACCTCTTCTGTAGCGCGCGTTGTCTTTTCTAAATGTTATTATGTTTTTCTGGTTAATGTATCTTTTTTTTAGATCTGTTAGTTTGTTGTTCCACCAAGGGACATTGTTCAACACTTCCGTACGTCCAGTAGCGAACAGAACTGCAAAACGAAAATGTAAGTACAGTACTGACGCTGTACAAAACCATTTATTTTATATGAAGTTTTTACTGTACGGGCGCTGTACGGGCTTCTGCGTATAGGCCTTTAATTGAAAAAAAATAACAAAAACTTAAATAAAAACAAGTGGAAACGTTGCAGTCGGACGCAACCGACTGCGGCATACTCGATACCAGTATTAAAACCGGTAAAAAGAGGCCTCATTGCAAAGGGGTACGGATGAGGCAGGGGTGTACGCTGCCTTAAAGATTGTCCGATGCAGATGGGGATGCCACCAGCTGTCTTCGTTGCAAATTTGGTGACTCTAGCTCAAAGTTTGTAAAATGTGCGGAAAGGGGGGGGGGGCTGGGGTGGTATGGGTGGGCGTGGCATCCAAATTTTTGATGCAGATCTTTGTGAAATGTCAATTGCTATCTTTATACCAAATTTGGTGACTATAGCTGGAAATTTGTAAATAGTGGGGATAGAGGGGCTGGGGGCGGTATGGGTGGGCGTAGCATCCCAATTTTTGATGCAGATCTTTGTGAAATGTCAATTGCTATCTTCATACCAAATTTGGTGACTCTAGCTCAAAGTTTGTAAATGGTGGGGAAAGGGGGGCGGAATGGCTTGGCTCCAAAACTTGATGCAGATTTTTGGGGGTCGTTGCCAGCTATCTTCCTACCAAATTTGGTGGCTCTAGCTCCACAACTCTGGAAGATACACGCATTCCCGTTTTTGACGAAGCGTTGGGGTGGATGGGGGTGGCTAGGGCAGTATTGGTGGGCGTGGCATCCAAACTTTTGGTGCAGTTTTTAGGGAGTCATCATCACCTATCTTGGCACCAAATTTGGTGGCTATAGCTCAAAAACTGTGGGAGATATAGCCATTTCTGATTTCAAAATGCGGGGGGGCTGGGGGCGTAATTGGTGGGAGTGGCTCCAAAACTTTGATGCAGTTTTTTGGAGGTTGCTAATAGCTATCTTCTAACCAAATTTGGTACTTTTAGCTGTAAGGATGTGCGAAATATGTGGATTTATCGGTATTGGGTTATCGAATTTATCGATTTGCCAGCCCCCCAGTTATCGTAGAACCCCCATCTTGACACTTTAATTTACTATCCCATAGATAAAGAGAATTGGAAAGTTTCAAGTCTCTAGCTTGAAGGGTGTGGGAAAAACTTGCATACATACGGACGGACAGACGGACAGACACCATGACGGACATTGCACAAAACCAATATACTCTTTACCTTCGGTATCGAGTATAACAATGCTTTGGCATTTTATTTCATTAAATTGCGTGGATTTTCACAAGATTAGGGGGGTGATCACCGTAGGGACACTGTTTTGAAAATCGTGATGTTGACTTTTTTCAGTAAATGTTAAATATCCCTCAAAACATGAATGAAATGTATATACTGCCTTAGACTGATCGGTGCGAAATTGAACAAGCTTTCCAACGTTATCATCAGTTAAGCTTTACTTTGATTTCTGACAGATTTATGTCACAATTACCAAAGGCATGTCCAGCATTAGAACATTTCCCTTACAATTACTAAAAAAAATTTTTTTTTTGTTTTATGTACTTTTTAATTTTTGTAAATATTCATTTTAATCAGTAAAAGAAGGTATATCCAAGAGACTAATCACTTCTGAACTATAAGTATTTTCTAATTCTTTTCGTGACTTTACATGCCTCAGTGATGCAATTAGTGGATCGGAGGATGCTGCTAACATTTTGAAGAGGATCTCATTTTGTCTTACTTTTGATGTATTGAAGTGTTTAGCAATCAGTATTTTTTATAAAATTTATCTAAGGACTCCTGTGCTTCTTCAGAAAGCTCCAATTGGCAAAGAGATATATAAAGTGTTGCAGTTTTTAAAGCATTTTCTCCATATTCTGCAGAATTAACTTTTTCCTTGCAGTTCACAACATTTAAGATCGTTCCCAATCTCTTAGCGATTTGATTGTTTATCCCTGTGATTTTAGTTTATTTTCAAAAAATCTCTTCAAAGTGTTTTCATCGTTTGAGTTTCTGTATCCGTACTTGGGGCAGTCCAATTTAAGTTCAACTTGTTTGAAAAACGCATCTTGTATTAGCTTCTTTCTGATCTTTCCCTTATCTTTGTTTGATGTGTTTTCGTCACGCAGCCGAAGGAACAGGCGGTGGTTCCTGCTCTTTCAGCGGAGAAGCCCACCTGCTCCAAGGCCATCACACTGGACACGGCTGCAACAACGCCACAGGGTGCCGCTGAGGAGACTCATGCAACCCCTGGGCTGCCTGCGGCCAACAGCACAATCCGGACACCCAGCGAAAAGAGGCTAGTGGTACTGCAGCTGCCCAAGAGCCCGCAGCACCGCGGAAAATCCTGCGCCCTTCCCTCCACGGGCACATCACGCGCGGTAACAGGCGCGTGAACAAGGGTGTGAGGCGCACACCTGAGGAAGAGGTCCTTCTGCGCACCAACCGAGGCCGGAAGATGGCGGCCAGGGGCCGCAAGAGGGCGGACTAATGTCCTGTCCCCCTCCCCCCACTCTCACCAACACCCGGAGACACCACAGATATCTCCAAGCAAACCTTCATCATGCAAAGGCCGCATCTGACGTCCTTTGCGAGAGGTTTGCTACAATGGACATAGCACTTATCCAGGAGCCATGGATAAATGCCGGACATGTCCTGGGGCTAAGCACCACATCCGGTAAACTGCTATATGCAAAAAACCAACATCGCCTTAGAGCGGCGTTGTTACTTAAAAAAAAATTTAACATATGTTCCCCTATCACAGTTCATCACTGAGGACCTGGTGGCAGTTTGGATTGAAATACCCACTGCCCATGGCGAGCAGGAGGTAGTGCTGGCCTCCGCTTATCTGCCCGGCGACTCAGACGTTGTGCCTACGGCGGCTACCTGTGCCCCGATAGAGCACTGCCAGAGGAACCGGCTTCGGTGGATAATCGCTTGCGATGCCAATGCGCATCGCACGGTCTGGGGGAGCAGTGACATCAACAAAAGAGGTGAGTAGCTGTAGCTGTCAGGCTACAAAAAGCCCTCTCCAAGGACCACTCAAACGGCATCTGTACGTTGAAAAAGCCAGATGGAACACACACAAACAAACCAAAGGAAACGAGCAGCCTACTCCTGGCTACTCACTTTCCTGGATGCGTGGCTATGGAGCAGCCCATCTCAGAGAGTGAGGCACCAACCTACCTCTCTGGGATTGGAGAGTGCCCACACCTGCGCGTGGCTATGGTTGCAGACTCCAATGGGGCTGAGGGAAGGGAACCCTCCTATCACTCAGAACGTGTTGGAAACATGCCCTATAGACTGTTTCATCAAAATAGCGTACAATGGGCTATACAGAGTTTCAGTCCATACAAATCCCCTGGACCAGATGGAATTTATCCGTGCTTGTTGCAGCGGGTCCGTTTATTCCGAGCTAGTCTCTTGTTTGGACACATACCAAGCAAATGGGCTAAAGTGAAAGTTGTGTTTATTCCTAAGGTAGGGAAGAAAGATTCCCAATTTCCTAAGTCCTATAGACCGATTAGTCTTAGCTCCTTCTTCCTTAAAACTATGGCGAAGATAATTGACCAGCACATCAGGGAGGTGAATCTCAAGCATCTTCCCTTACATAAGTACCAATATGCGTACCAAGCTGGTAAGCCAACTGAGACTGCCATTCACTGCCTTGCAACAACCATTGAAAAGGCTATTGGCGCTCAACAAATAGCACTATGTGCCTTTTTAGACATCTCAGGTGCTTTTGACAAAACGTCATATGAGGCTATCCGTGCCTCTCTTGCACAAAAAAATGTCTCCACACCTATTATTAGGTGGATTCTGGAAATGCTTAAATCCAGAATCATAGCTGTAGACCTTGGAGGAACCATGACCTCAATCACAGCCACAAGGGGGTGCCCTCAAGGGGGAGTACTCCCTCCTCTCTTGTAGACTCTTGGCATCCACGAGCTTCTCTATAAGCTCAACAACTTAGGGTTCTCCACTCAAGGCTACGCTGATGATCTAGTCATCTATATAGTGGGCTGGCATGAGCAAACCATCTCGGACCGCATGCAGCAAGCCCTTAATATAGCCAGCAGATGGTGTCAGGAAAAAGGATTGTCTATAAACCCATCTAGAACTGTTTTAGTTCCATTTACAAGGAAAAGGTCTCTTTCTCTAACAAGACCATCCCTAAATGAATCCACCAATGACTTTTCGGTTGAAGCCAACTACTTAGGAGTTACACTCGACTCCAAGCTCAACTGGAATGTACACCTTGAAAAGACCACCTTAAATAAAGCCACTCGAGCATACTTCGCTTGCAACAGGCTTTTCGGTAGAACATGGGGCCTAAGTCCCAAAATGATCTACTGGTCTTTTAACACTGTGGTAAAACCGATCCTTACCTATGCATCTCTTGCTTGGTAAACGAAATCTACCCAGAAGACAGCTGCGGCTGCACTTACCAAATTAGAACGACTGGTCTGCATAGGCATCACTGGAGCCATCCGGACATGTCCCACAGCAGCACTTGGAGTCATAACTGGCATACCCCCTCTACCCATCACCCTGAAAAAGGAGGCCTGCCTGGGGGCACTTCGCCTTCAAAACATCACCAATATAAAAAGTGGTGATCTTACCGGGCATCTTCGGGTTCTCGAACCCCTAATAAACGAGCTCATTCTGCGCGTAACTGACGAACAGAAACCAAAACTTGTTTTCCACATAAACTTCTCTGTAGTCTTGCACACCAGACATGATTGGAAAACAAAATCAATATCTCTGCCCAGTGGATCACAAACGTGGTACACTGACGGGTCGAAACTGGAAAACGGCGACACCGTAGCCATGGGAAAGTCTCCAACCATTTTCCAAGCAGAGATATACGCCATAGAAATCTGTGCTCGTGAATGCCTTCGCAGGAAAATGCAAGGTGCACGGATTTACATCTTCTCTGACAGTCAGGCGGCGCTCATAGCCCTTCACAATCTCCTCCAGACTTGTAGAGAACTGTTTCCAGCAACTGAGCGCCCTTGCCTCAAAAAACATCTTAACGGTGGGCTAGGTGCCAGGGCATGAAGGCCATATAGGAAACGAGGTGGCAGACTTCCTAGCTAAACGCGGGGCGATGACACCACTAATCGGCTCTGAACCATTCTGTGGACTTTCGAAAGGACACAAAAGAGAACTGGTCAGGAAATGGGAGGAAACGGAGATAAGTCGCCACTGGACCGACAGTGCAGGGCTGAGACAAGCCAAACAATTTCTCGTCCCCCAGATGACGCGATCAAAACGCATCATCAATTTAAAAAAGAGCGAAATTCGCACTCTAACAGGCTACCTAACGGGTCACTGCAACCTAAGGTATCACCTTAAGAAATTAAAACTTTCAGAAATCGACACATGCAGATTCTGTGAACTGGAGCTAGAAACATCAGAACATGTTCTATGTGAATGCCCCTCGCTAAGCAGACGTCGACTTCTAAAACTAGGAGGAGAACTTATCCCCCTCCTTCAGGATTTGGGAATATATAGACCCTACCAAAGTGCTCTCTTTTATTAGAAGCCTCGGTATAGAGGCTCTACTCTAATCCTACAAGCCGGCACAAAAGACCTATTATCTGGTCGCAAAACAACAAGGTCTTCGTAATAATAATAATAATAATAATAATAATAATAATAATAATAATAATAATAATAATGTAATAGGCAGAAGGAAGCATCTTCGACCCCATAAAGTATACATATTCTTGATCAGCATCAACAGCCGAGTCGATATAGCCATGTCCGTCGGTCCGTCTGTATGAACGCGTCTATCTCAGAGACTACAAGAGCTAGAGACTTCAGATTCTGAATATAGTTCCTCCTATACCAGAAGCAAAACAAGTTTGTTTCAAATTAGCGATTACTATTCTGGTTTCCGATATACACATGTAATCGATAACAAAAAAATATCGAATTTTGAAAATGTAAAAATGGGGTTGAAAAAATGGGTAACCATAGAACTTTTCTGAAAATTTCGTCCCACTCGGTTTAAAAACTATGGAGATATCGAATTGAATCGATTGAAGTTAAAAAGTCTTTTATAAATTAAGAGCTTTCTTATTTGTTTTCATTTGTAGAATCACTAAAATTGTCGAAGTTCTATTGCGTCATTTTGCAAATTGGGCATGACGAAGTTGACGTTGTGTTTGTAAGTTCGTTAACGACTTTTCCGTCAACCATGGTCAGGTGGAACTCGTAGCTACATTCAATGTGTTTTCCTTCTCTTATTTCGAGCTTTGTTGGCTAAATATTGTTTATTTGTACTTCAATGGCCTTTACTGTGTTTCTTATGAGTTCCGGCGATTCCCTTGCAAACTGGTCGGCAATAATGTACAAATGACGGTCGTTGCTTTTTCAGTGTAAGAAAACATCAAATTTTAGCCGCATAGGAACAACAGATGCCATAAACGTATGGCCGTTTGGTATTGTAGCGTCATAGGAAGATATTCCTTGTTTATAAACGCTTTGACAGGATGATTCATCGCAGCCCCATTTACTGATCAATGTCAGTTTCTCAGGAAGAGCTCTTACCACATCATCAGCAAGACTCTCCAACGGACGTTTTGTTGTATGGTCGATTTGATCCTGAATATTGGCTTTCACAGAGACTTCAGTAAACTCCGCATGCAGTAGTCGTGAATCTATTTTTTTGCTTTCGAAACATGCTTGTATCCCGGTAAAATGTCAGCTCCATGTTGCCTTAAAGATGCCCGTATTATCTCAAATTTCTCTTTTGAAAGTGCTAGGTCCATAAACAAAGCCATAGCTTCTTCGGAACAATACTTCTTATAGTTTTCGTTTGGGGGCGTGGGAGTGCTTATCTTAATTCTTTGCAGTCGCAGTGGGCTTGCATTTGCAACTGATTTTGTAACCTGCTAACTTACTTTTTCATCATCTATTGTATTTCTAATAGACAGCGCTTCCGATAATTATTTCCTCTTTTTTGTAAAATGTAAGCACTTGTGACAATGCACAATTTTATAAGATAAGTTAGTACTTAGTGTGGTGGTGAGTAGTTTGAGTTTAGTTGTATTAAGCGTTATATTTTTGAGTTTCGTAGTATTAAGCGTTATATTTTTGAGTTTAGTAGTATTAAGCGTATTAGTTTTGAGTTTACTAGTTTAAAGTTATATTCTTGAGTTTATTAGGGTTTCGTTTTATTCTTGAGTTTGTTAGGGTTAAGATATATTGGTTTGAAATATATAAATCAGTTCCACGGTAGTCATTTAAAAACTTTTATAGCGGGACCCAGTAGCAGCAAACAGCGGAGAGCAGCGCAATCACCAAGCAGCAGAAGCATTGCACGAGCCAGCCAACACCGACAGCGTAACTATCAGCAGTAGCAACAAAGAGCGGAGAGCAGCGCAATCACCAAGCAGCAGAAACATGGCACGAGCTAGCTAACACCAACAGCGTAGCTATCAGCAGTAGCAGCAGAGAGCGGAGAGCAGCGAAATCTCCAAGCAGCAGAAGCATGGCACGAGCAAGACAACGCCGACAGCACCGCCACCAGCAGTAGCAGAATAGCACGAGCCAAACAGCGCGGGCAGCGGCCGCAGCAATCACAGTGCATCCGAGAAACGAGAGAGAGAGAGAGAGAGAGAGTGAGAGCGAAGGCGCAACAAAAGCCTGGAAAAGGGTCGGCAGCCAAACATTCGCGATAGCCACGAGAATCAAAAGAGAGAGAGAGCGCAGGCACGACGCTAGCCTGGAAAGAATCAGAACTCAAGAGTTCGCGATCGCCGCGAAGAGCCAGGAATAATTCAAGTTTCGACCACGCAAGGGACAAGTCGAGATCGCGGTTGCGAGCAGAAAAATTGAGTTGCAAGTGAGTTGCTATGGAAAGACCGCGAGGAAAATAAGGAAAACAACAAAAACAACGGCAAGGACCAAGGCAAGGACGACAACGAGCCAGATCGAAAGAAACAAAATTTAGAATCGACACACGAGCTGCAGGGGTAAGCGAGTCTGCAGTATTCTCTCCCCCCTCCTTACTTTTTTTTGTTCTAGTGCAGGGCATTAGGGTTATTATACTCGTTACCGAAGGTAACTCAAAACCGATAACTCAAAACCGATAAATCCACATATTTCACACATCCTTACAGCTAGAACTACCAAATTTGGTGGGCAAATAGCTACTAGCAACCCCTAAAAAACTGCATCAAAAGTTTTGGAGCCACGCCCACCCATTCCGCCCCCAGCCCCCCGCATTTTAAAGTCAAACAAGTGGAAACGTTGCAGGCCTGATTGCAAAGGGGTACGGATGCAGCAGGGGTGTACGCTGCCTTAAAGATTCTCCGATGCAGATGGGGATGCCACCAGCTATATTCCTTCCAAATTTGGTGACTCTAGCTCAAAGTTTGTAAAATGTAGGGAAAGGGGGGGCTGGGGCGGTATGGGTAGTTGTGGCATCAAAATTTTTGTTGCAGATCTTTGTGAAATGTCAATTGCTATCTTCATACCAAATTTGGTGGCTCTAGCTCGAAATTTGTAATAAGTGGGGAGAGGGGGGCTGGGGGCGGTATGGGTGGGCGTGGCATCCAAATTTTTGATGCAGATCTATGTGGAATGTCAATTGCTATCTACAAACCAAATTTGGTGACTCTAGCTCGAAGTTTGTAAAAAGTGGGGCAAGGGGGGCTGGGGGCGGTATGAGTGGGCGTGGCATCCAATTTTTTGATGCAGATCTTTGTGAAATATCAATTGCTATCTTCATAAAAAAATTTGGTGACTCTAGCTCGAAATTTGTAAAAAGTGGGGAAAGGGGGGCTGGGGGCGGTATGGGTGGGCGTGGCATCCAAATTTGTGATGCAGATCTTTGTGGAATGTCAATTCCTATCTTCATACCAAATTTGGTGACTCTAGCTCGAAAATTGTAAAAAGTGGGGAAAGGGGGGCGAAATGAAGGGCGTGGCTCCAAAACTTTGATGCAAATTTTTGGAGGTCGTTGCCAGCTATCTTCCTACCAAATTTGGTGGCTCTAGCTCCACAACTCTGGAAGATACACGCATTCCCGTTTTTGACGAAGCGTTGGGGTGGATGGGGGTGGCTAGGGCAGTATTGGTGGGCGTGGCATCCAAACTTTTGAAACAGTTTTTAGGGAGTCATCATCACCTATCTTGGCACCAAATTTGGTGGCTATAGCTCAAAAACTGTGGGAGATATAGCCATTTCTGATTTCAAAATGCGGGGGGGCTGAGGGAGGAATGGGTGGGCGTGGCTCCAAAACTTTGATGCAGTTTTTTGGAGGTCGTTAACAGCTATCTTCCCACCAAATTTGGAGGCTCTAGCTCCACAACTCTGGAAGATACACGCATTCCCGTTTTTGACGAAGCGTTGGGGTGGATGGGGGCGGCTAGGGCAGTATTGGTGAGCGTGGCATCCAAACTTTTGATGCAGTTTTTAGGGGGTCATCATCACCTATCTTGGCACCAAATTTGGTGGCTATAGCTCAAAAACTGTGGGAGATATAGGCGTTTTTGACTTTAAAATGCGGCGGGTTGGGGGCGGAATGGGGGCGTGGCTCCAAAATTTTTTATGCCGGTTTTTGGGGGTTGCTAATAGCTTTCTTCTTACCAAATTTGGTAGTTCTAGCTGTAAGGATGTGCGAAATATGTGGATTTATCGGTTTTGAGTTATCGAATTTATCGATTTGCCAGCCCCTCAGTTATCGTAGAACCCCTATCTTGACACTTTAATTTACTATCCCATAGATAAAGAGAGTTGGAAAGTTTCAAGTTTCTAGCTTGAAGGGTGTGGAAAAAACTTGCACACATACGGACGGACAGACGGACAGACACCATGACGGACATTGCACAAAACCAATATACTCTTTACCTTCGGTATCGAGTATAAAAAGCGTCTGTAAGCGTCGGTATCGATACTCGATATGATATTGTATATGGTTTCCAAAATACGAAATTCATCAGAATAAAATAGAATCGGTACAAAAACAATTTCTGCTCTTCGCACTTAGTGGTCTTAACTGGGACACTAACAATAATTTTCCGTCTTATCGTAGTAGACTTTTACTATTAGATCTTCCTTCTCTGAGTGATCGTAGAATAATGCTATCATTTTCCTTTTTTCACAAATTAATTAATGGTGAAATTGATTCTTCTGAATTAATTAACCAAATTAACTTTGCTGTTCCTATTAGAAATACTAGAAATTTTGTACCTATATCTCTTCAAACTTGTAATTCTAATTATGCTCTTCATAACCCTTTTCGTATTCTGTGTTCTATTTACAACGATCTTTCCCACTTAATACACAGTGCCACTCCTACTTGCTCTATTAAAAAGTTAGTTTTGTGTCATTTGTCTACATGTTCGCGATCATCGTAACCGCACGATAAGCGGAGCGCCCCTCGGTCGGATTGGCGGGAGGTGGGTCGCTTTGTGCGTGTGTCCGCGCGTTAACAAGCCGGTGATTGGTAACGTTGGGCCACTTGACTGTACTGTTCGTTAGTACATCTACGTCCAATTTCCTTACCTGCTCAGGAACTAACAAGTAATGTCGACTATGGTTGACGAACGCGTTATCGGCTCTCATCCCTGGTCTGGGTATCATTCACAGGTGGGTTGACAGGTGGCACTATCCGTATGCCAGGGGGTGGTTCCTTACGGAACTTCTCGTCGCTGGCCGGCCTATATTCCCAGAGGCTGGGTGGCGGATTTACGCTACCAATCCCCCAGCAAATTCTACGTTAACGGACTATGATTCCCCTCCTTAATCGGCGTACATACCAGCCTCCTTAACTCTTCTACCTTACCCAATCTGTCTAGGCCAAGTTCTTGTGCGATGTTATCCAATTCCTCTTTTCGGCAATAGTACCCCCAACAGTTGTATATATCTATTTTTTATACTCGTTACCGAAGGTCAAGAGTATATTGAGTTTGTGCAATGTCCGTCATGGTGTCCGTCCGTCTGTCCGTCTGTATGTACGCAACTTTTTTCCACACCCTTCAAGCTAGAGACTTGAAACTTTCCAATTCTCTTTATCTCTGGGATAGTAAATTAAAGTATCAAGATGGGGTCTCTTCGATAAATGAGGGGCTGGCAAATCGATAAATTCGATAACTCAAAACCGATAAATCCACATATTTCGCACATCCTTACAGCTAGAACTACCAAATTTGGTGAGAAGATAGCTACTAGCAAACCCCCCAAAAACTGCATCAAAAGTTTTGGAAATAAGCACACCAATTCCGCCCCCAGCCCCCCCGAATTTTAAAGTCAAAAAAGCCTATATCTCCCACAGTTTTTGAGCTATAGCCACCAAATTTGGTGCCAAGATAGGTGATGATGACCCCCCAAAAACTGCATTAAAATTTTCATCGGCCACCAATACCGCCCCCAACCCCCTTTCTCCACGTTTTACAAACTTTGAGCTGGAGTCACCGAATTTGGTATGAAGATAGCAATTGACATTCCGCAAAGATCTGCATCAAAAATTTGGATGCCAAACCCACCCATACCTAGAGTCACCAAATTTGGACGGAAGATAGCTGGTGGCATCCCCATCTGCATCGTATAATTTTTAAGTCAGCGTACACCCCTGCCGCATCCGTACCCCTTTGCAATTAGGCCTCTTTTTACTGGTAACGAGTATACCGCAGTCGGTTGCGTCCGGCTGCAACGTATCCACTTGTTTTTGTTGTAAAAGACCAAATCAAGGCATAAAGAAAAGAAGAATTATGAAAGTGAACAAGTGCGGGATGCTGTTTTAAATTATGTAATGAGTCTGTCAAGTTAAAGTGAAAGCGCTAAACGGAAGGTGTGGTTTGCCCACCGCTTGAGACTCCGTTCACTAGTCGCAAGTCAATGCCGCGACAGTCCACGAAATTTCAAGCGGCGCACAGTGGGGCCTTTGCTCATTTAGCTTATCAAAAATCATATCTTCTAAACTAATGAAGCGATTTCAAAAATTTAAAAAGCAATTAATAGATGACTTTTCAAGCTTTAAAATGAATGTTCGCAAAGAGTGCTAGGTATCCGTGGTGCTTAAATATTCAAGGTCAAAGTCAAGAAATATTTCCAGCACATTTTACATGTAAAATTCCAATTAAAAACGTTTGTTTTTAATCATAACTGAAAATTTTTTATAACTTCAATGACTATTTCGCATTTTTTGTTGTTTTTATTCGATTTTCTAACTTAAATACATAAAATTTAAATTCTTATTTTTGGGTGATTTTTTTAGGTTAATTTTTAATATTTGCTATCGATGGCTGATTTTCAACCAAATAATCATCAACATTAATGCTAGTAAGGTTAACATCTAATAAACTCAACATTTCGGAACTATAGTTGCTATCTTCCAAATCCTTTCGTGATCGCACATGTCTCAGCGATGCAAGAAGTGGATCCGATGAGGCTGCCAGCATGTTGAAAAGGTCTCCATTTTGTCGCACCCGAGAAATTTTGCACGTATTAGTATATCTGAACCTCTTGTAGTCCTTGTTTTTACATTCCTGTGCTTCTTCGGACAGCTCTCCAATAGGTAAGCACTGATATTCTATTAAGTCCTTTCCATGAGCCAAAATCCTATGTACCGTGGGGGTTAGTTTTTTCTGAGGATACAATCCAGTCAAAAGTTGAGCTGTTTTTGATGCGTATTCGCCAAATTTTGCACCATCTATCATTTCTTTGCAGTTTATAACATTTAGGATAACAGCAAACCTTTTAATGATCTCATTATGAACACCTGTTATCAAAGTTGTTATTTGATCATTTTCAAAAAATCTCCTCGAAGTATTTCCATCATTCGTATTCCCGTATCCGTGCTTTGGACAGTCAACTTTTATTCCTAGCTTCCGAGAGAACTCAGCTTGTATAACTTCCTTTCTTCTCTGTATATCCTCACGAGGCGTATTATCCGTTTTTGTTTCTCCTGGCCGAGGAAGTGTGTACGCGAGCTTCAGAATAAATTCCATACACTTTATTCTGCAATGCAACGGAGAAATTCCATATTCGTAGCAGTTCTCCTCACCCGTTGAGTCGTCTAAACTGTGAAAGTCTTTTTGAGTTTTTTTACAAATGGGACACCTCAATGTTGAGGAGGTGTTTCTAATTTCATTTAAGACTTTTCCATCAATCATTGTCAGGAAGAAATCAAACTTCACCGTGAATGTTTTTCCACTCTTGGTTTGAAAAACAGTAGACTTCAGTTGGCTTATTTGATTTTGTATGTCGGTTACAGTTGATTTAATCAATTCAGACGACTCCTTCGCATATTTGAAGAAAATAGGGCGACAATAATGAATCGATGATGGTCGGCGATTTTTCCAATGTTCAGAAGTTTCACAGAAATTAAAAAAAACAAGTAAGAAGGCTCTAGTCGGGACAGCCCGACTAGAAGATACCCTGAACCCAGTTGCAATAAATATATTAAATTTATAAAAGACTTTGGTATACTGACTTAACTTCAATCGATTAAATTCGATATCTCCGGTGTTTCTTAACCGATTTGGACGAAATTTTCAGAAAAGATCTATTGTTACCAATTCTTTCAACCCTCATTTTTACATTTTCCAAATTCGATATTTTTTGTTATCGATTCCATGTGTATATCGGAAACCGGAATAGTTATCGATAATTTGAAGCAAACTTGTTCTGCTCATGGTATAGGAGAACTTATATCCCAAAGCTTATATCTCTAGCTCTTGTAGTCTCTGAGATCCACGCGTTCATACAGACGGACAGACGGACAGACGGACAGACAGACAGACGGACAGACGGACAGACGGACAGACAGACGGACAGACGGACATGGCTAAATCGACTCGGCTATTGATGCTGATCAAGAATATATATACTTTATAGGGTCGGAGATGCTTCCTTCTGCCTGTTACATACTTTTGCACAAAACCATTAAACCCTTATTTACCCATTTTATGGGTTAAGGGTATAAAAAACCTGTAGTACCGCAACTTTCCATCAACTACAATTATATTTACCTGCCTCCTCAGACCTTTTCCATTCAGGTAATTAGAAAGGATAGGAAGGAAAAAAGGATTAGAAGGGATATATATAGACAGGTAGTACTTATAATACAACATTTAGAAATGTTGTCAATAAACAGCACACACGCTACAGCCAAATTTGTATGCGCTCTTCTTCTTCCTTATACCTGCCGCGTGTTTTTAACTCGAGGTATCCCTAGTTTTTTGGCTCGCGTTTCCAAAATGCAGATTTTCGCAGATTGTGACTATATACATATGAAAGGTATATATTATAGCTTTCAAATGCATGTGGTCCCACCGTGACTCTGAGAGATACTTTTTGTTATAGTCCACGAAGGTTCAAAAAATGCCAAAATTTAGTGTATTTTTTAAACGATTCTAATTTAATAAGTATTTCAGCTATATTTGAAACTGTATACAGAAAAACACTGAGATTGAACATACTTTTCAGATAAAGAAAAAAGATCGAAGATCGGTTGTGTACGTCGCCCAATATTCAGTTCGAAAATGGTAAATTTCTGTAAAAATTGTAATTTTTTCGTACTCACGAAAAATTACTCAACTTTGAGGAGCTCTACCACCCATAATTATTAACCGATTTAAAAAATCTTTTGGATCCATAATCTTTGAAGTATTCTCTATCGATTACATATTTCACTTTTGCCAAACGCGTTCATGAAAAAAATGATTTTTGATAAGCTATCCGAGAAAAGGCCCCACTGTGCGGCGCATGCCTGCTTCCGAACTAAGTGCAGTCTAGGTCAATACCAGGGGCATTCAAGCCGGAACTGGAACAGCAACAATACAAATTTCTTGTAAGGTGATCCTGGAGAGGCTTAGCTACCTTAACCATAGAAAAAGCTACCTTACAGGAGGCGCCCGAGCAGGGACTCTGGGATTTTTGATATTATGTCTTATATATATATTTCCGCGCGCTCATAACGGCAGTAGGCAGTGGTCCGACAGGGGTGCTAGACAGGCGGGTCCACGTGTTGGCATATACGCGGTCACACATTGGAAGGCGGCTGAAAAAAAAGAAGAGAGAAACGCAGTAGGTTTTGTCTGTTGTCGTTTTGCTACGCAGTTTCATACGCTGCCACGTAGGTGCAGTTTGGCGAGCATTGGGAAACCATCATAGCGAACGCGCGTATGCATACAGGGTGGGCATTTCAGTTTTTTAAAGTTTTTGGTCTCTATTAACCTTCGCCGGTACGCTTGCACACAAGGGCATTTTCAAACGCTGTCATGTGGACACAGTTTTGGAGACACTGGTAACTTCCAGGTGCAATACGAGGCTACATTAGTTTTGTTTTCAGCTAGGATCGCCTGCCAGCTCGCTTGCACAGTAGGTACAGTTTCATGCGAGTCTCGTAGGTACAGTTTTGTGAGCACTGAGAAGCCCACAATGGAACTCATGTACAGTTTGGAATTGGTCAATATTTTGTTTTGCTAATTTGCACAGTGGTGTCGGCACGTTTGTTTTTTTTTTTATGTGTTTTATTATCTATACGCGCAAGTAGCGTAAAACCACAAAGTCAATTCGCTACGTTAATTCGCTGCTGTAAGTCGCTGCCGTAACTCACACAGATAGGCACTCCAAAATTGAAATAGTATGTGGTTGTTGTACAACAATTGTCTCTGCTTGTAGACGCATATGATGGTACGTACAGAGTCTCGTAGGTACAGTATGGTGAGCACTGAGAAACCCACCACGGCACGTAGGCAGTTGATTTTATTTTTTTTTTTTTTTTTAAATAAAAATCAGTATATAGGCAGCGCATATATATACAGGGGAACATATACGCATATGAGGATATATATTTTATATCTACGACGAGGAGCAGAGAAAAGCAAATTGGAAGTAGTTTATTTTGGCATCTACGAATGTCAGAGGAGAGAGGCGGACCGCGCAACGCTCGTGAACTTCCGGTCGCCATCATTCGTGAATAAAAGAAATACTATAAATTGACCCATCACGTTACAGAAAGACGAGAGTCGACCCAGAGCAATCAAGCCGTGCACATCGTTCCTTAAATAACATTTTTTTTTTTTTGTTCATACGAGATCACCAATGATACAAGCTAGCATACAACAAGGATACTAGCTTTACCTAAAGCAACCAAGGCACAGGATCACCAAGGATACAAGCTAGCATACAACAAGGATACTAGCTTTACCTAAGGCAACCAAGGCACAGGACATCGCACATGATCCAGGACACAAGAGCAGACTACGCTAACAGCATGGTCGGAGTAGCGTGGATATCGTACCGGCGCAAGGCGGAACTAGAAGCATTTGCGGACGTGTTCGGATTTGGACCAGAAGGCACCGTGGAGAAACTCCGAGGCCGCATGTCTGCCTTTGTGGGTCGTGTGGGTCACTCAGCCACATTAGCGATGCTACCGAATCGACACGACGTCTCTGGAGCCATGGGATTGAAACGCATACAACTCTGGGGAGTCAGTTTTGACGGCAATACTGACCCCTTGTGATTCATCGAGTGCTGGCTGAACCGACACCCGAAATTTAACCCAGGGTGTACCGGAGCTATTAAAAGGCACCGCCAAGGACTGGTTACGCACGAGTCATATACAGGGTGAACCATGGAGCGTGTTTCGGAGAGAGACTGGAGGACGAGATCAGGATGCGCTACCAGAGGAAAAACGAGGGATACAAGCAATATCTAGTGGACATTCGTCTCACGATGAACCGCGTTGGTTATTCAGAAGCTCAAGAACTGAAGCGAGTTTACGAGAATCTTTTGCCAGAGTACCAGCTGTACGTCAGACAAATGAACTGTCGCACTTTCAAGCAGCTGACCCAGTTGGTGATAAACTTTGAAGTCTTCCGGGAACAAGAGCAGCAACGACAGGCCAGAAACAAGGCAAGTAAAGAGCAGACGGCTCGCCCAACAGGAGCAGCAGCCGTTTCAAAACGCGAAACAGTGTCGTCAAAAGAAGGGAATTTTCAAGGTACCTCAGGTTCAGCCAGCAGCGAGTAACCAGTAGCGTAATGCGTGCCGCAACTGCGGAACACATGGAAAGTTTTCCAGGGAATGTCGCGGGACTCGCATATTATTCTGTTGGAATTGTGGTCGCCGAGGAGTAAGGACCGTCGACTGTTGCCAGACACAGGGGCTGGGAAACGCCTAGCGCCTCTCATCAAATCCGGGACAGGTGAGAGGGGTGACGAGCGAATCCTGGGACTAGCGGGTGTTATCCGTTTGCGGTATGGCCGGCTTGCTGCGGATACAAGCATCGAGGCTGAGGTGATGGTAGTTACGTTGGATACAGGCGCCACGCGGAGTTTCTTCAGCGTGCAGAAGGCAGTACTCATCGAGACCGCCGCCGACAGATGAGCAATGAGGACGGATTTGGTAAAGCAACGAGAATCGAACTAACGCTTGCAATTCAAGCAGTACGACTTTGACAAGCACGGGCTAGCATTCTGATGCTGATTTTACCATCGGCCCTCGGTGATGTGCTGCTCGGTTTGGACTTTTTTAGCGCCATAAATGCCAAGTTGCAGGTGGGTGGTTTGCTTGTCCCATTCAGCATACCAAACCCAAAATCTGGAAATATCATCGTCCGGTCGACCCAAAACCCAATAACAGCCCCAGCCAGGACCCAGGCAGTAGTAACCAAAGAGGAGGCGATGACGTTCAGCGGGCGGAACAGCAAGCCACTATTGTTCCAATGGAGCCAAGCCAGGACGACGCCTGCAACCGCGAGGCGGTCGTCAACACTAGGACAGAGATGCCAGAGACAAGGAAGCCAAGCTACGACGACGCCTGCAACCGCAAGGTGGTCGTCAACACGAGGACACTAAGATCAGAGACAACGGAGCCAAGCCTGGATGACGCCTGCAACCGCGCGGTAGTCGGCGAGTCATCTTCGACAAGGATACGAGACAGGACTTGTGGAGGCGTTCTTGGCCCTGCAAAGTCAAGAGCCATCCACCGGAACCCGTTTCGCACCAGACTGGAGGATCAGCAGACTGAGGTAGAACCTAAATCACGTGGGATACTAGCCAACATGGCAGACTTGACTTTAGCGGGTAAGTGTGAAAAACCCGACGAAGGAGTGGCGATAGGTTCAAAGGCCCAACCAGCCACCACAAGCCAGTCCGGACCAGGCTCAGCCGAGCCGATAGAACCGTGGGTACTAGAATTTCTGGAGGCTGAATTGGCCAAATTTGACGGCATAGCAGGCGTGTCCAATAGCGCGGAACACGTGATAGTGATGCGCGACAATCGCCCGATAAAGTAGCGATATTACCCTCGGAATCCAGCGATGCAAGAGATAATCCATGCCCAAGTAGACGCGCTGCTACGGGACGGATGCATCGAGCCTTCGAAAAGCCCACACAGTGCAC
The DNA here is from genome assembly GCA_018904305.1 of Scaptomyza montana. Classification (NCBI taxonomy): domain Eukaryota; kingdom Metazoa; phylum Arthropoda; class Insecta; order Diptera; family Drosophilidae; genus Scaptomyza; species Scaptomyza montana. The sequence goes on along the minus strand of JAEIGR010000057.1, from coordinate 71,993 downwards.
CCATTGTGTTGGTGGGCAAGAAGGCTGGGGAAACGCGCATGGTGTGGACTGTCGCCAACTCAATGTACAATCAGTACCGGATGCGTACCCTCTGCCGAGGCTAAACTCTATCTTGGAGAGTTTGCGGAAAGCCAAGTATATTAGCACGTTAGACTTGAACTCATCAATTTAACACCAAAAACAAAACTGCTTTTAATAATTCAAATTTTTTGTGCCTAAAAACTGCGATATTAGCTTTTCTAATTGTTGAAGTGCAGACAAAGTAAACGCAACAGGCAACAACAAAAAACAGCTATCGCAAATCGCTTTTGGTCGTTGTGTTCAATAACAACAACTGCGCACAGCTGCTATTTCACTCAACAAATACCGCACAGTTTCGTCACACACAAAAAACTCAATAACACTGTCCTACATAACCATGCCACCTGTACCAAAGCGTCAACGTGAAAACTCGACTGGAGAGCAAAAGGGCAAAGTCGGGGATACCTCGACGATCATGCAACTGATCAACACTCATTTCGACGAGCAAGCTGACCTTATTGCCACCAAGATCAAGGAATCCGATGAGCATATGATCTCGCTGCTGCACGAGAGGCTGTACGGCTTGAGTGGTGAGCTACAAAAACTATCACTCCGCGTCCAGAAACTGGAGCAAGAGGCTGAGGAGTCATTGGAGGCAAAGCTTGTTATTCAAGCGAACACTAGAACTGCAAATGACATGCGGCTGCATGGAGTGCCGTATGTTGAGGGTGAGCAGCTGAGAACGATTTTTAACACCTTATCGTAGTCTTTTGGGGTTACTCCAGGGCTCAGACTAAGGGAAATATATAGAGTCAGACAACAACAGGCCGCTATTACCGTGGTTGACTCGGTAATTGTAATCAAATTTGACAGCCTACACGATAAAATTACAATTCTGCGAGCGGCAGCTGTTTACCGGCGAGCTCATAAAACACAACTACTCTTAGATCGATTGGGCTTCGACACATGTGCTAATGCTAATGTTCCGATCTACCTCAACGAACAGTTCACAAAGGAAAATTACCAACTATTTAAACAGGCGATGCAAATGAAGAGAAGCAAGACGCTTACAGCAGTTTTCTGTCGTCGTGGGCTCGTGCACGTGAAGAGAAGAGAGTCTGGCGAAGTTATTTGCATTGACAGTATACAAAAGCTCTCTCGACTGCAAGTCGAAAGCTTAAACGTAAATGCACCTGATCTTTTTCGCTCTTAGTAATGTAAGCTTCATATATAATTATCTCTTTTCCTTTATCTGTATTTTTAAATGTCTTCTCTTAAACTTGTGCTTCAATGTTTTTATGTGTGCTTTAGATTTAGATTTAGTATTAGATTAACAGATGTGCGCTCGATGATGATTTTAACATTTCAACTCAATGCCAATAGCAAATAACAATTCCATAACGAACAGCCATGCGGTGGTAAGGGTCTTGTGCAAGACGGATGGGCTAAAGGTATGCCATATTAATGCTCAGAGCTTAGCTAATATGATAGAAGAGTTTCGTTATTTGTTTGTAAACTTTAATGTTGATGTTATATGTGTGTCCGAAACATGGTTTGTCCCCGATCTATGTGATTCGTCTATTGAATGTAGTGGTTATGGTGTGTATCGTTCTGATCGTGTTGGTTGTGCTGGGGGAGTTGCAATATACTTGAATCAAAGACTGATATGCAAAGTAATCCTCAAGCAGCCAAATGCGAGTTTAATAGAATATCTTTTCATTGAAGTTTTTAATACAAATTGTGACACTAAAATGCTTATTGGCTGCCTGTACCGACCCAATCGAAATACTGAATACTCGAGTGTAATTGATATACTTGGTCATTTATCACTAACTTACACAGACATCATACTGACTGGGGACTTTAATAGTAATATACTTAAGGAGAAACATCTTTCGAACGAAATGGAGGCACTTGGCTTAATGCTTGTTAACTCCTCCACTCCGACACATTATACAGCTACAACGAATACTTTGTTAGATTTATTTTTTTGATAATATTTGTGAATGTGTCATTTTGTTTGACCAACTTTCTGTTCCTTTGTTTTCTAGGCATGACCTTATTTTCCTAGCTTACAACATCTCTCCAAATTACAATGACCAGACCGTGACGTATCGTGACTTTAAAAATATAGACTACACCAACCTTTCCCAAGAGTGCCAAGGTTCTTCGTTAAACTTAAATTTAATTTACTCTTTTCCCTCAGTCGACACCCAAATTAGTCACGTGCAATATAGCCTTGGTTACCTGTACAATAAATATGTACCACTTAAGAAAAAAAAAAGTTAGGCCTCAGATTAAGTCATGGTTCAACAATGACAATAAGTTTGCCATTCAAATTAGAAATGGGGCTTTCGAAAAATGGAAACGTTATAAGACTGATTGACTATACATTATACAGTACTATACAGTACTATAGCTCAAAATACTGTCTACTAGAAGCACTTGGAAAGAAATTAAAAGAATGGGGATTGGTAAGGAAACTTCTGTCTTTGATAGTGATGTAGACGTTAATGTTCTAAATAATAAATTCGTTAACCTTAATGTTCCTGTAACAATGAGTAATCCGTATGTGTGTTCCCAGTCATATAGTAGCTGTAGTAATAGTTTTTATTTTAGTATTGTCAACCAATGTGATGTGTTGCAGTCCGTTAGAAAAATAAAATCCACTGGCACTGGCTTGGATCATATAGATCCAAAATTTATAAAAATAATTCTGCCGTTTGTAATTGGTCACATTATCCATATTTTTAATACAGCGGTCACTACATCCCATTTCCCTGACCAATGGAAAGTTGCCAAAATATTGCCTATCCCAAAGGCAAATCAAGACTTTAGGCCAATATCAATTCTGCCTTACTTCTTTCTTCTTAAGCTCCAATAGACTCCTTAATCAAAAGCAATTTGGGTTTCGACTGGGAAGAAGTTGCACAACGGCGCTAATTAAAGTTGTAGAAGATATTCGACTCCACATGGATAATAGTAAAGATATATTCTTGGCACTCCTTGACTTTAGTAAAGCATTTGACACGGTTAGCCACGAAGCTCAGTAGAATGTATAATTTTAGTCAAACTGCAACCAAATTATTGTCTACATACTTATATAATCGAAGACAAGCCGTTGTTGCCTTAAACAAAATCTCAGATCTTTTGCCAGTCTCTCGTGGTGTCCCACAAGGATCTATTTTAGGACACCTCCTCTTTACAATATATATAAATGACCTGCCTAGTGTTTTGTCAAACTGTAATGTTCACAAATATGCTGATGATGTCCAAATGTATGTCAGTCGTCCTGTTAGTCTAATCAATGAATGTATCCATAAATGTAATGATGATTTGTTATGTGTTAGTAAATGGGCGTATAGTAATGGTCTGAGTATTAATCCCGTAAAGTCTAAGTGTATAGTGATTTATAAAAAGTACCTGAATCTTGACAGGTTTCCAAAGCTCAGTATTGATAATGTTGATATAAGATATGTTGATAAAGCAGATAACCTTAGTAAAACATTTAATAGGACACTATCATGGAACGACCATATAAATAAAGCTGTGGGTAAATGCTACGGTTTTATTAGACAACTGTCCTTAATCCAACAATATTTAACTGTTGAGATTAGGTCCATGATAGCGAAGGCGTTTGCAATTCCTATACTTATTTATGGAATAGAGATATTAGTGTAGTAAAAAGAAATCCATTTTTTTGCATGAAATTGAAGGCTTAAAAAACCATAATAAGAATGATCCGATTTAGGTCAAATATGCACCGATTTGTTCGATAATTTGTTGCCATTTTAAAGGTAATTTCATTATGCCTCTCTCATAGAAGCCCTCGTTCCTATTGGCAAAAAATTGAGACAGTCGATTTTCACAAGCCTCTCTTGAAGCGTATTTTTCACCAGCAAAATTGTTCGCCATGGACAGGAACAGATGGTAATCACTTGGTGCCAGGTCCGGACTATAAGGTGGATGCATAAGAACCTCCCAACCAAGCTCCCGGAGCTTCTGGCGGGTCACTATCGATGTGTGTGGCCTAACGTTGTCCTGATGGAACACAATTCCTCTCCTCCTGGCCAAAGCTGGCCGCTTCTGGGCGATTGCTTCCTTCAAATGGTCCCATTGTTGACAGTACAGTTCCGAGCTAAGAGTTTTGCAGTATGGGAGCAGCTCATAGTAGATAATTTCCTGCCAATCCCACCAAACACACAGCAGAACCTTCCTGGTCGTCAATCCTGGCTTGGCCACCGTTTCCGCCGGCTCACCGAGTTTCGACCACGACCGTTTTCGCTTGACATTGCCGTAAGTGATCCACTTTTCATCGCCAGTCAATTACCGCTTCAAAAATGGGTCGATATCGTTGCGATATAGCAGCGATTCGCAGATGGAAACTCGGTCCATGAAGTTTTTTTGCGTTAACTCGTGTGGCACCCATACATCAAGCTTCTTTTCGTATCCAGCCTTATTTAAATGGTTCCAAACGGTTTTTTGTGCAATCTTTAGCTCGTGGGCAATCAAAACAGTGACGGTTGGACCAGACAATGTCCATGATTTTATCGACATTTTCGATAATTGGCTTTCCAGTGCGTGGTGCATCTTTGACATCGAAATTACCGGAACGGAATCGACGAAACCAAAATTGAGCGTGATTGGCTGTTACAGTATCAGGACCATAAACGCTATTCATATTTTCAGCCGCCTGGCTTTCATTTTTGCCCTTATCGAAAAAAAAAACTGTAAAATATAGCGTACTTTCTCTGTGCTAGTGTCCATCTTTGACGCGCACTCAACCAAAACTTAACCAACCAATCACAAAACTTTCCGAAAAGCTTTTTTAGTACAAAATGTCATCTTTCTAACGCCATATAGCGGAAACTGATCGGACTTATACAAAGAGAGATAAATAACACCAATATTTGCAAAGTGTGCAGTTAGCAGCCAAAACAAAATAAAAGTGCATTTAATAGTAAAGCTCGATATGTGTTCGGTCTGAAAAGAGGCGACCATATAACCAGCTTTGCAAAGAAACTTTTTGGCCTAGACTTGTTGTCTTTAATAAATAAATCCTCCTCTTCTTACATAAAGGAGTTAACTTGAAAAAGCCTGAGTACTTGTATGACCGACCACCTTAAATTTGCCACATCAACCCGTGTCCATAACCTTACTTGAAAAAGAACCAAGCTAGCATGCTCTGATAGGCAATTTAACATCTACGCTGTTCGGCTATGGAATAACCTGCCGTCAGATCTAAAGTCCATCACTAGCGCGCATCAATTTAAAATTAAGTTACAAGCACATTTTGGTAGCTAATAATTAACATTGTAACCATAGTAGAATTAATTCAATAAAAATAAAATAAATAAATAATGTTAAATTAGTAGGTAAGAATTAAATGTATAACCTAAAACTGATTTCAGGAATGTAAACCTAAAGTGATTAGTGCATAAATTTATAGTAGCGATACTGTAGCACTAAGAATCGAACATGAATAAATAAATAATAATAATAATAATTAAAGAGGGTATTGGCAAATACCTATGGCCAAGGCAAGTCGCGAATGCACCGCATTCACCGTACCAGGACGCGGTCTCTTCCAATGGCTCGTTATGCCATTCGCACTTCACTCGGCACCCGCCAAATTCCAGCGAGCACTCGACAGCGTCATTGACGATATTATTGTCATCGGGACGACACTGGAAGAACACGTCAAGAAATCTGAGAGAAGTGTTGAGGCGATTATGACAAGCGAACCTCAGACTTAACCGGAAGAAGTGCGCCGTCTTCAAGCGCAGGTTGGTGTATCCGGGACACGTCGTTAGCATTAAAAAGTTAAAAATAAGCTTAAAACATTAATAGTTGAAAAATATTAGAATTATTGTAAAAAATAAACCGTCGGGCGGTCGATATACGAAAAATATGGCACAAACGATCATTAATGTTTTAAGCTTATTTTTAACTTTTTAGTTTAATGTTTTAAAAAGCGTGTTTTTTAGTTTTTTTAAACTACAGTCGAGTCTGGATATAGTGAACACCCTAAATAGTGAACACCTCGAAATAGTGAACACCCAAAAATTTACATGGAGTACTCTATAGTATAGAGTATAGTGAACAAACCGAAAAACTCGAAATAGTGAACAAAATTTTTTAATAAACTTTAAGCAGAAAAAGAACGTAATAATGCTCACACTTACACTACTTAACATTCTTTGCTTTGCTACACTGTGACACCAAGGGAAATTCGAGTAACGGAGTTAAAAAAATGTCTAAAGCGTGTGACAAGGATATAAATTTCACTTTTTTTTTCATAGTACATAGTTCATGAATTATCTCATAGAAGTCATAGATATTGTTATTTATTTCAACTATAGCAACCAATACCTAAATTAACATTCCGTGTCCTAATTCAATTTCAAATTATTTACACTTTTTTTTGTGTCTTTGGCTGCAACCGCTCACTGTGCACTTCATTGTGTGTTTTTATACTCGTTACCGAAGGTAAAGAGTATATTGGTTTTGTGCAATGTCCGTCATGGTGTCTGTCCGTCTGTCCGTCCGTATGTGTGCAAGTTTTTTCCACACCCTTCAAGCTAGAGACTTGAAACTTTCAAAATCTCTTTATCTATGGGATAGTAAATTAATGTGTCAAGATTGGGGTTCTACGATAACTGGTGGCCTGGCAAATCGCTAAAGTCGATAACTCAAAACCGATAAGTCCACATATTTCGCACATTCTTACAGATAGAACTACCAAATTTGGTAAGAAGATAGCTACTAGCAACCTCCAAAAAACTGCATCAAAAAGTTTGGATGCCACGCCCACCAATTATGCCCTAGCCTCCCCAATCCGCCCTTACGCTTCGTCAAAAACGAGAATGCGTGTATCTTCCAGAGTTGTGAAGCTAGAGCGACCAAATATTGTAGGAAGATAGCTGGTAACGACCCCAAAAGAACTGCATCAAAGTTTTAGAGCCATACCCACATAACAAACTATGAGCTGGAGTCACCAAATTTGGTATGAAAATAGCGATTGACATTCCACAAAGATCTGCATCAAATATTTGGATGCCACGCCCACCCATACCACCCCCAGCCCCCCTTTCCCCGCCCTTTACAAACTTTGATCTAGAGTCACCAAATTTGGAAGGAAGATAGCTGGTGGCATCCCCATCTGCATCGGAGAATCATGAAGGCAGCGTACACCCCTGCCGGTTTTAATAATGGTAACGAGTGTACCGCAGTCGGTTGCGTCCGACTGCAACGTTTCCACTTGTTTAAAATTCGGATTATGAAGTTCAAGGGGAATTGCATAATGGAAATAATATTAAAGCTTCCGAAGCTATAGACAGTTTTGACAAGGCTAGCGCATGGACTGAGGCCAATACTACTGACTTTTCTGCGAGTCTAAAAATGCGCTGTCTACGTGAAATAACTGTCCAAAAATTAATTTTTGGACGCTTAAAGCAATTATTAATCCGCGATTTTTGTCAATAAATATACATATTTACTTTAATTTGTTTACAAATTTATTTAATTAATTTTAAATCTATCATTTCCATACACAAATGTGTATTTTGAGCAAAAAATGTGAGTCTCGAAATAGTGAACAACCTCGGAATAGTGAACAGGCCTTGCAAAAATTAGTTCACTATATCCAGACACGACTGTATATTTATTCTTACATTTTTAGGTCAATGTTTTTAAAGTAAGTTATAAGTATATGTAAATTAAAAATATATGGTTTTGTCAATAGACAAAGAGCACGTGTTATGAGGGTTGCAGGAATTTAATAGTAATTTGATCCCTAAATGTATGTATGTGCAGTTTGGGTTTTATTTGTCGTGAGCTCAAAACAAAATAGGGCTTCGACCATTTGATCAGATTTCCGGCCAAGGTATACTTAACCATAATGCAAAGACTAACAGATTAGGCATTGTGCACGTCCGCCCTGTTTCTTTTTATCAGCTGATCGTTTTTTACGTCACGATAGACCGGCTATGCTTTGTTTACATTGTTATAATTTGTGAAAAGTGTGAGCTAATTATCAAAATAAAAAAAGAAATTATGCGTTGTGCTGTGTTTGGGTGTTCAAAAATAACAAGGGTAAAAATGTTAAAATGCATGCATATACATTCCCTAAATACAAAAAGCTAAAGGCGCTGTGGATTAAATTTTGCCGCAGAAGTGACTTAAATGCAGATACTTCTGTGATTTGTGAAGACTATTTCACAATGAATGATTTTTCCAACAATATGCAGTTTCAAATGGGTAATAAAGTGTGAATTTTTCATCTTTATAAATACTAATCAGTGGAGTTAAGGTTTTGCAAAGTTGAGACTATTAAATGATACAGCTTGTCCAACTTTTTATTCAAAAGCCGCATCAACAGTTAGAGATTGCCAGCGAACTGCACGAAAAGAGACCCATGAACGAAAGCAAATAGTGGCTACACTTTTAAAAGACTCTCTTCCTGTGGAAGCGGTGAATGTGCGACATGAAGAGTCTTTAGCATATTCTCTTGTAAGTTATCTAACTAATTCAAACGGTAATTCAAATCTGAGTTTGAAAGCAGTAAAATGGAAAAAAATTAAATTAAATAATGAGCTAAATGAAAATAATAATAAGCGACCAAACCAGAACAAAGAAAATGTTAGTTTTAACCGAAATTACACCAAAATAATAACATAAGTAATACATTTCTATATATATAAAAGAGTTTGTCCTGATGATAATGGAAGAACCACAGCCTAAACGAAAAGAGCTAGAAGGCTGAAATTTTCACACAATTTTCCATGCAGGTAGTAAGTGAGCACTAAGAAGGGAATTTTTATTTGGAAAACTCCTTTAAGTATCTCCCATACGATTTGGATCACAATTACAAGTACCCATTCCACTACTGTCGCCTGATTGTCGCACAAGCTGAGAGTTTGATCGCGAGCGAGAATACAATAACAAAACAAATGCGCAGTGACGCCTTCGCGTCGCACAAGCAAAGTCATAAAAAAAGGTTCGTACACTTGCAAAAAAGAAACGGATTTCCGCTTCTTAATGAATAAGTGCATACACAATTAAGTGAACAATGCGCTTGAAAATAATTTTCATAATTTTGTGTACACATTTTTTTTTTTCAAATTTGTGTGCCTTTGACAATTGATTTACGACCCAAGTAGCGTTTGTTGTTGTCGTAAGTGTTGTTGTTGGGCCCGTACTGCTACTTTTTGTTGGTGTCATTGATTTAAAAAAAAAAAACAACAACAACATAACAAAACTTAGTGCGTCTAGAAAAATTTCCCACACCAGAATATGTTATAACTTAGACAAAACGTAACACACTAACATAATTGATATATTATTGATATACAATTTCGAACAAGCAAAGGGCGTTCACATAATGATAATCAGATAATTTGAAATCTCGCTCCGATCATGCTCCTTTGTTGTTGCTCATTTACGTTCACTCTCTATCTTATGTGCGCGCTTTGCATGTCAATCATAAAGTTTAATAACCCTACCTCCTCCGCACACACTAAATTAAAGCTAAAGGCAATATGCAATTCACTTAACTGCAGCCTCTTAGATATGTTTTGCGTTGATTCAGTGCGTGCGAAGAAGGTAGCGATACTACGCTCTTTGTCTAACTTGCAGAGCGCGCGCATACATAGAGAGTTAGCCGAAATAGCCAACAACGAAGGCGCATGATCGGAGCGAGATTTAAAAATAATTTGTCATCTAGCGCCGAACATGAAGAGCGATGCGTGAGCGTGTTCAAGTTTTAAGCTGCCTCTTTGGGTTTGGGACCAGCAGCGCTCAATTCATGATGCAGGTGTTGAATTGCCGACTGTCAGCACAACACGAGAATGAGCGAATCTGAAAACAAGTTAGACGGCTTTAGTCGAGAAATCCCGACTAAAAGATACCCCGAACCCGCGTATTAAAATGACTTGCAGAAGTCTCCTGTGTTTCTTAATCGATTTGGATTATTAATTTTCACAGAATTTATAATGTTATCCATTGTTTTAACTCCTATTTTTACATTTTCTAAACAACAGACATGTGGACTCGGCTGTTGAAGCTGATTTATGTGGTCGGAGATGCTTCTTTCTGCCTGTTACATACTTTTGCACAAATCAATTATACTCTTTTTTACCCATTTTATGGGTTCAGGGTATAAAAATAATGTAATATTTTAGGCATGCTTTCAAAACAAAGTTTTCTTATATTTTGTAGCCACAGATAACAGAGAGAAGAACAAAGACGAAGAAATATAGCAGTAAATGGTACTCACTGCAAGCAGCATGCACAGCTGAGCGAATATATGCTGCAACACAAAGAGCGGCTTAAAGCTTGATCAGCGCGCGCGTCCCTCTAATGACTGCCGCTAGACATAAGATAATTTGAATGCAATCATGCATCTTTGTTGTTGCCCATTTACGCTCACTCTTTTGTTTATGCGCGCTTTGCATGTCAAACATAAATCTTAATATCCCTATCTCCTCCGCACTCACTAAGCTAAGCTAACCATAACTAAGAGGCTGCTGTTAAAGGAATTGCATTGCCTAATTTGCACCACCCATACCTAGCTCTTAAGTGCAAGCGTTGTATGTATGAGCTCGGGATCTGCTGCTTAGAGGAATAACTGTAATGCTCTTTCCAACATTATGTTTTTACATACAATGGTAAGGGAATTGGTTATGCATTTTAGTTCATATTTAATGTGAACAAAGAAAGTTACTTTTCGTTTCAGTGAATTTTTTAATATTGTTTATATTAAGGATAAGGATAATAACAACGAAAGTTTCTTTTTAGATCAGTGAGTTTTTTAATATTCTGATTTTCGTATTATATAAATTTACATTCATTTAAAATACGTAAGTAAGTAATGATAAGTTATAAAAAATATTTAATTGCTATTATTTAAATATTTAAATAACGATCAACGTATTTTAATTTCTTTTGTTGTTTTTTAAAACCAAGAATATTAAGTAGATTTTCAACTTAATAATTGAAGCAACATTATTTATAGTTGTCTTCTATTTTGCATATTATATAATACTTATATAGACTCTGCTTTAGTGCATTTAAAAATCAAATAAAACTAAGCAGTCTGAATATTCTATTAAAAGTATAAGTTGGAATATTAAATTTTATTGAATTTTATGCTTATGATTAGACGCTGTATCGTTGTAACAATCGTTTTACAGTGAAGTCAATTGACTCACAGCCAAATTAAAATATGTCTATTGTAACTTTAGATATTAGTGGTAATTTGGTGCCGCATTCAGTTGTTGCCATAATTGGTGATGGAGCTTGCCTTTTTAGATCTTTTTCCTACATTTTATTTGGTAGGCAAGGCTTCCATGGCACCATACGCCAAAATATTGTTGATCATGTTGTAACCAATTGGCAAACTTTTGCTTGCTTCAGCATAAACTTAAATGGAGAGTGTTATAGCTCTTCTGAACAATATGAGTGCGATATGTCAAATTCAAATACTTATGGTACTGCATGTGAGCTTCAAGCAGCAGCAGAAATTTATGCTGTAAATTTTCAAGTTTTTCAAAATGGAAATTTATTACAAGCATTCGGAAATAATATGCATCCTGTAAAAAGATTGCGTTTTACCGGTCCATTAATGAATGGACATTTTGATGTTTATACTCCTATAGAGGAAGTATTAACTCAAGAATCTGATACGTCAAGTGAATGTATAACTGAAAATGTTAAAAATCCTGTTAAAAGACGTAGTCGATTCACCGGCAAAACAGAAAAAAGGTAAAAAAAAAAACGTTCATTTGAAAAAAATAGTGATATCAATAGGGGTAAGCGCATAGAAGCATCAAAAAGATATCGTGTTAATAATCCTGATGTTATTAGAGTTGTAGTGAGAAGAGATCAGACTAATAATCCTGAAGCTCATAGAGTTGCAGTGAAAAGACATCAGGCTAATAATCCTGATGCACGTCAAGAAAGGCGTTTGCGTGCATGGAGTGTTTAAGCCATGTCTGGCTTAAACTATGATTTTGAAATAGCTTACAAGTCAGATAAAATTACTCAACTTGGTAGTATGAATTTGATATGCAAACATTGTAATGCTTTAAAATGGAAAATGAGCCTTTGAGTATCTGTTGCAAGGCAGGAAAAGTTAAACTTTCACAATATGAAAGTTTGCCTGATCCACTTAAAAGCTTAATAATTGGTGGACATCCCAAGCATGATCATTTCATTGATCGTATAAGAAAGTATAACAGCTGCTTTCAAATGACTTCTTTTGGAAGTACAAAAATTATAAATGAAAGTTGGTCAACCTTTAAAGTCCAAGGACAAGTGTATCACCTAATTGGTAGTGTCCGACCTTTGCCAAATGAAGAAATGCAGTTTCTTCAAATTTATTTTGTTGGTGATGATGAAAAGGAAGCTCAACTACGTGGCAAAAATATTTCAAATGTTGATTTAAGCGTAGTAAAGGATCTTCAATGTATGTAAACGATCTAAAAATGGCTCTCAATAAAATACAAACAAGTACCAAAGACTATATATTGGTTATACATGCTGATCGAACACCCGCTGGTGCACATGAAGGGCTTTACAATGCACCTCTATCAAGCGAAGTAGCAGTTATTGTAGTAGCAGTTATTGTTGGTCAGCAATTTGAAAAGCGCAATATTATTATTGAAAGCCATAATTATAAATTACATCGTATAAGTGAGGTGCATCGATCATACGATGCCTTACAGAGCCCTTTGCTATTTCCGTATGGCGAAGATGGCTATTAAGTGGATATGCAATAATGGAATTCATTATTAAAAAAGGAGGAACCAAAAAAAAAGATATCTGCGTTAAGCTTTTACAGTTATAAAATAATGATTCGTAAATCTGAGTTAAATCATTTAATTTATTGTCGTTCCCTTTATAGTCAACTTTTAGTTGATATGTATGCTAAAATTTAAACAGAAAGGTTAAATTATATTCGCTACAATCAAGCGAAACTCAGAGCAGTAAGCTATATACATCTACAAGATGCAATAGGCCAACAAGATGTTGACGCAGCTCAACTTGGTCAGATGGTAATTTTACCGTCTTCTTTTACAAGCTCTGCACGATATATGCATGAAAAGACTCAAGATGCTATGACATATGTTCGCCATTATGAGCGACCAGATCTTTGCATAACATTCACATGCAATCCACAATGGAATGACATCAAAAGTGTTTTATTACCGGGTCAAAAACCGCATGATCGTCACGATATTATAGCTCGAGTTTTTCATTTAAAAGTTAAAGCTTTTAAAGCTTTTAGGAAGCGTGCAATGTTTCATGTACTCTGTGGAATGGCAAAAGCGGGGTTTACCACATATACATATTCTACTTTGGTTAGAAAATAAACTAAGACCAGATAAAATCGATAAAATTATCTGTGCCGAAATACCAAACGCAGATGAGGATCCTTAGTTATTAAACATTGTTAAGTCAAATATGATTCATGGTCCTTGCGGTGTATTTAACAATAAATCGCCATGCATGAAAAATGGAAAATGTACCAAAAGGTTTCCTCGACAATTACTTAAAGAAACTGTGACGGGAAAAGATAGTTACCCGCTATATCGTAGAAGATCGATAGAAGATGGTGGTAATGCAATTAATATAAATGGTAATTGCATAGATAATCGTTGGGTTGTGCCTTATAACTGTGTACTATTGAGAACATTTGAAGCTCACATAAATGTTGAGTATTGTAGTTCTGTAAAGTCTATTAAATACATTTGTAAATATGTTAACAAGGGCAGTGATCAAGCATCATTTACTCTTGAAGACCAGCGTAATGAAATTAATATATACGAAAGTGGCCGTTATATAAATAGCTCAGAAGCGGTATGGAGAATACTTGCATTTAACATACATGAACGTTTTCCGGCTATTACACACTTAGCTGTTCACTTAGAAAATGGTCAACGGATATATTTTAACCCCAATAATCCGCAACAATTACTTGACAGATTAAGCACTACACCCAAAACCACTTTGCTAGCCTTCTTTGAGCTATGCACACGTGATGAGTTTGCAAGAACGCTTCTATATTGTGAAGTTCCATCGTATTTTACATGGAACAATAAAGAATTTCAAAGAAGAAAACGAGGGCATGATGTGCCAAATTTTCCTGGAGTTAAAAGAGATTCAGCTTTGGGAAGAGTTTACACTATTCATCCCAATAATACAGAATGTTTTTATTTAAGACTTTTATTACATTTTGTAAGGAGCCAACTTCATTTTTAAATTTAAAAACCGTTAATGGTATAGCATACGCATCATTTCAATTGGCGTGTAAAGCTCTAGGATTACTAGAAGATGATAAGCACTGGGATTCAACTATAGCCGAAGCTGTCATATGTCAAAATCCTACAAAACTGAGAGAACTTTTTGCAATAATGTTAATATTTTGTCAAATTTCAGATGCTCTTAAACTTTGGAATACTTATAAGAGAGTTTATCAGAAGATATTTTAAGAGCCTTTCATTTTTCACAACCAGAAATATTGATGAAAGTATTGTGAATAATGTATTAAATAAATGTCTTATTTACATTGAAGATATTGTACTGTCTATTGGTGGTCAAAACTTGACTTACTATGGACTTCCACTACCAATTAGATCCGAAGAAATTGTTCCAAATATTGAATATCATAGAGAAACAAATTATGAAAATTGCGATAATTTTTTTGTTAATAATGAGCTACTCCTTACTGCTGAGCAAAAACAAGTATACGAAAAGATACTACATAGCGTTGAAGCAGAAAAAGGAGAAATCTATTTTTTAGATGCACCTGGTGGAACAGGTAAAATTTTTCTTTTAAATTTATTATTGGCAAAGGTACGGCAAAGTATAAAAATTGCATTGGCCGTTGCTTCTTCCGGTATCGCAGCCACTTTACTTAATGGTGGTCGCACAGCGCATTCTACACTTAAGATTCCATTTAATTTGATTCATTAAGAAACACCACATTGCTCAATTTAATATTGCTGCTGTGCTCAAAGATTGCAAGCTTATTGTTTGGGATGAGTGTACTATGGGCCATAAAGGTGCTTTTTAAGCTGTAGATCGATCTTTGAAAGACATTCGAGATAGTGAATACTTAATGGGTGGCATAACTGTTCTCTTAGCTGGCAGAAGAACAAGAGCAGATGAAATAAATGCGTGCTTAAAGTCTTCAATTTTGTGGCCCAAAATACAGAAAATTGCATTAACGAAGAATATGCGAGTGCACTTAAAAGGTGATAGCATAGCTGGTGAATTTGCAGAAATGCTTCTTCAAATAGGAAATGGATTATTTCCAACCCATGATGGCAAAATAACTTTACTATCAACTTTGTGTCATGTTGTGAAAAGTATTGAAGAGCTAACTCTAAAAATATTTCCGGATATTACAAATATCTCTCAAAAATCACTCGAATGGTTTTCAGAACGTGCTATTTTGACTGCGAGAAATGAAAATGCATTGGAAATAAAAGAGTTTTTATTAGAATAATTTCAAAGTGAAGAAATGACATATAACTATATTGATTCTGTGACTGAAATCGAAGATGCAGTTCATTACCCCGTCGAGTTTCTTAATTCATTAAATCCGGCTGGCCTGCCTCAACATAAATTAACTTTAAAGATTGGTTCACCTGTAATGTTGATTCGCAACTTGAAACCGCCAATACTGTGCAATGGTACAAGATTGCAAGTTAAAGTCCTTCATAAGAATGTTGTCGAAGCAATTATCTTTACTGGCAATGGTATAGGGGAAACGGTTTTTATACCGAGAATTCCATTAATACCTTCTGATTCTCAATTGCCAATTCAATTTAAAAGATTGCAATTTCCTTTAAAAGTTTGCTTTGCCTTAACAATTAATAAATCACAGGGACAAACTCTTAAATTAGCCGGACTAGACTTAAGACACGATTGTTTTTCTCATGACCAATTTTATGTAGCCTGCTCAAGAGTCAGTTCACCAAAAAGTTTATTTGTATTAGCACCTGACGGAAAAACAACCAATGTCGTTTATAAAGAAGCTCTTAAAGATGTTAATAATTGCAAATTAAATTCAATAAGTGGATAAGGCCTACTGGGGAAACCACAATATTCTCTACCTCAATGGTGGCGTGGAAAAGAGAATATTAAATACTATGCTTAAATATTTTGTGAAATATTTTCTAATTTATTTATTTTGTATCTATCTTCTGTTGCTAAAATTTATATAAACTATCCGCGCAGCGAAGTAAGCGGGTCACTTACTAGTTTAATTATGAAATTAGAGTTTGGAAATGGGTTTTATTTAAAATTCACTATCATTTAGCAAACTTATCCACTTGTATCGAATAACGCTCTCATTTCATACAATTATACACTCAATGGGTCTATTGTGACGACATGCGCAGAGAGAGCCAAAAATGGTCGGCGTAAATGCCTTATCGTATATGTTTGTATTATGTACTTAACCATGATACAATTGTATCATGTACTTAACTAGGTAGCCGCATGAACTCTCTCGTTTTGCCTAAAAGAAAAATGAGTACGAATAAGAGCGAGAGTGAGAGAGTAATGAATTTCTGACTTGCGTTAAAACAATGAAATTTGTGCGTGCGTGCATATATACCATATGTAAATATATAAATATCTGAATACATTTTTTTCCTGCAACTTAGACCATTATGATTGAATAAATGGAAGCATTACGAAAATTTCGAACACAAGCGCAAAACAGAACGCAAGAGAATCTTACGCGAATATGCGTCGCTCACAAAGCTCGACTCGAGACTGAAATGTAAGGCAAAACATAAAGTGCAACAGAGCTCATGCGACTACCTAGTTAAGTATACCTTGTTTACTGCCAGGTATACCATCCTATCAAAGCGAGAACCAATTGAGAATTATTATTATTATTAATTCGCTAAATTTTACTTTTTGCACCCTAAAAGTATGCTTAGCTATTAAAAAGCTATTAAAAATAAAAATCAAAGTAACAAAAAGAAATCTTCCAAAAGATTAAAATCATCCATATGCCCTTACTGGTATTTGAACCCGGACCCCCCGGGTAAGTACACGTCATCGAACAAGAAATAAGTACGCTTAGGCAATGCAGCTTGTCTATCTTACAGTATTATGTTGAAAAAAGCTCACGTTGCTGACAAACAAAGTCCATATGACCTACGACAAAAGTCTGGCGATGGCTGTGTGATAAAAACTCAGGCGTGATGCACTTAGTGTATCCCTTTGCAGGCTAGAGCGTAACTTCACTGATGTATTGTTTGCAGCCTCTCCTCCAGATCTACCTTCGGCGCTTGCATTGGCCCAGGAGGTCGAAGCAAACCATGAGGTGTATGCTTTTGATGCAAGTTTCGCCAAAGGTCGACAAGATAGAAAACAATCGAATCAACAACAGCAGGGGAGTAAGCAGCAACATTCGCAGCATTTCCTTCAGGGCGGTCAGGGTAAAAAGCCCCCATTTTAAAAAACAAAACGGCCAATAGCCAGACAAGACGTAACAAAAAATTGGAGCTGAGAATGCTCCAGTACCCATGGACGTAGACCCTTCTTCTTTTAAATTTAGGCAGCCTACAAACTTTCAGCAATCCCAAGGTTCAACAAAGTTTAACAATAACCAGGGTCAGGGGAACAAAATACTTGCCGGCTCTGACAGAGCAATGGGCTAAAAGCGACTGAGTGTAGATCGCGTTCAGACGTAGCACAGGAAGCTTCCATTGCAACAGAAAGTGCCAATTTTTTAGGGGAAAGTTCCTGCTGCCGTTCATGCGGGGACAGACATGAGATTTTTAATCGACACGGTTGCAGCCAAAAATTACATCAGGCCGCACAAACGTCTCAAAGGTGTCTTCCCGGTCGAATCCTCTTTCGTCGTTCACTCCATTCATGGCTCCAACCACATCGCTGAAAAATGCAAGCTGTTCATATTTGGGAGCGACACATTCTTCTTTTTACTTGATTCCCTTTCCACATTTGATGGAATCATAGGACTCGACCTGTTAAAACAAATGGGTGCGGTCATATGCCTTAAGGAGGGATTATTAAAAATCGATGCGACTTCGGAGGCTTTGCAGTATTATAGGTTTGAGAGATTGAGGCACCACCTGCAGTGAAGGCAGATTTCCTGCGAGTTCTTCACCGAAACGTCAAGGCTTTTGCAGACTCTAACGAGGCGCTGACTTATGACACGGCCGTCGTGGCCACGATACATACAATCGACGAGACCGTCGTCTACTCAAGGCTATACCCATAACCTAGGGTTGTTGTAGATTTTTTCTCTCCAGAGGTCGACGACCTCCTTAAAAATGGCATGATCAGGAAATCCAAGTCTCCGTACAATAATCCGTTGTGGTTGGTAGATAAAAAACGCACAATTTTTTAAAGAGAGTTTCGAGTACCTCGGCTTTTTCGTGACGAAAGACGTTGCGAGAACTGACCCTGAGAAAGTAAGAGCCATCCAGCAGTACGCAGAGCCGACAACGGTATTTGGCGTAAGATCCATTATGGGTCTAGCAGGCTATTACCGTTGCTTTATTAAGGACTTCGCGGCGATAGACAAACCTGTTTTTGACGTCATTAATGGGGAAAACGGCAAATACAAATCAAGGTTTTAGTACAGTTCGACGAAACTCAACGCAGAGCGTTTGAAAAGTTAAGGAACATTTTAGCGTCTGAAGACGGTATATTAATGTACCTGAACTATAAAAAACCAATTGACTTGACCACGGACGCATCAGCCTATTGAAAAGGCGCTGTTTTGTCTCAAAACGGTCACCCCATAACCATGAGCGGAAGTTACTTGCCATAGTTTGGGCCCTAGGAAAGCTATGGGGTTAGGAATATCAATATTCTAACACATCACTAGCCACTTACATTCTAAGTATCCGAGAGCAACCAGAATGCGAAAATCAAGCACTGGAAGGAGTGCATTGATGAGACAGTGGCCAAGTTTTTTTTATAAGCCTGGTAAAGAGAATCACGTAGCCGACGCGCTCTCGCGTCAAAACGTGAATAACCTTCAGGAAATCCGCGATATGCCAGCTTCTGATGCATTTCACAGCGAATTATCCTTCTTTTTTATTTATTTATTTATTTATTGCCAGCTAAGAGCAGCTGACATTAAAATGAAACCAAATTTAATTTACATTACATTTAATTTAAAGTAAAATATAGAATAATATATAAATCTGAAAATAAATTGAGGTAAAAATTTAAAAGTTAACGTTAAAGCTCTGGGAAATTCAATAAAAAATTGAGTAGTCCAACATTTGTTGCATGGATTGGGAAAAACCCAATCAGACCAGCGTTAGATTAATAGTTAGAGGTTAGTGGTTACGATTAGATAAACAAAAAAGGATCGATCGTTTTAGTCTCCAAGGAAACAAGAGAATAAAATTTGTTATAGTCAGAACATATAACACGGAATGGTTCATGAATTAAATAGTTGCTCGAGCAACGATCAAGGCTAAAAGGTAAAAAGTTACGAGTAGCTCTAATCGGAACAGTTAATTTAATTAGACTTAAAAGAACTGATGAGTCGATTTCACCATTAAGTAGGTTAGTAATAAATAATACTCCATGCATGGTTCTACGGTTTAAGAGGGAGGGAAGATTTATTAATCAACTCCAAGAACCCAGTTAAAACTTCTAAGGGCAAATAGAAGAAATTTCTTCTGCACAGATTCAATTCTATCCTGGTGAATCGAGTATTGTGGGGACCACACACAAGATCTATACTCCAGGATGGGACGTACTAGGGATGTATAAAGCGTTTTAGTGGTGTAGGGATCGCAACATGTTGGTCGGACGATCGACCTTGTATGTAATGCTATTTGCATTGTTTTAAAAGACGAGATTCGAACTTGGACACAGGCAAATATGTTAATGTGGGCCAACGATTTTATGACTAAGTGGAACTTTCCAAAGACAGTTGGCGCAATTGATGGCAAGCACATAGCCATAGTAAAAGCAACAAACAGTGGCAGCGCCTTCTACAACTATAAAGTAAGTTACACAACATGATAGTTAACGCTTATATATAAAGGAATCAATTATTTTTTCATCTAGTGTTTTTTCCATTATTCTAATGGGTGTTTGCGACGTATCTTGTCGCTTTACCTACATTGATTTGTGTGCTTACGGAAGCGAAGGCGATATGAGCGCCTTCTCACATTGCTCGCTTGGGAAAGCAATTATGACAGATAGTCTACCTTTTCCGCCAGACAACGTTCTCAATGGAGTTGCAACACCATATTTTATTGTTGCAGACGATGCGTTTTCTCTACACAAGAGGATTATAAAGCCATACGAGTCGAGCTCACTCAGCGTACCCGAACGTGTTTTTAATTATAGGCTCAGCCGAGGTAGCCGCTGCATTGAAAATGCATTTGGCATTTTGACAGCCAAATGGATGGCTGTGCAAAGAACTTTGAGGTGTCACCCTGGAAGAGCACAAAAAATACCTTCAGCCTGCTGTTATCTGCACAGCCTACTTATGCGCCTTAACCCAATTTATTATAGGGCTCAGGATCAAGATGCGTATCAAGTTGAAAGCACTCCTGATGTTGGGTCGGATAGCATTAGGGGACGCCTAAAAGATTATCCAAAATTTGTTAGAAATAACATTAAGGAATATGTTAACTCAAGCGAAGGTTCTGTTCCTTGGCAAAATAATTTGGCTGGTGTTTAAATTAAATAAAACATTGAATTAAATTATAATTTAATTTTTTTTTTTCTTGTTCCTGCTCATAAGCTTTAATTTTAGTACATATTAAATCGGTAATCTCCACCTCTCTACAGTTGCGCTGCTGTCGTCAAATAAAAACTCCAAAGAGTCAGCAGCCGGTGACGTCAAGGGTGTCGAGCAATTTGTTGGGCTCTCACTTTCAGCTAAATTACTGAATGTCGTCGCTCTTTCCGCAGCCAAACTTGGCAAAAAAAAATCCATGTACTGGGCAAATTCCCAATCTATTGCGTCCCCAACACTCTCCTGCTTCTGCTAGGTTCCACCAGCGCTTCTACTTTTTAATTTTTTGTTGCGATGGTAACGCAAACTGTCTTTTAAGCCGCTCCAAGCGTTTTTGCATTCGGCAACTAAAATATGATATTTTATTTTAAATAAATGCCTATTATAAAAGTAAACACCATCTTTATTAATATCCGCGCCAACACTTTTGCTTCAGTTTTTGACGTAGAATACGTCTTACCTTACGATAATGAAGTCTCAACACAAAAAAGTTGTTGTTGTAATAAGAGAGGTTCACAAAATCGCTTATTGCTCATGAACTAATGGATCAATTTTCCTCAAATTAGTTTCATTTAAAAGCCAAGGCTTCAAGCTTTAAATAAATGTATATTAATATATGTATTGATTACATTTTCTATTAAAAAATTGAAACCAAAAATATGTATATTTTTGCTTCATTTTGAAGACTTTAAATTGGTCTAGCGCTCTCAATAATTCATCAATTACTTTAGAGTTTTGGAATATAAGTTGAGATAAGTTAAACAAACATTCCTACATTCAAATTTTATATACTTTTGCCAAATTTATAACTTTTTAAGGCAAAAAACCAGTGCAAAAATCATTACTTTTTTTTAATTGCAAATTGCTTAAAAACTCCCTGATGAATTTGTTTAATTTTTTCTCAATATAAAATAGACTCGATTTCCTTTCGTTTGATATATATGCGGTCATGATTGATATCTTCTAAGTGCTGAAATTTCATTAAGATGTTTGGTCATAATTAAATTTATTTCAAATGTGTGTATATTAGTATTAGTGATGTAACCAATAAGTGTGAGTGAGTGCGATAGCTGATAGCATGTGCATATGCTTGCACTGTTCGTCTCAGCTCAGCAAACAATCGATGGAACTATCGGACAATCTATGGTCTTACACTATCGCTGCCACTATCGAGGGCAGCAGTGGCTACTAACTAACGGGAAATAAACTATCGATAGTGTTGACTATAAGAAAGTTTGTCTTTACGGTAGCAGCTTTGATTTTTGCAACTCATGCATGAACTTACTTCATAAAATAACTGAACAGGTTCAACGATTCATGGATGACCAAGATAACGAAAGCAATACCATAATGCATATCGGAATAATAAATGCACAAAGTTTAGTTGCACACTCTTTAGATATTGCAACTGACAACATATTTATGCAATGCAACTTTCTTGCGTTCAGCGAAACATGGATGGATATGAACCAGCCAGTACCTATAGAAGGCTTCCAATTAATTTCGCATTTCAATAATTTACAGCAACGTCGTCGCGCATCTGGAGTAGCAATCTACGCAAAAAGTACCATGTGGACATATTGTACTCCAATTGATGTATCGAACAGGCAACTGATTGAAAGCGATATAGGAGACATTTGTCTATCAGAAATTAAAGTTAATAATCAAATCAAATTTATTCTTGGTTCTGTTTATTTTCATCCGAATGTGTCACAAAATAACAAACAAAAAATGCTTTTTTCTGCCCTTATGAAATATTCTCATCTGACTTCACTCATCGATAAGAATTTTATAGTTGACACGGAGGTGGACATGCTCATCGTTGGTGATTTCAATTTAGAAATAACATCAGACAGTTCATTCGCAGAATTTATGCAAGAAAAGTTTAACTTAACATATATTAAAAATGCAGCAACCACCTTAGCTCAGACTAATATAGATTTAGTATTTGCAAGAAATTTAAATGTTTCATTAATTAATTACATTTCTTACTTTTCCTTCCACAAACCAATAATATCAAAAATCAAATATTCATCATAAAACAAAAATTACTTAGTTTTAAGTACTATTTTTAATAAAACTGTTTAAATTCTATGCATTCTATTCAATATACAATAATAAAAAACTTTTAATAAAAGATTGAACAGCTTTTATAAACGCTTTTGCTATGTAAGGCATAAATATGCATTTCAGCTTTTTCAAATGTTTAATGTATTTAAATTTCAAATCATATAAATACTATGTTTACTTTCATAATTTTTGTTGCACAAAATGACGTATTCTACGGTTAACCTATGCGCCCGTGTGATCTAACACAGGCCGTAAATTTTTTTTATCCCATTTATTAAGCGATTTTATCTTTTCGATGGAAGCTTTCGAACCGCTTTCGTTTAACATGTTTTTGTTCGTCCATTTCTAATGCTGCGCGTAATAATTGTAAATCTATTATGTATTCCATTTTTAAGAAAAGCTGATTTTGGAATCCACAATAGTTCCACTATCGCAACTATCGATTAACTTTTCTGATGGTTGCTGGGAATTTAACAACGGAACACAGACAAGAAAATTTCTGACAACTGTTTTTATACTCGATACCGAAGGTAAAGAGTATATTGGGTTTGTGCAATGTCCGTCATGGTGTCCGTCCGTCCGTCCGTCAGTCCGTCTGTATGTTCGCAACTTTTTTCCACACCCTTCAAGCTAGAGACTTGAAACTTTCCAATTCTCTTTATCTATGGAATAGTAAATTAAAGTGTCAAGATGGGGGTTCTACGATAACTGGGGGGCTGGCTAATCGATAAATTCAATAGCTCAAAACCGATAAATCCACATATTTCGCACATCCTTACAGCTAGAACTACCAAATTTGGTGAGAAGATAGCTACTAGCAACGCCCAAAAAACTGCATCAAAAATTTTGGAGACACGCCCACCCATTCCGCCCCCAGCCCCACCGCATTTTTCAGTCATTATATCTCCCACAGTTTTTGAGCTAGAGTCACATTTGGTGCCAAGATAGGTAATGATGACCCCCAAAAAACTGCATCAAAAGATTGGATGCCACGCCCACCAATACCGAACTAGCCACCCCCATCTGCCCCAACGCTTCGTCAGAAACGGGAATGCGTGTATCTTCAAGAGTTGTTGAGCTAGAGCCACCAAATTTGATAGGAAGATAGCTGGCAACGACCGCCAAAAATCTGCATCAAAGTTTTGGAGCCAAGCCCACCCATTCCGCCCCCCTTTCCCCACCATTTACAAGCTTTGGGCTAGAATCACCAAATTTGGTATGCAGGAATTAATTAACATTTTACAAAGATCTGCATCAAAAATTTGGATGCCACGCTCACCCACACTGCCCCCAGCCCCCCTTTCCCACCTTTTACAAACTTTGAGCTAGAGTCACCAAATTTGGTATGAAGATAGCAATTGAAATTCCACGAAAATCTGCAACAAAAATTTGGATGCCATACCTACCCATACCACCCCACCCCCCCCCCATTCCAAACCTTTTACAAACTTTGAGCTAGAGTCACTTAATTTGGTATGAAGCTAGCAATTAACATTCCACATACTTCTCCAGCAAAAGTTTGGATGCCACGCCCACCCATACCACCTCCAGCCCCCCTTTCCCCACTTATTACAAATTTCGAGCTAGAGTCACCAAATTTGGTATGAAGATAGCAATTGACATTCCACAAAGATCTGCATCACAAATTTGGATGCCAAGCCCACCCATACCACCCCCAGCCTCCCCTTTCCCAACAAACTTACAAACTTTGATCTAGAGTCACCAAATTTGTAAGGAAGATAGCTTGTGGCATCCCCATCTGCATCGGAAAATCTTTAAGGCAGCGTACACCCCTGCCGCATCCGTACCCCTCTGCAGTCCAGCCTCTTTTTACCGGTTTTAATACTGGTATCGAGTAGGCCGCAGTCGGTTGCGTCCGACTGCAACGTTTCCACTTGTTTTTATATAGAGTTGTGCATAAAAACTTCGTTTCGGAGCTGCTGGGAATAGGCCTTTAAGCGAAAATTTTTTTCCAAAAAATATTAGTTCGTTATACGAAATGTGCATTATGCGGGGTGTACGTTAACCCAGGGTCCTTTGAATATTGTAGCCTTCCAGCCTTGGCTAGTTTCCAGCACCAGCTCGAAAGGACTTTTTCTACGTTAATAAGTAACATCTTGTTACTTTGAGGTTCTTTTATTTAATGTCTTTATTGACATCAAAATATATTCTTAGCTTATGGTTAACTTTAATAAACTTATGCTGTTATCAGTTAACAGCTTCAAAGAGAGAGCGATTGTACTCATACGTTTGGCTTAAGTGCAAACGCAGCGTTTCCTGTCGGTCAACGGTCCGCGCTAGCTTGGCCTTCACATGAGGCTTTAGACCATATGTATGTGTGTACTTGAGTTCGTACATACATATATATGGTCATGTTTATGCAAGTCGTATTTTAGGTTTATATATACTTGCAACAAAGTGTTACAAGTTACGTTTTATACATATACATATATTTGAAATTACATATATGAATACAATACACCTCCCTTTTAAAAAACAAATAACGTGATATTATAAATATGTAGTTATTTATATTATCTTTATATATAAAAGAGTTTGTCCTGACTATAATGGTAGAGCCACAGCCTAAACGAAAAGAGCTAGAATGCTGAAATTTTCACACAATTTTCCATGCAGGTAGTTAGTGAGCACTAAGAAGGGAATTTTTATTTGGACAACTCCTTCAAGTACCTCCCATACGATTTGGAGCACTTTTTAACCATTTTAAAAAAAAATTTTCAGCCTGTGTTAGATCACACGGGCGCATAGGTTAACCGTAGAATACGTCTGTTTGTGCAACAAAAATTATGAAAGTAAACATAGTATTTATATGATTGCAAATTTAAATATATTAAACATTTAAAAAAGCTGAAATGCATATTTATGCCTTACATAGCAAAAAGCGTTAATAAAAATTGTTCAATCTTTTATTAAAATATTTTATTTTTTACCTGATCTTCTATTCCGTAAATTGTACATTCTTTTACGCTGCGCAAAAGTATTTTTTTCACAGGCGGCATTTTTTAAAATTTATTTTATGAAGTAAGTTCATGCATGAGTTGCAAAAATCAAAGCTGCTACCGTAAAGACAAACTTTCTTATAGTCAACACTATCGATAGTTTATTTCCCGTTAGTTAGTAGCCACTGCTGCCCTCGATAGTGGCAGCGATAGTGTAAGACCATAGATTGTCCGATAGTTCCATCGATTGTTTGCTGAGCTGAGACGAACAGTGCAAGCATATGCACATGCTATCAGCTATCGCACTCACTCACACTTATTGGTTACATCACTAATACTAATATACACACATTTGAAATAAATTTAATTATGACCAAACATCTTAATGAAATTTCAGCACTTAGAAGATATCAATCATGACCGCATATATATCAAACGAAAGGAAATCGAGTCTATTTTATATTGAGAAAAAATTAAACAAATTCATCAGGGAGTTTTTAAGCAATTTGCAATTAAAAAAAAGTAATGATTTTTGCACTGGTTTTTTGCCTTAAAAAGTTATAAATTTGGCAAAAGTATATAAAATTTGAATGTAGGAATGTTTGTTTAACTTATCTCAACTTATATTCCAAAACTCTAAAGTAATTGATGAATTATTGAGAGCGCTAGACCAATTTAAAGTCTTCAAAATGAAGCAAAAATATACATATTTTTGGTTTCAATTTTTTAATAGAAAATGTAATCAATACATATATTAATATTTTATTTTTTTATTTATTTATTTTAATTGTATCTTAGAATTAAATTCTATGGTACAATGGTATAGCCAGAGCAACGAAGGCCTTCAGGCTGTTTTTGTTTATGCTATTTTCTTAATTTTAATTCAGTTATTAGTCTTACAAAGTTTTTAATGTTTTTGGGGTTGACCTCTGTAAGGAGTTGGTTAGGGGTAGGGATATTTAGGGATGAGCAAATATTTTTTATAGAGATGCATTGGTTTATGAAGTGTTGGATAGTGAGTGTTGTTTTGCTGCAAAATGGGCAGACTGGCGCGGGCTGTTTTTTAAGTAGATGTTCGTGTGTTAGACTTGTGTGTGTCAGTCTAAAAGTCGTGAATATTATTCCGTCATTCCTGTTGGTTGTTGTTGGTATGTTAATTGGCTGTCTTTTTGGGTTTGTTGTTTTGTAGAAGTGATTGTAATTGTTCCAGACAGTTTTTAAAATTTCGTTTGTGTTATGGTTGATATACTTGTTTATATCTTTTTTATTGTTAGTGTTGTGTAGTGGTAATGGTGCGAGGGAGGCATATTTGGCTGCTCTATCCGCTTGCTCATTTCCTCTTATCCCTGCGTGACCTGGTGTCCACAGCAGTTTTATCTTTTTGTGGTTTGAAGTAATAATTTCCCGTATTTTTTGTGCTGTGGGCTCGTGGTTGTTGACGTTTCGTATAGCAAGAAGAGTCGAGAGCGAGTCCGAGCATATGATGTGCTTCTTCCGTTTAATTGTGCTTGCCAGCTCAGCCGCTATTAGTATAGCCTCCGCTTCTGCAGTGAAGATTGAAGTATATGTTGGTGTGATAGCTGCCTTCAAAATGATATTTTGCTCGTTAACCACGCTAAAGGCAGTGACTTTTTCCGTTTTTGAGCCATCTGTGTAGATGAAGTTCCATCCGGAGTGTTCGCTTCTAATTTTGTTGAAGTAGAGTTGGTATGTTTCATTGGATGTCGTGTCTTTTTGGTACTTTGCTAGCTGTAAAATGACGGATTCGTTGCTGAAGAACCATGGTGGGAGTTTTTCTTTATGCATTTTTTTTGGCTGAATGAGTATGTCAAGTTCTCTTGCTTTATCAATAATTAGCTGCAGGCTCGATGTCTTTCGCGATCTCGTTTTACGTTTGAGTTGGTTAACTAGTGTTCCGTGTAAAGATGAGTCGGGTGTGTTAGTGATTCTGTAGATTTGTTTGCGAATGCTCCATTGGAATCTGGTCGTTAGATCAGGAAGTCCAGCTTCTGCAAGCATGTTGTAGATTGGGGTGGTTCTAAATGCACCTAGGGAAAGGCGGATGGACGTGTGATAGGGGGTGGATAATTTTTTCATATTGGATTTGTTTGTTTCGCCGTATATACAGAGGCCGTAGTCGATTTTTGATAGTATTATTGATTTTGAAATATTTACAAGAGATGTTGTGTTACA
Source organism: Scaptomyza montana (assembly GCA_018904305.1). Lineage (NCBI taxonomy): Eukaryota > Metazoa > Arthropoda > Insecta > Diptera > Drosophilidae > Scaptomyza > Scaptomyza montana. Next base: position 43,988 of record JAEIGR010000057.1, on the reverse strand, counting down.
CTTTAGATTTTTGCTGCTTAAACATTTTAGTATATTTAACCTAGAGTTTATTGATTTTATTAAAGTTTTAATGTGTTCGTTCCAAGAGAGTTTTGAGTCAAAAACTAATCCTAATAATTTAAGCTGTTGTACGTTTGGTATGCTAGTGTTATTAACTACTATTTCTATGTTTGCACAATTGTGTTTCTTACATATATGTAAATGGGATGATTTTTCAGTTGAAATTTTTGTTCCAGAGAAATTGCACCATTGATTTATTTTGTAAAAGAGATTATTAAGTTTGTTAACATAACCCGGTTTTGGTTCGAAGATAAGGCAGAGATCATCGGCGTACATTGTATGTGTAAAAAATTTTTCTTCTTGAATAATCATACTTAATTTATTAAATGCTATAAGGAACAATGTTACTGATAATGGTGAACCCTGTGGGATGCCGTTATATAGTTGCATTTCGTTTGAGAGTGTGTTGCTTACTTTAACACGGATTTTTCGGTTGCTGAGGTAGCTTCGTATATAGTTTATTATTTTTGGCCCAAATTTCCAATCACGCAGTTGTTGCAAGATGCAATGCACTCCTACTCTGTCAAAGGCTTTTTCCATGTCTATTGACAATATCGATATATGGGTTCTTGTAGAGAGTTTGTTGCAAGTATAATTATCTAATATTAAAAGTGGTTCTATGGTGCTTTTATTTGGTTTATACGCGTACTGGTAGGGGGAGAGGAGATTCTCTTGACTGAGCATCCACATTATTCTTTTCGATATTATTTTTTCTAGTGTCTTGGATATGCAGGATAGTAGTGATATTGGGCGGTAGCTTTTTAAAAGATGTTTTGGTTTATTAGGTTTGTTGATTGGAATTATTGTGGCAATTTTCCATTGCTGGGGAATGATGCTAGTGTCTAGTATTCTATTGTATAGCTCTAAAAGCTTATTGATTGCTATGGCGGGGAGTTTTTTTAGTATTTTATAGCTTATGTTGTCGTTTCCGGGAGTTATTCCCTTGAGGCTGTTGCGACATGATTGGAGCTCAATTAGAGTAATGGGAGTTTCAATGGTTTTAGCTCTGTTTCTTGGGGAGTATGTTGGAGGTGGGTGGGCAAGTTGGCGGTCTTTGTTTAGCTGAAAGAGGGGGGGGAAATTTGAATCTTTTGAATATTCAGACCATTGTTTGGCGAATGCGTTGGCAATTATAATTGGGTCGCAACTGTTTCCTGAATCTGTTTCTATTGCATGTATGCGCGTATATTTTCTAACTCCTGTGATTATATGTACTTTTTCCCATAGTGTTTTTGTGGTGGTGTTAGAGTTTATGTCCTGTGTAAATTCGGCAAATTTAATTTTTTTTTCTCTTTTGGCAATAAATTTAAATTTGGCGTTAGCTTTTTTGTAGTTCAGTAAGTTTTCTGTGCTTAAATGTTTTCTGAGATTGTTAAGGCATTTGATTTTTTCCCTTCTCAATGATTCTAGTTCAGAGCTCCACCAATAGGTTAAGTTGTGTCTGTTTTTATTTGGGTTTATTGTTGGTATAGCATTATTTGCACTTGCTTTGATGATTTTTAAGAATTGTGCTGCTGATTTGTTTGTGTTGCTTGTGATGTGTATTTTGTGTGTTAGTTCGTGCATATTTGATTGAAAGAGTTCCCAGTTAGCTAAGTGAATTTTGTATTTATGTATTTTATGTGTTGAGTGAGTGTATGGTTTTGGGAATAGCTCTATGTTTATAGGATAGTGGTCGCTTCCATACAGGTCATCGCATGTTGACCAAGATGCGTTTAAATTGAGTGGTGGGGAGCAGATGGATAGATCGACATGAGTAAAAGTGTTATGCGTGGAATAGTGTGTGGGGTCACCGTTGTTTAAAACAATAAGATTGCTATTTTGGATAAATTTAGCTGTTATGTTACCTCTTTTATTGTTAGAAGATGATCCCCAAAGTGAGTGCCAGGCATTGAAATCGCCTAGTGCCAGAACTGGTTTATTGAAGCTATTAATGAGATCGTGCAGATCCTGCTCGACAAATGTGTCAGTTGGTGATATATAGATGCTGATTATTACAAACGGGGTTTTGGTCTGTATTTCAGCAGCTATTGCTAAAATATTTGATTGACAGTTTAGTATTCTATGTTGAATAGATTTGGATATAAGAAGAGCTACTCCTCTGTTGGCTTTGGGGGCTAAAATATCGATATCGTTTTTTTTATAAAGTAAGAATTGGCTTGGTGTGTGACTTGTTGTGTCATTGTTAGTGAGATGGGTTTCTTGGAGGGCTAGTATTTGTGGTCTGTATTTCTTTGTTAGAAGGGAGAGATTATAATATTTGTCTTTATATCCATTGATATTCCATTGTATTATATTGAGTGTCATTGTGTTAGTAAATAAGTTGTTTGATTTGTTTTGGTATTGTGTTTTTAATAATCTCTCCTTCTCATCAGCTCCCCCCCTAGTTCCGCGATAGCGCGCGCTAATGCGAAGATCATTAGAGACGATCGCGAGAGCGAGGGGGAAGCTAGAAGAGATAGGTAGAGGCTTGATTTTATCACAACTCAACGTCTTCTCTCATACTGTCCGTATCAGAGACCGTTGAGTTGTTTTTGTTGTGTGTTTTAGTTGTGTTTAGTTTGGTTTCCATTTGTTCGTCATATTCTGAGTCGCTTGTTGTTATGTTTTCTACATTTATTGAGTGGTCTGTTATCTTTTGTGAGTGCATTTTAGTCTTGGTTGAGTTTTTTTCTTTTGTTGCTTTTGAGTAGTCTGTGCTTGTGATGTCGTATGTTTTATCTTGTGTGTTTTTCAAATTCGTATTGTCTTTGAAGCTGTTTATGATTCTTGAGGTGGACGGTAAGTTTTGTGTCTCGGTTATTTTTGGTGTTACAGTTATAGCGGTTGTATCGGAGTAAGTTTTTTTTGTGATTGGTAGTTGTTGTTGTGGTTGCTGTTTGTAATATTTAGTTTTTGCTTCGTACATAGTACATTTTTCTTTTGTTTTTATTTTTAATATTTCTTGTGCGTCAATGTATTTTGGACAGTCTCTGCTGCTAGCAGCATGCTCTCCCTTGCAGTTTATGCAGTATTTACGAGTGCACGGCGAGGGGAGGTGGGCTGGAAGGCCGCATGGATCGCAAGTGGTATTGTTTTTGCAATGCTTGGCTGTGTGTCCTAGAACTTGGCAGTTTTTGCAACGCATGGGATTAGGAATATATTCGTTTACTCGAGCGAGGTACCACGATATTTGGATTTTTTGGGGAAGGTTAAATAAGTTAAAGGTGAGCTGAACTACACCGGTCGGAACGCTTTTGCCGTTAATTTGCTTGGTATATTTGTATGCTTCCACAACTCCCTGCGATTTGAGTTCTTGTAGTATTTCCTCATTTGAGACGTTGTTGAGGTACGGAGCATACACTGTACCTTTGCTGTGATTGAGATTGTTATGGTATTGGGTTTGGATTTTGCAAATGCCATGGAGCTCCTTGGCAGCTATGAACTTCTCTGCTATTATTGAATTTTCGACAAAGATAAGCAATTTGCCGTCTCGCAATTGGTTAATTTTCAAAATTTTTATGCTGATTAGCTTGATTGCTCGTTCAACTGCGAAGCATGAGTATGATGTGAGGGGTTTTTCTGAATCAGTGGCTGACATAACTAAATATTTTGGATTGGGTGATTTAGGCGTTGGAAGTTCTGGGAAGGCCTCTGACAGAGGAGAGGGCTTTCTTCTTTTGGTCTTGGGGCTGTCGCTGAGCGTGGCAAAGCGATTAGCCCCTTGGTTATAGTGCCCAGGAGGCATGTGTATGCTTTTTGAACTTACTGTCGAATGTTTTTTTTTTTTTGAGAGAGAGAGAGATGAAAAAAGAAGGGGCGCTTGAAAGTAGATAAGCTTTAAGCTGTGAGCTTGACTGCGATTAACTGCGGAGACACAACCGATCGGTTCGAAGTTTAGTCGACGACTGATATATTAATATACATTTATTGAAAGCTTGAAGCCTTGGCTTTTAAATGAAACTAATTTGAGGAAAATTGATCCATTAGTTCATGAGCAATAAGCGATTTTGTGAACCTCTCTTATTACAACAACAACTTTTTTGTGTTGAGACTTCATTATCGTAAGGTAAGACGTATTCTACGTCAAAACAAATTACAATTGCAACAAGTACCCATTCCACTACTGTCGCCTTATTGTCACACAAGCTGAGAGTTTGATCGCGAGCGAGAATACAAAAACAAAACAAATGCGCAGTGACACCATCGCGTCGCACAAGTAAAGTCATAAACAAAAGGAAACGTTGCAGTCGGACGCAACTGACTGCGGCATACTCGATACCAGTATTAAAACCGGTAAAAAGAGGCCTGATTGCAAAGGGGTACGGATACGGCAGGGGTGTACGCTGCCTTAAAGATGGGGATGCCACCAGCTGTCTTCCTTACAAAATTTGGTGACTCTAGCTCAAAGTTTGTAAAAGGTGTGGAAAGGGGGGGAGGGGGAGGGGGGCGGTATGGGTAGTTGTGGCATCAAAATTTTTGTTGCAGATCTCTAGGAAATGTGAACTGCTATCTTCATACCAAATTTGGTAACTCTAGCTCAAAATTGTAAAAAGTGGTGGTGTTGGGGGGGGGGGAAATAAATTTTTTTTTTTATTTTTTTTTATTTTTTTTTTTTTTTTTTATTACCTTTTTTGGTGACTCTAGCTCGAAGTTTGTAAAAAGTGGGGAAAGGGGGGCTGGAAGCGGTATTGGTGGGCGTGGCATCCAAATTTTTGATGCAGATATATGTGGAATGTCAATTGCTATCTACATACCAAATTTGGTGACTCTAGCTCGCAGTTTGTGAAAAGTGGGGAAAGGAAGGCTGGGGGCGGTATGGGTGGGCGTGGCATCCAAATTTGTGATGCAGATCTTTGTGAAATGTCAATTGCTATCTTCCTACCAAATTTGATGACTCTAGCTCGAAATTTGTAATAAGTGGGGAAAGGGGGGCTGGGGCGGTATGGGTGGGCGTGGCTCCAAAATTGTTGAAACAGTTTTTTGGGGGTTGCTAGTAGCTATCTTCTTACCAATTTTGGTACATCTAGCTGTAAGGATGTGCGAAATATGTGGATTTATCGGTTTTGAGTTATCGAATTTATCGATTTACCAGCCCCCCAGTTATCGTAGAGCCCCCATCTTGACACTTTAATTTACTATCCCATAGATAAAGAGAATTGGAAAGTTTCAAGTCTCTAGCTTGAAGGGTGTGGAAAAAACTTGCAACCATACGGACGGACAGACGGACAGACACCATGACGGACATTACACAAAGCCAATATACTCTTTACCTTCGGTATCGAGTATAAAAAAGGTTCGTACACTTGCAAAAAAGAAACGGATTTCCGCTTCTTAATGAATAAGTGCATAAACAATTAAGTGAACAATGCGCTTGAAAATAATTTTCATAATTTTATGTACATGTATCACTTCGCGCAGTGCACATTTTTATACTCGATACCGAAGGTAGAGTATATTGGTTTTGTGCTATGTCCGTCATGGTGTCTGTCCGTCTGTCCGTCCGTATGGTTGCAAGTTTTTTACACACCCTTCAAGCTAAAGACTTGAAACTTTCCAATTCTCTTTATCTATGGGATAGTAAATTAAAGTGTCAAGATGGGGGTTCTACGATAACTGGGGGCTGGCAAATCGATAAATTCGATAACCCAAAACCGATAAATCCACATATTTCGCACATCCTTACAGCTAGAAGTACCAAATTTGGTAAGAAGATAGCTATTAGCAACCCCCAAAAAACAACTATTTCACCCCCTTTTCCCCACTTTTACAAAATTTTAGCTAGAGTCACCAAATTTGGTATGAAGATAGCAATTGACATTCCACAAAGATCTGCAACAAAAATTTTGATGCCATAACTACCCATACCGAACCTATACCGAACATGAAGAGCGATGCGCGAGCGTGTTCAAGTTTTAAGCTGCCTCTTTGGGTTTGAGACCAACAGCGCTCAATTCATGATGCGAATCTGAAAACAAGTAAGAAGGCTTTAGTTGAGAAATCCCAACTAAAAGATACCCTGAACCCGTGTATTAAAATGACGTGCAGAAGTGTTTTGTCTTGACTTCATTTTAATATAAAATATCTCCTGTGTTTCTTAACCGATTTGGATTATAAATTTTCACAGAATTTATAAAGTTATCCATAGTTTTAACTCCTATTTTTACATTTTCTAAATTCGAGATTTTTTCGTATCGATCCCATATGTATATCAGAAACCTGAATAGTTATCGATAGTTGGAAATAAACTTGATCTGCCTATGGCTTAGGAGAAGTTATGTTGCAATTTATAGTCTTTGAGATCGACGCGTTCATACATACGGATGGACGGACGGACGGATGGACAGGCAGACAGACAGACAGACATGGCTATGTGGACTCGGCTGTTGAAGCTGATTTATGGGGTCGGAGATGCTTCTTTCTGCCTGTTACATACTTTTGCACAAAATCATAATACCCTTTTCTACTCATTTCAGGGCATAAAAATAACTGTGAATGCAAAAAATTTGTTGTTGCTGTTTTTGTCTTTCGGCTTATCGTAAGTCGCTGTATGCACGCACGAAATTGGTTTTCTATGTTTCGAAGCAATTGCAACAACAAAGGAGGACTAAGAGCAATGCGATTGGCTTAAGAGCATTAAAATGTGATATTGTTCTGTAGATGAGATCAATTCACATTAATAACTGTAACTTTTTCAGCTCTCAGGGAAGTTTACAATTTTTTTTTTAATGTGCCATTTGCGTATTGCTTCATTTCATTTCTAAAAGTGATGGCAATATGAACGGACAGAATAATTGGTGGCCCCACTGCAGCATTATCAGTTTTATATGCATCCGCTGCAGCCACAGCAGCAACAATTTCAGCTACACCAGCAGCAGCTACAACAGCCGTTTCAGCCGCAGCAGCAGCAGCTACAACAGCCGTTTCAGCCGCAGCAGCAGTTTCAGCCACACCAGCAGCAGCAGTTTCTGCCTCACCAGCGGCAGCAGCCACAACAACATCAAAAGCATCGTCAGTAACACCAACAAAAAATTAATTTGAAGCTGCGCCAAAATGTGAAAAAAAATGTTTAAACATTATGTTAAAAAAACAAAAAGAACTTGAATTGCACTATAAAAATAATTAAGAAGCTATAAAATTAGAAATAAACAAGTGGAAACGTTGCAGTCGGACGCAACCGACTGCGGCATACTCGATACCAGTATTAAAACCGGTAAAAAGAGGCCTGATTGCAAACGGGTACGGATGCGGCAGGGGTGTACGCTGCCTTCAAGACTCTCCGATGCAGATGAGGATCCCACCAGCTATCTCCCTTCCAAATTTGGTGACTTTAGCTCAAAGTTTGTAAAAGGTGGGGAAAGGGGAGCTGGAGGATGTATGGGTGGACGAGGCATCCAAATTTGTGATGTAGATCTTTGTGGAATGTCAATTGCTATCTTCATACCAAATTTGGTGAATCTAGCTCGAAAATTGTAAAATGTTGGGAAAGGGGGGCTGGGGGCGAAGCATCCAAATTTTTGATGCAGATCTATGTGGAATATCAATTGCTATCTTCATACCAAATTTAGTGACTCTGCCTCGAAATTTGTAAAAAGTGGGGAAGGAGGGCTGGGGGCGGTTTGGGTGGGCGTGGCATCCAAATTTGTGATGCAGATCTTTGTGGAATGTCAATTGCTACCTTCATACCATATTTGGTGACTCTAGCTCGAAAATTGTAAAAACATTGGGTAAGGGGGCTGGGGGCGGTATGGGTGGGCGTGGCATCCAAATTTTTGATGCAGATCTTTGTGGAATGTCAATTGCTATATTCAAACCAAATTTGATGACTCTAGCTAAAAGTTTGTAAAAGGTGGCGAAATTGGTGGGCGTGACTCCAAAGCTTTGATGCAGATTTTTTGTGGTCGTTGCCAGCTATCTTCCTACCAAATTTGGTGGCTCTAGCTCTACAACTCTGGAAGATACATGCATTCCCGTTTTTGACGAAGCGTTGGGGTGGATGGGGGCGGCTAGGGCAGTATTGGTAGACGTGGCATCCAAACTTTTGATGCAGATCTATGTGGAATATCAATTGCTATCTTCATACCAAATTTGGTGACTCTAGCTCGAAAATTTTAAAATATTGGGAAAGGGGGGCTGGGGGCGGTATAGGTGGGCGTGGCATCCAAATTTTTGATGCAGATCTTTGTGGAATGTCAATTGCTGTATTCGAATTAAATTTGATGACTCTAGCTAAAAGTTTGTAAAAGGTGGCGAAATTGGTGGGCGTGGCTCCAAAACTTTTGTTGCAGTTTTTTGGGGGTTGCTAGTAGCTATCTTCTCACCAAATTTGGTAGTTCTAGCTGTAAGGATGTGCGAAATGTGTGGATTTATCGGTTTAGAGTTATCGAATTTATCGATTTGACAGCCCCCCAGTTATCGTAGAACCCCCATCTTGACACTTTAATTTACTATCCCATAGATAAAGAGAATTGGAAAGTTTCAAGTCTCTAGCTTGAAGGGTGTGGAAAAAAATTTACGGCCTGTGTTAGATCACACGGGCGCATAGGTTAACCGTAGAATACGTCATTTTGTGCAACAAAAATTATAAAGTAAACATAGTATTTATATGATTTGAAATTTAAATACATTAAACATTTGAAAAAGCTGAAATGCATATTTATGCCTTACATAGCAAAAGCGTTAATAAAAGCTGTTCAATCTTTTATTAAAAGTTTTTTATTATTGTATATTGAATAGAATGCATAGAATTTAAACAGTTTTATTAAAAATAGTACTTAAAACTAAGTAATTTTTGTTTTATGATGAATATTTGATTTTTGATATTATTGGTTTGTGGAAGGAAAAGTAAGAAATGTAATTAATTAATGAAACATTTAAATTTCTTGCAAATACTAAATCTATATTAGTCTGAGCTAAGGTGGTTGCTGCATTTTTAATATATGTTAAGTTAAACTTTTCTTGCATAAATTCTGCGAATGAACTGTCTGATGTTATTTCTAAATTGAAATCACCAACGATGAGCATGTCCACCTCCGTGTCAACTATAAAATTCTTATCGATGAGTGAAGTCAGATGAGAATATTTCATAAGGGCAGAAAAAAGCATTTTTTGTTTGTTATTTTGTGACACATTCGGATGAAAATAAACAGAACCAAGAATAAATTTGATTTGATTATTAACTTTAATTTCTGATAGACAAATGTCTCCTATATCGCTTTCAATCAGTTGCCTGTTCGATACATCAATTGGAGTACAATATGTCCACATGGTACTTTTTGCGTAGATTGCTACTCCAGATGCGCGACGACGTTGCTGTAAATTATTGAAATGCGAAATTAATTGGAAGCCTTCTATAGGTACTGGCTGGTTCATATCCATCCATGTTTCGCTGAACGCAAGAAAGTTGCATTGCATAAATATGTTGTCAGTTGCAATATCTAAAGAGTGTGCAACTAAACTTTGTGCATTTATTATTCCGATATGCATTATGGTATTGCTTTCGTTATCTTGGTCATCCATGAATCGTTGAACCTGTTCAGTTATTTTATGAAGTAAGTTCATGCATGAGTTGCAAAAATCAAAGCTGCTACCGTAAAGACAAACTTTCTTATAGTCAACACTATCGATAGTTTATTTCCCGTTAGTTAGTAGCCACTGCTGCCCTCGATAGTGGCAGCGATAGTGTAAGACCATAGATTGTCCGATAGTTCCATCGATTGTTTGCTGAGCTGAGACGAACAGTGCAAGCATATGCACATGCTATCAGCTATCGCACTCACTCACACTTATTGGTTACATCACTAATACTAATATACACACATTTGAAATAAATTTAATTATGACCAAACATCTTAATGAAATTTCAGCACTTAGAAGATATCAATCATGACCGCATATATATCAAACGAAAGGAAATCGAGTCTATTTTATATTGAGAAAAAATTAAACAAATTCATCAGGGAGTTTTTAAGCAATTTGCAATTAAAAAAAAAGTAATGATTTTTGCACTGGTTTTTTGCCTTAAAAAGTTATAAATTTGGCAAAAGTATATAAAATTTGAATGTAGGAATGTTTGTTTAACTTATCTCAACTTATATTCCAAAATTCTAAAGTAATTGATGAATTATTGAGAGCGCTAGACCAATTTAAAGTCTTCAAAATGAAGCAAAAATATACATATTTTTGGTTTAAATTTTTTAATAGAAAATGTAATCAATACATATATTAATATACATTTATTGAAAGCTTGAAGCCTTGGCTTTTAAATGAAACTAATTTGAGGAAAATTGATCCTTTAGTTCATGAGCAATAAGCGATTTTGTGAACCTCTCTTATTACAACAACAACTTTTTTGTGTTGAGACTTCATTATCGTAAGGTAAGACGTATTCTACGTCAAAACTTGCAACCATACGGACGGACAGGCGGACAGACAGACGGACGGACAGACGGACAGACACCATGACGGACATTGCACAAACCAATATACTCTTTACCTTCGGTATCGAGTATAAAAGTAAAATACTTATTGTAAAATCTTTGAATCTAAACTGCTGCCTTTTTACTTTTAAATTTTCAGAATGTGACAAAGATGCTTTTATCTTTTGTTGGAACGCCAATTACCTTTTCGTTACTGTATGTACAGTATTTTTTTGATCTAATGTTCTAAAATTTTTAGGGTTTGCATCTCATATTGCAGATTTTGCCACTCTTTTTTGCATTCCTTTTTTATTTCCGATTTCATTGCTTCGAATTTATTTTTATCTTGCAATTCAGTCACCGACTATCTCTCTTCGAGTGCGAACGTCTGTGTCTTATCTATCGTCAGTGCTTTCATCTTCTTATTCTTCTTCAACCGTTTTTTTTTTCTTTTTGCTCTAACGCGCACGCGTTCCCAAATCAAGTGTAACAGCTGCTGATTCTATAAGCATGGCCCCCGGGCCCCCCAATTTAGGGGACAACCGCTTTGCAAGTCTTAGCGCAAGCCCCAAAGCAAAAAAAAAAAGACCATACAAAAAATTTCCAGAGGAATTCCCTGAATTACCTGACGCTACCCTAAAAAATCCTAGATTCATTATCATTGCCTCCAAAAACACCGACAAACCAATTTCTGAGTTCTCGTGCTTCGCAGTACACCGAGCCCTAAATAATGTAAGCAAAGAAATTATCTCGATCTCCACCCTCCGTGACGGCAACTTGCTGATGTTGGTTAACTCAAAACAAATCGGCGAAAAATTCACAAAAATCACCCATCTGCCCGGCATCTGCGATGTTGAGTGTAAACTCCACGAAACACTGAACTTTATTAAGGGCACGATTTACGCTCCCTATCTTATTAATATACCCGATGAAGAAATAATTGCAGAGCTTAAGTCCCAAAATGTGCATTCCGTTTTTAAGTTCACCAGAAAAATTGACAACATCCCAAAACCAACCGGTGTAATTTTGATCACCTTCGATCTATACAGTTTACCAAGCAAACTGGACATTTGCTGGCACACTGTCAAGGTAAGGGAATATATTCCCAATCCGATGAGGTGCAAGAAATGCCAGTTACTAGGCCACACAGAAAAACACTGCAAAAACCCAGCCACATGCACTGCGTGTAATCTGCCTATCCATTCCCCCGAGCCCTGCACACGCACACTCTGCGCTAACTGTAACGGCGATCACCCCGCCTCCTCTCCGTCATGCCCAAAATACCAGCAACAAAGGGAACTACTAAAAATAAAAACATCGAAAAAGTGCAGCTTGCGAGAAGCACGAATTATTCTAAAACAAAAACAACCAAACACTACAATTTACTCACCGACCACTTATGCTGCTGTAACGGCTATTCACAACACCCCGCCCCCGGCGACCACCAAACCAAACAACACAACCACACCTAACGGCGATAAGCCAACCGAGATATGCACTGCAGACTCTCCGATCTCTTCCCAAAGCTTACTCTCTTACAAAAACATAGAAAGCTCAATCGCTAACCAACTTGATAAAGCTCGTGCTCTTGTATTAGCAGCACAAGCCAATAATAAACCAAAACCTAAAAACGACTCTCTTAAACCCAACCAACTAAACGACCACTACGAATGTATTTCTTCGACAGAAAATAATACGCAAGATTCTGATACATCATCGGCAGAACTTGACTTATAGTCAGGATTCGGCCGATCGGTATATCAAAATTTTGTAAACATCTTACATCTTCTTTTATCTTTCAAATGTCCATTAAAATTTTACAATGGAACATTAATGGTATTTTTAATAATTATAATGAACTTACTCTACTAATAAAAGACCACTCACCCGATGTTTTATGTTTACAAGAAACACATTTACCTCACAACTTTAAAAACTTTATCTGCCCCAAGGCATTTACTGGCTACTTCCACAACTTTCCACAAAACACATCGGCCAAACAAGGAGTCGGTGTGCTCATTAAACGACACATCCCCCACACGTATACCCTCATCAATTCCAACATTCTCTGCTCCGTCCTACAACTAAATCTTGAAAACAATATAAACATAATAAATATGTACATACCGCCTTGTCAAGGTTTCAAAACCAGCGACATCACTGATATAATTAGCCAAACCAATGGTCCAGTAATATTATTAGGCGATTTTAATTCATGGAGCCCCCTATGGGGCTCCCCGCATTTAAACGCCAGAGGCAAAAGCATAGAACGCGCAATTGCTCAAAAAAATTTGGTTGTGCTTAATGATGGTTCACCCACTCATTTATCAACCCACAACACCTTCACTCACGTTGATATCTCAATGACATCACCACAAATCACTCATCGGTGCAGCTGGTCTATCATGGAGCACCTCCATGGCAGTGACCACTTCCCAATTACCATCGTTTTATTCACACAGTTCAGCACTGATAAAACCCCTCCCCTGCCAAAGTATAAGACAGATCTGGCCAACTGGGACCTCTTCGAAAACAAATGCACAGAACTCGCAGAAAACTGGGCAACCGGCTGCTTACACCAGCAAGTTGCCCAATTGACCAAATTTATAAGAGCCGCTGCCAACTGCAGTATACCGCAAACTAAACGAGTTCCCCACAAAGCCAAAGTTCCCTGGTGGACCCCCACCCTTCAGCACCTAAGGGACGAAAAACAGAGCCTTTTCCGTAAATATAAATTGCATATGTCCAATCCCAGCCTTATTAAATATAAAAAAGCTAATGCAATTTTCAAAAAAGCTGTACTCTCGGCAAAACGAAACTGTCTCGAAAATTTTACTTCCCGTATCTCTCCTCTATCTACCTCAAAGAAAGTTTGGACAGACATCAAAAGATTAGCTGGAGTCCCACCTACGCCTTTAAAATATATCAAATTGGGCACAGAACTAGTGACTTGCTCACATCGTATTGCCGATGAGTTTGGAAAAGCCTGGTCCAACTACTCTGCGAACAGCAATTTTTCTGCCGAATACAATCAGGAAAAAAACATTTATCAGTCAAGAACATACCATCCGTTGACACTCTCCAATACCGCAAAATGTCTAGAAGCAAATTTCACACAAATAGAAATTGAAGCTGCAGTAGCAACTGCAAAAGGCAAAAGCCCAGGTGCTGACAGAGTATCATACCCCATGCTTAAGCATATCCCCACACCGTTAAAACATAAAATCCTGGAGATATTTAACAACATTCTTGATTCCAGCATCTACCCACACACATGGAGATCTGCCGTCGTTATTCCCATATCAAAGCCCAACAAAACACCCCACGAAATAAGCAGCTTCCGTCCTATCTCTCTTCTATCTTGCCTAGGTAAAACACTTGAAAAAATTATAGCACGTAGGCTAATGTGGTTTATCACACGTCACAATTTAATTTCACACAACCAGGTAGCATTCAAGATTAAACACAGCACAATGGACGCTTTGTTGCGCATCCAACACTTCGCGTCGAACGCTCTTTCGACAAAAAATCACGTCTCCATTCTGGCGACGGATTTTGAAAGAGCCTTTGATCGCGTGGGGATACATGCAGTGCTTTGCAGTCTCGAGCGCTGGGGAGTTGGTCCCAGGCTTTATAACCTTATAAAGGCCTTTATGACCAATCGTACCTTCAGGGTTAGAGTCAACAACATCACTTCCAACACCTACAATTTATTCAACGGAATACCACAAGGCTCCCCATTATCTGTAGTTCTATTCAAGATAGCGTTTGAACAGCTAAATAACATTTTGTCAAGGTACAAAGATATAAAAGTATCTATCTACGCCGATGATGTCATTATTTTTACAAAAATTAAAAATCTGAATACTGTAAACTTATTATTTAAAGACATCCTACAAGACCTGGACTTGTGGGGCGCCTTTTCGGGTGCATCACTCGCCGTAGAAAAATGTCAGCTACTTCACGTTTGCCGTAAGCACCATTGTAAATTGTCGGATATAGATTTTAAGAACAAATGCATCAAATGTGTAGATAACCTAAGAATACTGGGCATAATCTTCGACTCGAAGCTTCTTTATAAACATCACTGCACTTACCTAAGAAAACAGCTTGAAGTTCGCTTTAATATAATAAAATTCCTTTCCTCCAAATTTACCAGCATACACATAAATACACTTATTAACATAACTCGTGCCCTAATGCTCTCTAGAATCGAATATGGCCTTCCAATCTTCGGATGGTGCGCAAAGGCACACATAAAAAAAATTCAATCCCCATACCACGGAGCCGTTCGCCGCGCTATTAATGCATTTCCCACTGATTGCTGGAGGATCACTCCCAGCCTACAACTCTATTTTTACCGCCGAAGCATTTGCCCTGCTAAAAGCTTGCCATTTTGCTGCAAAAAACAGAGGTCCATTTGTTATAGCCACCGACAGCCTCTCTACAATTTCTGCAATACAAAACTGGAACCATAGCGATCCCACAATCCAGGAGATAAGGAACATAACCTCCACACATCATAACAAGCTAACCATTCTCTGGATCCCCAGCCACCAAGGGATTCCTGGGAATGAAGCTGCGGACAAGGCAGCTAATGACATGAGGCTCGCTATAGCCCCCATCTTTACCCCAATCAACGCAAAGGACATAACCAACAAAGTGAAGCTACATCTCCTCAACAAAAAACATACTGCATGGGGACTCTACACTCACAAATACACTGCAGTAAACCAAAGCTGCGCAAAACTCATCTTACCCGCTAATCTTCACAGACGAGCTTGCGGAATCTTCATCCGCCTGCGCATCGGACACACACAGTGCACACACGAACATCTCCTCACCGGTGCGACACAGCCCCCCTGTCCTCTCTGCGGTGAAATCCTAAGCGTAGACCATATCCTCGATTCCTGCCGTACATTAGAGAGCATTAGGGTTTCCCACTTTGGAACACAACTCCCATCCACCTTCTTAGAAATCCCATCACAAATCAACATCTCGAAAATATATAACTTTATCATTAAAGCAAACGTAAAAATATAAATAACATAGTTAACCAAATATGCGAGTCGAAGGCCCTAGCAGCTAGTGCTCGTTAAACTATTATTAAGCTCAGTATTAAATACTAGACTTAATCTGTTAAATAAATAAATAATTATCTTGCAATTCAATTTGTTTTTGTTTTTTTATTATAAAATTTCATCTTTTATTTAATTTAAATATTTGACTGTGCGGCGTTTTAATGTTTTGTTGCTGGCGCAACTTTAAATGCTTTAGAGGTTGTTGTTGCTGACGATGCTTTTGTTGTTGTTGTGGCTGACGCTGATGCTGCCGCTGGTGTGTCTGAAACTGCTGCTGCGGCTGAACCTGCTGTAGTGGCTGCTGCTGATACAGCTGCTGCTTCAAAAAATCATAAAAAATACATGCGACGAGATTTTCAAATTTTTTGTTTAAGCCCTTGGAAAAAAGTTTCAAAAGTAGACTTTTACCAAAATTTTAATCTTTTAATGGGCACTTAATGGGTTAAGAAGAGTATTGTAGCCACAGTAAGATAACAGAGAGAAGAACAAAGACGAAGAAATATAACTGTAAATGGTACTCACTGCAAGCAGCATGCACAGTAGAGGCGGAGAAACATCGATGACAACATCGATGTTTCCGAAACATCGGTATCATCGATGTTTGGCAGGGCATCATCGATGATTTTTCCTTCTCTAAAGCATGTACATCTAGATCGCCTTAAAGATGGAGAAGGCCAAAAGTCATCTGCAATGGACATTTTTGTCGGACGGTCGACGGTGTATTACAGCAATGACTCTCCTCGGAAACTCTCAATCGATCAAAAGGTAATGAATATGATAGCCCTTCGAGTCCGACCATTCACTTGTGTAGAAGATGAAGGGTTTACAGAATTAATGACGCATATGGACCCACGCTACAAATTGCCAAGTAGAACACACTTGCGCGATGTAGTTCTTAAAAATCATTGAAATCAAAACTGAGTTCCTTATTGAACAATATAGATTTTATGGCATTAACCAAAGATCTGTGGACTTCGAAGGCCAATGAGGGGTATATCACAGTGACCTGTCATTTTGTCTCGAATTGCTTTAAGCTAGAATCTGCTATTTTAGCAACAAGAGGACTTATAACATCCACCAATCACACCGCACCTAATATTGCCGAAACCGTTAAATCGGTGCTAACAGAGTGGGATGTTGCACATAAGGTAGTTTGTATCGTCAGTGATAATGATTCCACCATGAAGAAGGCATGTGAGCTGCTTCAATATAAGCACTTGCCGTGTGTAGCACACTCAATTAATTTGCTGGTTCAGGACGTACTTAAACTGCCAACTTTGGATCCCGTTCTTAAAAAATGCAAGCGCATCGTTGAATTTTTTAAAAAAAAGTTCTGTCGCAACTGCTAAATTAAAGGAAGCGCAGGGGGGGAAGTCGTATGGACTGCTACAGGAGGTGCCGACTCGCTGGAATAGCGCTTACAAAATGATTGAGCGAATCCTTAAAACAAATGAGCACATTACTGTTGTATTGATAACTTCTCGCATTGCCCCTTCGCCACTTTCTGCAGAAGAAATTTATATGTTAAAGGACATAACCGAAATGCTATCGCCTTTTGAGGATGCAACGTTATCTGTTTCGACAAATACAAAAGTGTCAATTTCGATTATAATTCCTGTTATATGCGAACTCCATCATAAAATAAATTGTTTACGGAATAATCTCCAAACACCGGAAAGCAATATTGTTTGGGAATTTATTAAAACTCGATTACATGAGAGATTGGCACATTTTGAAACGCGTACAATTCCACGCATGGCCACCATAATGGATCCCCGCTTTAAGAAGCAAGGTTTTCTCAGCGCATCAAATGCTGAAGAAGGTGCTAAAGCTCTGCAAGATGAACTGCACTCCACACTGTCCACGAATCCGCGACAACAGTCAACACCACAGACACCACCAACACAAGAACCAGCTCGGTTCTCTTTTTTGCAAACAAAAATACAGAGCAAAATACAGTCTTCCAGGGCAGATGCCATCATCCTGATGCGACAACATTTAGAGAAGGACAACCAGCCCGAAGGATGCGATCCACTTGCGTATTGGGAAGTAAGAATTTATGAATTAATATATTTATTTAGAAAATTAATGAAAAAATTATCTTATTGTAGATGACCACCGATGACGTTTTCAAAAAAATATCTAAAAAGTTCTTATGCGCTCCCGCTACTTCGTGCGAGTCGGAAAGGGTTTTTAGTACAGCTGGCCAACTAATTTCCGACCGTCGCACAAACCTGACACCTGATGTTGTAGATGAACTTTTGTTCCTAAATAAGAACAGAAAATATACGAAAATAGCATAATTGTTTTGTTAAAAAGTGTTTTTTATTTCAAACATCGATGAAACATCGATGTTTTCCACCATAAAACATCGAAACATCAATGTCCGCCAACATCGATGTTTCTCCACCTCTAATGCACAGCTGAGCGAATATATGCTGCAACACAAAGAGCGGCTTAAAGCTTGATCAGCGCGCGCGTCGCTCTTATGACTGCCGCTAGATATAACATAATTTGAATGCAATCATGCATCTTTGTTGTTGCCCATTTACGCTCACTCTTTTGTTTATGCGCGCTTTGCATGTCAAACATTAATCTTAATATCCCTATCTCCTCCGCACTCACTAAGCTAAGCTAACCATAACTAAGAGGCTGCTGTTAAAGGAATTGCATTGCCTAATTTGCACCACCCATACCTAGCTCTTAAGTGCAAGCGTTGTATGTATGAGCTCGGGATCTGCTGCTTAGAGGAATAACTGTAATGCTCTTTCCAACATTATGTTTTTACATACAATGGTAAGGGAATTGGTTATGCATTTTAGTTCATATTTAATGTGAACAAAGAAAGTTACTTTTCGTTTCAGTGAATTTTTTAATATTGTTTATATTAAGGATAATAATAACATCGAAAGTTACTTTTTGAATCAGTGAGTTTTTCAATATTCTGATTTTCGTATTATAAATATATATACATTCCTTTAAAATACGTATATATATAAGTTCATTTAAAATACGTATTTTATGATAAGTTATAATAAAATTTAATTGCTATTATCTAAATATTTAAATAACGATGAACGTATTTTAATTTCTTTTGTTGTTTTGTAAACACAAGAAAATTAAGTCGATTTTCGACTTAATAATTGAAGCAACATTATTTATAGTTGTCCTTATTTTGCATATTATATAATAGATGTATAGACGCTGCTAAATTTAAATTTAATGTCCCAATTAGATCTTCACGTAACTTTTTACCCCTTAGCCTTGATCGTTGCTTCAGCAACTATTTAATTCATGAACCATTTCGTGTTATATGTTCTGACTATAACAAACTTTATTCTCTTGTCTCCTTGGAGGCCTCATCTCCAGTACTAAAAAGATCGATCCTTTTTGCTTTATCTAATCGTAACCACTAACCACTAATCAAATGTCGGTCTGATTGGGTTTTTCTGGGTTTTTCCCAATCCTCGCAACAAATGTTGGACTACTCAATTTTTATTGAATTTCCCAGAGCTTTAACGTTAACTTTTGATTATATTTTCAGATTTATATATTAATCTATATTTTTATTTTAAATTATTTTAACTATTTTTTAATTTAAATTAATTTTGATTTCATTTTAATGTCAGCTGCTCTTAGCTGACAATAAATAAATAAATAAATAAATAAATAAAGTGCATTTAAAAATCAAATAAAACTAAGCAGTCTAAATATTCTATTAAATTAATATAAGTTGGTATATTCAATTTTATTGAATTCTATACTTACGTATAGACACTGTTATGTTGTAACAATCGTTTTACAGTGAAGTCAATTGACTCACAGCCAAATTAAAATATGTCTATTGAAACTTTAGATATTAGTGGTGTTTTGGTGCCGCATTCAGTTGTTGCCATAATTGGTGATGGAGCTTGCCTTTTTATATCTATTTCCAACCTTTTATTTGGTAGGCAAGGCTTCCATGGCTCCATACGCCAAAATATTGTTGAACATGTTGTAACCAACTGGCAAACTTTTGCTTGCTTCAGCATAAACTTAAATGGAGAGTGTTATAGCTATTCTGAACAATATGAGTGCGATATGTCAAATTCAAATACTTATGGTACTGCATGTGAGCTTCAAGCAGCAGCAGAAATTTATGCTGTAAATTTTCAAGTTTTTCAAAATGGAAATTTATTACAAGCATTCGGAAATAATATGCATCCTGTAAAAGATTGCGTTTTACCGGTCCATTAATGAATGGACATTTTGATGTTTATACTCCTAAAGAGGAAGTATTAACTCAAGAATCTGGTACGTCAAGTGAATGTATAACTGAAAATGTTAAAAATCCTGTTAAAAGACGTAGTCGATTCACCGGCAAAACAGAAAAAAGGTAAAAAAAAAACGTTCATTTGAAAAAAATAGTGATATCAATAGGGGTAAGCGCATAGAAGCATCAAAAAGATATCGTGTTAATAATCCTGATGTTATTAGAGTTGTAGTGAGAAGAGATCAGACTAATAATCCTGAAGCTCATAGAGTTGCAGTGAAAAGACATCAGGCTAATAATCCTGATGCACGTCAAGAAAGGCGTTTGCGTGCATGGAGTGTTTAAGCCATGTCTGGCTTAAACTATGATTTTGAAATAGCTTACAAGTCAGATAAAATTACTCAACTTGGTAGTTTGAATTTGATATGCAAACATTGTAATGCTTTAAAATGGAAAATGAGCCTTTGAGTATCTGTTGCAAGGCAGGAAAAGTTAAACTTTCACAAAATGAAAGTTTGCCTGATCCACTTAAAAGCTTAATAATTTGTGGACATCCAAAGCATGATCATTTCATTGATCGTATAAGAAAGTATAACCGCTGCTTTCAAATGACTTCTTTTGGAAGTATAAAAACTATAAATGAAAGTTGGTCAACCTTTAAAGTCCAATGACAAGTGTATCACTTAATTGGTAGTGTCCGACCTTTGCCCAATGAAGAAATGCAGTTTCTTCAAATTTATTTTGTTGGTGATGATGAAAAGGAAGCTCAACTACGTTGCAAAAATATTTCAAATGTTGATTGTAGCGTAGTAAAGGATCTTTAATGTATGTTTCATCAGCATAATCGTTATGTTTAAGATCTAAAAATGGCTTTCAATAAAATGCCAACAAGTTCTAAAGACTATAAATTATATATATTATTTTTTATACATGCTGATCGAACACCCGCTGGAGGCTTAAGTTATTGTTGGTCAGCCATTTGAAAAGCGCGATATTATTATTAAAAGCCATAATAATAAATTACATCGTTTAAGTGAGGTGCATCGATCATACGATGCCTTACAGTACCCTTTCCTATTTCCTTATGGCGAAGATTGCTATTCAGTGGATATACCACAAAGGAATCCATTATTAATCAAGTGGAAACGTTGCAGTCGGACGCAACCGACTGCGGTATACTCGATTCCAGTATGAAAACCGGTAAAAAGAGGCCTCATTGCAAACGGGTACGGATGCGGTAGGGGTGTACGCTGCCTTAAAGATTCTCCGATGCAGATGGGGATGCCACCAGCTGTCTTCGTTGCAAATTTGGTGAGTCTAGCTCAAAGTTTGAAAAATGTAGGGAAAGGGGGGATGGGGGCGGTATGGGTGGGCGTTCAATCAACATTTTTGATGCAGATCTTTGTGGAATGTCAATTGCTATCTTCATACCAAATTTGGTGACTCTAGCTCAAAGTTTGTAAAATGTGGGGAAAGGGGGAATGGGGCGGTATGGGTGGGCGTGGCATGAACATTTTTGATGCAGATCTTTGTGGAATGTCAATTGCTATCTTCATACCAAATTTGGTGACTCTAGCTCAAAGTTTGAAAAATGTGGGGAAAGGGGGGGCTGGGGCGGTATGGGTGGGCGTGGCATCCAAATTTTTGATGCAGATCTTTGTGGAATGTCAATTGCTATCTTCATACCAAATTTGGTGATTCTAGCTCAAAGTTTGTAAATGGTTGGGAAAGGGGGGCGGAATGGGTGGGCTTGGCTCCAAAACTTTGATACAGGTTTTTGGGGGTCGTTGCCAGCTATCTTCCTACCAAATTTAGAGGCTCTAGCTCCACAACTCTGGAAGATACACGCATTCCCGTTTTTGCGAAGCGTTGGGGCAGATGGGGATGGCTTGGGCGGTATTGGTGGGCGTGGCATCCAATCTTTTGATGCAGTTTTTGGGGGGTCATCATCACCTATCTTGTCACCAAATTTGGTGGCTATTGCTCAAAAACTGTGGGAGATATAGGCTTTTTTGACTTAAAAAGGCGGGGGGCTGGGGCGGAATGGGTGGGCGTGGCTCCAAAATTTTTGATGCAGTTTTTTGGGGGTTGCTAGTAGCTATCTTCTCACCAAATTTAGTAGTTCTAGCTGTAGGGATGTGCGAAATATGTGGATTTATCGGTAGAACCCAGTTATCGTAGAACCCCCATCTTGACACTTTAATTTACTATCCCATAGATAAAGAGAATTGGAAAGTTTCAAGTCTCTAGCTTGGAGGGTGTGGAAAAAAGTTGCGTTCATACAGACGGACAGACGAACAGACACCATGACGGACATTGCACAAACTCAATATACTCTGTACCTTCGGTATCGAGTATAAAAAGGAGGAACCAAAAAAAATTATATCTGGTTAAGCTTTTACAGCTATAAAATAATGATTCGTCAATCTGAGATATATCATTTAATTTATTGTCGTTCCCTTTTTAGTCAGTTTTTGGTTGATATGTATGCTAAAATTGAAACAGAAAGGTTAAATTATATTCGCTACAATCAAGCGAAACTCAGAGCAGATAGCTATATACATCTACAAGATGCAATAGGCCAGCTAGATGTTGACGCAGCTCAACTTGGTCAGATGGTAATTTTACCATCTTCTTTTACAAGCTCGGCACGATATATGCATGAAAAGACTCAAGATGCTATGACATATGTTCACCATTATGGGGGACCAGATCTTTTCATAACATTCACATGCAATCCACAATGGTATGACATAAAAAGTGTTTTATTACCGGGTCAAAAACCGCATGATCGTCACGATATTATAGCTCGAGTTTTTCATTTAAAAGTTAAAGCTTTAATGCCACTATTGACAAAAGGTTCTGTTTGGAAGCGTGCAATGTTTCATGTACTCTGTGGAATGGCAAAAGCGGGGTTTACCACATATACATATTCTACTTTGGTTAGAAAATAAAATAAGACCAGATAAAATCGATAAAATTATCTGTGCCGAAATACCAAACGCAGATGAGGATCCTTTGTTATTTAACATTGTTAAGCCAAATATGATTCATGGTCCTTGCGGTGCATTTAATAATAAATTGCCATGCATGAAAAATGGAAAATGTGCAAAAAGGTTTCCTCGACAATTACTTAAAGAAACTGTGACTGGAAAAGATAGTTACCCTCTATATCGTAGAAGAGCGATAAAAGATGGTGGTAATGCAATTAATATAAATGGTAATTGCATAGATAATCGTTGGGTTGTGCCTTATAACTGTGTACTATTGAGAACATTTGAAGCTCACATAAACTCCACTTTGCTAGCCTTCTTTGAGCTATGCACACGTGATGAGTTTGCAAGAACGCTTCTATATTGTGAAGTTCCATCGTATTTCACATGGAACAATAAAGAATTTCAAAGAAGAAAACGAGGGTATGATGAGCCAAATTTTCCTGGAGTTAAAAGAGATTCAGCTTTCGGAAGAGTTTACACTATTCATCCCAATAATACAGAATGTTTTTATTTATTTATTTATTTATTTATAATAGTCAGATATAATTAGCAAATTAACACTAACTTAATTTCTAGAAGCACTGGCTGCGAAGGCCTTCGGCTTGGTACTATGTGGTTAGTTATAATTACATATTTATATATTTACATTTTTATTTACATTATTTACATTTTTATTTATAGTAGGTGGTACATATTTGTTTGTTTAAGATATTCTATTATTTTGGAGATGTTTTCTGGGGATGGGTTCGAAAGGTGGGATATTGGGCATGTGCTTTGAAAGATTTGATTTCTAAAATAGGAGGTTGCGTGGCAGTTGGTAAGGATATGCTTAATGCTGAGGTCTATTGTTGAGTGGCAGTTTGGGCATGGTAAAATGTTATTAGGGTTGTTGTAGTGTTGTTGTGTGAATCTTGTGTGTCCTAGTCTTAGTCTGATTATTTTAATTTGGTCACAGCGTGTGATGTTCCTTTGGTTAATATCTTTTAGATAAAGGGTTGTGTTTTTTAAGGTTGTGTTTGATTGTTTGTACCATCTATTGCAGTGTTCTAAGTTGTGTCTGATCTTTTGCGCTAGTCCCTTCGCAAGGAATTTGTTTATGTCTGTGGTGTTGTAGTTAGGGGTGCAGTGAAGGGGCATATTGACTGTAGATTTGGCTGCCGTGTCGGCTAGCTCGTTTCCTTTAATGCCACAGTGGCCTGGTATCCAAAGGAGTCTTATTTTAGGGGCAGTTTTGGAAAGGAGGGATCTAATGCTTGTAGGATATATATTACTGTTGTTGATGTTACGAATGGAGTTAATTGATGCAAGAGAGTCGGAGCAAATGATGAAGTTGCCAGTTCTTTTTTGAATTAGCTTGATTGCGTCAAGGATAGCTATGGATTCGGCTGATAGGATGGATGAGTAGTGGGGTAGAAGGCATCTTTTAAGGATTTCATTTTCCGTAGTGATGGCAAATGTGGCTATGCTATTTTGCAGGGAACCGTCAGTGTATATGAATGTGTGATTGTTGTATTTGTCTTTAAGTTCAAGGAATTGCTGTCTGTATATGCTTGGTGGTGTATTGGACTTGCTAAATTTCTGTAGTGAGGTGTTGATAAGGGAAGGGGGAATGTCCATTGGGGAGTGATTGACTTGTTCGGAAGGGGGAGGTAGGGAATGTTGTGTTCTTTGCATAAGATTATAATTTTTTCTAGCGTTGACGTTAATTTGCTTCTTTTTTTCCCTACGTTTTGTTTAATGTATTTGTGAAGTGGAGAGTTTGAGCTGTGTAGTAGTGTTTTGTAGGTTTTGGTTGTGATAAGATCTCTTTTTTGTTCTATTGTGGGTATGTTTGCTTCAAAAAGCAAGTTGGGGATGGGAGTTGACCGTAGTGCTCCCAGTGAAAAGCGGATTGCGGCGTTAAATAAAGATTTGAGTTTATTTAGTGTTGATTTAGGGGCATGGCCGTAGATATAAAGGGCGTAGTCTATTTTCGATATTAAGGTTGATTTTGCTATATTTATAAGTGTGTGTGTGTTGCAATTTAGTTTAGGGCTTGATAGGCATTTAATAATGTTAAGTTTGTTATTTAAGGCTGGTTGAATTTGTTTTATGTGTGAGTCCCATCTGTATTTATTGTTTATTGTTAGTCCTAAGATTTTAAGGTTGGTAACTGAGGGAATCGGGGTGTTGTTGCATGAAATGTTGCATGTGCAGTTCTGCTTACGGCAAATGTGGAGGTGTTGGCATTTTTCAAATGATAATGATGCTCCTGAATATGAGTGGGAGTGGGTATGGGCAACTTATTATATTTTTGATTTTCAACCTAAATTTTTTTTTTTTGACATAAAGTTTTTGACGAAATTTGTTATTTTTGGTCCTACTTTCCAGCTGATTAGTTGATCGATTATGGAGTGCACTCCGACTCTGTCGAAGGCCTTTGAAAAGTCAAGGGCGATGACAGAGGTGTGCTTTTTAGTTTTAAGCGACCTGGTTATCAGGTGGTCGGCTAGGAGAAGACCGTCTGCAACCGATTTGCCGTGTATGAAACCTGATTGGTTTGGATGTAAAAAGTTATTATGGGTTACAAACCACCATAACCGTTTGGCTATTATTTTTTCTAGGGTTTTGGAAAGGCAGCAGTTAAGGGAGATTGGTCTATAGCTGGTGATTATTGTTTTGTTAGATTTGGGTTTAAGTATGGGGATGACTAGGCTGGTTTTGTAGGATTGCGGGATGAAATTGTTGAAAATAGTGTTAAATAGGGCTGTGATTCTAGTTTTTAGTGCGTAGGAGGTGTTTTTGATCATAGGGTATGATATTCTATTGAGACCAGGGGTTGTCCCTTTCAGGGAGTGTAATGCTGCTGAAAGCTCTATTAGTGTGATATCAGATTCTATTGTTTGTGCTGTCGAAATGTGTATGTAGCTGGTTAATTTATCTGCGTATTTGTTGGCGGTGAAGTTTTGGTCGAATGTTTTTATTTAAGACTTTTACTACATTTTGTAAGAGGCCCAACTTCATTTTCAAATTTAAAAACCGTTAATGGTATAGCAGACGCATCATTTCAATTGGCGTGTAAACCTCTAGGATTACTAGAAGATGATAAGCACTGGGATTCAACTATGTATAGCCGAAGCTGTCATATGTCAAAATCCCACAAAACTGAGAGAACTTTTTGCAATAATGTTAGTATTTTGTCAAATTTCGGAGGCTCTTAAACTTTGGAATACTTATAAGAGAGTTTCTCAGAAGATATTTTAAGAGCCTTTCATATTTCACAATACAGAAATATTGATGAAAGTATTGTGAATAATGTATTAAATAAATGTCTTATTTGCATTGAAGATATTGTACTGTCTATTGGTGGTCAAAACTAGACTTACTATGGACTTCCACTACCAATTAGATCCGAGGAAATTGTTCCAAATATTGAATATCATAGAGAAACAAATTATGAAAATTGCGATAATTTTGTTGTTAATAATGAGCTACTCCTTACTGCTGAGCAAAAACAAGTATACGAAAAGATACTATATAGCGTTGAAGCAGAAAAAGGATAAATCTATTTTTTAGATGCACCTGGTGGAACAGGTAAAATTTTTCTTTTAAATTTATTATTGGCAAAGGTACGGCAAAGTATAAAAATTGAATTGGCCGTTGCTTCTTCCGGTATCGCAGCCACTTTACTTAATGGTGGTCGCACAGCGCATTCTACACTTAAGATTCCATTTAATTTGATTCATTTAGAAACACCACATTGCCCAATTTCAAAGCAATCTAATATTGCTGCTGTGCTCAAAGATTGCAAGCTTATTGTTTGGGATGAGTGTACTATGGGCCATAAAGGTGCTTTTGAAGCTGTAGATCGATCTTTGAAAGACATTCGAGATAGTGAATACTTAATGGGTGGCATAACTGTTCTCTTGGCTGGTGATTTTCGACAAACTTTTCCAGTGATCCCCAGAAGAACAAGAGCAGATGAAATAAATGCGTGCTTAAAGTCTTCAATTTTGTGGCCCAAAGTACAGAAAATTGCATTTACAAAATATATGCGAGTGCACTTAAAAGGTGATAGCATAGCTGGTGAATTTGCAGAAATGCTTCTTCAAATAGGAAATGGATTATTTCCAACCCATGATGGCAAAATAAAATAATCTAAAAATATCTCTCAAAAATCACTCGAATGGTTTTCAGAACGTGCTATTTTGACTGCGAGAAATGACAATGCATTGGAAATAAACCAGTTTTTATTAAAATCATTTCAAAGTGAAGAATTGACATATAACTCTATTGATTTTGTGACTGAAATCGAAGATGCAGTTCATTACCCCGTCGAGTTTTTTAATTCATTAAATCTGGCTGGCCTGCCTCAACATAAATTAGCTTTAAAGATTGGTTCACCTGTAATGTTGATTCGCAACTTGAAACCGCCAATACTGTGCAATGGTACAAGATTGCAAGTTAAAGTCCTTCATAAGAATGTTGTCGAAGCAATTATCTTTACTGGCAATGGTATAGGGGAAACGGTTTTTATACCGAGAATTCCATTAATACCTTCTGATTCTGAATTGCCAATTCAATTTAAAAGATTGCAATTTCCTTTAAAAGTTTGCTTTGCCTTAACAATTAATAAATCACAGGGACAAACTCTTAAATTAGCCGGACTAGACTTAAGACACGATTGTTTTTCTCATGGCATGATGCAGTTTTTTGGGGGTTGCTAGTAGCTATCTTCTCACCAAATTTGGTAGTTCTAGCTGTAGGGATGTGCGAAATATGTGGATTTATCGGTTTTGAGTTATCGAATTTATCGATTTGCCAGCCCCCCAGTTATCGTAGAACCCCCATCTTGACACTTTAATTTACTTTCCCATAGATAAAGAGAATTGGAAAGTTTCAAGTCTCTAGCTTGGAGGGTGTGGAAAAAAGTTGCGTTCATACAGACGGACAGACGAACAGACACCATGACGGACATTGCACAAACTCAATATACTCTTTACCTTCGGTATCGAGTATAAAAAGGAGGAACCAAAAAAAATTATATCTGGTTAAGCTTTTAC
Organism: Scaptomyza montana; assembly: GCA_018904305.1. Taxonomy (NCBI): domain Eukaryota; kingdom Metazoa; phylum Arthropoda; class Insecta; order Diptera; family Drosophilidae; genus Scaptomyza; species Scaptomyza montana. The sequence continues at coordinate 16,160 of JAEIGR010000057.1, read as the reverse complement.
AGCTATAAAATAATGATTCGTCAATCTGAGATATATCATTTAATTTATTGTCGTTCCCTTTTTAGTCAGTTTTTGGTTGATATGTATGCTAAAATTGAAACAGAAAGGTTAAATTATATTCGCTACAATCAAGCGAAACTCAGAGCAGATAGCTATATACATCTACAAGATGCAATAGGCCAACAAGATGTTGACGCAGCTCAACTTGGTCAGATGGTAATTTTACCATCTTCTTTTACAAGCTCGGCACGATATATGCATGAAAAGACTCAAGATGCTATGACATATGTTCGCCATTATGGGGTACCAGATCTTTTCATAACATTCACATGCAATCCACAATGGTATGACATAAAAAGTGTTTTATTACCGGGTCAAAAACCGCATGATCGTCACGATATTATAGCTCGAGTTTTTCATTTAAAAGTTAAAGCTTTAATGTCACTATTGACAAAAGGTTCTTTGTTTGGAAGCGTGCAATGTTTCATGTACTCTGTGGAATGGCAAAAGCGGGGTTTACCACATATACATATTCTACTTTGGTTAGAAAATAAAATAAGACCAGATAAAATCGATAAAATTATCTGTGCCGAAATACCAAACGCAGATGAGGATCCTTTGCTATTTAACATTGTTAAGCCAAATATGATTCATGGTCCTTGCGGTGCATTTAACCCTTCGATGCGTGAACAGGTCCCTAGGGACCTATTGCGTTTTCAAACGCAGTTTACTCCTATTTCGGCCAAGACAACAACCCCCTAAAATTACCTATATTCCAAGAGAATTTTGTTCTGCGTCTTTTAAGGTATTCCGCGTTCTGATCGGAGCAATGGTTTAGGTTTTATAGGCTTCTAAACGCGTTTACCCCTCGGATGCGTGAACAGGTCCCTGGGGACCTTGTACTGAAAATGCAAGAAAACACTTATAAATGCATTTGTTCTTCGTGTTCTGTGACTTTTTGGTAATTTTTGGATTATTGTTATTGTGTCCTTGAAAGCATAATAATCTGGCAAACACAATAAACCAGTTCTTAGAATTGCTACCTATACTTCACTTTTTATGTACAAAGAGCAGATGTGCACAAAAAGGTAACCTAAAGGCCAGGTAGACGTATGAAAGAGTGTGTAAGAGGTTCTAAGAGCAGATGTGCACAGCAAATGTAACCTGAAGGCCAGGACGTATGAAAGAGTATATAAGAGGTTCTAATTTCGTCAGCCAAATCATTCTAAGTTCAGACAGTGAGCAGTAAAGTGTGTTTACAAAGTGAAAATAAAAGTATAAAAGTATAATAAAATTGATATGGCAGACCAAGATATTGAAGTTGCTGAAATGGTTGTACGCCGTAGTAGCAGATACCAGCAAATGAGTGCAGATGAAAGGCGTGCAGCTGACGCAAGGCGAGCTGAGCGGTGACGAAGATTATGATGCTTTTGGCGATACAGCTGAAAATGATGACGACTACATATATGAACCAGGTTTTCATGGTGATGATTCAGACGCAGAAACTGAACAATATATCGAAGTAAATGAAGAAAGCGATGACAGCGATGTTGACGACGAAGAAAATAATGCACAGCAAACCAATGACAATTTCTATTATGGTAAAGATGGCACACAATGGTGTAAAACAGCACCCCCTTCTTCTCGCATTCGTGCTCATAATGTGGTTGACTTCACAAGAAGGAGACCAGGGCCAAACGGGGCGGTACATGATCCCTTCACTATATTCCGCTCCATCATCAGTGAAGACATAGCGTACATAATAATACGCGAAACGAATAGGAAAGCCAGGGAAGTCACAGCTGCATGGAATTTGGCAAATCCAACGAAGATGAAGGAGTGGAATACCATTACACTGAGAAGGTTTGATGCATTTTTAGCAATTATTCTACATGCTGGACTCAACAAGTCGAATACCGAACCTGCTAGAGAGTTATGGGGCCCAACACGTAACCCAATATACAAAGCTGCTTTGTCATACGATCGTTTTATGTGCATCAAGAAGTTCATTAGATTCAAAAATGCAAATACACGACAGCAGCGACTAATCACCAGCAAAACAGCGGCAATTGACGACATTTGGGAAATGTTGCAGTCAAACCTAGCAGTAAGTTGATGAGCAGTTATTCCCCTACAGAGGCCGTACCCGCTTCACACAATACATTCCGTCTAAGCCTGCTAAGTATGGTATAAAGGTATGGTGGTTGTGTGACTCCAAATCGTACTATCCCGTCAAAGGTATGATCTATTCTGGTAAATTGCCAAACCAGGATCGTGAAGTAAATCAGGGCCAAAATGTTGTACTGACGCTTATGGCGAGATATATGGATAGTGGCCGCACAGTTTATGCAGACAACTTCTTCAAAACGTTGGATTTGGCACGTATTTTGATGAGGAAAACGAGCTACGTTGGAACAGTTCGCGCAAATAAGAGGTTCGTACCGCAGGAGTTCCAGAAAAATCGCCAGCGTCCTGTCCTCACCACATTGTTCGGCTTCAACGATGGCGATATAGCACTATCTTCATATGTGCCAAAACGAAATAAAGCTGTTCTTCTTATGTCTACTGAACACTATACTTGCGCTGTCGACGAGGCCAGTGCAAAGCGAAAACCCTATAGCATTCTGGATTACAATGCCAATAAATCTGGCGTAGATGTTATGGATCAAATGCTGGGCACTTACTCCTGCAAACGCTCTACACAACGCTGGCCATTGGCAATGTTCTATAACATGATAGACGTTGCTGCACTTGCTGCATTCACAATATACAATGAAATGCAGCCTGCCCAACGAAGTGATCGACGACGGGCGTTTCTTCAGCTCCTCACCAGGCAGTTGGCAATGCCAAACATTGAAAATCGGGCGCTGAATAACCAAATAACGAAGCATCAAAAGATACGTAATGCGATGGAGACATTTGATGTCAGGGTAAGAAAAAACTGCTCCAATTTCACTATCAGACTACTAATTATTATTTTTTTTGTTTTTTTTATCTTTTCAGATAATACCAAGACCGGTAGAAGTAAATTCACCAGCATTTGCGCCTAGGACGAACAGGCCGTCATGCCGCCTTTGCCGTTCTGAGTACGGACGTCAGCGGAAAACAAGGGCCTACTGCTTCAATTGCGACAATGCTACTTGCGGAGAGCATTCTACAGTCCTCCACCACTGTTATACCTGCGAACAGGCCTCGGTGGACCAACAGCAGCAACAACAACAATAGAAAATAAGGTGTATTATATGTAAATTTTATTGAATTTCATATGGCCTATGTAAAAAAAAAAAAATAAAAAAAAAAATTCTAAATATACAGTTTTCTTCTTTAGACAATAATAAACAATTTAAAAAAAAAAAATGTTGCGATTTTTTTTTATAGAAAAAAACTTAAAAATAAAAAAAGGTCCCCAGGGTCCTGTTCACGCATTGAAGGGTAAAAAAATGTTCACGCATTGAAGGGTTAATAATAAATTGCCATGCATGAAAAATGGAAAATGTGCAAAAAGGTTTCCTCGACAATTACTTAAAGAAACTGTGACTGGAAAAGATAGTTACCCTCTATATCGTAGAAGAGCGATAAAAGATGGTGGTAATGCAATTAATATAAATGGTAATTGCATAGATAATCGTTGGGTTGTGCCTTATAACTGTGTACTATTGAGAACATTTGAAGCTCACATAAATGTTGAGTAATGTAGTTCTGTAAAGTCTATTAAATACATTTGTAAATATGTTAACAAGGGCAGTGATCAAGCATTTACTCTTGAAGACCAACGTAATGAAATTAATATGTACGAAAGTGGCCGTTATATAAGTAGCTCAGAAGCGAATGGAGAATCCTTGCATTTCCCATACATGAACGTTTTCCGGCTATTACACACTTAGCTGTTCATTTAGAAAATGGTCAACGGATTTATTTTAACCCCAATAATCCGCAACAATTACTTGACAGATTAAGCACTACACCCAAAACCACTTTGCTAGCCTTCTTTGAGCTATGCACACGTGATGAGTTTGCAAGAACGCTTCTATATTGTGAAGTTCCATCGTATTTTACATGGAACAATAAAGAATTTCAAAGAAGAAAACGAGGGTATGAAGTGCCAAATTTTCCTGAAGTTAAAAGAGATTCAGCTTTCGGAAGAGTTTACACTATTCATCCCAATAATACAGAATGTTTTTATTTAAGACTTTCACTACATTTTGTAAGAGGCCCAACTTCATTTTTAAATTTAAAAACCGTTAATGATATAGCAGACGCATCATTTCAATTGGCGTGTAAACCTCTAGGATTACTAGAAGATGATAAGCACTGGGGTTCAACTATGTATAGCCGAAGCTGTCATATGTCAAAATCCCACAAAACTGAGAGAACTTTTTGCAATAATGTTAGTATTTTGTCAATTTTCGGATGCTCTTAAACTTTGGAATACTTATAAGAGAGTTTCTCAGAAGATATTTTAAGAGCCTTTCATATTTCACAATACAGAAATATTGATGAAAGTATTGTGAATAATGTATTAAATAAATGTCTTATTTACATTGAAGATATTGTACTGTCTATTGGTGGAATTAGATCCGAGGAAATTGTTCCAAATATTGAATATCATAGAGAAACAAATTATGAAAATTGCGATAATTTTGTTGTTAATAATGAGCTACTCCTTACTGCTGAGCAAAAACAAGTATACGAAAAGATACTATACAGCGTTGAAGCAGAAAAATGAGAAATCTATTTTTTAGATGCACCTGGTGGAACAGGTAAAATTTTTCTTTTAAATTTATTATTGGCAAAGGTACGGCAAAGTATAAAAATTGCATTGGCCGTTGCTTCTTCCGGTATCGCAGCCACTTTACTTAATGGTGGTCGCACAGCGCATTCTACACTTAAGATTCCATTTAATTTACATTGCTCAATTTCAAAGCAATCTAATATTGCTGCTGTGCTCAAAGATTGCAAGCTTATTGTTTGGGATGAGTGTACTATGGGCCATAAAGGTGCTTTTGAAGCTGTAGATCGATCTTTGAAAGACATTCGAGATAGTGAATACTTAATGTGTGGCATAACTGTTCTCTTGGCTGGTGATTTTCGACAAACTCTTCCAGTGATCCCCAGAAGAACAAGAGCAGATGAAATAAATGCGTGCTTAAAGTCTTCAATTTTGTGGCCCAAAGTACAGAAAATTGCATTTACAAAATATATGCGAGTGCACTTAAAAGGTGATAGCATAGCTGGTGAATTTGCAGAAATGCTTCTTCAAATAGGAAATGGATTATTTCCAACCCATGATGGCAAAATAAAATAATCTAAAAATATCTCTCAAAAATCACTCGAATGGTTTTCAGAACGTGCTATTTTGACTGCGAGAAATGACAATGCATTGGAAATAAACCAGTTTTTATTAAAATCATTTCAAAGTGAAGAATTGACATATAACTCTATTGATTTTGTGACTGAAATCGAAGATGCAGTTCATTACCCCGTCGAGTTTCTTAATTCATTAAATCCGGCTGGCCTGCCTCAACATAAATTAACTTTAAAGATTGGTTCACCTGTAATGTTGATTCGCAACTTGAAACCGCCAAAACTGTGCAATGGTACAAGATTGCAAGTTAAAGTCCTTCATAAGAATGTTGTCGAAGCAATTATCTTTACTGGCAATGGTATAGGGGAAACGGTTTTTATACCGAGAATTCCATTAATACCTTCTGATTCTGAATTGCCAATTCAATTTAAAAGATTGAAATTTCCTTTAAAAGTTTGCTTTGCCTTAACAATTAATAAATCACAGGGACAAACTCTTAAATTAGCCGGACTAGACTTAAGACACTATTGTTTTTCTCATGGCCAATTTTATGTAGCCTGCTCAAGAGTCAGTTCACCAAAAAGTTTATTTGTATTAGCACCTGACGGAAAAACAACCAATGTCGTTTATAAAGAAGCTCTTAAAAGTTGTTAATAATTGCAAATTATATTCAATAAGTGGATAAGGCCTACTGGGGAAACCACAATAAAAAATGACGCGCCCGATTCTCTACCTCAATGGTGGCGTGGAAAAGAGAATATTAAATACTTTGCTTTAATATTTTGTGAAATATTTTCTAATTTATTTATCTATATATATAAAAGAGTATGTCCTGATGATAATGGAAGAGCCACATTTTAAGAATATTTTTTATTTTAAAAATTTAAATAACCATTATAAGTTTTAAAAGAATTTTTGATTTATAAATTTTGGTTTAGTTAAGAGTTGATTTTAAAAGTTAAGGAAGAGAGTTAAGAGAGAGAAGTAGGGATGGGGATGTTTTATAGTTTTTGAAATGTTTTTTTGTAGTTAAAGGAATTTGTTTAATTTATTAAAGGAAATTTATTTACCGTATTGGTTTTTTAATTGGTTGGGAAGGCGGGGAAAAAAGTTTAAAAAAATAATTAAAGAGTTAAGGAGTAGGGAAGGGAAAAAAAAATACAAAATTAAAGTTGGTTGGGGGGTTGGGAAGGAAGGGAAAAACACCTTTAACCCTTTTTGGGGTAACCCAAATTTGTTTTTAATTAAGGGGGGGGTTGAGGTCACACTCCTCCTCCAAAGGGGCCCCCTCCCCGCAGCTGCAAAACGGATTTTTATGAGCAACTCTATATAAAATAAGTGGAAACGTTGCAGTCGGACGCACCGACTGCGGTATACTCGTTACCTGTATTAAACCCAGTAAAAAGGAGGGGCCTGGATTGCAAGGGGTACGGATATGGTGAATTTGGTGACTCTAGCTCGAAGCTTGTAAAAAGGTGGGGAAAGGAGGGCGAAATGGGTGGGCGTGGCTCCAAAATCCGATGTAGACTTTTGGAGGTCATTGCCAGCTATCTTCCTACCCAATTTGGTGGCTCTAGCTTCTCAACTCTGGAAGATACACGCATTCCCGTTTTTGACGAAGCGTTGGGGCGGATGGGGGCGCTAGGTAGTATTGGTGGGCGTGGCATCCAAACTTTTGTTTTGGGTGTCATCATCACCAATCTGGCACCAAATTTGGTGGCTTTAGCTCAAAAACTGTGGGGAGATATAGGCTTTTCTGATTTCAAAATGCGGGGGCTAGGGGCGTAATGGGTGGGCGCGGCTCAAAAACTTTGATGCAGTTCTTTGGTGGATACCAGCTATCTTCCTACCAAATTTGGTGGCTCTCAGCTCCACAACTGTGGAAGATACACGCATTCCGTTTTTGACGAAGCGTTGGGGCGGATGGGGACGGCTTGGGCGGTATTGGTAGGAGTGGCATCCAAACTTTTGATGCAGTTTTGGGGGTCATCATCACCTATCTTGTCACCAAAATTGGTTGCTATAGCTCCAAAACTCTGGGAGATATAGGCTTTTTTGACTTTAAAATGCGGGGAGCTGGGGGCGGAATGAAGGGTGTGGCGCCAAAATTTTTGATGCAGTTTTTTGGGGGTTGCTTGTAGCTATCTTCTTACCAAATTTGGTAGTTCTAGCTGTAAGGATGTGCGAAATATGTGGATTTATCGGTTTTGAGTTATCGAATTTATCGATTTGCCAGCCCGCAGTTATCGTAGAACCCCCATCTTGACACTTTAATTTACTATCCCATAGAGAAAGAGAATTGGAAAGTTTCAAGTCTCTAGCTTGAAGGGTGTGGAAAAAAGTTGCGAACATACAGACGGACGGACGGACGGACGGACGGACACCATGACGGACATTGCACAAACCCAATATACTCTTTACCTTCGGTAACGAGTATAAAAAACAGTTGTCAGAAATTTTCTTTTCGGTGTTCCGTTTTTAAATTCCCAGCAACCATCAGAAAAGTAAATCGATAGTTGCGATAGTGGAACAATTGTGGATTCCAAAATCAGCTGTTCTTAAAAACGGAATAATAGCTTTACAATTATTACGGGCAGCATATGAAATGGACGCACATGAAAATTTAAAACGAAAGCGGTTTGAAAGCTTTTTTCGACAAGATAAAATCACATTAATCAATGAGCATGAAAAAGAAAAACAATTAAATTTAATTATAAATGAATTCAGTGTTTTTTTTAATTTAAACAGCAGCAACAAGAATTTATAAATATGAATAAATTCTTGTTGACACCAACCAAATTATTTTGCTGAGGAACAGAACCTTCGCTTGAGTTTACATATTCCTTAATGTTATTTCGAACAAATTTTGCACAGCCATCCATTTGGCGGTCAAAATGCCAAATGCATTTTCCATGCAGCGGCGACCTCGACTGAGCCTATAATTAACAAGTGGAAACGTTGCAGTCGAACGCAACCGACTGCGGCATACTCGATACCAGAATTAAAACCGGTAAAAAGAGGCCTTAATGCAAAGGGGTACGGATGCGGCAGAGGTGTACGCTGCCTTAAAGATTTTCCGATGCAGATGGGGATGCCACCAGCTATATTCCTTCCAAATTTGGTGACTCTAGCTCAAAGTTTGTAAAATGTAGGGAAAGGGGAGGGGGGGGCTGGGGGGCGGTATGGGTAGTTGTGGCATCAAAATTTTTGTTGCAGATCTTTCTGAAATGTCAATTGCTATCTTCATACCAAATTTGGTGACTCTAGCTCAAAATTTGTAAAAGGTGGGGAAAGGGGGCTGGGGGCGGTTTGGGTGGGCGTGGCATCAAAATTTTTGTTGCAGATCTTTCTGAAATGTCAATTGCTATCTTCATACCAAATTTGGTGTTTCTAGCTCGAAGTTTGTAAAAAATGGGGAAAGGGGGGCTGGGGGCGGTATGGGTGGGCGTGGAATCCAAATTTTTGATGTAGATCTTTGTAAAATGTCAATTGCTATCTTCATACCAAATTTGGTGACTCTAGCTCGAAATTTGTAATAAGTGGAGAAAGGGGGCTGGGGGCGGTATGGGTGGGGGTGGGAATCCAAATTTTTGATGTAGATCTTTCTGAAATGTCAATTGCTATCTTCATACCAAATTTGGTGACTCTAGCTCAAAAATTTTAAAATGTGGGGAAAGGGGGGCGAAATGGAGGGCGTGACTCCAAAACTTTGATGCAGATTTTAGGGGGTCGTTGCCAGCTATCTTCCTACCAAATTTGGTGGCTCTAGCTGCACAACTCTGGAAGATACACGCATTCCCGTTTTTGACGAAGCGTTGGGGTGGATGGGGTCGGCTGGGGCAGTATTGGTGGGCGTGGCATCCAAACTTTTGATGCCGTTTTTAGGTGGTCATCATCACCTATCTTGGCACCAAATTTGGTGGCTCTAGCTCAAAAACTGTGGGAGATATAGGCTTTTTTTACTTAAAAATTCCGGTGGGCTGGGGGCGGAATGGGGGGGCGTGTTTCCAAAACTTTGATGCAGTTTTTTGGGGGTCGTTACCAGCTATCTTCCCACCGAATTGGGAGGCTCTAGCTCCACAACTCTGGAAGATACACGCATTCCCGTTTTTGACGAAGCGTTGGGGCACATGGGGGTGGCTAGGGAGGTATTGGTGGGCGTGGCATCCAATCTTTTGATGCAGTTTTGAGGGGTCATCATCACCTATCTTGGCACCAAATCTGGTGGTTATAGCTCAAAAACTGTGGGAGATATAGGCTTTTTTGACTTTAAAATTCGGTGGGGCTGGGGGGAATGGGGGGGCGTGGATCCAAAATTTTTGATTCAGTTTTTTGGGGGTTGCTAGTAGCTATCTCCTTACCAAATTTGGTACTTCTAGCTGTAAGGATGTGCGAAATATGTGGATTTATCGGTTTTGAGTTATCGAATTTATCGATTTGCCAGCCCCCCAGTTATCGTAGAACCCCATCTTGACACTTTAATTTACTATCCCATAGATAAAGAGATTTGGAAAGTTTCAAGTCTCTAGCTTGAAGGGTGTGGAAAAAAATTGGACACATACAGACGGACAGACGGACGGACACCATGACGGACATTGCACAAACTCAATATACTCATTACCTTCGGTATCGAGTATAAAAACACGTTCGGGTGCCCTGAGTGAGCGCGACCCGTATGGCTTCATATTCCTCTTGTGTAGAGGAAACGCATCGTCTGCAACAATAAAATATGGTGTTTCAACTCCATTGAGAACGTTGTCTGGCGGACGATTTAGACTATCTGCCAAAATTGCTTTCCCAAGGGAGCAATGCAAGAAGGCGCTCAATTTGAACAATTTAATCAAATAAGGTGACCAACAAATATTTACATTTTGCCATACAAATATTTGGCACAGCTCGTCACTCTTACTTTATGTGGAACCTAGCGTAAAAAATTTACCACTTTCCATAAATGAAATTTTTTTCCTGGGAATGGGCCTTAAGATACATTTATTTTTATTAATTTTTTTTTTTTAATATTTTGTTAACGTAACGTTCGGTTGTTGTCATCCTGAAAGCGCACTTAATTAATGTGGTAATGGAATCCTGCCGTTGGATTAGAGGTGGGCACGGGCCGGGCTTTTATCGGGTACCCGTGGGTACCCGCGGGTAACCGTGGGTACGGGCTGAAAAATCATATTTCGGGTTGGGTGCGGGCGGGTGTGGGTTAGTCCGTTCAACCCGCTTTACCCGAAATATATTAGTAAAAATTCTGGTAAATACTGAAAAGTTTCCTTTTTTTGTAACTTTGTGTACAAACCCTCCGTTTAAAGAGTTAAGTTTTTTTTTATCAAAAGAACGAAAAGATCATGTTTTAGAAACAATGAAATGCATGATGGTTGAATATCGCGAAACGTTAAAAGACAATCTTGATGACTCGCAAACTGAAAACTCTTCGCCAAACACGAGTCACGAGTTTCAAGAGTTTTTTGACACGCATCAACCAAAAACTAAAGCTTGACAAAAATGCCATTGATTTAGAAATTGAAAATATTTTGCCACAACTTCTCATTCAAACTTGCCAATTCTAGATGTTGGAAACAAGTAACTGACCTCAAAATATTGCAAGTTGTGGCTAACAATATATTATGCATTCCTGTTAGCTCTGCGACAAGCGAGCGAGTTTGTTCTTTGTCTGGTAAAATTCTCAATGAAAGACGCACAATACTTTCAGAGCGAATTTGGACAACCTTCTTTTTTGTACAAAAATATGTAATTTTATTTAATAAAAATAAAAAATTAAGTTTTGAAAAAAGTTCTAAATGGGCGGGCGGGTTGGGTTCGGGTATGATTTTTTTTGCCATCGGGTGCGGGTAAGGATTGGCGCTACGGCCCATGGGCTGGGTCGGGTCGGGCGCGAAAAATTAGGCACATGCCCATCTCTACGTTGGGTGAGGAAGAACCCCAACCACTCCGGCGAGCTATAGACCGAGCGATAGCAAGAAGTGCGCAACTCCGATCCCTAAGCACCGCGGCCGGTTGCCTGAGACATCTTCGTCTACCCTAGTAGGCAGTAGCAACCCATACGCCGTAGCGAGTCGACTATACCTTCGACAAGAGACCCCACCGTTACAATGTCACCCTTCTCTTTAAGTTCTATAAAAAAAAAAAACTTATCGTGTTGATAGTCAGTCGCCAAGCGCCTTGGTAATAGTAATAGTAATAATAATAAATCCATCACATGCTGCGGGATGGTTCTCAAATGAACAGCTTTTTTAAAAGATTAAGCAAATACCATTTACGCCGCCTTTGTGCTGAACTGTGGCATTGCCAGAATACCACTTACTTAGTAGTGGGCCACATTCATCAGAATGAACTACAAATGGAGTTATTTTATATATTGCTTATTTTTATATTTTTCGATATTTAATAAAGCTTGCTTTCCGTGTAAGTAAGCTTCATAATTATACAATAGGTTTTATGTTATCTTGAAAGCTATTATCAATTAACCAATCCTTTTTACATGCTTTTATTAAACTTGACTTGTCTATCTGTATGTTTTACCCGTATTCTTAGAATCAAATTTTCACAAAGTTCCCGACTAGCTAGAGCTTTGAAATTTTCACCAAAGATGTATTTCAGATGACAACACATGTTTTTTCTATCATGTAAAAACCACGAAAAACAGCAATTGAAATATTCAATTTTAATTAGATTTAAATTTTTAGTAAAATAAACTACTTATAACGTTAAGAAATAATTAAAATTTATATACAAAAATAGCGCGATTTTTTTGTTTATAAATTTTCGCCTGCAGCGCTAAGACTGACACAACTAGGAGCTGTGTAAAGCAACCTTTGGGTGCAATCTGAAAGTTCCGTCCAATATATCCAAACAAAAAATTGGGGTCTTATTTCCCAATTATTAATATTTAATTGACATGAACCCATTTTATGTTTGATCTTTTTTTTATTATTTAAACTTTTAAATGTTTTTGTTTTTTTGATATAAACTTTTTAAACTATCCCAATAAAAGATTTTCAAATCATATTTTGGCGATGGTAAAAGATCTATTTGAAATGTATTCAAGAAATCGTATAAAAGCATGTCTTCAAAATGTTTTTTGATTTACTTGTTTTATAAGTGTTAATATCTTTAGGTAGAGCAAAACTACAAGTGAACACATACAAGCACTGACGTGTAAGTCACACAGAGTTATCACACAGACAGTAAATAATTGTCAGACTATGATTGTATTGGTGTTGTCGTAAAATACAAAATCGAATTACTCGTTTTAGAATAAAAATACATTTTGTGGTGTAAAAAGTTCAATTTTAATCAAAACGATGCAGGATTCATTAATTCAACATCACCAAGAGCAACTACAAGAGCAATCGCAACAAGAACTTCGATCATCAAATGCAATAATTGCTGAAGAAACCAGAAGGTGGGAACAAAAAATATGTTGCCAAATCTTTCAAAATCAAACGGCTTCAAATATCCACCCCGGCCACTGCATTTACCGTATGAGAAATTTTAGCCGAACGTTTGGTGTCCCCTAAATTGCCATTTATGCAAATACGACGTTTAAGACATTGCCAAAGCCATTACGGAGTACTTAGTCAAATTATAAATGTACTCGTGTCTTTAAATAATATGGTTCAAGTTTTACCGCGCAATATAGATGAAGATTTTGCTATCAATGTGCACATAAAAAGGAAATTGATCTATAACTCAAGTTATCTTATGGGATTGGTTAAGAAAAACGTTATCAAAGTTTGGCTACAATTCCTTATTGAATCACCTTTGTATAAACTTTATAACATACAAGTCTACAACGCATTTTTCATGGATGAATCGACCGAATTACAAACAACAGAGCAAGAAGACCTTAGTGAAGTTATTGATATTGACGAGAGTTTATTGGCACAACAACATACGTTTGGCACCTGGTCAAAATTACGCTACTGTGTCTATTCTATTCGATGAGCACTGTGAAGAATTGCCTTTTTCCACAATTTATTGGGGAGAATTTAGGAATTCCTAAGAAATAACCATTGCGTTTAAATACATCGGTTCAAATCTTAAAATATCAAGGAATGAAGTAGAAAATAAGCACTATTTAAATGCATCGAGAAAAATTTAGCATTCTTGCGTCTTCAATAAATTATAAAAATAAAAGTAAAACAAAACTCATTAAACTATTCTTTTTTATGCTAATGCGATCATAAAAATCAAACAGGTAACGTGTAACAATCAAACAGGTGTTAACACATCGCCCATTACAGGGAACACTCATTGAATTTTTTTATTTCAAGCATTTTTCTTTCACTTAAAGGACCTTAATTCTCATGCAAAAATCTATATAAATTTTGTATATGTGTATTTCAGGTATAATCTCTTAACTCAATAATTAGCACATCTGATATGCACACCTGATGTCTAAGCAAATTCCATGGCATTTTTGGTTACTTTGACTCCGTTCATATTGACATCTACCTTCATACAAGCTTCACGCTTGCAAGAAATTAAGTTTTCTGCTACCTCTCGGTGTTATTACCTTTGTGCCGCTGTGCCGACGCACAATTCCTCGCCTCGTAGGCAAGATAATTTCTGCATTCTTGGGTACAGAGATATTGATAGGAGACTCCTCCTTCATATAATCGATGAACAGATCCTCATCGTTGATAAGATGAGAGCTTAAGCCAAAATCAAGAAAAAACATAGTGGCGCATAGTTAATTTTGGCTATGCCAAGACTATGATACCCTTCACACAGCCAAATCAATGCTCCCCCTCTTATGTTTCTGTGCAGTTGTTGGTAATTTTTCGCAAATATTTTTACTCTTGAGCGTCATTTACTTGTTCGTGTGCAACAACAACAATTTGACATGTAGGTACTTGAAAGTGCACGACAGAGACAACAATTGATAGTACGATATGGTAAATTTGTATGGTGGCTATGTCGTAGAATGCTCCGATCGAAATGAAATTTCATAGTGAACAAACCCGATATGATCTAAGCAATCTGTGAAAGTTTCATCAAGATCGGTTCAGCAGTTTGGCCGGAAATCGTGTTGATATGGTAAATTTGTATGGTGGCTATATCGTAGAATGCTCCGATCGGGATGAAATTTCATAGTGAACAAACCCGACATGATCTAAGCAATCTGTGAAAGTTTCATCAAGATCGGTTCAGCAGTTTGGCCGGAAATCGTGTTGATATGGTAAATTTATATGGTGGCTATATCGTAGAATGCCCGATCGGGATGAAATTTCATAGTGAACAAACCCGACATGATCTAAGCAATCTGTGAAAGTTTCATCAAGATCGGTTCAGCAGTTTGGCCGGAAATCGTGTTGAAACAGACAGACGGACAGACGGACAGACGGACAGACGGACGGACGGAAATCAATTCCTGAGCTCGTCCTGATCATTTTGATATATAGTTTATGGGGTCTCCCATCATTCCTTTAAGGCGTTACAGATTTATGACAAAGTCAATATACCCTGATTCACATGTGAAGGGTATAAATATCACCTAAAGGTTTTCCATTAATTTATTTTTGTTGACACGTTACTCCAAATTGAGCTTAAGCTTAAACGAGGTGAGGCCTCTGTTAAAAGCTGCCGTCGGCTAAAGCTAAACGGCTCGGTGGTGATTTTCTAAACACAGAAGTAGCGCAGTTTGCGGAATTTAAGCTTTTGGCATAAACATACTCCCCCTTGCAAGGATTTCAAGATTGAGACGGAAGGGGGCTTTAAGCTGGACGCGATGCTCCGAGAGCATTCAACCAAAACAAAGTAAAAAAGATTTGTGCCACTGGAAGACCAGGGACACATCATTGAAGTCCTCCTCTACCTTTTACACCACCTCCTCGTGAAGGTAGCCGCTAGGTCATGGAGGAGCACCGTACAGGCTTCATCCGCACCAACGCTGGTGACGGAAAGGCCGAAGCTCTTTGCAAAGGAAACGCTTATCGGACTGCACGGGTTCACGAGCGCGGCCAACTTGAACGACGTAGTTCCGTTGTTTAGGAAGAGGGAGACGATCGGCAGGAGCGCAATCTGCTTGAACTCTTGCAGCGACACCAACGACGATGACATAGCCGGCTGGAGACGCTCCGCTGGTAGTTGTGGTTCGCTCCCAGGATACTTCCAAGCGACGCTGGATTGCGGATGGGGGCCCGGAAGTGGATGCTGCTGGTCGGTATGGTTCGGAGAGGTGGAGCAGCGTGTGGTGATCTTCCTTGCACTTCCGACATTTGTCTTTGCTCCTGGAGGTGGAAAGTTGATGGGCTTAAAAATTAGGGGCAATACTTGTTGATCAACACGGCCCAAAGCCATTTGTCGCCAGGCAGCCGCAGAAATCTTTACATTTCTGCAGTGGATGGATTCCACTGCAAATACGGCAGCGAAAGGATTGCACCCTGCGTGCCAGAAGTATTCCAGCGGCTGTGCCTTTCTGGGTGCCATTCTGTATAACGAGATAGATATAAGAAAAAATGTAAAATTCGCACCATGGACGTTGCACACAGTTCGGGACAACAAGTATGAAACTCTTATAGAGTCGTCATGGGGCCAAATTCTGACTGCCAGTTCGAATATGAAATTGTGGCGACACCTCTCTCACAGAGCGCTGTTGTAGACTTTTTTCTCTGCCAGCGCATTTCGTGCCCGAGTTTCAAATCCAAGACCTTCCAGGGAAGTCAAATATCATTTTTGCTGCTGGTCGAGCATTTGAGGAACAGGCGAACAGCAAAATAAACAAGCGTCAATGTATGCTTATGCATATGAGCGTATTCTTCATAAGTCTTTATTTGTTTGTATTTTGCTTCTTTTCGCCTTTCGTTGACCTAGCTGTAAAATAACAAAA